>JASUUJ010000161.1:8515108-9750216 GCA_030449895.1 Citrus mangshanensis
TTCAGGGAAAGAAGGGCTTGTTGGTCTGTGGTAATACTTGTAGTGTTGGCTGATGCAATCATGAAGGAAAGATTCAAGCAATGGAGTAAGAGAAATCTGTTCATCATCCGGGCAGAAGGAATTCTTTCCATGAGACTAGAATATTTAGATTGTAAGTGTGTGCTTAATTGGATTGGTAATGCAAGAACACTCATAGCTGCTTCCGAGTATATATAATGAAACCAAAATTTCGAAGAAGCAGCGAGAAAGAAAATAGAGGAGTGAAAAGACTATACTCATAACTTGTCGAAAGTTGCAATAATTTAATGTGGACCCGCTGCGTTAAGCCAGTCCTTCAGGTCCACACTCAGGATGATTGCAGTAAGTTTTGTTTTCCTTTATAATCATCCTATTAATTTATCGCAAAATAGTTCTACTCATTAAAAAAAAAAAAAAATTCTCCATATATAGTAACAGGACATATAATGCTCCTAGAAAAAAAATTATATTTCTATATGCTTTTTCTGAATTTGAGATAATTTACGAACCGGTGGTGTCACTTTCATCAAAGTATTGGCGTTGGGTAATAAAGTTCATCACGGGTCAATGAGGACGTCATAAGTTGACGACAAATTGCCTAAGTCAATGAAAGAAGAGACAATGAAACCGATTATTATTTTTATATAAGTATTCATATTCATTGAAGGAATTTAACAGTTCTCAATGGAACAATAGATGTTTGAGTGTTTTTGCTATTGGTATAATCATTCATGGATTTACAAGTGCCAATAAAAATATAACCAAAAAGGAAAAAATATGTGGCTTCAATTGTATTTGTGAGGGACACTTATTTCTGATCTTTAACTTGAATTGGTTTTTTTTTTCCTCCAAATTATGAATATCTCATGTGGAAATTGGAAATTTTTATCACCTATGATTGGCTAATATGGAAATTCTCTTTGAGCAATATATAATTCTCTTTTAAGAAGAAGAAGTTAGTGGCCTGTTAATTATGTGTGCTTTATGGGTTACAATTAGCACTATTTTCATTTCACTTTTATTAGGGATGATGACAGAACTAAATTTTTAAAATTTTCTCCGGAAAAAATAAATGTTTACAAAGGCGTCATGTGCATGCAATCCTACAGAATTTCGTAACTAATAATTAACTTGCAAGAGATTGAGATTGAACGATGATGAAATACAGAGCAAATGCAAGAGCAAAAGAAAGAAAACTGGTTTTCAAAAAAAAAAAAAAACATAATGTTTATATTACTCTTATTTGCGAAAATTTTCAAAACATAATAGTTAATTCATACATACAGATTTATTTGTCAGATGTGTAATATAATTTTCGGGGAACCCGTTGCATTAAGTCACTCCTTCAGGTCCACTCCGAATCACTAGGTATTTTAATCTCTTCTTATTATGTGGATCCAATCAAAACTTTCAACTTTTGGGATTCAGCCATTGGATTTAATGAAAAAGTTGTTCAATGTCAAGAGCTTTTTTTATATGGTTTAGTTCTTATATTTTAATTTAGGAGTTTATTTAATTTTTATATATTGAAAAATACTTCAAAATACTTCTCTTATTAAATATATTAGGTTCCAGCCTTTAATATTTTCGTTTTAATGGTAATACCTTACAATAACAATCTTGGAGATATTAATGAAAAATTTTAATTCATCAAATTAGCCTAAAAAAATAAAAATTAAAGAATTTTTTATGTTATTATTTTACTTTTAGGATTAATTTGATAAATTAAATTTTTGTATACAATTATTAGTAAGACTATTGTAATGATATTAAATATTACTTTCAGTTAGTTGATATTAATTTATTTAAAAATAGTTATTTGTCAGATTCTAGTTAAAGTACAAAAAATATTATTTCTTTCATACTGATATTTATTGATTAATTTGGTAATTAATAATTAGTTAACTTGCAATTAAATGTTTTTAGATAAATTAATTAATATTGAGAATATTGTTGATAGGGCACCATTATAAAGGTAAAGAAAAAGTAAAGATAATAATATAATATATTTAATAATAATAGTATATTGAAGTACTTTTTAAAATATAAGAATTAAATGAGTATTTAAATCAAAATACAAAAACTAAACAAGCATTTCCTTGATAAAAAAATCATAAAAGTTGAATGTTTCAAAATTTTGACACCCAAGACTTATCTATTAAAAGAGGTCATGAGAATTAAAACTTAGATGAAACAGTGCCGTAACGTTATTACAGAGACATGCTGAGGTTTTTCTATTTTCAAATTTAAATTTGACATGCATAAGAGATAGCGATGGTGAGAGTGGGATTGCCCACTTGGAATTTAAATTTAATTGCACGGTCCCATTCTCTCTCTCATATTTTTCGTATTCTCTTTCAAGAAGAATAAATTAGCGGCCCATTGAATAGTGTTTATGCGTGCTTTATGGGTTATAACATTTTTGTCGATCCTTAGCTCAACTCAAAAGTCATGAATTGCAAAGCCAATGTAACAGAAGACAATCGGGTAATGACTAATTAAGTATTTATGATGAAACCTAAATTTCTCTCCACGTGAAAGAGAAAAATCAGAAAATAAAGGAGAGAAATTAAAGCGAGAAAAGATTCCTCTCCACGTGACAACAAACGTTGAAATGTTTTTGCTATTCGTTTGATGATTCGAGGATTCACAGGTGCCGATAAGTCCAACAAAATTCCGCGGCTTGAATTGTATTTGTTAGGGGCACTCGTTTCTGATCTTTTAACTTGAATTAAATTTTGTCGATATAATTTTAGACTGAAGAAATCAGTGGCCCGTCGGTTAATTGTGCATGCTTTATGGGTTATAACATTTTTGTCAATAGTCAACCCAACTCAGAAATTAAGTGTTGCGAAGTCAATGAAAGAGAAGACAGAAGTCAGTGAAAGCGAAGACAGCAAGACATTGACTAATCAGAATCTGGTGGGACACTTAAGTATCATTTGGGATTAAAGTAGAAATTTAATAAATTTCTTATTTCATAATTCTTTATAAAAATAATATTTAATAAATTTTGTAAAAATTATTTATTTCATAATTTTTTTTATTTTACTACAGTTTTTAAAAACAAGTTGAGATTTACTTTTCAAAAGTAACTTAAAATAAGCCACCACAATTTTTCAAAATTTCTGTTATAACATTAATAATTTAACAAAAAAGATAATTATATCTTATTTTTTCATACACTTTAATACATAAGTTATTAGTATCATATTACCACCATAATTTACTATCGCAACTAATTTGAGTTCTCTTTGGTATCAAAATTTTGGTTTAGTAAGTTCATATTTTTTATATTTTAATATTATTTTCTATTATAAAATTAATGAGACTTATACATGATTACACAAATTTTTTTAAACAATGAACAAGTTCATGTGAAAGTTAACCATAAGTCTTAAAATCAAATTCATGACTATAGTTTTTAACGTTCAATCTATCTATATTTTTTCTATAGTCACGGTATTCATTGCAACAAGTTGATTCTCTGCTTTTAAGAGTCTTGTTACAATTTCCTTTGCATTGATTCTCTGCTTTGGTGATTCCACAGTAACACTCTATAGCAAAATTGAAGACAAATGACATGAACTTAGCAATTTTGCACCAACAACTTCCATAATTGAATTTAGGGTAGCATATCATTAACCCAACGCTTTAATGTCATTTTTCCATGAAAAATTTCATCTGTGGGTTTCTTCCCATTGAATGTTTCCATTATCATTATCCCAAAACTGTAAACATCCCCATTTGTGAATGCCTATCCTTCTCTTCCATACTCTATGGATTTCAACAATTACATGGTAAGATAAAATAATTAACAATAGCATGCTCAAATGAAGACTGTAAAAATAAATAAGATATCATAAAGTATTAAAGAAATAAAAAAAAATTAATGTAGAACAAACCCAGTGGTGGCAAGTGTTTGTGTTTGAGTCAATGATTGATCTTCTCCGAGTAAGAGCTTTGCCATGCCAAAATCACTCAAATGAGCAACCATATTATTGTCTAGCAAAACATTACTCGACTTTAAATCACAGTGAATTATAGGTGTTGAATGACCAAAGTGTAGATATACCACAGCTGATGCAACATCTATCATTATGTTTAATCTTTGAAAAATATCCAAAATATAGTTGCTTCTATACAAACACTTACCCAAACTTCCATGAGGCATGTATTCTAATACCAATGCCTTAAAATCATCATTTGAACAACTGCTAATGATTTTGATAAGGTTTTGATGGCGAATACTTTTCATCATATTGCATTCAACATCAAGGTTCTTAAATGCTCCTCCATATTGCAAGTTAAAAACCTTCGCTACAACCTCCGTCCCATCTTAAATTCGTATCTTGTAAATAGAGCCAAAACCTCCTCTGCCGATTAGATAGTTTTCACTAAATCCGTTGTAGCTCAAAAAAGTTCTAGGTAAGAAAACTTTCTCCAAGTTGCTGGTGGTGGCATATTAGTATCATTTGGACTTTGGTATTCGTTTTCCTCTCTTTCCATATCTCAAGATCAACACAATGAGTACTATCATAAATATAGTACTCAATAGCAGGACAATCCCTAGAAGAGGATCATTTTCCCTTGATGTGTGGTGGATTCTAGTTTCGGATGATGGAACTTGCAGATTGGATGTGCCATACAATAATTCATTTCCCTCAATGATTCAGCTAAGAAATTTGTGAAAGGTCCTTTAGGAATCTCTCCTTCTAGCATATTGAAAGAAAGATTTATATTGTTGATATCTAAAAGTTTTTCTAATGATACAGAAATAGCCCCAGAGAAATTATTATTGGACAAATCTAAGGATTTCGAGCTTGTCAAATCACCAATGGAATTAGGAATTGAGCCTTGCAATCTATTATATTCTAAAAAGAGATACTATAGATCTTTTAGGTCTCCAATTAGATGTTGATAAATCTATTCTTAACAAAACCTTCAAATTTCCAATCTCTAAAGGAGTGGCTAGTAAAAACATTTAAAGACAAGATCTAATATGTCCTTAAGGTTCCATAAAGTTGAAGGAATAGAAGTTAACTCATTGAAGCCCCAATAAAGGTTCATTTTTTTCCCTTTTGATGCGCCAAATAGAGGTTCCTTAGAGTAGTGAGATTGCCGACGCATGTATGGATGGATCCAAAAAGCCTATTGCCGCTTAAGTCCAGCTGAAATAATGCAATCAAACGACATAGAATGTTTGGGATTGATCCTTCCAATTGATTATCTTGAAAACTCAATAATTGAATATCTTTTAATTTGCCGAGAGTAATCAGAATTGATTCATTCGATTTATTGCCTCCTAAATAAATTGCTGTCAAGTTGGTCAAGCTGCTAATTTCCTTAGGAATGCTGCCACTAATATTGCAATTGACCATCGAAAAGACTTCCAAAGGTTGATAAAGATTGCCTATAGCCCTTGGAAGAATGCCATCTAGTGGATTATTGGAGAAGCTAAAAAATTCCAAATACTTGCAATTTGAGAACGAGGATAGAAAGCTCAACTCTGGAGTTAAAGAAGTCAAATAATTATCATTTAAACCAAGCCGCTTAAGGTTTCTTAAGTTGCCAAATGTGTTTGGAATAAAACCAGAAAATGAGTTCATTTGCAACTCTTGTTTGGAGAGCTTGGAAGCATTGAAGATGAAACTAAGAATTGTGCCACTAAAAGTATTACCCCACAAGAGAAGCTCTTCGAGATTTGGAAGTCGGATGTCTGCACTTGATGGAAGTCTTCCCGAGAGAGAATTATTAGAAAGCTGGAGTAATTTGATTATTTACACATTGCAGATTGTAGCTGGGTCAACACCAACTAATTTTAGTGGCAACCACACTAGATTACTGATTTGATGTAAGATCTCAACTGTATTTTGAAAGAATTATATTCAAATTTATTATAGATAATAAATGATTCATAAAAAGTAGCAAACTTTTTTCGATAGAAAAGCACCGATACACAACGCAATTACAAATACTAACATATAAGAAAACCACTCATGAAGTGCTACAAAGTACAAACCGTCTATGCTTTAGTAATTAAACAAATCAAGAGGTCTATGCATTCTTTTTCTTTTCTAATTTATCACCTACCTCTGAATAGGTGAAGAGACGAAGAGTATTTAAGAATTTCACTGACACAAAATAAAAGTGAAAAACCACTCGTGAAGGTCTACGCATCATTAATGCTTTAGTTATGTGTGTGTGTGTGTATATATAGTAGTTTTCTAGTCCGAGATCTTAAAGTGTGAGAAAAGTCAGGGAAAGTTTTAAAACCGTGGAGTTTAATAGTGTTATGAAATAAGACACCTTTCCGGACTTTCCCATGCTTTAAAATCTTAGATTGGAAAATTTCTATATATACCAGCATATACCAGCATTTGTAGCGAAATATCTGACTAATATCTATAAAAGTTAAAAAGGTACAGGGCAAGTAAGCAATAGGCGATAGATAGATTGTGCGTGCGGTTAAAACTAAAAGATGAAATGTGTGGTATGTTGTATTACATGAAGAATGCGAGAGATTCACATTTGTTATGCTGAATTAAACTGAATATATGATTAGATAAGATTGTATTAGACTGAATTAGATAGGATTGGACTAAATTATTTATGGTGGATTGGATTGAATTCATTGATAATTTATAAATAAAATTAAATAATTAGAAAATACTAATATAAATTAAATTAAATTATTTATGTCAAAATATTTTATTAATAATGGTAAAGTATTATAAATATACATTTTTATATCATGAAATAGTATTCGTAACATTAATTAAAATTCTTGAAAATATACAAGTTTAAGTTTAATTATAATTGGAATAAAATTTATCAAAATAATCTAAGGATTTTGATCGAGAGAGTGATGTTGCTCACAGCCTTATGGAGAGTGATGCTACACGTGTCCAACTCTAATTAGGAGACATGTGAAGTGAGACCCATAGCTCTCCGAATAACAGTTGAATACATGCAGACGTCGCTCATGTGATCACTACTCAAAATTTTCTAATCTCTTTAAATTGTCTCGTAACAACTAAATGTGCCCCAACTTTATAATGTACTACTCTAATTTTTATCTAGGATTTGGATTTTCTCCTAATCTAATCTCTCCTAAGCTTTTGTATAAGATCATGACACATGTCATTCAAGTCTTTAGCTAGGATTTAATTTATTTCAAACTTGGCTTTTTAAAAAATCAGGATAAAAGTTTATTTTAGTCTTTATATTTTAAAATTAATGCTCGTTTAGTCTCTATATTTTTAAAAATACCTCAAAATATCTTTACCGTTGAACAATTGACACCACAGTTGTTACTTTTTGTTCCTTTTGGCTTGCTTTTACAATGTTACTCTCTTACAATAATTTTTTATATTAATAAAAAGAAAAAGTAAACTACTATCTTAACCCCAAAAATAAAATAAAAAATTAATATTATAAAAAAATTAAACTACCAATTTTTTTGGACATTGAAAAAACAAAGTACATTAAAGTAGAGTGTTCCACAAAAATTAGTATATATTCTTTTTGTTTCTATTTTATTTTGGGGGTTAAATTGATAATTTAACTTTTTTTCTTTTTATTAATGTCCAAAAAATAAAAAAAATTATTGTAAGAGTGTAATATTATATATAAAAAAGGAATAACAAGGTAGAGGTGTCAATAGTTTAATGACAGGAATGTGTTGAAGTATTTTTGAAAATATAAAGACCAAATGGACACTAACTTCAATAAATAGGAATTAAACGAGCTTTTACCCTAAAAATCAAAACATAAGTTTTCATGCCTAAATAAATGTTTGAAACTTAATGGCTGTTATCACAAACTGCTGCTTCTTCCTCGCTTCTTCTTCCCTACTACTTTGAATATCACATACTTTGGACTTTTGTGTAAAACTTGAGCAAAGAAGAAACATTGCTCATTAATTCTTAATTCTTTTAGGAATTTATATCATGGAATTAGATTAAATTTGAATGCATTATTGTTATCGGTATTCTGCAATAACAATTGAAGCTACTTGAAGTAGACAATATCAATTGAAGACAATTTCTATTTGCAATCATCAGCAACTAATTTAACTTTATTTTACACAAAAATATTGTTCCATCTTTCTAATTCTCCATTTAATTATGGTCTCTACAAAGACAATTCAAAAAAGAGCAAAAAAAAAAAGAAAAGAAAAGAAAAGAAAAACATCTAACCTGCTTGATTGGTTATCAAAGTTTGTTGGGTGAACACGAAATAGAAGAAAATTCAATAGGAAAGAGAAAGAGAAAAAAGAACAGAGTGAAAGAAATTGACGGTTAAAGCTTATTGGACATCCGTTAATCTTAGAGCTGTTGAACTTAGAGGCAATAAAACAATGTGTTCTAATTTTAATATGGAAAGTCTAAAATAAATTAAATCCAAGTCTTAGAAAGACTTAAATGACACATGTCACGATCTTATACAAAACTTAAAAAAGATTAGATTAGGAGAAAATCCAAACCTCTTTTATCTATTTTATTTCTCTTCTCAAATATTAAAAAAAAAAAGAGAGATTCAAAATTACTATTAACATTTATTTCAAGGTTCGCAATTGAAATGCTTAAACACAATTAATTTTCAAGCAAATAAATATTTTCCAATCTTTATATCAACCTTCCTGTTACTCTAGGATTGAGCATTAGTGGTCACGGTGAAATAATACGAGTTATGAATAAAAAATTGACATAAATATAAAGTCTATGATCATGCTTACCCTGGAGTCTGTTTTGGTCAAGATATAACTCCTTAAGCTTGGTCAAGTTGCCAATTGCTTTTGATATGGCTCCTAGGAAATCATTGATTGACAAAGATAATTTTTGTAGAGGAAGGTTGTACCAAATATTTGTTGGGAGGTCAACAAATAACCTATCATACTCAAAATGAATATTAGCCGGTAAAGAAGACTTGCTTAAGATGAAGGAAGGCAAAGAATGAGGGAGATGGTTGTGGCTAAGATAAAGTTTTTAGAAGTGATGATAGATTCCCAAGTTGAGAAGGAATAATGCTTACTAAGAAATTATTTGTTAGCGCTGGCATCTTCAATTATATAAAGATAAGTAGTGATTCCATGCCAAATATTTTATATAGATGTCGCACATGCATATTATTAGTGAAGACTACCTGTTAAGTTATTTCATGACAAAAGTTCAATAGGGTAGAAAGATTGAAGATTAATGAAGGAATGATTCCAGTTAAGAACTTATTTTGTAGCCATAACATATCCAATTCTGCAACATTCCCCAGTTCCTCTGGAATTTTTCCTCAAACGTAATGAGTAACATATGCATAAACATTATTAACTTATTACCCAGCTCTCAAGAGTTAAAAAAAATGAAATAAAAGTAATTATTGCCTGAAGAGAATAAAAAATAGTGATTTAGTTATGTATATATAGACAATAGAAGCAACAATATATTAAAAATGTTCAAGACAAACACACTTAAATATCATAATTATATAACTAAACACTTCGTGCTAGCAATAATTAGAAGCGCTCTTAGTACAACTGTTAATGCCTCTAACATTTGTTGAAACTCTTAGTTAATTTGCAAATCTAATATTCATTTTCCAAAAATAATATCAACATTGAACATATGAAAAGTAATGAATCATAATTTTACAAGTAAAAGCGTTTATCTATAATTGACGTCATAATTTGCAGCATAACTGCATGACGGTGTTGATGCGCATTGGAAGCATCGACTATCTACTAAAAAAACAAACATTTTGTTTTTCCTAAGAAACACAGAAGGAAATGTAGTCTATATATAGATGATGAATATGCAGCCTATATATTTTACTATATTGTAAGATGTAGGAAATGTAGGGAAGGGCATTAAGTTGCAAGGTTCAGTTCCAAGTTCGCAATAAAAATTGCTATTATGCTGCAACTTTTCTCAATATACTTCACACTTTTCACCCTAAATTATACATTTATTCGAAAATAATTTTTAAAAATCATTTTAAATTTTAAGTAAATATTCACTATAATCTGATGATTGTTAAGTTCAACTTTAATTAATGTTTTACTAGATATTTGGATCGAAAATAAAAGCCTTCATGTTGGCATTTCCTTGTCCAGCCTTCACTCCTTTGACTAACCTTGATTTAAACATTATTCAATTCTCATTTGTTTCCGATTAGGTCAAGATTATAGATCGTCTAGCAAATGAGTAGTACATTAAACAACTAAAATCTCTAAATAAATGTGTAGGATGGTCAATCCAAATACTAAGCTATTAACTGGTAATGTTTACATTTTAGAGTTTTAATTTTTTACTTTAGAATTTATTTGATTTAGTTGTTACTTTTAATTTTTAAAATATTTAAAATAAATAAGTCGACAATGGTCAAAGAGTTTAGTAATTGCGTACAAGTATTAGTGTTTTATACCCATACCTAATGCACCCAATGAATAGGTATAAAAATTTATATCCCTATTCAATTTTTTATAAAATATTGATAAAATTAGACTTGATGCCTAATTTTAACGTAACAGGCCCTTGTGCTTGTAGGGATTTTTTGCCATCCATATATGGGACTAGAACAAAGCCAACATGCCTATCTAATGAGACTGGACCATAATTTTATTTAATAGATCTTAGGCCTGGATCAGTCTAGTTGCTTCCTTTTTGATACCTTTGGCTGCTATTTACGTAGCATTTACTTCTCATATTAGAGCAGGAATTATGAGATTGAGAGTAAAAATAGGTTGTTTGCTTACATTAAAATAAGAGTATGGAATAGGAATCAAAATTCTATTTATGTGTTTATTTGTTTTAGATTGGGGGTCAGTTGTTTATTTTAAATTATAATTTTACCCTTATTTAAAGAATTGTAGATTTTAGTTACAAGTGAATAAAAAAATATATTTGTAAAATAAGATATGTATTTTGTTATTAATTATAATTTATAAATTAATAATAATTATCAATATTCTTAATTATATAAACAGCAATTTTTTATTTAATTTTAATTTAATTAATTAAACTAAAACTATTGATAAGGGCAACACAAATGAAACATCATTATTAATAATATACTGCAAAGTTAATATTTTCTTAGAATAAACTATTTATTATTATTATTAATTAATTAATATTAAAGAAATATAATACTATTAAAATTAAATAAATATAATAATATTATATTTAATAAGCCTAATATTATTATTTTTAATAAATGTATTATTATTAAATAATATAATAATATTATTCAAATAGATATGATATTTTTACTTTTAAATAAATGTAACATTATTTTATTTTAATGAATATAATTATATTATATTTAATAAGAAAAGGGTGAAACAAGAAGAAGACCTCCTCAGGGTAGTGGAATCCTCTTAAATTTCTAGCCTTAACGACACCGTATCATCTCCTTGGTCACTCGGACAAATTTGCTAAATTTCTATTGTGAGCGACGCTGTTTTGTTCTCCATGCTCGCTACCCAAAAATCCACAAGCGGTGACTTCATTCAACTTTTCCCAGCCCACTGACAGTAAATAATAATAATTATAAAATTTTGATGATGATGATTGAAATTAACTACCAATGTTGAATTCACCGTTAAGACCCTGAGGGAAACAAATTTATTGGTGCCAAAATCTTGATCTCAAAATATTGTATTTATAATTTTACTGTTATGCGTCTCGTTGGTATATCATGTATTGGAATTAGAAAAATGTGTATTTGCTACTCGGCCAAATGATTCCATATTGAAATATGGAGATTGAATTCCTCCATCAATTAAAAAAAAAATTGAGTGGAGACTGTTTTCTTCGTTATAAAACATAAGTGGAGTAGATATTTCTCAAAAATTAGTAAGCATAGAAAATATAAACAGATCAGTAGTTGTTTGATTGTAATATCAGTCTAAAAAATGTGCATGTATGTTCCAAGTAATAACTTTATTAAGGCAATTTGGGGTACATAAGTTGAGATTTTATACTTGTGCCGTGTGAGCTTCATGTAATTTTACATGGCCAAGGACGTGTCAAAGTTGATAAACATGCCATTATTAATAAAGAATTATTGATTTAACATTCAAGATTATCTTGTGCTATAGGATGTTATTTTAGAATTTTATTATTATAGGTATTTTGTTATTTTCTATTTTAATTTGCACCATGTTTTAGTTTTTTATTTCTATTATAATTATTATTTAGTTTCCCTTTTAGCTTAACTTTTACCTCATTATAAATAGAGATGTCTCTTTATTGTTTTCATAACTTTAACTTTATTTATTCAATAAAACCCTTCTTTTAAAATTCTTTTTGGGATTATCTATTGAAACCTCTCTTGTAGAATCATTTGGGTTAGAGTGTAATCTTATCTCATTTAACACATTATTAAATTCTTATTTATAGTTGTTTGCATTAGAATGAGATTTAATCAGTTTCAATTAGAATGTAATCTACAATTTCACTATTAATTCCACTTTCGCTACCTTGCTATGTTATCATGAAGTATCAATTCTGCTCTCGCTGTCCCGCTCCATCATCATGATTAATCCAAAATTTTAAAATAAATACATGCAACCAAATATCAGAAATTATTTGAACTTTATGTTGAATCAAAATAGAGTAAAAACTCTAATTGATCAAGAAGAAGAAAAACTCTCTTTAGAATAATCTCACAAAATTGCAAAAAGAGAAGAACTCTTGAGAAAGCTTTCAAATGCTTATAATAAAGCTTTGATTGTTAAATGATAAAACTCAAATACAAATGAGGTATTTATAGGTTACAAGAAACAATCTAAACCACTCATTAAAATAACCACAAACTAATTTAAACCATTGAAATTAAACATGGGAAAAATACCTAATTTTCACCTAACTAAATTGATGTAAGCAATGACATCAAATTAATTTAGGTGTGGACTTATTTGGGCTAATATTCACCTAACTAAATTGATGTAAGCAATGACATCAAATTAATTTAGGTGTGGACTTATTTGGGCTAATATTGACTTCTCAACACTCCCCCTCAATGTTAGCCCCCATTCTTTGAATCACGCCAAGCTGACGACGGAAATGTTCAAACTTTCCAACACTCAAGCTTTTTGTAAACAAGTCAGCAATTTGTTCATCTGTCTTGACTTGCCTCATCTCAATCTCTTCTTGCAGAACTTTTTCCCTAACAAAGTGGTAATGCACTTCCACATGTTTAGTTCTTGCATGAAAAACAGGATTCTCCGCCAGCCGAATTGCCGATTGGTTGTCACAAGATGTAACTGCATAATC
This sequence comes from Citrus mangshanensis, assembly GCA_030449895.1. Taxonomy (NCBI): domain Eukaryota; kingdom Viridiplantae; phylum Streptophyta; class Magnoliopsida; order Sapindales; family Rutaceae; genus Citrus; species Citrus mangshanensis. Next base: position 8,528,398 of record JASUUJ010000161.1, read on the forward strand.
TACTGGTTGATGTAGATCATTCATTAGTTGTATCAGCCACGTGCTTTCTTGAGCTGCCATTGCTGCTGCTCGGTACTCTGCTTCCGTAGTTGACAAGGACACAGTCGGTTGTCTCTTGCTACACCAAGAAATCGTTCCAGATCCAAGGGTAAACATATACCCAGTAGTTGATCTGCGAGTATCGTGATCTCCTGCATAGTCAGCATCACAGTAGCCAACTAGTTTGCAATTTCCACCTTTCTTGTATAGAAGACCATAGTCTATTGTACTCTTCACATATCTGAGTACTCGCCGAACCGCTTCTAAATGAGACTTCTTCGGATTTTGCATGTATCGACTCATCACGCCAACTGCATAAGAAATGTCAGGTCGAGTCAAGGTTAAGTAGATTAGACTACCCACTAATTGTCGATACATCGATGCATCTTCCAGGTCTTTGCCTTCATGTGCACACATCTTGGCATTTGGTTCCATTGGCGTTGAGATCGGCTTACATTCTAGCATCCCAAACTTCTTCAACAAATCTTTGACATATTTCTGTTGACAAAGAAATATCCCTTCTTTCGATCAACCTCTAGCCCAAGGAAATGCTTAAGTTGTCCAAGTTCTTTCATTTGAAAACGAACTGACAAGTTCTCCTTTGTTCGGAAAATTTCTTCAACATCATCTCCAGTGATGATTAGATCATCTACGTACACGAGCACAATAGCTATCCTTTCTCCATTAGCTTTAGCAAACAAGCTGGAGTCTGCAGATGTTACTGAATACCCACTTTGAGTTAGAAATTCAGCAATCTTGCCATACCATGCCCTGGGTGCTTGTTTTAGTCCGTAGAGAGCCTTTCGCAGTTTACACACATACTCAGGATGACCTCGGTTCTGAAAACCCATCGGTTGAATCATGTAGATCTCCCGATCCAGCTCTCCATGGAGAAAGGCATTCTTCACGTCCATCTGCCACAAGTTCCAGCTTTTGTTGGCTGCAAGTGCAAGTAAGACTCGGACGGTTGTAAGTTTTGCCACTGGACTAAACGTTTCGTCATAGTCTAGTCCATATTGTTGAGAGAAACCACGAGCTACCAATCGAGCCTTGTACCTCTCGATTGACCCATCTGGACGGTGCTTTATTTTGTAAACCCATCTGCAAGATATGGGTTTCACATCTTTTGGCTTTGGCACGAGTTCCCAAGTCTGATTTTGCTCAAGTGCAGTGATCTCGTCTTTCATAGCTGTCATCCACTCAGAACTCTGTGATGCTTCTTCGAACATCTCTATTCCAGTTGCTTCTTCAACTATGGCTGCATTAGCGTATTTGGGATTTGGCCTTCGGGTTCTTGTTGACCTTCGTAACGGAGTTGATTCTTCCGTTTCACTAGGCACACCTTCTTCATCTGGTTGTCGATACACCCCAGATTGCCAAGGATTTAGAGTTACTCTTCGCTTATCACTATCGCATAGATCCCCAGCTGAGCTTAGATGAATTTGGACAGTATGCTCCCCCATCTTTTGTTGTAGCATGTCTCCGAATTCTTTCGAGTCTGGCAGCACTTCTTTTTCTGAGGTCCACCATGAGGATGCTTCATCAAACACCACATCTCGTGATGTGTAGCACCTTCCATTTACTGGATCACAACACTTCCACCCTTTTCGCTGGTTGTCGTATCCCACAAAGATACATCTGACTGCTTTCTTATCGATCTTGCTACGTAGATGGTCAGGAACAAATACATAGCATACACAGCCGAATACTCGAAGATAGCTAACTGTAGGTTTCTTGTTCCACAATTTCTCAAAGGGTGAAACAAACTCCAACCTTGGTTGAGGAAGCTTGTTGATGACATGAGCTGCAGTTCTCATACCTTCGGCCCAAAATCTTCCAGGTACATTCTTCGCATGTAGCATACTCCGGCAAATTTCAGCAAGGTGCCGATTCTTCCTCTCTGCTACACCATTTTGTTGTGGCGTATTAGCACAAGTATACTGATGACGTATTTGGCATTCCCGCAGGTATTGAGAAAACTCTCTCGAGCTATACTCACCCCCGTTGTCTGTGCGCAAGCAACGAATCTTTTGCTCCACTTCTCCTTCGACTATCTCTTTGAACTCTTTGAACTTTGAGAATGCTTCAGATTTTTCTTTCATGAAGAAAGCCCATACATATCTGGAGAAATCATCAATGAACGTAACCATATACCGCATTCCGCCAATTGATGGTTGCTTAACAGGTCCAAACACATCAGAGTGAATTAACTCTAATGGTTTCTTTGCTTTAAACTTCGACTCCTCGTATGGCAATTGATGTGCTTTACCATATTGACATCCCGCGCAAACAGTATTTGTTCTCACGTCAAGTTGAGGAAGTCCCTTAAGCATTGACTTCTTCACCATCACACTTAGCTTGGAATAACTAACATGACCTAGCCGCATGTGCCACAGATCTGCCGTCTCATTCCTTCTTGTCTTGTCTACGTATGCAGACTCAGCTGACATCACATAAACTGACTCCAATCGTCGTCCCTCCATCGTAGGCTTTTCCGAGATCTTCAGGTCTCGGAATACCTTCACATTTTGTGGACCAAACAAGACATAGTGGCCTGATGATGTCAATTGAGCTACGGATAGCAAATTTTTCTTCATTCCTGGAACATGGTAGACATCTTGAAGTGGCACTTGGTTGGGACTATATCGAGGTGTAACGATCGCTTTACCGATGTGAGCTATCGATAACCTTGAGTTGTCAGCTGTTACCACCACACGATTTCCCTTGTACTCAGAACAGTTTTGCAACTTCTGTCTATCACCCGTCATGTGATTTGAGCAGCCTGAGTCTACGATCCAATCATTCTCGTAGTTAATATTTTCTGGTGTTGTTACCGTGAGAGCTAATTCTTCTTCCTCCATAGCGAGTAATGCTTCGGCATCCCAGCTATCTTCACTATCTTCTTTAGAACTAGAAGTAGCAATATTGCTTTCGGTAGACTTCTTTTTGGACCAACAATCTCTCTTCATGTGGCCCTTTTTCCCGCAATTGTAACATTCGCCATCGAACTTTCTATTACTGTCGCGATTCTTCGAAGCTCCCCCTGGACGAGAGCCATTCCCTCCCTGATGACTTTTTGTCTGTTCACCAGTCTTTCTAGATCCGCCTTTGTTGTGCTGTCTTGAACCACTTCTACTTTGGTTGGTGTAAAGCGCTTCCTCTTCACCCTTTAGTGAGACTCCTCCCATTTTCTTGGCCATAGCTTCTTGGCCTGTTAGCAAATTTTCAAACTCAACAAGTGATGGTTGTGTCGGCCATCCTTGTACAGCGGCTACAAAGCTTCGGTATTCGGGTCTCAAGCCATGGACAATTATTCTTTTTATCCTGGCTTCCCCAATAGCAGCTGTCGGATCTAATTCTGAAATTTCGCGACATATCGACTTCACCTTGTGAAAGTATTGGGCAACCGCCATGTCGCGTTGCGCCATTGATAGAAGTTCATTCTCGAGAAGTTGCAATTTTGTATCGTTCCTCTTCGAAAAGAGTGTAGCGAAGGTGTCCCACGCTTCCTTCGGTGATTTAGCATCCCGAATGTGCTCCAACATTTCTTCTTCTATTGTGGTCTTTAAAGCAAACATTGCTTTGCCTGCTTTAATTTTCCACTTCCGCAAGACGCCGTTAGCATCTTCCGCTGCCGGTTGTGTAACTTCACTACCACCGACAACCTCCCACAAGTCTTGACCTTGAAGGTAAGACTCTATACACGTTGCCCACGTGTTATAGTTTTGGTTGTTGAGCTTCTTGATTCCTCCAACAACTTGAAGATCACCCATTGTATCGACAAGACTTTGACTACACCGAACAAGCTTGAGTGACTACCGTGCAAAGTAATACACTACTCTTGACACAAAGAAGCTCCCTCTCAAGGTTTGTGATAACCCCAGCAATAATCTCAAGAAATCTTTTCTGATGTGGAAGATCACAAAGCGCATACTCGGAATTTCAAGAGACTTTACAACCAATGCTCTGATACCAAATGTTGAATCAAAATAGAGTAAAAACTCTAATTGATCAAGAAGAAGAAAAACTCTCTTTAGAATAATCTCACAAAATTGCAAAAAGAGAAGAACTCTTGAGAAAGCTTTCAAATGCTTATAATAAAGCTTTGATTGTTAAATGATAAAACTCAAATACAAATGAGGTATTTATAGGTTACAAGAAACAATCTAAACCACTCATTAAAATAACCACAAACTAATTTAAACCATTGAAATTAAACATGGGAAAAATACCTAATTTTCACCTAACTAAATTGATGTAAGCAATGACATCAAATTAATTTAGGTGTGGACTTATTTGGGCTAATATTCACCTAACTAAATTGATGTAAGCAATGACATCAAATTAATTTAGGTGTGGACTTATTTGGGCTAATATTGACTTCTCAACACTTTATTGCACTATTTTTCATTAGATTACGAATTGACTTTCAAAGAGATTTAATTTCAAACAACTTTGATTCGACAGTTACTCTCATTCACTTCTAATACTGCTAATAACTTAAAGCTAAAATTTTTCTTCTTCGGTAATTAGATCTGAGCAGTGCGGGGTGCTAACACATGAGTATTTGTACTACAATTTTTAAATTAATTAAAACAAATCGCTTCACTGATCATAATATCATCAATACCCCAAAAAAAAATTAAGAATTTTTAGAATTCACATGACAAAATATATGTATATAATTGATTTACGTGGGCTTTGTGAATCAACCATAGAAAAGCCCACAACCTGATCCGACGACACCGATTCTTCTCGGCCACTGAGCATAAATTTCCCAAGTTTCATAGTGAATTGAAAAAAAAATAGAGAAATTATCTGCAAAAGATTATTGAAATGGCTCTCCCCAGATCCAGCGTAACCAAGGAGGTCAGTTTTGCGTTTAACAAAACAAAAAGTCACTCAAATAAATGCATTTTTGTTGAATATCTAATCCAAAAAATGTGTCTTTTCTGTCATTTTTATTCACAGGTCGGATTGCAGCTGCTCTTTTGCCCACTTGGATCTAACATTATGCACTTAATAAAAATGTTAGTGTGTTTTCAATTAATAAAAATGTGGTATTAATAATGATCTCGTGGGCGAACACGATTCTCACCTTACGGTGAGTAGCAGTGCCACATGGCGATGTACGGTCTGCGTGTCCAGAGCTAAATAATCTAGAGAAATTTTTTATTCTTATTTTTATTTTTGTTATTTTTATTTTTCATTTTTGGGTGCTTGTACAGCTGCTCTGTGGGTGTTGCTTTACCAGTGTACTCAACATTCAAGGCAATTGAGAGGAAAGATGAAGATGAGCAACAAAAGTGGCTCATGTATTGGGCAGGTTGGAATTTATATTTATTTTTATAATTTATGATTATAATTTTTTTTAGGCTTGTCACCTTGTTTGTTTTGTTACATGAGGTTTTCATAGACTCCCAAATTTCCTCTGTATCCATTATTTTTAGCCCAAGTGTTTTCCTGTTAGATGCTTTGATCAGTTGGCCAAAAAAATTGAATATTACCTTTATGGTTATAGTTATGCTGAGATCTTGCATGGGTGAAAATATATAGCTCTACTATTCATGATGACCATCAGTGATGAAAGTAACAAATGTGCAGAAATTCTTATCATATGTTGATAAATTTTGTAATCAATAAAAGATAAGGCTGGTATGATCTGAGGATATATATCTGGCATTGTTGCTTTTGATGAACTTTTGATAGTACTTGTCCTACTGACTATTTGCAGCTTATGGAACTTTTAGCATTGCTGAGGTTGTTGCAGACAAGTTTCTTACTTGGTAAAGTTTTTGAGTACTAGTGATTTCTGCCTTTTGCTTGTGTAGTAAGTATTTATCATATATTTTTCGAAAAGATAAGCAAGTGTATATCTTTTCCCACGCATATACGCACGACGCTTAATTATCTATGCCTAATTGATGTTACTGCCTTTCCCATGTATTATCACCTAAAATTTGCATTTCTTGTATGGCTTCAGCTTCCATCTACTGATGTAAGTCTAAAAATAACGCTTGTAACTTTGGATCATATTGAAAAAATGGGGAAGTGTACATGTATTTACATTTATTTGTGATGAAAATTAATGTAGCTTAATATGTTTAACTTTTGACTTCAAGTTAACTCATAATGATAAACTTCCTTATTTCTTGTTAGGGGGCAAGGAAGTTGTACGAGAACTACTTGAGTCCATTCTTGTTGAGGTGTCAAGCTAAAGCCGATCAACTCAGGGCCACTACACAAGCTAAATTTGATCAACTCAGGGCCATTACACAAGCTAAGGTGGATCAACTCAGGGCCATCACACTGCGTCCATGCTTGTTGATGTGTCAAGCTAAAATTGATCAACTGAGGGCTATTGAAGACATGGTATGTTAGGTAGTGCTGTTATCATATTATGGGCGATACTAGTTTGACTTATCTGTTTGATTGAATGATAATGTGGTACTCCTCATATTCTCAAGAATATACAGAAAGTTGAAACCTCTGAGCAGAGTTTGATTTTCGCTTCCATTGCGAAATTGCAACTTGTGGTAAATAAGGCACTTGAAAATTGTTTATATTGGGTCAACCTCAACCCATAGATACCCTGTGCTAGTCTTGCTGTATTGCACTCAACACTTCCCCTGTTTTTTCCGATGAAGTATATGCTCTGCTAAAATTTACAGGTTGGACAAATCAGCTCAATCAAGGCAGAAATTAAATGTGGGGAGGATACATTCTTCGCATTTTTCTGGTCAGGTAATGGTAGATACCTGTCTTTTGGTGCATGCTTGTCTTGTTAGTTTAGTGATTTCCATGTAGATTCTAGGTATTTTACTTGTTTCTGGACCAGCTCCAAAATATAGATCCAAATAAACCTGAAGGACGAAATGCGGTTGAAGACCTGGATGGAATAACCTCAGACACAGACACTGAGTCTGATCTTGAGGTTGAGGAGACTTTGATCATGCATGTCAGTTTCGGCAAATTGAGTTACTCTTGCTATGAACCGAGACCCTATCATAGGATTTCCAAATCGTATCTGCTCGAATAATCAAGGCTTCTTTGCCACCTAAATGGGACAACATGAACATACGTTATCCCTCAGTATCATCTCTTTACAATCTCAAAAATCTTTTGGTCATTTGCATTTGTAAGGCGTACTTGTGGTAGTTCATTCCCAGAATTTATCTTTTGATGTAGTGGTTAATTTGTAGTAAAAAGTTTGAGATTCAGTGGACATGGCATTGTAAATTTTAAATTACAAACTGCACCTGGTAGAAATCAACTATGTTTTTGTATGGATTCTCGAAGTTTCAGATTTTAGCATCAGATAACTAGGTTCTGTACAATTTAAATTTCTTTTTTCTAGTAGCATCCCCAAATACTCTAAATAGGCATACTTATTAGGAAACCTATTATATTAATAATCTTAAGTTAATTAAGATAGTCATTGGTCTTTAATTCTCAATCTAAAACCAGTAGAAACGGTCTTTTTTATATTTTCGCACGTGGCATGAAAAATATTACTGAAATTGGTGTGCATGTTTTGGATGAACTATATGTACTTTTTCTTCTAAGAAAATCTTGATATTCAATGATTGTGATAAATTATTTGATTTTGTATTAACTGAAACTTTCATATTCTTATCCTGCTGATAGTGGATTGTATATAATACAGTAGATTTTCTTTACTGTAGGTTTGAGGAAAATGTACAATCAAGCTCTCAATTAGTAGCAATCATGTATTGAAGTTTCCGAAAGATATCAAAGTTAACTTGAGTTTATATCTGTTACACTATGGATAATATGCATGATATCACGATATCGTTCACATCTTACAATTTTGTGACTCTCTCCATCTTCAAGTATTTTATTTGAAAATAACAAGCTTACAGGTTCCATCCCTGAGAGCTTAGGTCGTTTCGGTTGTTTGAAAAAGTTGAATTTGGCTAGGAATAAGTTATCTGGCTCAATTCCAACTAGTTTTGGGAACTTGAAATAGCTTACAAACCCACATAGATTTAAGCTATAATGAGCTTGCTGGTGAGCTTAATCCTTTGTTTTTGAAGCCCCACCAAGCTCAAAATGTGTGACAAAGAACAAGTATTAAACTCACCATCGAACTCATTATAACTTAAATCCAAGTGGGTACGAAAGCCCTTCTGACTAGTTTGCACCAAGCCAAAAAATACGCTTACATTTCTCTAATTTGCTGATCATCATCACCATCTCCATCAAAGTCATCATCTGATCTTGATGATCCTTCTCCTGCTCCTCCACTGCCTTCATCTCCTTCCCCAACCTCATTATTCATCGCCACCGCAGCGTCCGTGTCCCGGAATACTCCAGCCTGCTAATGATAATTAATAATTCGTCTAGAACACAACACCCACACCAACAAAAATGAAATAAACCACTGAAAAATAACATAGCAAAGCAAATAACGGAAAAAAAAAAAATAAAATAACACAATAAAGTATTTAGGATTTTGGAGTTATACAAGGCTTAGAGAGAGCGCAGGAGAGGCAAAAAAGTCTTTGGTGCGACGAGTGGGTGGCTTGCTACACGTGGACGCCCCCATAGCAATGAGAAAACCAAGAAAAAAAAAAAGTTGTTGTCTTGAGAGGGTTGATGAAATGTTTCTTGTGAGCAAAAATGGTGGCATGTTGAAGGGGGGTGAGCTTTGATTTAAGGTCGTCAATTATCAAACAAAACAGAATGAAGTCTAAAAACACATTAAAAGAAAAGGAATTGCTCTGTTTGTGTGTGAGAGAGAAAAAGAGAGTGTATGTATTTGTTTGTTTTATTGAGACACGAAATGATGACAAAGGGTGTTAGGAGTTGACTGTTAGAAATTCTGTGTGAAAATGTGAGGATTCAAGTCCCTCAACCAACTTTTGAAGGATATATTAATTAACACTAGCTAATTGAAATTTGAAAGTATTCAAATTAGTGTCAAAATTACATATCCACCAATATTGCAATTTGCAATACTCAACTGAAAATAGTTTTATAGGAAAAAATAGCATTAGCATAAATTTTGTTCTGTATATAGGTAAAAAGAAATATATTTCAAACTCCAGTTAATTTTATATGTAGAAATATGATAAAGATTAAATTTTCATCCATTTGATAATTAAGAATATATCTAACTAATTAAGAATGCTTTAACAAATCAACGGATAGCATAGTCAATAAAATCAAAATTATATACTTGTTGAGTTGATTGATTATTTTTTTCCGAAGTAATTAACTCAAAATCTTGAAAGTTTTTTTATACCTAATGAAGAAATATGGTATCCAACATTACTAGGCGGTGGTTTTAGGCTTTAGAGAAGCTAAAATTGTAGAAATGGAAGTATCTTTTTTGCCCAAATTTTTACTCTCATAAAGGACTTTTACTCTATTCATATTTCATAAAGGGAAGACAATAAATAATTGAATAAGAGATTTAACCTCAAAATATTATGTAGAAACTCAAACTGTTGTTCTCATAATTGTTTATGAGGCCACTCGGCCTTTTGTCCGAATGATTGCATTAATGGCATTAAATTGCATAGAACGTAGGAAATTGATCCACCACCATCTAATTATAACATCACAAATAAATAAAAGTAAAGATGAAATGGAAATTAATTGGAGCTTTTACCTTGTTGCTATACTTGGTAATGTCCACCTGATTTATGATCCCGATTAGAATGCCTAAAATTACTGCTTTCTTTTTCTTGATTGTATCATCATCACTTTTGTGAAATTTTAAAATTAAAAAGAAAAAGAAAAACATGAGGGATGCTGGGTCAATCGCTCTTTAAATAACTTGATTGGACACGCGTTTATTACATTGTTTTTTTTATTTTATTCATAAGTGATTATCCACTAACTACTTATTTTTTCATGCATGTTCAAAAATACATAATTTTTTTTTTCAGAAAATTCTCCTTGAAGTTGACATTATTTTCACTCGTCCATTGTGGCCTAAACTCTATTAGAAATTTATTAATGTCATAAGGATAAAATTATCATTTAATTTTAACAAATAAAAACGACCCCAAATCAAATAAAAAACTCAATGCCACAAATTATCAAAATGTAAATCCATTAATTCAACTGAAAGAAAAATGCTCAGCCTTAACCCTAACTCTAACAACCACACACTATCAAAATCAAAATGAAATTTTATTTAATTTTTAATCAAATAATAACAAAAAGATACATCACTGGTGAATAGTAGCTAGTGCCGGTGGCGTGGTGTGGCAAGGCGCGGTGATGTCAAGAATGGGGTTGTTGAATCTACTCGATCCTGCGTTCGGTGATGTCACGCATAAAAGATAATATGATATAGATTAAATAACTGAAGGAAAATATTATTTCTTCTTTACTTCTTTTCTTTACATGATCATATACAATTTATACAAAGATAAGGAGGTATTTTAGGACTATGTTATGGCTTGACATAGGAGAGTTTCCTATTATATCCACAACGATTGTGATTTGAGAAAGTTTAGGCTAAAACAAATACTAGCCGTTGTTGTCAAGTCTTGAACTTGGTAAGCCTTTAGCTGGAAAATTTATTCCTTCCTTTTGTAGAGTTCATGATTGCCTTGCTGCCATTGTCTTGATTGTGGTTGATTTGAAATTGATTCTTATCAACCCCCTTCAAACTAAGAATTGCCACGGGGTGTATTCCAAGTTTGTGCCGAAATTTTGAGAACAATGCTTTGGACAATGGTTTAGTGAATAAATCTGCCGTTTGCTGTGATGATGGAATATATCTTGTGTTGAGTAATCCACTTGTTACTTTTTCACGAACAAAATGATAATCAAGCTCAATGTGCTTGGTTCGTGCATGGAAAACAGGATTTTTTGACATATCGAGGGCGCTGATATTGTCACAAATAAGAACTGGAGGCTTTATCAGGTTTATGCCAATCTCTTTGAATATGTACGTAAGCCAAGTGAGTTCGATTGCCGTAGATGCCATGCAACGATATTCAGCTTCTTTACTCGAACGAGCAACGGTGGTTTGCTTTTTTAAACTCCATGAGATACAATTTGATCCAAGGTAAATGCAGAAGCCACTAGTACTTCGTCGAGTTAAAGGGTAACCCGCCCAATCTGAATCTGAGAACCCATAGAGTGTCAAGGAACTTTGTTTCAAATAGCGAAGTCCAAAGTTAAGTGTCCCTTTGAGGTACCGTAATATCCGTTGGACAACTCTAAGATCAGCCTTCATTGGTTGTTGGAATTTTTGACACACTTTGTTGACTGCATGTGTGATATCTGGTCTGGTAAAAGGGAGGTATTGAAGGCTTCCCACTATTTGTCGATACCAGTCGCATTGACGGGTTGTGCATCATCAAATCTTGGTACCTCTTTCACAGCCGTTGGTGTGGCAACGACTGTACTATCTTGCATCTTTGTTGTGTCAAGTAAATTCCTTGCGTATTTGGCCTGCGAAAGAAAGATACCTTGTTTAAATTTCTTGATTTCAATACCTAAGAAATAATTTAATGAGCCAAGATCTTTTAAGGCAAATTGAGAACTAAGAGTATAAATGATGTGTTGAATTATTTTTCTATTATTGCCAGTTATTATCACATCATCAACATAAACCAATAATAAAACAATATTAGATTCAAAATGCAGTATAAAAAGGGAAGTATCAGCCTTGCTATTTTGGAAGCCAAGATTAAGAAGTGCACGACAGAAGCAATCAAACCATGCTCACAGGGCTTGTTTAAGCCCGTAGAGTGATTTTTTCAATTTGCACACATGCGATGGTAGTTTAGGATTGATAAAACTTGGTGGCTGCTCCATGTACACTGTTTCATTTAAATGGCCATGAAGAAATGCATTTCTCACGTCAAGTTGTTTCATTGACCAGTTGAGATTCACGGCAAGGGCTAAGACAAGTCTAATTGTTGTGTGCTTGATGACTGGACTAAAGGTTTCTTCATAGTCAATTCCAGGAACTTGTGTAAACTCTTTTGCTACAAGCCGTGCTTTGAATCTTTCAATGGCTCCCGTATCTGTGTACTTAATTCGATACACCCACTTGGACCCAATAATATTTGCATTTTTTGGTCTAGGAACAAGAGTCCATGTGTTATTTTGATTTAAGGCTTGAAGTTCTTCATTCATTGCAATAACCCACTGAGGATATTTGAGTGCACTTTTCAATGTTTTTGGCTCAATAGTAATAGATGTTTGCAATGCTAAACTTGGGTTATTTTTTAACTTATGACGGGTGACCATTGGGTGTGTATTTGAAATTGTTTCGGTTGAGGTCATAGGTTGATTGTTTGTGGTGGCTTTTGTTTGGGATAATGCATTCACAGGTTGAATTGGTAATTCAATGGAAAGTCGATTAGATATATCAAGAAAGTCATGGTTGGTAATTTCAATCAAATTTTTGGGTTGAGTTGGCATGGCTATTGGTTGTATTACAATTTCTTTGCTAGTGTTGGAGACATTATTTCCAGTATCCTTAGAGCTGTTATTGCCTTTTGAGTTGCATTTTTCAGCTCCAGATGGTAAGTATGGCGTCATCACAACTTCTGAAATGTCCATGTTTTCAACAATTGTGGGCCTTTCACATGACTCTAAGCAACACCGTGGAAGTAAAGATGAAGAATTTGATGGCATCAAATTGTCTTGCATCAAATTGTTTTCTTCACTGCTAGGATATTCTTCATTGTTAAGTTTTTCCTGCAAATTGATTAAAGGAGATAATTCAGCAAAAGGAAATACACTTTCATCAAATTTCACATGTCTAGATATATAGACACGTTTGGTGTCCGGATCCAAGCAACGATATCCCTTGTGTATGGGGTTGTACCCAAGGAAAACGCATGGAAGAGATTTTTTGTCAAATTTATTTTTATTGTAATCCCTTAAATAAGGAAAACACCTACATCCAAAAATTCTTAATTGTTTGTAATCATGAGCCTTTTTGAAAAGCTTTTCATAAGGAGATTTCATAGAAACAGTAGAGAGAGGCATGAGATTAATTAGATATGTGGCTGTCATAAATGCTTCAACCCAAAGAGTCAAAGGTATTTGAGCTTGGAACAGTAATGGCAATGTTGTCTCTGAAATATGTCGATGTTTTTTCTCTGCCACTCCATTTTACTGTGGTGTGTAAGGGCATGAAATTTGTCTTGTAATGCCGCAAATCTACAGATGATCAATAAATATTTTTGAATTAAATTCACCACCCCCATCACATTGGAAAATTTTGATTTTCCTTTCCCATTGATTTTCCACTTGACGCTGAAACCTTAAAAAACAATTAAAGAAGTCAGATTTTCATTTTAAAGGAAATAACCATAAGAATCTAGTGCAATCATCAACGAAAAGCACATAAAATCTAAAGTTTTGATTGGAATTAACTGGGGCAGGACCCCACAAATCACAATGAACTTTTTGCAACAGAAATTCTGATATTTTATTAGACAAATTAAATGGAAGTTTACAACTTTTTCCTAATTGACATGAAGCACAAATACTAGGTATTTTATTCCAACTAGAAAAGTTGATCTCCTTCCTTGATTTTAAAATATGTAAAACTTCAAGACCTGGATGTCCAAGCCGTTTGTGCCAAAGTTCTATTGTATCAAAATTTCCTTTTATTGCATTTAATACTTTCTGATTGCTTTCCTCCAAAACATAGAGATTGCCGCTTCTACTGCCTTTCCCCAGCACCTTGTTCTGTTTATTCTTAACAATAAAGTCATTAGCATCAAATTCAAGAGAACAAGGAAAACCATTAGTAAGTTGTGCCACAGATAGTAAATTCTTTTTCAATTGAGGGACAACAAGTACATCTTTTAGTAATAAAGGGCCATATTTAGTTTTTATATAAATATTTCCAATATGTTGTTGAAAAAATAGCATAACATGCTATTTTGAGAGCACATTTTGAGTGGGTCCCACTTAACAAAAGTGGAAATATTGTGAGGTTCAGATTCTACTCCGTTGATACTTCAATATTATAATTTTATTTTCTCAAAATGGTGCTTGGGTGAATGAGAAATTGTCTCTCAAAGTTCACCCTTGGAGTTATAAATTTGAAAGGAAATGAAGCTTATCCCACATGGGAAAAAGAAGCCTAGGAATTAGTGTATATATATAAACACTTAACCATGCATGGGTAAGGATTATAAGGATAGAGGCTCTCTCCACACGCGCGTGCGCAACGGGGGTGCGAATCCAAGACCGATTTGGTTGAACTCGTGTGCGCCTGTCAGCCCAAAATCATCCATGCAAGCTAGGCACGTTTTTAATTCCTTTTGAATTTTTTATTGTAACAGTTCATGTGAATTCAAAGAATTGGTAACAGCTTTTACAATTATTTTTTTGCTGTTATTCACATTTTATTTTTTGAAATCAATTCATTGAATTGATTTGGCTGGTATAACAATTAAAATAAAACATATTGAATTCGGAAATTCAATACAAATGAGCTGTTACATCCTCACATAATTATAAAAAGGCATCTCCTCTTCTGTTTTTGAGACACTCGAAAAAAAAAATTAGCACAGAGCACACTTGCTATTTTTTCCTTCATCTTTCTACGTTTTTCTCTGATCGAGTTCACTGTTGTGGTTTGCTGGAATTTCCAGCTTGTGCTTGACTGGAGAATCGTACCCGTTGCATCCTTGGAAACAAATACTAGCAAACCTTAAGCACTCCGTAAAAGTGGTAAATCTGTTTTAACAAGACTGTTTTTGTGTAGGCCTCGAGTTTCCATTTTAATTTTTCGTTTCGGTTTCATCTCTCTTATGGTTTTGCTTTCTGTTATTTCTTTTGAAATTTCCAGTAGCTGGCATTTCGTTGGTTAGCTACTGTTTAATTTGTTATCTCACTGTTTTCATTTTCTTACAATCTTAAAACAGACTTTACTGACATTGAGATGGCAACTGATACCATTGATGACATTCCGTATGTCCTGTTCTTCATCTGTGAAGGAACCACCTGTGGCAATTCAATCATGCGGAAAGGCCTGAAAAATTCAATGGCCAGAATTTCAAACGGTGGCAGCAAAAGATGTTCTTTTACTTGACCACGTTGAACTTTGCAAGGTTTTTGACCGAGGATGCTCCTAAGCCCAAAGAGGGTGAAACGGATATTCAAGTTGCAAGTGCAATTGATGCATGGCACTATTCGGATTTTTTGTGTAAAAATTATGTAATGAATGGCCTTAGTGACTCCTTGTATAATGTATACATAGGAAAGAAAACAGCCAAGGAGCTATAGGAATCCTTAGACCGAAAATATAAAACCGAGGATGCGGGTACCAAAAAGTTTGTTTTTGGTCGCTTCCTAGATTTTAAAATGGTGGATTCTAAAACAGTAATAAGTCAAGTACAAGAACTTCAAATTATATTATCTGAAATCCTTGCGGAAGGGATGCATCTAAGTGAAACTTTTCAAGTTGCCGCAATTATTGAAAAATTGCCTCCTGCTTGGAAAGATTTCAAGAGCTATTTGAAGCATAAACGAAAGGAGATGAATATTGAAGGGCTGGTTGTTAAGCTCAGAATTGAGGAAGACAACAGAAATGCAGAGAGAAGAGGGGCTATTTCTATGGCAAAGGCAAATTTTGTTGAACATGGACCTAAAATTAAAAATAAAAATTGGGCCCTAAAGGAGGAATTTCCAAGAAACAAACAAAGTTTCAAGGAAAATGTTATAATTGTGATAAGATGGGTCACAAGGCTTCGGATTGTAGATTGCCTAAAAAGAAGCGAGAGGCGAATGTGGTGGAAAACATCATTCAACATGTTTCAGACATAAACCTCTCTGCAGTGGTTTCGTGAATCTTGGCTCTAATCCAAGAGAATGGTGGATAGATACAGGAGCAACTAGACATGTTTGCTCGGACAAAGGGTTGTTCACTTCATTTGAAGCAGTTAGCAATGGAGAGAAGCTATTCATGGGGAATTCGGCTACGTCTGAGATTGAGGGTCAAGGGAAGGTGATTTTGAAGATGACTTTTGGGAAAGAACTGACTCTGAACAATGTGCTTTATGTGCCAGAAATTCGGAAGAACTTGGTGTCTGGATCGCTGCTGAATAAACATGGTTTCCGAATGGTGTTTGAGTCAGATAGGGTAATTTTGTCTAAAAATGGGATGTATGTGGGAAAGGGTCATGTTGATGATGGGCTATTTAAGCTCAATGACTCAATGTAATGACTTTGAAACCAACAATTAATAATAAAGCTACGTCTTCTGCTTATTTGCTTGAGTCTTCTAATCTTTGGCATGGTAGATTAGGACATGTTAATTTTAATTCTTTGCGTAAATTAATTAACATGAAGCATATTCCCAATTTCCAAATTGATTTGAAACATAAGTGTGAAACTTGTGTGTAGGCAAAACTAACTATGTCATTTTTCCAAATAATTAAAAGAAACACCCAACCACTTGATTTAATACATAGTGATATTTGTGACTTTAAATCCATTCAAAAAATAGGTGGTAATAAATATTTTATTACCTTTATAGATGATTGCACAAAATATTGCTATGTATATTTGTTGAAAAGCAAAGATGAAGCTTTGGAAAAGTTTATTCTTTACAAAAATGAAGTTGAGAATCAACTTAATAGAAAAATCAAAGAATTAAGGAGTGACCGTGGTGGTGAGTATGTTGTTCCGTTTATGTCACTATGTGAACAAAGTGGAATCATACATCAAGTCACGGCTCCATATTCACCTCAATTTAATGGGATTGCAGAACGAAAGAATCGAACTTTAAAGGAAATGATAAATGCAATGTTGATAAGTTCTGGGTTACCCCAGAATATGTGGGGAGAAGCTATTTTGTCAGCTAATTATTTATTAAATAAGATACCCCGAAAGCAAGAAGATAAAACCCCATATGAGCTATGGAAAGGTAGATCACCTTCATATAAATTCTTACAAGTGTGGGGGTGTCTTGCTAAAGTAGTGGTTCCTTTAAATAAAAAAGTGAAAATAGGACTAAAAACTGTTGACTGCATTTTCATTGGTTATGCACAAAACAGTAGTGCATATCGATTTTTGGTGCATGAGTCTAAAGTTCCAGATGTCCACAAAAATACGATAATAGAATCAAGAAATGTATCATTTTTCGAACATGTGTTTCCTTGCAATTTCTAGAGTGGAATCGAGAGAATTGGAATAACTTCATGAAACAACACTTGAAAATGAAGAAAATGATCAAGCACCAGAAGAAGAAGAAGAAGAAGAAACTGAGGTTAGACGTAGTAAAAGAGTTAGAATAGAAAAGTCTTTTGGTCCAGACTTTCTGACGTATTTGCTAGAAAATGAACCTCAAAGCTTCAAAGAAGTTGTAACTTCAGCTGAAGGCACTTTATGGAAAGAAGCCATTAACAGTGAAGTTGAATCCATTTTACAAAATCATACTTGGGAGCTAGTAGATCTTCCTCCAGAATGTAAACCTTTGGGGTATAAGTGGATTTTCAAAAGGAAAATGAAAGCCGATGGATCAATCGATAAGTACAAGCCTAGGCTTGTAATTAAAGGTTATAGGTAACGAGAAGGCCTTGATTATTTTGATACTTATTCTCCTGTTACGAGAATAAATTCCATACGGATGATAATAGCAATTGCAGCTTTGCGCAATCTCGAGATACATCAAATGGATGTAAAGACGGCTTTTCTAAATAGAGATTTAAATGAAGAAATCTACATGGAGCAACCTGAAGGTTTTATAGCTCCAGGATAAGAAAAGAAAGTTTGTAAATTGGTTAAGTCATTATATGGCTTGAAACAAGCACCGAAACAGTGGCATGAGAAATTTGATCATACAATGATCACAAGTGGCTTTAAGATCAACGAGTGTGACAAATGTGTTATGTCAAAGAAACAGAAAATGGCTATGTCATTTTATGTTTATATGTTGATGACATGCTCATTGTTAGGAGTAATGATGACATGATTAAATCTACCAAGAATATGTTGAAGTCTAAGTTTGACATGAAAGACATGGGTCTTGCAAATGTCATTTTGGGAATTAAAATCTCAAGGGCTTCTAATGGACTTATTTTAAGTCAAACTCATTATGTAGATAAAATTCTTGGGAAATTTAATAAAGAGGATAATACTATGTCTAAAACTCCATTAGATACTAGTATTCATCTATCGAAAAACAGAGGAGAGGGTATTTCTCAAGTTGAATATGCTAGAATAATAGGTAGTCTGATGTATTTAACAAATTGTACCAGACCAGACCTAGCTTATACAGTAAGCAAACTTAGTAGATATACGAGTAATCCAGGAACTGATCACTGGAAAGCTATCGTAAGAGTACTTAGGTATCTTCGATATACTCGTAATTATGGATTGCACTATACTAGGTATCCAGAAGTATTAGAAGGATTTAGTGATGCTAACTGGATATCAGATGTAAAAGATTCAAAATCTACTAGCGGCTATGTGTTTACACTAGCAGGTGCAGCTGTATCATGGAGATCTTCTAAACAGACAGTAATTGCTAGATCTACAATGGAATCTGAATTCATTGCATTAGATAAATGTGGTGAAGAAGCAAAATGGCTACGCAATTTTTTAGAAGGTATTCCAAAATGGCCAAAGCCTGTGCCTACAATTTGTATACATTGCGATAGTCAATCAGCTATCGGTAGGGCACAAAGCAATATGTATAATGATAAGTCTAGACACATATGTCGTAGACATAATACCATTAAACAACTTATTTCTACTAGAGTTATTTCTATTGACTATGTAAGGTCAAAGGATAACATAGTGGATCCGCTAACCAAAGGGTTAAATAGAGAGCTAGTAGAAAAATCATCGAGGGGAATGGGATTAAAACCTATAGATTGATTAGTCAATAACGAAGGAAAACCTAACCTAGTAGACTAGAGATCCCAAGATCTAGATTCAATTGGACAACCTATTTGTTAAAGACTAAAGATGGATCACTGTGGGGGTCATTCTCTTGAGAGGATTACCTCATTAACCATTCCTATGATGAAACAGTGATGCCCGTGGGGAATAAGGTTGAGCTAGGCTCTTAATGATTCTTATGCGTCGAAAATTCGAGCGGAGTAATGTGGGTTACTCTTAATTAAGATATCACCTATGTGAGAGAGAAGTGGGGCCGCTTCAAAGGGAGCTATAAAGGGTTCAGCTCTTAGAAACTCTTGCAGAGCCAGGTAGATGTTCAAGGCCAAAACGAACATAATCATGAGAACTCAACAGTGTTAGGAGAAATACCTATGTGTAGTATATGATCGTTTACACTAATGGCAAAACAGTTCAAAGACATCGCGTCTACTGATCAGCTAGTAAAGTAATTATACTATTACAAGGGAATGTTAAAAGGATAACACTTATCTATCATGTGTTAGGTATCAATCCAATAAACTCGATCATTAAGAGTCAAAAATGGTTTTGATGTCAAAATTTAGCGGTTTTCTTGTTTTACTGCCAATTTTCATTCATGTGGGGGATTGTTGAAAAAATAGCATAACATGCTATTTTGAGAGCACATTTTGAGTGGGTCCCACTTAACGAAAGTGGAAAATATTGTGAGGTTCGGATTCTACTCCGTTGATACTTCAATAGTATAATTTTATTTTCTCAAAATGGTGCTTGGGTGAATGAGAAATTGTCTCTCAAAGTTCACCCTTGGAGTTAGAAATTTGAAAGGAAATTAAGCTTATCCCACATGAGAAAAAGAAGCCTAGGAATTAGTGTATATATATAAACACTTAACCATGCATGGGTAAGGATTATAAGGATAGAGGCTCTCTCCACACGCGCGTGCGCAACGGGGGTGCGAATCCAAGACCGATTTGGTTGAACTCGTGTCGCCCTGTCAGCCCAAAATCATCCATGCAAGCTAGGCACGTTTTTAATTCCTTTTGAATTTTTTATTGTAACAGTTCATGTGAATTCAAAGAATTGGTAACAGCTTTTATTTTTTTGCTGTTATTCACATTTTATTTTTTGAAATCAATTCATTGAATTGATTTGGCTGGTATAACAATTAAAATAAAACATATTGAATTCGGAAATTCAATACAAATGAGCTGTTACATCCTCACATGATTATAAAAAGGCATCTCCTCTTCTGTTTTTGAGACACTCGAAAAAAAAATTAGCATAGAGCACACTTGCTATTTTTTCCTTCATCTTTCTTCGTTTTTTCTTTGATCGAGTTCACTGTTGTGGTTCGCCAGAATTTCCAGCCTGTGCTTGACTGGAGAATCGTACCCGTTGCATCCTGGGAAACAGATACTAGAAAACCTTAAGCACTCCGTAAAGGTGGTAAATCTGTTTTAAGGAGACTGTTATTGTGCAGGCCTCGGGTTTCCATTTTAATTTTTCGTTTCGGTTTCATCTCTCTTCTGGTTTTGCTTCCTGTTATTTCTTTTGAAATTTCCAGTAGCTGGTTTTTCGTTGGTTAGCTACTGTTTAATTTGTTATCTCACTGTTTTCATTTTCTTACATATGTGATATATCAAGTTTTTGTCTGTTACCCACAAAAATCTTATCATGGCCTTTATAACTAAAAATTTTGTGGAGTTACCTGGATCATTGACCATGTGTGCAGAAGCCCCCGAGTCCACATACAAATGTTGATCGTTTGATTCATGAAGTTCATCACCGCAAGGGCTTGTGGCACTTCTTCTTGATCCAGATATTCATATCGACTCCAACATACAGCAGCATTGTGGCCCTTTTTTCCATATATTTGGCAAATAATGATGTCTTCTTTTTCTTGATGGTTGGCATTGCTTTTTCGAGCAGTTGAGCATTTGAGGCAGTTTGTCTTTTTTTAGAATTAATGACTTTGTTTTCGTTTTGATATGAATGGCTTCCATTTTTGTTTGGGCCCCTACCATTTCCACAAAACCTCTTCCACGACCACCGTTTCTGCCTCCTCTTTGGTTTCTTCCCCTTCCTCTAGCACCAAAGAACGCCTTATTTTGATTAACAAGCGTAACACCTTCTTGTTTTTGTACCATTATGATTTGTTCATGATTCTGAAGGGCAAGGATGAATTGCTTTAAAGTTGGATATGGAGGCTTAGTTAGCATGGCAATCTTGAAATCCGCGTACTTACGCCCCAAGGATCGTGCAAGTTGGAAGACTTTGTCTTTATTAGAAATTGGTTTCCCAATTGCTGTCAAGTTGTCGCACAATGATTTGAATTTATTAAGAAATTCTTCGAGCTGGGTATTTCCCTTTTTAAGGGAGTAGAGGCTATCCTTCAACCAAGATTGTAACGACCTGCCCCGACCTCCATAGGGCGAATCTTACTGATATATGCTTAAAAATAAAATAATAATAAATAATAATAATCCTTTTACAATCCATAAAAATTATATTCTTGAAAATAAAAATATAAAACACAAACTGCAGCGGAAGAATTTAAAATTCAGGCCAAACCATCTAATTCCTCCATTCAAGTCCTTCTCGACGCTTATCACGAATCAATCCTGATTTACGGAAACTGAATCACAATAAACTATAATGAGTACGAAACTCAGTAAGTAACCAGTTTTGCATATACCAAAATACATACATACATACATACATACATACATATATATATTGCAAATGAATGACGTGCCATGGTATTCGAAAACATCATAAAACAAATTATCGAAATCTCATTCTGTCTTTCTCAAACTTTCACATTCTCTTTCAAACCACTTACTTGAGGTACCTTCATTCGATTACTGCTTAGTAGGACATTCCCTTAACTTTCATAATTTTCATACTCTTTGGGCTTCTCGCCAATGCGTCCTTCGTCCACTTATCTCATAACTATATAAACATCTAGAGTGTCCTCCACTAAGCCAGTAACGAATTCAAGCATCCAAGCTAAAACTGTAAAACAATCTTTCTTTCTTCAAATTTCGTTTGGCTAAAATCAACTTTCTCATTTTATAGAAAACATAATGCATTTCGTGCTCATGCCAATGAAATATTCACACATACGTATGCTCATGTCCATAAACACACATAACACATAACAGCACATCATATCAACACGTCACATAAACACATGGGCAGATCATATAATCAATATCCGTATATATATCAAAATAGATTTTTCAAACATGTCAACATATATATTGTTTATTGTGATTCATTTGAAAATCTAGTTTACTTAACTTCTGGTATCCTCGAGCAACAAATGCACATCGATATCATCGGCCTAAAAATAAATAAAAATACTCTCATAAGAATAAAATTGAACCATAATCATAAACTCCAATATTATCAAATTCCTCAATATAATCACATTCCATACTTAACCTCAAATAATCTTAATTTAAATCATAAATCATCAAAATACTCATAATTCTTGGAAATTACGAAATTACCCTCAAATATCAAAATTACCAAATTAACCTCAAAATCATAAATTACCAACTTTATCCTCAATTTCAGCAATTACTAAAATACCCACAAAATTTGAAATTACAAAATTATTTGATGTGAGTTTAATAGAAACAAGATTGGCACATTGATGAAAGGATTGAATAGTGAGTTTTGGTTCACAAAATTTTCAGCCATCTGCTCTGATACCATAAAAGATAATTTGATATATATTAAATAGTTGAAGGAAAATATTATTTCTTCTTCACTTCTTTTCTTTACATGATCCTATATGATTTATACAAAGATAAGAAGGTATTTTAGGACTATGTTATGGCTTGACATAAGAGAGTTTCCTATTATATCCACTAAGATTGTGATTTGAGAAAGTTTAGGCTAAAACTAATACTAGCCGTTGTTGTCAAGTCTTGAACTTGGTAAGCCTTTAGCTGGAAAATTTATTCCTTCCTTTTGTAGAGTTCATGATTGCCTTGCTGTCACTGTCTTGATTGTGGTTGATTTGAAATTGATTCTTATCAACACAGTGGCAAGATAACTAATCGTGATTAAAGTTGGTAATGAGTGAAAGACAAGAGAAGAGGCTACAAATTTTATTTGACTGAGAAGAGAAGGTAATGAATTTTTTTTTTCAAGAAGAAGAGGTGAGACTTAGGGGTGTCAAAAAAGCCCACCCGGCCCGGACCCGGCCAATCCTGTCCGGTCAAAACCCGGACCGCATGCACATAAAACCAGGCCCGAGTTTGAAATTCTCAAACTCGGATATTTCCGGGCCCGGGTCCGGGTTCAATACCAAAAACCCGGAACCCGAACCGGACCCGGTTTTTTAATAAATTAAAATATATATATATATAAATATATAATTATGAATTTATGATATGTTGGATGTTATTTAAATTTAATGTGTGATTATTGTATTGTCGAATTTAATTTATTTATTTTATATATAGATTGAATGAGTTTAAGTTAGAAATTGGATGAATTTAGGTATTAGAAAGTAGATTGAAATAATTTTTATTTATCATTTGTGCAAAATTTGCATTGTTAGTGTGTTATATATTTGTATTTGACTATTTTCTTTTTTAAAGTTTGAGATTGAATGAGTTTATTTGATTATTTTCTTTTTTAAAATTTGCATTGTTAAAGAAATGAAAGAAAAAAATTGAATTTATCACATGCGGGTTTAGAAAGCCCGGATCAAAATCCGGACCCGGAAGGTGCCGGGCTCAAGCCCGGACCGCACCCGGAAAAACCGGGTTTAACCCGGGTCCGGTTTTGCATTTCTCTCATCCGGTCCGGTCCCGGGCAACACCAAAACCCGAACCGGACCCGGATTTTACCAATCCTGGTGAGACTACAATTTTTGTTGGAGGCTGACCATTAAAAAAAGAAAAGAGAGAGACAGAGAGAAGAAGAAGCTGAATTTGGTGTAAGTGAGCAAGAAGACTGGTTTTATTTTGAATGAGATTGAAGATAAGCTTTGTGCCTTGCTGCTGCTGATGCTTTTTTTTTTTTTTGTTTCCTTCGTTCTTCTTCTCTACTACTACTACTTTGCCTAAGTTCTTTTAATTTTTTTGTTTAGTGTTTGGTTTTGATTTGGATATTGGATTGAGTTTGGGATTAGGTTTGGGTTTTAATTCTTTTAGTTATTTTCATTTTTAATTTTGGTTATTTTGTTTCATTTATTATAATTTTGATTATTTTATTTTTTATTTAATATATAAATTGCAAACAATAACCAAAGCCATCTAATACTTTTGTCATTTAGCTCGGTTTTGTCATTTAGCTCGGTGAAATAGTAATTTTACATTAAAGGATCAAAACAATCATTATATTAATATTATGTTAAATTCTCTCACAAACATTAGAGGATAGTAAAATAATGATATATTTTGTAAACTTTCCATGGAATTCTGTAAAAAATAAAAGATTTATATATTTTTTTAAAAAAATTAAAAAATAGGTGATCGGTGGATATTATCCTTTTATTTATCAAGCACATGTGTCATGTCTTGTCATTTGAATTTAATGCTTTCTTTTATTTTTTTTATTACCCAATTTGTTCAAAACAATTACAATTATGCCACTTGTTCAATTTATATAATTTTAGAATATTACCTTTAAGTTAACAAAATTATCTAAATTTTTATTAAGATTCGGCATCTCGTCCTGAACCATATAGAGTTCAGTTCAATATCATTTTTTAAAAAAATTGATTTAAAATTAGTTGAGATTTAATATAAAATTTTATCCCAATTTATTATTTAGAATATCTGGCAATATCAATCAAAAATCTTGATTGCCTTGACTATTATTTTAATTTTTAATTAACTAAATTAAAAAATCATTTATCTTAAAAATAAACAAAAATAATTGACCCAAGCATAAACCCAACAAATTCACTACTTTGCATTCACTTTTAAAGTTTGTTTATTTATTATTTATTTTTTAACGACATTTAGTTTTAAAGTTTAATTAAACTAAACAGATGAAGAAGAAAATAAATTAGTTTGTTGATTTACATATTAAATTTTAGATAATGAATGGATAAAATCGGGACGTTGGCATTTAGAATCGCAACTTGCAACATAAAGCAAGAAGAGTGTGTGAGTAACAAGCTTTACCATTTCTCTCTTATATACATATTTATTAGGATGAGTTGAGACTTGATATTTTTTCCCTCTCTCTCTTAAAATAACTTGTTTTTCAATTTTTAATCAGGTATATATAAGAACCACGTTGGTCTTGGGATTTGAACGAATTATCTTTAGTTCAAATGAAAGATAACAAATTAACTTTTCAAACAAAAAAAAAATCATAACAAATTATTATACAAGCAAAAAAAAATTCATTCACGATCAACTCTTATTATTATATCAGCAAGTTACTAAATGATTATATTTCTTTTCTTTTTTTTCTGAACCATGAGGTGGTCCTGAGTGGGCCCTAACTTGTAATAATTCAACTTGATTTTCTTTCAATGACGATTATAGCATGATTCAGTCATTCTATTCACGATAAATTTTTATTTTTTTCGTGTCCTTTTGCACCTTGGCACCAAAGCACAAAGTACAAGGGGCAATTGTTCGATGTGAACTTCATCAGCGGCATGGTTAAGAGTAACACGGCCCAATAAGCAAGCCCAAGTGCAAAAGGACCAAAGCGAAGCCCAATATTGTTTCCGCTCTTGACGAAATCAAGCAAGACTCAATAAAAACACATTTATTAAATATTAGTTTTTAATTTTAATTTCTCAAAAGAATTGATAACAAATAGCTAGGTTGAGGAGTATATGTGAATTAAAAAAAACCATAATAATAATTATCTTCAGTAAATTTACTGATAACATTTGCTAATTGAATAAGGGTATTTTCTAATTGCTATTCGGCTTGCACAATTATCTTCAACACTTGGTAGGCTTGGTTGCTTGATCGTTTTGATTTGTAGACTTGGAATGGATTCAGAGATTTTTGTTCTTTGAATAGAGGGGTGTTCCTTTCGGGGAAAAAGGGAAAAAAGAAAAAAAGAAAAATAGAGCGATGTTGGCTAAGCAAGGTCGGTGATTGGTCTTTGAACATTCTTTGGGCTGAAAGCTCGATACTTTAAACACAGGTCTTTTCTTACTGCAAAGCATGGTCATAACCCTTATCTTATATCTGGTGAAGTCTTCTATGGGGGCATGGCGTTCTTGAACGAGATATTTGGTCACATATTGAGTGTGGGTCACGCAACTCACAAGTGGATGTCTATCACGGCAATTGGATTCCACTGCTCAAATATTTTCGCGCAGTCTCTAGTGCTTTGTTTTGATACAAAAGTGTCTCCTTGTGCCGATGGGTGGTAATCGTAGGAATGATTCTTTGTTGCGGAGTATTTTGTGCCGATGGATGTTGAATCCATTTTTTGAATTCATTTGCCTAGTACTCCAACGGCTAATGAGGTGTTACGACATTTTGCTAAGGATGGCATTTATACTGTTAAATAAGGGTGTCTTATGTCTTTGGCTTGGGAGAATATGGATGTTGCGAAAAGTTCTAGTAGTTCTTCAAGGGATCGGAATAAGATCTGGCATTTAAATGTTCTTTGGAAGGCCAAATTCTTTTTGTGGCAGGGTTACATAGTTCTGTTTCATTTAGTTAACGGCTATTTGAATTGAAGAAAGGGTTTGATGAATAAAAACATAGGACAGTGCAGAGATCGAAACCAAACCTTATGTTAGTGTAAGGTGCCCAAAATCTTTTGCATCGCTGCACTGCTTAATTCAAAATGTTCTTACAAATGCCTTTGGCGGTCGGTCACAATTTAATATATTACCCAATGGTGTTCTGCGTCAAACTCTATTTTGAGATTTTTGTGTTGAACTATTCTTCTATGGATATTTGGCAAATGGTTTTGAAGGTTTTTGACACTTTTGGAGGACTGATCTTGAATTCTTATGTCAATTATCATGCTTTATATGGGTTGAGTGGTTCTCTAGGAATAGATATCAATTGTCTCTCTCTCTCTCTCACACACACACACACAAATACACGCACACGCTTATATTTGCAATGTTGTAAATATTTTACAACACTGATTTTATGTCATAACAAAGTTAAGTTTATAGTTTAATCACTACGGCTTCCATCAAAACAAAATCCTGAATCTACCGCTGACTAAGAATGCTCGAGACTTTTTTTATTAAATGAGGTCCCGGGGATAAAATCTTAGGTGAAACAATCCCACAGGACCCGCACCGTCATCATATAGATGTGGTGAGATTTTTTTTTATTTTCAAATGGGGTATTATCATTTTCCCACCAAAGTTATTCTGACACTTCATGTCAGTACCATGGTTTGGTAAAAATATTATTTTACCACCAAACGTTTAAATTGTTAGTATTTTCTCACCATTCCGTTAAAACTCAGTTAATATTTAACGGAAAATACATAAAAAGTCAATTTTACCCATGGAACGTAAAAGACGATTTTACCATTTAAAAAGAAAGAACAACAAAAGACGATTTAATTATAAAATTACCCCCAAAAGACGACAAGACGATTTTACCCTTTAAAAGGAAGAACAACAAGAGGACGATTCAATTACAAAATTACCCCCAAAAGACGACACTGCTGCGAGAGTGAGAGAGATATAGGTCAGTGACAGTGAGCGAGAAAGGGCGGAGATGGAACAAGAAACGATAGAGAGGGGCTTGATTTTGATTTCTAGGGCTTCCATGTCCAAATTGCTTGTTTTTTTACAATTGCAAAACGCAACGTTTTGGCTTCGCATGAGATGTCCAAAATGCCCTTATGATATCAGCATAATTTTTATTTAGCTAACGGAATTGTGGGAAAATTCTAACAGTTTAAACGTTTGGTGGTAAAATGGTATTTTTATCAAACCGTGGTACTGACATGATATGTCAGAATAACTTTGGTGAGAAAGTGATAATATCTCTTTTCAAATTTAAATTTGACAAACATGAGAGACAATGATGGTGGGACTGAAAATTTAAATTTAATTGGACGGTGCCATCCCTCTCTCGTGTTTGTCAAAATTTAATTAATTAAATAGTTTAACATAAGTTTTTTTCAACTGCAAGACAATGTTTGTTTTAATGTAAAGTCAGTGTATTACGTCAAAGCGAGAAAGGATTTGCTATTGGTTTAATAATATGGTTTGACACTAAACTGATTTATTATTGTGATAATTGTCTTATTTTTCTTAGTTATTTTGCGAATGTGATTAAACCGATTAAATTGGTTCTATTTAATTTAGTTTAGCATATACATAAATGTATCCCTATAGCAATCTCTACTGATAATACACTCGTAGATTGATCGGTCAAACTCTCGCAAATTTGTTAAGAAACTGAAGTAACAAAAATAAATTAGTCCGATTTATTGACTTGACAGGGCTGGAATGCAAACATTAGCATGTGGGTTCATATTTTTTTTTCCAGGAAATTCTTTTAATCTCTACAGTTTGAGTAAACAGCAATGCAATTTATACCACATAGGTAGAAATAATTTAAGAAAATTAATAATATGAAATATAAGAAAATTAATGATAAATATGGTTATATTGGTTTGAATAAGAAAAATATTTTCGTATAAGAATTCCAATCTTATGCAATTTATACCGCAGGAGGAAAAATATATAATTAATTCAATCCAACTTATTCTGATTATTATTATTTTGAATATATAATTATTATTATTATATAGATGTGGAAAAATATATAACTAATATTGCCAGTATCGCATACAGTTGCAAAGCTACAGCCTTGCATCTTGAACAACCTTCGGATAGTCTTGACTCTTGAATCCAAATACTCCGCTACACTTGGGTGTAGCCAATGAACCGTGGTCCTTCCTTAGCTATAATATGATCTTGTGATGGTGTATCACATATGCAATTTTTGTAACAGATAGACAAGATGAATTTAAGTGAAGTGAAAGCATTAAAAAAACATAACTACATAAACGAATCCCTTCATGATATGTTTAGAACAGAGTTTTATACAAGGAGCCGATATAGTGTCGAGCTCTCAAAAGCTGTCTTTGGCTATCATTTGGCAGCTAAAGACCTGGTACAATCCGTTTATTAACCGGTTGCACATTATTTTAAATTTAAAAAATTAAATAACATAATATATTAATTTAGAAATAATAGTAAAAAATATTAATAGTAAAAAATAAATAGAAAATAAAAGAAAGATATAATGTTGTCAAAATCAAGAAAAAATTTATATAATAAATTAAAAATGTTTGTTTCATATATTATATGTGATGTGTCATATTTAACATCAAAATTTTCTACATGTTTTGTTATTTTTTCTCAACTTTGTTATTCTAAATAACCCAAAAAGTCTTTTTTCCCGTCCGTTTTATGTTTGACGTCCTTATTGCATGTTTGACCCCCATTCTTACATCTTTCACGTGACTTGTTGCATGTTGACATGGTTTTCATGTTTAACCTCATATATTATATGTTTGTCCTCACTTGTTACATGTTTCACGTGGATTGTTACATGTCTTAAATAAAGCCAAAAAATGAAAATTATCCCACGTATTTTATGTTTCACGCCTGCGTTGCATGTTTGATCTCCATTATTGCATCTTTTATGTGAACTGTTACATGTTCACGTGGTTCTCATGTTTAACTTTGTGTTGCATGTTTGACCTTAACTGTTGCATGTTTTACGAGACCTTTTTACTCGTAAATTTCATATTGTATGTTTGACCTTACTTATTGCATGTTTCACGCGGATTGTTGCATGTCTTGAATAAAGCTAAAAAATAAAAAAATTTCCCACTCGTTTCACATTTCACGTTCGTATACCTCCATTGTTGCATCTTTCACATGAACTATTGGATGTTTCTCATCTTTAACCTCATTTGTTTCATGTTTGACCTTTGGTGTTGCAAGTTTTACCTGACCTTTTTACATGTAAATTTCATATTGCATGTTTCATGTGGATTTTCGCATGTTTGAATAAAGCCAGAAATGAAAATTTTATCGGCTGTTTCATGTTTCACGTTTGTGTTACATGTTTGATCTTCGTGTTGCATCTTTCACATTAACTATTGGATGTTGATGTCGTTCTCATGTTTAACCCCATCCGTTGCATGTTTGACCCCATATGTTCCATGTTTTATGTGACCCTCTTACATGTAAATTTCATGTTGCATGTTTGACCTCATTTGTTGGATGTTTCAAATGGATTATTGCATATCTTGAATAAAGCCAAAAAATGAAAATCGTTCCACTCGTTTCATGTTTCACGTTCATGTTGCATGTTTGACTTCCGTCTTTGCATCTTTCAAGTGAATTTTTGCATGTTGATGTGGTTCTCATGTTTAACCTCATCTATTGCATGTTTGACATCAGATGTTGCATATTTTACATGACTTTTTTAAATATAAATTTCATGTTATATGTTTGACCTAACTTGTTGCTTGTTTTACTTGAATTGTTCCATGTCTTGAATAAAGAGAAAAACTGAAAATGGGTGAGGAAGACAAAGTAACAGTGCATATAATCACGAAGTTGGCTAGCCAGCTTATTTAAGAATGAATCTAGCGGTTAACCACTTCCACTCCAGAGACACCCAACAATGAAACAGTTACCCCATTGATTTAACGAAGAATTAAGTGGTTTATCACTTCCACTCCGGAAACACTCAACAATTAAGTGGTTAGTCGACTAACTTAACAAGGAATCAAGTGGTTAACTGCTTGCGTTCAAGAAAATAGCTAACAATGAAATAGTTAGCCAAACTATTAAGCAAAGAATTAAGCACTTAGCCGCTTCCACTCCAAAAACAACTAAGCATGAAACGGTTACTCAGCTTATTTCACAACAAATGAAACGGTTAACTAGTACAATGAATATTTGATGTTGATATTTAATGTATCACATTGTCTAACACATGTATAAATATCATGTTGCATTTCAAAATTTCTTGACATTGCAAGTGATAATTTATAATCAAAATTATTCTTTTTTATTATTAATTAAGTTTAATTAAGCCCCATCTATTAAGAAAAAAAAATAAATGAAAATGTTGCCTTAGTGTTAAAATTATTTGATAATTTAAGTGATCATTATTACTCCAAGAAATAATTTATCATTTTAGCTATCATTTGTTTCATTATTTTGTAATTTGTTTAATTCTTCAAACGAAAATAACTATGATGACAATTTTAAATTACCAATTAACCTTCTTTTTTTTTTAGTGCAATTGGTAATTTGTAAATTTTTTATTTTAAAAATCAAATAATACATGCAACACATTAATTATTTTGGATTAATTTCATCAGAGCTTGTAAATGAAACCAGTAAACAAAGGCATCTCAAACTTTGTAATTACAAAAAAAAAAAAAACGTAAAGAAGAGAGTTGGCGGGTGCACGCCATACGCGAATTAATTTTCACCATCATCTTCCACCATATGTCGTGAGCAATGGAGGCTTTCCCTCCCCATTACCATTACAAAAAAGGTGTCGACCTGTGTCACACCCCCATCCAAGAAGTGAGCTAAAAATTATGAAACTCCAAAGCACTGTCTAAGCATAGCACACAAACTACTTCCAGCATCTCCATTAACAAAATACTTGAAAAGAGCAAGGCATGAGCTATTAGCCCATACACTTTTAAGCATAATGATTCTAGTCACATCTCATTTAACCACGAGGCCATGAAAACATACTCAAAGATTCCAAAAGAAAATTGACATTTAAACACATAAGAATCAATCTTAAGAATCCATCAATTTTGCAATCAAGCGAAAAAAATGTCAATCTCTGATCTATAGGACCAAACTTCAAAGTCTATAATTTCAATGATCAAATAACAAATGATGTACAAATAAAATTCATGGAAATCTATAGAAACCTTTGGCTTTATTTTAGACCATGTAATAAGTACAGGCCTTGTTCAATAATCCGTTTAAATTATTGGGTTGGTTCAATTACCATACAAATTGGCAGATATAATCTAGACATGTAAAGCACCTAGAATATAACATCTTAGCCCAAATTTAGTTACATTTATTACTATTTCTATGACCCAATACAGAGTTACAGAAAACTGGTTTATAGACAGGAAACGCCAACAACCTAAGCTTCTGATTTTCTTTAAAAATTCAATACTATTCAGAATATTGTGAAAACTTCCAAAATATTATTAGACACAACATATAAAATTTTCAAGCCATTTGGACAACTCCATAATTGGTTCTCACAGGATTGAACTAAACAAATCAAAACTGCCTTTTTAATTCACACAAAAACAGCTGAGCTTTGGTGATTTATTAAAATTAAAATACTCAATATGTTGGGATGAAAATTCCCAGAACATAATTACACATGTAACTTGATAACATATTAAAAGTTCAAGACATTCTGATATCATTAAGCTAATCTTTCATAAGATCAAACACAAGTGAATAGTTCTGTCAAGGGGTTTACGGCTAAAGTAGTGGAGTTTGAAAAATCATAAAAAACAAAAGAGAACCAGATGTTCAATTACCAAGGAACTTTCAACATTTAAAATAGACTTATTGAAGTTTAATATCTCAAAATTTTAGCTCATGTTGACACCAATAGATTATTCGTTTATAACACCAAACATGGTACATACACAGTTTTTGATAAATTCCAACAGCAACTGACCAATTTGACAAATCCATTAAAAATCAACTATTAGTTCAATTCATTCCAAAATGTCCAGACTTGAAATATACAATCCGGCTTTTATTACTCAAAATTTGAAGCGAATCTAGCATCGTTTAGTCAT
Source organism: Citrus mangshanensis (assembly GCA_030449895.1). Taxonomy (NCBI): domain Eukaryota; kingdom Viridiplantae; phylum Streptophyta; class Magnoliopsida; order Sapindales; family Rutaceae; genus Citrus; species Citrus mangshanensis. The sequence continues at coordinate 8,561,095 of JASUUJ010000161.1, forward strand.
ATTTTGAAACAATCAAAGTTATGATAACAGTCCAACAATCTTTAAATTTTCTGCAAAATCAATAAACTATTTATTATCTTTTCAGTTCCATAATCAATTTTCTAGCAAAATTAGACATGCAAAACCAACAACAACCTTACTTTTCAGTTTTGAGATAACAAAACATCAATTGCACCAAGTTACCTACCTAAATCACAAGCTTTAACTTCCTGGCCTCTTAATAAAGCTCTGTCACCTTCGCAAGTATTAACTTCAGTCCTCACATTACCAAAAAGCCTACCCAAAATCAAAAGAAAAAAAAAATGATAATCAATCACACTTCCATTATAAAAAGTCATAAGAGCTTATTTAAAAATTGAGGTGTTTCACCTCTTAACGAATAGCTCAACTCCAAACTTCCAATCTATAGCACTACATAATTGAAACATACCACCACCGATCAACAAATAACCCAAAAAATTGCTAAGACTTTCAATTAAAAATAAAAGCTGGTGATTATATAGCATCAATATATAGAATTAAATCATCAAGCAACAGTATATGATGGTGAGTCTCTAGAAACATCAATAAAAATTTCTAAAAAAGGGCAAAAAACAGCTTAAAAATGATATAATGAATATCAACACATATAAAATAAGATTGGTCAAAAAAATAAAAATAAAAGAAAAAATGCTGAATGGGTAAATCTTTACCAAATTAGTGAGCACCCATCTTTAGGATTCCGAACAACGATTGCAGATCTCAAAACAAGCAAACAACACCAAAAACCAAACAAGAAAAAAAATAGTATATCAAGAGAAAAAAATTAACTTGTTTTGAGGGTTTTCGCTGGTGGCTTCAGGAAGCCCAACTTTGCTAGGATGAAGAACTGATGCTATAGTCAATGGTGCGACAGAAATAATGGTGGGCCGTTGGAAACGCAGCAACAGACGTGATGCCAACTTTGCCTCTCCCTAGCTCTCGTATACAAACCAAATACTAGGGTAGATGACTCCGATTAAGAGACAATGGATTTGATTTTAGGTAATGAGCAAAGAAATCAGATTGGCGAGAGTGGGGCCGGGGGGGTTAAATGGATGAGAGCAATTATGGATTTCAAATGAATGAGAAATCTGATGGTATAAAATGTTTATTAATATATACTTGAGAACCAACATCTCAAGTTCAATCGAACGGTTTGATTTCAATTTTCAATATGGTGTCCGGGCTTAGTGCCCGGCATTGTAGCTTTAACCCTTATACAACTGATGATATATAAGAACTTGTATTGGTGAATTTACAGACATAATAAATTAGGTGTAAAATCTATAATGTACTTCTAGTAAACGACAACTTTATGGAGCAATAATCCTAGTTTTCTTTTCTAATTTTATGAGCAAGTAAAACTCGTTATATTTTGCTTCATTAAAAAAGAATAGTAAATGGCTTGCCTAGCTTTGAGCAAAGTATTTAGATCATTTGATATGTAATAGGTGCCATTTCTCAATCTACCAGCTTTGATATTGACAAAATGCAGTACACGCATAAGCTGATTATAGTAAACAATTTGGCAAGAGTTCTCTATAGAAAATTAATGGGGACAAATGACCTTAGAAATTGAATAAGATGCTGCAAATTGACCAAGTGACAAATCCGTTCCCATCCGAACCATAGCTAATTTAGAATGAATATTTGAAAATAAGAGAAGGCAGGACACATGTGGGCACAGCAACCGAGGAAAGCAGACCTAGAGTTGGCATGAATTAAAAGTTAGATAATACTCTTACACACTATTTTTGAAGGCATTCATGGCAAAGATTATAATTCACTACCAGTGAAAGAAAAGAAAATCAATTTGATTGTCTCATACGTCTAGCTCTTCAACATTTTAAAGCAACGAGCATCTAAATTTTAAGAAACCCATTACAATTTCCTTTGCATTGATTCTCTGCTTTGGTGATTCTACAATACACTCTATAGCTAAATTGAAGACAAATGACACACGTGTTGGATCATAAACTTGATCCAAGATGAATAAATCAAGCCCAACTCATGGAAGATTCCATGAGTAGGTATGGTTGGTGAGATTTGAATTATTTGTGTTAGGTGTGGTTGGTGAAGTAGGTGAGTGGTAGGTTTTAATGGATGGTGAGGATTTGTTTATTAGTTGAATAAATGAATGGTTGTGATTAGTTTGTTTCATGTATAAATACCCCCTCTCCCTTTTGGTTTAAACATCAAGTGAAGTATCAAAATCTCTAAGGTGTAGAGACTGAAAAATAAGAGTTGTAATTGATGAGGAGTGTTGTTGAAGAAATAAAATAGTGTGTTTTTTGTGTGTTTTATTTGTTAACTGTCCAACAAAGTGGTATCGGAGCTAGTACTTGATGCTATATATGGTCATATAGCATATCAAATCGAAGATCTCGACGAGAGGAACGTGACGCCGCAAAAATCATCCCGATCCGACACCGGACGCACCAACACTTGCCGCCGGAAGTTTTCTGTCCTGAAGCTGAGTCGACTCACCGAGTTGAACCAAGTTGAGCCGAACCGAGCCGAACTCAACCTCAACCGAAACCAAGACTACCAAGCGGTGTTGACCGTTTACCGACGTTGACCGTTGACCGAAAGTTGACTCGAGTCCTTCCCTAGGTTTTTCGACGTGCCAGATCCATCTATGCTTTCAGAATCTCCAAATTTTCACTCAATTTGTGAGTTATGGCAAACGGTGGTATGATGTCATTTCAAGTTCCACAATTAAAGGGAAGTAAGTTTGACAATTGGAGTATTAAAATGAAGGCTCTATTGACGTATGGGATGTCGTGGAGAAAGGCTTTATTGTACCAGAAAATGAAGCCACTTTAACTGCGGCGCAGAAGGAGAATTTAAAAGACTTGAAGAAGAAAGAGAATAAAGCAAAGTATCTCATCTTTCAATCATTAGATGAAGATGCTTTTGAAAAGATTGCTGGTACAACCTCCTCAAAAGAAGCATGGGAGAAACTAGAGACCTCTTACAAAAGAGCGGAGCAAGTTAAGAAGGTTCGTCTCCAAACATTACGAGGAGAATTTGAGTCCTTACACATGAAGGGGTTGGAGTCAATTTCTGACTACTTTACTCGGGTTGTGACCGTTTCCAATGAATTAAAAAGAAATGGCGAGGAGTTAAAAGAGGTAAGGATCATTGAAAAGATACTTCGATCAGTAGACTCGAAGTTTGATCATATTGTTGTGACAATTGAAGAAACAAGAGATCTGGAGGATATGACGATTGAGCAACTTCAAGGAAGGTTGCAAGCCTATGAAGAAAAACAAAAAAAAGAAGCAAGGAATCGAAGAACAACTTCTCAAAATGGAAGTCAATCCAAAGAAAAGAGAAGAAAGCTCCGACAACGAGAGAAGGCACTATGTCCGAGGTAGAGGTCGAGGACGAGGTAGAGGTCGTGGTCATGGACGAGGTTGGAATTTCAACAACAACAACTCCAATTATGCCAAAGGAGAAAGCTCAACCAGAGGACGAGGCAGAGGCAATCCAAGATCGAGGTATGACAAATCCCAAGTACAGTGCTATAATTGTCAAAAGTTTGGGCATTATGCTTCAGAATGCAGAGCTCAAGCACCGAAGAGAGAGTGAACTATGCTGAAGAGAAAAATGGTGAAGATGGCACACTTTTACTAGCACGCAATGACACAAGTGGAGGTCAAGAAAATACATGATATCTTGACACAGGTGCTAGCAATCATATGAGTGGAAACAGAAGCATGTTCGTGCAACTAAGTGAATCTGTGAATGGCAGTGTCGCTTTTGGAGATGATTCAAAAGTACCAGTGAAGGGTAGAGGTAACATTCTTTTTCGTGCAAAAGATGGTAGCCACCAAATAATTTCGAATGTTTACTATGTGCCTAATATAAAAAGCAACATTCTTAGTTTAGGTCAACTTTTAGAAAAAGGCTATGATATTCACTTAAAAGATTATAGTCTTTTCCTAAGAGATGACAAAGGAAATCTAATTACAAAAGTGAGAATGTCAAAGAATAGAATGTTTCCTTTAAATATTCAAAATGATGTTGCAAAATGTCTCAAAGCCTGTCACAAAGATCAATCCTGGACTTGGCATCTTCGATATGGGCATCTCAACTTTGGAGGACTGGAGCTACTATCTAAGAAGAACATGGTGAAAGGCCTACCATACATCAATCACCCTGATCAACTTTGTGAAGGATGTTTACTTGGCAAGCAGTTTAGAAAGAGCTTTCCAAAGGAGTCAAACTCAAGAGCTCGAGCTCATTCATGATGTGCGGTCCATTCAAGCCAAACTCCCTTGGTAAAAGTAACTACTTCCTTCTCTTCATAGATGATTTTTCAAGAAAAACTTGGGTGTATTTTTAAAGCAAAAATCGAAGTCTTTGAAGCTTTCAAGAAGTTTAAAGTGCTTGAAAAAGAAAGTGGATACAGTTAAAGCCATGAGATCGATCGAGGTGGAGAGTTCACTTCAAAGAATTTTTGAGTTTTGTGAAGCAAATGGAATTCGACGCCCTTTGATTCAAGATCCCCCAACAAAATGGTGTTGCGAAAGGAAGAACAGAACCATCCTCAACATGGCAAGAAGCATGCTTAAGAGTAAGAGGCTACCTAAAGAATTTTGGTTGCATGTGCGACTTATCCAATTGATCTCCAACAAGAAGCGTGTGGGGCAAGACGCCACAAGAAGCTTGGAGTGGAAGAAAACCCGGCATCACCCATCTAAGAGTTTTCGGAAGCATTGCCCATGTACATGTACCAGACGAAAGTATAGCCAAGCTGGATGACAAAAGTGAGAAGTTCATCTTCATCGGCTACGACAACAACTCCAAAGGATACAAGCTTTACAATCCAAACAACGAGAAGATCGTGATCAGTCGAGATGTAATTTTTTATGAAGAAGGAGAATGGGATTTTGGCTCTGGTGTGGATGACTTCAACTTCTTTCCCATTGAAGAAGGTGATCATACACAGATAAAACAAGTAGACGAACAACAAGAGCCTGCCACTCCACCTATCTCACCAGCACCAACCACATGCAGAGATTCACCGCCGTCTTTTTTAAATGAAAGAACAGAAGAACGTACAAGGAGTCTTCAAGATCTCTATGAGGTAACTGAGAGACATGATAATCTCACTCTCTTTTGCCTCTTTGCTGATTGTGAGCCAGTCAACTTCCAAGAAGCTGCACTAGATGAAAAGTGGAGAATTGCAATGGATGAAGAAATCAAAGCCATTGTGAAGAATGATACTTGGGAGCTTACTACTCTTCCAAAAGGTCACAAGGCGATCGATGTCAAATGGGTGTATAAAACAAAAAGAAATGCGAAGGGAGAAATTGAAAGGCACAAGGCGAGGCTAGTTGAAAAAGGCTATAGTCAAAAGGCTGGCATAGACTATGACGAGGTATTTGCTCCTGTAGCTCGACTTGAAACTATTAGATTTATTATTTCTTTGGCTGCTCAGAACAAGTGGAAGATTTTTCAAATGGATGTGAAGTCTGCTTTCTTGAATGGATTCCTTGAAGAAGAAGTTTACATCGAACAACCATTAGGCTATGTGGTGAAAGGACATGAAGACAAAGTTTTGAGATTGAAGAAAGCTCTTTACGGGTTAAAGCAAGCACCAAGGGCATGGAATAGCAGAATTGACAAGTATTTTCAAGAGAAAGGCTTCACCAAATGCCCATATGAACATGCTCTCTACGTCAAAGAAAAAGATGGAGATATTTTGATTGTGTGCCTGTATGTGGATGATCTCATCTTCACTGGAAGTAATCCAAGCTTGTTTGAAGAGTTCAAGAGAGTGATGATCAAAGAGTTCGAGATGATTGACATCGGACTGATGGCATATTACCTCGGCATTGAAGTCAAACAAAAGGAAGAAGGCGTATTTATCTCCCAAGAAAGCTATGCAAAGGAGATTCTCAAGAAGTTCAAGATGAATGATTGTAAGCCTATAAGCACGCCAGTGGAATGCGGAGTCAAGTTATCCAAACATGATGAAGGCGAAGATATAGATCCAACATTCTTTAAAAGTTTGGTTGGAAGCCTACGTTATTTGACATGCACAAGACCAGATATCCTTTATGCTGTTGGACTTGTGAGCCGATACATGGAGAATCCAAAGACCACCCATTTTAAAGCTGCAAAAATAATCCTTCGCTACATCAAAGGTACAACTAATTTCGGCTTGCTATACTCATTTTCTAATGACTACAAGCTTGTTGGATATAGCGATAGCGATTGGGGTGGAGATGTAGATGATCGAAAGTGCACCACAGGATTTGTGTTCTTCATTGGAGATACTGCTTTCACATGGATGTCAAAGAAGCAACCAATTGTCACGCTATCCACATGTGAAGCTGAATATGTAGCTGCCACATCAAGTGTTTGTCATGCAATTTGGCTCAGAAATTTGCTGAAGGAGTTGAGTTTGGCACAAGAAGAGCCAACCGAGATTTGTGTTGATAACAAATCAGCAATTGCCCTATCCAAGAATCCAGTCTTTCATGATCGAAGTAAACACATAGACACTCGCTATCATTTCATAAGAGAGTGTATTGCAAGAAAAGAAGTGCAAATCAAGTATGTAAAATCACAAGATCAAGCAGCTGATATCTTCACTAAGCCACTCAAGCAAGAAGACTTTGTAAGATTCAGAAGTTTGCTTGGTGTCACAGGATCAAGTTTAAGGGGAGGTGTTGGATCATAAACTTGATCCAAGATGAATAAATCAAGCCCAACTCATGGAAGATTCCATGAGTAGGTATGGTTGGTGAGGTTTGAATTATTTGTGTTAGGTGTGTTAGGTGTGGTTGGTGAAGTAGGTGAGTGGTAGGTTTTAATGGATGGTGAGGATTTGTTTATTAGTTGAATAAATGAATGGTTGTGATTAGTTTGTTTCATGTATAAATACCCCCTCTCCCTTTTGGTTTAAACATCAAGTGAAGTAGCAAAATCTCTAAGGTGTAGAGACTGAAAAATAAGAGTTGTAATTGATGAGGAGTGTTGTTGAAGAAATAAAATAGTGTGTTTTTTGTGTGTTTTATTTGTTAACTGTCCAACAACACGTTACTTTTTGGTCATAAAATGTGTGTCTTCCCAAGTTAGTAGATTTGCATCAACAACTGTCGTAATTGAAATGAGTAGCGAATCATTTACCCAATACTTTAATCTCATTTTCTCCTTAAAAAAATTCATCTGTGAGTTCAGTGTAATATATGTTCTTTTCTAATTTTATGCGCAAGTAAGAATATCATTTTAAAAGGAATTGTAAATAGCTTCCCTAGTTTGAGCAAAGTATTTAGGTCATCTGACATATAATAAGGTCCATTTCTCAATCTGCCAGCTTTGGTTTTCATGCAATGCGATATATGCATAAACTGATGGGTATAAAACTAAATGCACTTAAATTTTCAATCCTTCTAAATCCTACAAAATATTCATAGTTTTTCACACATAAAGCAAAAGAACAATAATTAAATCACACTGACCTGATTATAACAAATGAAAGTCCAGAGTTTCCCTATAGAAAAAATATAAATATAATTAAACCTAAACAAATGGCATAAATCTCTAAGGAAAATTAAAGGGACTCAAATTGCACAATAACAAATCACCTTAGAAGTTGAATAAGATGCAGCAAACTGACCAAGTGTCAAATCTGTTCCCTTCCGAATCATAGCTAATTTAGAATGAAGGAATATTTAAAAGTGAGAGAAGGTAGGATACAAGCGGGCACAGCAACCAAGGAAAGTAGACCTAGCATTGGCACAAATTAAAAGTTAGACAATACCCATACACACAATTATTGGAGGTATTCATTGCAAAGATTATAAATCATTACCAGTGAAAGGAAAGAAAATCAATTTGAGTGTCACATGCGTCTACCCTCAACATTTTTAAGCAATGAATCTCTAATTTGTAAGAGTCTTCTTACAATTTCTTTTACATTGATTCTCTCCCATGGTGATTCTTCAACACTTTGTAGGCTTGGTTGCTTGGTCGTTTTGATTTGTAGACTTGGAATGGATTCAGAGATTTTTGTTCTTTGAATAGTGGGGTGTTCCTTTCGGGGAAAAAGGGAAAAAAGAAAAAAAAAGAAAAATAGAGCGATGTTGGCGAAGCAAGGTCGGTGATTGATCTTTGAACATTCTTTGGGCTGAAAGCTCGATACTTTAAACACAGGTCTTTTCTTACTGCAAAGCATGGTCATAACCCTTATCTTATATTTGGTGAAGTCTTCTATGGGGGCATGGCGTTCTTGAACGAGGTATTTGGTGACATATCGAGTGTGGGTCACGCAACTCACAAGTGGATGTCTATCACGGCAATTGGATTCCACTGCTCAAATATTTTCGCGCAGTCTCTAGTGCTTCGTTTTGATACAAAAGTGTCTCCTTGTGCCGATGGATGGTAATCGTAGGAATGATTCTTTGTTGCGGAGTATTTTGTGCCGATGGATGTTGAATCCATTTTTTGAATTCATTTGCCTAGTACTCCAACGGCGAATGAGGTGTTACGACATTTTGCGAAGGATGGCATTTACACTGTTAAATAAGGGTGTCTTATGTCTTTGGCTTGGGAGAATATGGATGTTGCGAAAAGTTCTAGGAGAATATGGATGGCATTTAAATGTTCTTTGGAAGGCCAAATTCTTTTTGTGGCAGGGTTACATAGTTCTGTTTCATTCAGTTAACGGCTATTTGAATTGAAGAAAGGGTTTGATGAATACAAACATAGGAAAGTGCAGAGATCGAAACCAAACTTTATGTTAGTGTAAGGTGGCCAAAATCTTTTGCATCGCTGCACTGCTTAATTCAAAATGTTCTTACAAATGCCTTTGGCGGTCGGTCACAATTTAATATATTACCCAATGGTGTTCTGTGCCAAACTCTATTTTGAGATTTTTGTGTTGAACTATTCTTCTATGGATATTTGGCAAATGGTTTTGAAGGTTTTTGACACTTTTGGAGGACTGATCTTGAATTCTTATGTCAATTGTCATGCTTTACATGGGTTGAGTAGTTCTCTAGGAATAGATATCAATTGTCTCTCTCTCTCTCTCTCACACACACACACACAAATACACGCACACGCTTATATTTGCAATGTTGTAAATATTTTACAACACTGATTTTATGTCATAACAACGTTAAGTTTATAGTTTAATCACTACGGCTTCCATCAAAACAAAATCCTGAATCTGCCGCTGACTAAGAATGCTCGAGACTTTTTTTATTAAATGAGGTCCTGGGGATAAAATTTTAGGTGAAACAATCCCACAGGACCCGCACCGTCATCATATAGATGTGGTGAGATTTTTTTTATTTTCAAATGGGATATTATCATTTTCCCACCAAAGTTATTCTGACACATCATGTCAGTACTATGGTTTGGTAAAAACATCATTTTACCACCAAACATTTAAATTGTTAGTATTTTCTCACAATTCCGTTAAAACTCAGTTAATATTTAACGGAAAATGCATAAAAAGTCAATTTTACCCATGGAGCGTAAAAGACGATTTTACCATTTAAAAAGAAAGAAAAACAAAAGACGATTTAATTATAAAATTACCCCCAAAAGACGACAAGACGATTTTACCCTTTAAAAGGAAGAACAACAAGAGGACGATTCAATTACAAAATTACCCCAAAAAGACGACACTACTGCGAGAGTGAGAGAGATATAGGTTAGTGACAGTGAGCAAGAGAGGGCGGAGATGGAACAAGAAACGAGAGAGAGGGGGTTGATTTCTATTTCTAGGGCTTCCATGTCCAAATTGCTTATTTTTTTACAATTGCAAAACGCAACGTTTTGGCTTCGCGTGAAATGTCCAAAATGCCCTTATGATGTCAGTATAATTTTTATTTAGCTAACGGAATGATGGGAAAATGCTAACAGTTTAAACATTTGGTGGTAAAATGATGTTTTTATCAAACCATAGTACTGACATGATACGTCAGAATAACTTTAGTGGGAAAATGATAATATCTCTTTTCAAATTTAAATTTGTCAAACATGAGAGACAATGATGGTGGGACTGAAAATTTAAATTTAATTGGACGGTGCCATCCCTCTCTCGCGTTTGTCAAAATTTAATTAATTAAATAGTTTAACATAAGTTTTTTTCACCAGCAAGACAATGTTTGTTTTAATGTAAAGTCAGTGTATTACGTCAAAGCGAGAAAGGATTTGGTATTGGTTTAATAATATGGTTTGACACTAAATTGATTTATTATTGTGATAATTGTCTCATTTTTCTTAGTTATTTTGCGAATGTGATTAAACCGATTAAATTGGTTCTATTTAATTTAGTTTAGTATATACATAAATGTATCCCTATAGTAATCTCTACTGATAATACACTCGTAGATTGATCGGTCAAACACTCCCAAATTTTTTAAAAAACTGAAGTAACAAAAATAAATTTTTGTAACGGATAGACAATATGAATTTAAGTGAAGTGAAAGCATAAAAAAAAAACATAACTACATAAATGAATCCCTTCATGATATGTTTAGAACAGAGTTTCTCAAAAGCTGTCTTTGGCTACCATTTGGCAAAAATTAAATAAAATAATATATTAATTTAGAAATTATAGAAAAAAATATTAATAGTAAAAAATAAATAGAAAATAAAAGAAAGATATAATGTTTTCAAAAATCAAGAAAAATTTTATATAATAAATTAAAAATGTTTGTTTCATATATTATATGTGATGTGTCATATTTAACATCAAAATTTTTTAGATGTTTTGTTATTTTTCTCAACTTTGATATTCTAAATAACCCCAAAAAGTTTTTTTTCCCGCCCGTTTTATGTTTGACGTCCTTATTGCATGTTTGACCCCCATTCTTACATCTTTTACATGACCTGTTGCATGTTGACATGGTTTTCATGATTAACCTCATATATTACATGTTTATCCTCACTTGTTACATGTTTCACATGGATTGTTGCATATCTTAAATAAAGCCAAAAAATAAAAAATTATCGCACCTATTTTATGTTTCACGTCCGCGTTGCATGTTTGATCTCCGTTATTGCATCTTTTATGTGAACTGTTACATGTTGACGTGGTTCTCATGTTTAACTTTATGTGTTGCATGTTTGACCTCAATTGTTGCATGTTTTACGTGACCTTTTTACACGTAAATTTCATGTTATATGTTTGACCTTACTTATTGCATGTTTCACACGGATTGTTGCATGTCTTGAATAAAGCCAAAAAATAAAAAATTTCCCACTCGTTTCACGTTTCACGTTTGTATACCTCCATTGTTGCATCTTTCACGTGAACTATTGCATGTTTCTCATCTTTAACCTCATATGTTGCATGTTTGACCTTTGGTGTTGCAAGTTTTACTTGACCTTTTTACATGTAAAATTCATGTTGCATGTTTGATCTCACTTGTTGCATGTTTCATGTGGATTTTCGCATGTTTGAATAAAGCCAAAAATGAAAATTTTCCCGACTGTTTCATGTTTCATGTCTGTGTTACATGTTTGATCTTCTTGTTGCATCTTTCACATTAACTGTTGCATGTTGATGTCGTTCTAATGTTTAACCCCATCTGTTACATGTTTGACCCCGTATGTTCCATGTTTTTCGTGTTGCATCTTTCACATTATCTAACACAGTATAAATATCATGTTGCATTTCAAAATTTCTTGACATTTCAAGTGATAATTTATAATCAAAATTATTTGTTTCATATTCTTTTTTATTATTAATTAAGTTTAATTAAGCCCCATCTATTAAGAAAAAAAAATGAAAATGTTGCCTTAGTGTTAAAATTATTTGATAATTTAAGTGATCATTATTACTCCAAGTAATAATTTATCATTTTAGTTATTATTTGTTTCATTATTTTGTAATCTGTTTAATTTTTCAAACGAAAATAACTATGGTGACAATTTTAAATTACCAATTAACCTTCTTTTTTTTTTAGTGCAATTGGTAATTTGTAAATTTTTTATTTTAAAAATCAAATAATACATGCAACACATTAATTATTTTGGATTAATTTCATCAGAGCTTGTAAATGAAACCAGTAAACAAAGGCATCTCAAACTTTGTAATTACAAAAAAAAAAAAAAACGTAAAGAAGAGAGTTGGCGGGTGCACGCCATACGCGAATTAATTTTCACCATCATCTTCCACCATATGTCGTGAGCAATGGAGGCTTTCCCTCCCCATTACCATTACAAAAAAGGTGTCGACCTGTGTCACACCCCCATCCAAGAAGTGAGCTAAAAATTATGAAACTCCAAAGCACTGTCTAAGCATAGCACACAAACTACTTCCAGCATCTCCATTAACAAAATACTTGAAAAGAGCAAGGCATGAGCTATTAGCCCATACACTTTTAAGCATAATGATTCTAGTCACATCTCATTTAACCACGAGGCCATGAAAACATACTCAAAGATTCCAAAAGAAAATTGACATTTAAACACATAAGAATCAATCTTAAGAATCCATCAATTTTGCAATCAAGCGAAAAAAAAGTCAATCTCTGATCTATAAGACCAAACTTCAAAGTCTATAATTTCAATGATCAAATAACAAATGATGTACAAATAAAATCCATGGAAATCTATAGAAACCTTTGGCATTATTTTAGACCATGTAATAAGGACAGGCCTTGTTCAATAATCCCTTTAAATTATTGGGTTGGTTCAATTACTATACAAATTTGCAGATATAATCTAGACATGTAAAGCACCTAGAATATAACATCTTAGCTCAAATTTAGTTACATTTATTACTATTTCTAAGACCCAATACAGAGTTACAGAAAACTGGTTTATAGACAGGAAACGCCAACAACCTAAGCTTCTGATTTTCTTTAAAAATTCAGTACTATTCAGAATATTGTGAAAACTTTCAAAATATAATTAGACACAACATATAAAATTTTCAAGCCATTTGGGCAACTCCATAATTGGTTCTCACAGGATTGAACTAAACAAATCAAAACTGCCTTTTTAATTCACGCAAAAACAGCTGAGCTTTGGTGATTTATTAAAATTAAAATACTCAATATGTTGGGATGAAAATTCCCAGAACATAATTACACATATAACTTGATAACATATTAAAAGTTCAAGACATTCTGATATCATTAAGCTAATGTTTCATAAGATCAAACACAAGTGAATAGTTCTGTCAAGGGGTTTACGGTTAAAGGAGTGGAGTTTGAAAAATCATAAAAAACAAAAGAGAACCAGATGTTCAATTACCAAGGAACTTTCAACATTTAAAATAGACTTATTGAAGTTTAATATCTCAAAATTTTAGCTCATGTTGACGCCAATAGATTATTCGTTTATAACACCAAACATGGTACATACACAGTTTTTGATAAATTCCAACAGCAACTGACCAATTTGACGAATCCATTAAAAATCAACTATTAGTTCAATTCATTACAAAATGTCCAGAATCGAAATATACAATTTAGCTTTTTTTACTCAAAATTTGAATCTAATCAAGCATCATTTAGTCATATTTTCAAACAATCAAAGTTATGATAATAGTCCAACAATCTTTAAATTTTCTGCAGAATCAATAAACTATTTATCATCTTTTCAGTTCAATAATCAATTTTCTGGCAAAATTAGACATGCAAAACCAACAACAACCTTACTTTTCAGTTTTGAGATAACAAAACATCAATTGCACAAAGTTACCTACCTAAATCACAAGCTTTAACTTCCTAGCCTCTTAATAAAGCTTTCTGTCACCTTTGCAAGTATTAACCTCGGCCTTGACATTACCAAAAAGCCTACCCAAAATAAAATTAAAAAAAAAAGATTATCAATCACACTTCCATTAAACAAAGTCATAAGAGCTTATTTAAAAATTGAGGTGTTTTTTACCTCTTGACGAATAGCTCAAGTCCAAACTTCCAATCTATAGCACTACATAATTGAAACATACAACCACCGATCAACAAATAACCCAAAAAAGCTGGTGATTATATAGCATCAGTATATAGCATTAAATCAGCAAGGAACAGTATATGATGGCGAGTCTCTTGAAACATCAATAAAAGTTTCTGAAAAACAGCAAAAAAACAACTTAAAAGTAATATAATGAATATCAACACATATAAAATAAGATTGGTAAAAAAATTAAAAATAAAAGAAAAAGAAGCTGAATGGATAAATCTTCACCAAATTTGTGAGTACCCATGTTTAGTATTCCGAACAATGAGTGTGGAGCTCAAAACGAGCAAACAACACCGAAAACCAAACAAGAAAAAATTAGTATATCAAGAGAAAAATAACACCTAATAAAAAACCAAACCTCAAAAAATTAACCAAAAAATAAAAAAAATTAATTTGCTTTGAGGGTTTACGCTGGTGGCTTCAGGCAGCTGACGCGGCAACGATTTCGGCCAAAGCCAGGATGACGGCAATGAAGGTTGAAGAACTGATGACGGCAGTTCTTACGGCAACGGTGCGACAGAAATGATGGTGGACGGTGGGAAAAGCAACAACAGACGTGATACCAGCTTTGCCTTTCTCTAGCTCTCGTATACAAACTAAATACTTGGGTAGATGGATCTCATTGGTTGATTGGTGTGAGAGAGAATGGATTTGGTTTTAGGTGATGAGCAAAGAAATCGGATGAGAGTAATTATGGATTTCATTATTTCAAAGAGGGAAGAAATTTTAGGGATTTCACTTTTGAGAAAGCGAAGAAATCAGATTGGCGAGAGAGAGGGTCGCGCCCGCGGGGGGGGGGGGGGGAAGGGGAGGAGAATGAGAGAAATTTAGGGATTTCTCAAGTTGAGAACCAACATCTCAAGTTGCCTTTCTTTTTCTGTTTTCATTGAATATAAAATATCAACAATTAGATTCATTTTAGTTGAATCTAACGGTTTGATTTCAATTTTCAGTATCTAAATTTTAAGAACCCCGTTACAATTTCCTTTGCATTGATTCTCTGTTTTGGTGATTCTACAGTACGCTCCACAACCAAATTGAAGACAAATGACACACGTTACTCTTTGGTCATAAAATGTTTATCCTCCTGAGTTAGTAGATTTGCATAAACAACTGTCGTAACTGAAATGAGTAGCGAATCATTAACCCAACACTTTAATCTCATTTCTCCAAAAAAAATTTCATCTGTGGATTTCAGGGTAATATGTGTTCTTTTCTAATTTTATGCGCAAGTAAGAATATCATTTTAAAAGGAACTGTAAATAGCTTCGCTAGTTTTGAGCAAAGTATTTGGGTCATTTGACATATAATAAGGTCCATTTCTCAACCTGCCAGCTTTGGTTTTCATAAAATGCGATATACGCATAAAGTAATGGGTATAAAACTAAATGCACTGAAATTTTCAATCCTTCTAAATCCTACAAAATATTCGTAATTTTCCACACATGAAGCAAAAGAACAATAATTAAATCACACTAACCTGATTATACCAAATGAAAGTCCAGAGTTTCCCTATAGAAAAAATATAAATATAATTAAACCTAAACAAATGGCAAAAATCTCCATGGAAACTTAAAGGGACTCAAATTGCACAATAACAAATCACCTTAGAAATTGAATAAGATGCAGCAAACTAACCAAGTGTCAAATCCGCTCCCTTCCGAATCATAGCTAATTTAGAATGAATATTTGAAAGTGAGAGAAGGCAGGATCGCATGCGGGCACAGCAACCAAGGAAAGCAGACCTAGCATTGGCACGAATTAAAAGTTAGACAATACCCATACACGACACAATTATTGGAGGTATTCATTGCAAGGATTACAAGTCATTACCAGTGAAAGAAAAGAAAATCAATTTGAGTGTCGCATGCGTCTACCCTTTAACATTTTTAAGCAATGAGTCTCTAATTTTTAAAAGTCTTGTTACAATTTCTTTTGCATTGATTCTCTCCTTTGGTGATTCTATAGTACACTTCATAGCCAAATTGAAGACAAATGACATGCATTGCTCTTTGGCCATAAAATGTTTGTCCTCGTGACTTAAAAGATTTGCATCAACAACTTCCATAACTGAAATAGGTAGCAAGTCATTAACCCAACGCTTTAATGTCATTTCTCCAGAAAAAATTTCATCAGTGGGTTTCTTCCGGGTAAATGTTTCCATTAGCATAATCCCAAAGCTGTAAACATCCCCATTTGTGGATACAAGTCCTTCTCTTCCATACTCTATAGATTGCAACAGTTACATTGTAAGATAATATAATTTATAATACTATACGTAAATGAAGATCAAAAGAAATAAAAAACATATCAGAAAGTATTAAAGAACTAAAATAATATTTATTATGTAACGAACCTGGTGCCATATAGCCTATGGTGGCAAGTGTTTGTGTTTGAGTCAAAGATTGATCTTCTTTGAGTAAGGGCTTCGCCATGCCAAAATCACTCAAATGAGCAACCTTATTATCATCTAACAATACATTACTGGGCTTTAAGTCACAATGAATTATTGGGACTGAATAACCAAAGTGCAGATATTCCAAAGCTGATGCAACATCTATCATTATGTTCAATCTTTGAAAAATATCCAAAATGTAGTTGCTCGAATACAAACACTTCTCCAAACTTCCATGAGGCATGTATTCTAATATCAATGCTTTAAAATCATCATTTGAACAACTGCTAATGATTTTTATAATGTTTCGATGGCGAATATGTTTCATCATGTCACATTCAATATCAAAACTCTTAAATGCTTCTCTATATTGTAGGTCAAAAACCTTTACTGCAACCTCCATCCCATCCTGAATTCTTGCCTTGTAAACAGAGCCAAAACCTCCTCTGCCGATTAGATTGTTTTCACTAAATTCGTTTGTAGCTTGAAAAAGTTCTACGTATGTAAACCTTCTCTGATTTGCTACTAATGGCATATTAGCATCATTCAGCTGTGATTTCCCTCCCTTTCGATATTTTAAGATCAATAAAATCACTACCATCATAAATATAGTACTCAATGGCAAAACAATCCCTATGAGAAGATCATTTTTACTTGATGTGCGGTGGATTCTAGTTCTGCATGATGGGACTTGCAGATTGGGCATACCACACAATAATTCATTTCCCTTGAATGATTCAGGTGAGAAATTTCTAAAAGGTCCCTCTCTAGGAATCTCTCCTTCTAGCTTATTGAAAGAAACATTTATATCTTTGAGATCTAACAATTTCTCTAAAGATATAGGAATAGTTCCAGAGAGATTATTATTGGATAAATCTAAGGATTTCAAGTTTATCAAATCACCAATGGAATCAGGAATTGAGCCTTGTAATCTATTATATTCTAAAAAGAGATATTGTAGATCTTTTAAGCCTCCAATTGTTGTTGGGATAACACCTGAAAAATTATTCATCGACAAATCTATTTTTACCAAAACCTTCAAATTTCCAATCTCTAATGGGAGTGGACCAGTAAAAAAATTTGAAGAAAAGTTAAGGTACAAGATGTCCTTAAGGTTCCATAAAGTTGAAGGAATAGAAGTTAACTGATTGGAGCCCAAATAGAGCTTCCTTAGATTGGTGAGATTGCCAAAGCATGCTGGGATGAATCCAGAAAGCTTATTGCTACCCAAGTCCAACTGAAACAGTGCAGTTAAACGACAAAGATCATCTAGGATTGATCCTTCCAATTGATTATCTTCCAAACTCAATAATTGAAGATTTTTTAATTTGCTGAGAGCAACTGGAATTGATCCATTCAATTTGTTTCCTCCTAAATAAATTGCTATCGAGTTGGTCAAGTTGCTGATCTCTTTAGGAATGCCACCACTAATGTTGCAATTGATCATATAAAAGTCTTCCATAGATTGAGAAAGATTGCCTATAGCCCTTGGAAGAATGCCATCTAGTGGATTATTAGAGGAGCTAAAATACTGTAAATACTTGCAATTTGACAACGAGGATAGAAAGTTCAATTCTGGAGTTGAAGATGTCAAATAATTATCTTCTAAACCAAGCCCCTTAAGGTTTCTTAAGTTTCCAAATGTGTTTGGAATAAAACCAAAGAATGAGTTCATTTCCAAATATAGTTTGGAGAGCTTGGAAGCATTGAAAATGAAACTAGGAATTGTGCCACTAAAATTATTACCCCACAAGAGAAGTTCTTCAAGATTTGGAAGTCGGACGTCTGCGCTTGATGGAAGTCTTCCCGAGAGTGAGTTACCATGAAGATAAAGTATTTTGAGTGTTGACACATTGAATAGTGTAGTTGGGACAACACCAACTAATTTATTAAAACTAAATGTCATCCATTCCAGATTATGGAGATTACCGATTTCATGTGGTATCTCACCTGTATTTTGAAAAAAATATAATTCAAATTTATTTTAAATAATAAATTATACACATTTATATCATGAAATGAGTATTCGTAATTAAAATTATTAAATATGAGTTTAAGATTAATTCTTATACATAGATAAAATGTTTATAAATTATTAAATTTTTATTCTGATTAATTAACTATTAATATTAATAATTCCAGTATTCATGTCAATATTAAATAAAAAAAATAAAGAAACTACTCATTTTAATATTAATTTGAATTAGTAATATAATATTTGTATGAACATAAGAATTTTTTTCAAACTAAATTTTTAGTTTATTTTTCTATGTGCTACTATAGTGAATATATGAATTGATATCACGGTGGAAGAATATTGATTTCATGAGGTATCTCGCCTATATTTTGAAATAACAGTATTCAGATTTGTTTCAGGGAATAAGCAATACATAAAAACAAACTCAATTTTGTTACCACTCCGTTAATGCTTTAGTATGTTTTAAGGATTATTTGGTATTGAAGTTAAGTAGTTTTAGTTTTTAAGATACAACACCAAAATGTTTGATAAATACTAACTGTTGTTGCTTGGAACCAAATTAATTTGATCCCACTATATGCAAATATATATATATATGTTGTGCACGCTTCCGAGAATTTACAATAGAAAATCTTACTAAAAGATCAAATGTGTGGTGAAAAGTAAAAGGCTAACCCGGGGAATGCTATTATTAATTATAGGTGTAATAATAATGTGTGCTGTGCTTCTCTCTTTTTAACTATTATTTTAGTAAAATAACTTTTTTAGCCTGTTTTTCATATTTATCAACTGAAATACCACCGATGACCAGTTATCAATTTATTCAGTTGAAATGCTCAAATACTAAATTAAGGTAAAATATCACACTAATCTTCAAGATATTTATAAGATTGCGCATCATTGATTAAGGTAAAATATCACACGAGTGGATATAACATAAACTATAATAAGACGCACCTTGGAGTCTGTTAAACTGAAGATCTAACTTTTCAAGCTTGGTCAAGTTACCGATTTCATTTGGTATGGCTCCAGAGAAATCATTGATCCCCAAAATTAAGATTCGCAAATACCTGCAATTTGCTAGATCGGACGGTATTTCGCCATAAAATATATTTTTGGACAAATAAAGTTCTTCCAAAAAAGGAAGACTGTTGCAAAAATTTGCAGGGAGTTCAGCAGATAGTCTATTGACACCGAAATCAAGAACTTGTAAAAAAGGCATCTTGAATTTGAAGGAGGGGAAAGAACCAGAGAGTTGGTTATCACTGAGATCAAGTCGTTGCAGCTGAAATAGATGTCCAACGTAAGGAATGGTGCCTGTTTAAGAAATCGTTTATTAATAGACTATCTGCTACAACATAATTTACAAAATTTTGCATAATCTCAAAGATTTCTAACAAATAACAAGATAATGTCAAATAGTGGAAATGACATGACATGGACCAATAAGAGAATTTATAATGGGAGATGTAAAATTACCAAGAAGAGAAAGATTTCACATATGCATGTCGTTAGGGAGGTTACCTGTCAAGTTATTTTGTGACAAATCCAAATTCGATAGAGAAGAAAGATTGAAGATTGATGAAGGAATGGTTCCAGTTAAGAAATTATTTTGTAGCCATAACGTCTCTAATTCTGAAAGATTTACCAGCTCCTCTGGAATTTCTCCTAAAATCCAAGAGTAACAAATGCGTAAACTATTTTAATGTATTAACCAGCGAGCAAGAAGAAAAAAATGAAATAAAAAAACTTTTTGCCTGAAAAGAGATAAAAAAATAATTTATGAAAAAAAAAATAAAGTTTTTGTCAAATGACGAGATAAGCAGAACCAAACATGCTCTAAGGCTAGGATTTAATCGAGTTTAGACTCTCCTTTTTTAAATCAAAACACTTTTTTTTCATGCCTAAATAAACGGCTGATCCTAACCGCCATTATCACAAACTGTTGCTTGTTTCTAACTTCTTCTTCCGTACTACTTATTGCATCACTAACTTTTGAACTTTTGGTATAAACATGAGCAAAGAAGAAACATTGCCAATTAATTCTTAATTCTTTTACGAATTTACATCATGGAATTAGATTAAAATTGGATGCGTTACTGTCATTAGTATTCTGCAATAACAATTGACAGATGAAGTAGACAATATCAATTGAACACAATTTCTATTTGCAATCTGTGAAAATAATTTAACTTTTCACACTCATAGATATTGTTCCATCTTTCAAATTCTCCATCTGATTTTGGACCCTAGAAAGACAATTAAAAAAAAAGAAGAAAAAAAGAAAGTAAAGAATAACATCTAATCTGCTTGATAGGTTATCATAACTTGTTGAGTGATCACAAAATAGAAGAAAATGCAATAGAAAAGAGAGAGAAAAACTAACAAAGTGAAAGAAATAGAAGGTTTATGCTTGTTAGACGTTCGTTAATCTTAGAGCCGTTAGTCTTAGATTTTAATTAGGCAATGAAACAATGTGTTTTAATTTTAATAAGGAAACTCTAAAATAATTTAAATCATAGACTCAGAAAGGCATAAACAACATGTGTCATTATCTTATACAAAATTTAAGAAAGATTAGAATATGAGAGGATCCAAATCCCTTTGTCTATTATAATTCTCTGCTTATTCATAGTTACTGTCAACATTTATTATAAGGTTTCAATTAAAATGCTTAAACAAAATTGATTTTCAAGCAAATAAACACCTGCTATTCTAGGAACAAGCGCACAGTGGTCCAGGTAAAATACTCGGAGTGATAACTAAAAAAGTGACAGAAATATAAATCACACATACCTTGGAGTCTATTTTGGTAAAGATATAAATACTTAAGCTTGGTCAAATTGCCGATTTCTTTTGGTATGTTTCCCGAGAAGTCATTGACCGACAAAGATAATGTTTGTAGAAGTTTGCACCTTGATAAAGTCGATGGGATTTTGCCGTCAAAGCTGTTTTTCCTTAGAAAGAGGATTTCCAGAAAAGGAAGGTTGTTGCAAATATTTGGCGGGAGTTCACCTGGGAGTTCACCAAATAATATATCATTATTCAAAACGAATATTATCTAGTTAAGAAAACTTGCACAAGATGGAGGAAGGGGTTGGACCGGAGAGGGATTTATAGCTAAGATAAAGTGTTTGAAGTGAAGACGGATTCCCAAGTTGAGAAGGAATGATGCCTCTTAAGAAATCATTTGTTAGCGATGGCATCACCAACTATATAAAGATAAACAGTGATTTCATGTCAAATATTTTATGTTGATGTCACAAATGCATATTATTAGCAAAGACTACCTCTCAAGTTATTAACTGACAAATCCAAATTCGATAGAGAAGAAAGATTGAAGATTGATGAAGGAATGGTTCCAGTTAAGAAATTATTTTGTAGCCATAACTCCTCTAATTCTGCAAGATTCCCGAGCTCCTCTGGAATTTCTCCTAAAATCCATGAGTAACATATACGTTAACTATTTTAACTTATTATTAACCGGCGCTCAAGAAGAAAAAAATGAAATAAAAAAACTTTTGCCTGAAAAGAGATAAAAAAAATTTACTCAATAGAAGTAAATAATTATAGGCTGACAGGATTAATAAAAGTGAGACATTATTAATTTTCATCAATTAATTAAACTCATTGATCATACCTTGGAGTTGGTTCCCTCGAAGATATAACCCGATAAGCTTTGTCACGTTGCCAATTTCTTTTGGTATGGTCCCAGAAAAATCATTGAGCGATAAAGATATCTTTCGCAGCCGTTTGCAGCTTGATAAAGTGGATGGTATCTTGCCACGAAACATGTTACTTTTAAGAAATAGGGATTCCAAATTGGAAAGGTGATCGCAAAATTTTGGTGGGAGTTCGCCAAATAGTGTATTGTTTCTAAAATCAATAGAAAGTAAAGAAGACATGTTGAAGATAGAGGCCGGAATGGAACCAGAAAACCAATTAAAACTGAGATCAAGTGTTTGAAGAGACGAGAGATTCCCGAGTTCAGAAGGGATAGTGCCCGTGAGATTTAACCCAGATATATTCAAGGCTGTGACTCTATGAGTACGGACATCACAAGTGACGCCCGTCCAACTACAGACAGAGCTACTTGTGTTCCAATTTCTAGCCAAAAAATTGGCTGGATCATCAGTTACATGACCTTTCAGGGCAAGAAGGGCTTGTTGGTCTGTGGTAATACTTGTAGTGTTGGCTGATGCAATCATGAAGGAAAGAATCAAGCAATGGAGTAAGAGAAATCTGTTCATCATCCGGGCAGAAGGAATTCTTTCCATGAGACTAGAATATTCAGATTGTAAGTGTGTGCTTAATTGGATTGATAATGCAAGAACACTCATAGCTGCTTCCAAGTATATATAATGAAACCGAAATTTCGAAGAAGCAGCAAGAAAGAAAATAGATGAGTGAAAAGGCTATGCTCATAACTTGTTGAAAGGTGCAAAATTTTATGTGGACCCGCTGCGTCAAGCCAGTCCTTCAGGTCCACACTCAGGATGATTGCAGTAAGTTTTGTTTTCCTTTATAATCATCCTATTAACTGATCGCAAAATAGTTCTACTCATTAAAAAAAAATTAAATTATTCTCCATATATAGTAACAAGACATATAATGCTCCTAGAAAAAAAATTATATTTCTATATGCTTTTTCTGAATTTGAGATAATTTACTAGTTCTGAAAAAAATTGTACGAACCGGTGGTGTCACTTTCATCAAAGTATTGGCGTTGGGTAATAAAGTTCTTCAAGGGTCAATGAGGACGTCATATGTTGACGAAAAATTGCCCAAGTCGATGAAAGAAGAGACAATGAAACCGATTATTATTTTTATATAAGTATTCATATTCATTGAAGGAATTTAACAGTTCTCAATGGAACAATAGATGTTTGAGTGTTTTTGCTATTGGTATGATCATTCAATGGAACAATTTTCGGGGAACGCGTTGCATTAAGTCACTCCTTCAGGTCCACTCCGAATCACTAGATATTTTACTATCTTCTTATTATGTGGATCCAATCAAAACTTTCAACTTTTGGGATTCAGCCATCGGATTTAATAAAAAAGTTGTTCAATGGCAAGAGCTTTGTTTATATGGTTTAGTTCTTATATTTTAATTTAGGAGTTTATTTAATTTTTATATATTGAAAAATACTTCTCTTATTAAATATATTAGGTTCCAGCCTTTAATATTTTCGTTTTAATGGTAATACCTTACAATAACAATCTTGGAGATATTAATGAAAAAATTTAATTCATCAAATTAGCCTAAAAAAATAAAAATTAAAGAAATTTTTATGTTATTATTTTACTTTTATGATTAATTTGGTAAATTAAATTTTTGTATACAATTATTAGTAAGATTATTATAATGATATTAAATATTACTTTTAGTTAGTTGATATTAATTTATTTAAAAATAGTTATTTGTCAGATTCTAGTTAAAGTACAAAAAATACTATTTCTTTCATACTGATATTTATTGATTAATTTGGTAATTAATAATTAGTTAACTTGCTATTAAAATTTTTTTGATAAATTAATTAATATTAAGAATATTGTTGATAGGGTAGCATTATAAAGGTAAAGATAAGAATATAATATATTTAATAATAATAGTATATTGAAGTACTTTTTAAAATATAAGAATTAAATGAGTATTTAAATCAAAATACAAAAACTAAATAAGCATTTACTTGATAAAAAATTATAAAAGTTGAATGTTTTAAAAGAGGTCATGAGAATTAAAACTTCGATGAAACAATGTCATAACATTATCACAGAGACGTGCTGAGATTTTCCTATTTTCAAATTTAAATTTGACACGCATAAGAGATAGCGATGGTGGAAGTGGGCCTGCCCACTTAGAATTTAAATTTAATTGCACGGTCCCATTCTCTCTCTCATATTTTTCGTATTCTCTTTCAAGAAAAATAAATTAGCGGCACATTGAATAGTGTTTATGCGTGCTTTATGGGTTATAACATTTTTGTCGATCCTTATTTCGACTCAAAAGTCATGAATTGCTAAGCCAATGTAACAGAAGACAATCGGGTAATGACTAATTAAGTATTTATGATGGAGTGACACTCGCAAGTGCTTCTAAGTATTTATGATGAAACCTAAATTTCTCTCCACGTGAAAGAGAAAAATTAGAAAATAGAGGAGAGAAATTAAAGCGAGAAAAGATTCCTCTCCACGTGACAACAAACGTTGAAATGTTTTTGCTATTCGTTTGATGCTTCGAGGATTCACAGGTGCCGATAAGTCCAACAAAATTTCGCGGCTTGAATTATATTTGTTAGGGGCACTCGTTTCTGATCTTTTAACTTGAATTAGTTTTTGTCGATCTCGCTGCAAAAATTATCTTCCAAGATGAAGAAATCAGTGGCCCATCGGTTAATTGTGCGGCTTTATGGGTTATAACATTTTTGTCAATACTCAACCCCACTCAGAAATTACGTGTTGCGAAGTCAATGAAAGAGAGGACAAAAGTCAATGAAAGCGAAAATGTAATAAATTTC
This sequence comes from Citrus mangshanensis, assembly GCA_030449895.1. Classification (NCBI taxonomy): domain Eukaryota; kingdom Viridiplantae; phylum Streptophyta; class Magnoliopsida; order Sapindales; family Rutaceae; genus Citrus; species Citrus mangshanensis. The sequence goes on from JASUUJ010000161.1 coordinate 8,585,957, forward strand.
TTATTTCATAATTCTTTATAAAAATAATATTTAATAAATTTTGTAAAAATTATTTATTTCATTTTTTTATTTTACTACTTTTTTAAAAAACAAGTTGAGATTTACTTCTCAAAAGTAACTTAAAATAAGCCACCACAATTTTTCAAAGTTTCTGTTATAAATTAATAATTTAACAAAAAAGATAATTATGTCTTATTTTTTCATACACTTTAATACATAAATTATTTGTATCATATTACCACCAGAATTTACTATCGCAACTAATTTGAGTTCTCTCCAGTATCAAAATTTTGATTTAGTAAGTTCATATTTTTTATATTTTAATATTATTTTCTATTATAAAATTAATGAGACTTATACATGATTACACAAAAATTTTTAAACAATGAACAAGTTCATGTGAAAGTTAACCATAAGTCCTAAAATCAAATTGATGACTATAGTTTTTAACGTTCAATCTATTTATATTTTTTCTATAGTCACGGTATTCATTGCAACAAGTTGATTCTCTGCTTTTAAGAGTCTTGTTACAATTTCCTTTGCATTGATTCTCTCCTTTGGTGATTCCACAGTAACGCTCTATAGCGAAATTGAAGACAAATGACATGAACTTAGCAATTTTGCACCAACAACTTCCATAATTGAATTGGGTAGCATATCATTAACCCAACGCTTTAATGTCATTTTTCCATGAAAAATTTCATCTGTGGGTTTCTTCCCATTGAATGTTTCCATTATCATTATCTCAAAGCTGTAAACATCCCCATTTGTGGATGCCTATCCTTCTCTACCATACTCTATGGATTTCAACAATTACATGGTAAGATAAAATAATTAACAATAGCATGCTCAAATGAAGATCGTAAAAATAAATAACATATCATAAAATATTAAAGAAATTAAAAAAATTAATGTAGAACAAACCCGGTGGTGGCAAATGTTTGTGTTTGAGTCAATGATTGATCTTCTCCAAGTAAGAGCTTTGCCATGCCAAAATCACTCAAATGAGCAACCACATTATCGTCTAGCAAAACGTTACTCGACTTTAAATCACAATGAATTACAGGTGCTGAATGACCAAAGTGTAGATATATCACAGCTGATGCAACATCTATCATTATGTTTAATCTTTGAAAAATATCCAAAATGTAGTTGCTTGTATACAAACACTTACCCAGACTTCCATGAGGCATGTATTCTAATACCAATGCCTTAAAATCATCATTTGAACAACTGCAAATGATTTTGATAAGGTTTTGATGGCGAATACTTTTCATCATATTGCATTTAACATCAAGGTTCTTAAATGCTTCTCCATATTGCAAGTTAAAAACCTTCACTACAACCTCCATCCCATCTTGAATTCGTATCTTGTAAATAGAGTCAAAACCTCCTCTGCCGATTAGATTATTTTCACTAAATCCGATGTAGCTCAAAAAAGTTCTAGGTAAGAAAACTTTCTCCAAGTTGCTACCGGTGGCATATTAGTATCATTTGGACTTTGGTATTTGTTTTCCTCTCTTTCCATATCTCAAGATCAACACAATGAGTACTATCATAAATATAGTACTCAATGGCAAGACAATCCCTAGGAGAGGATCATTTTCCCTTGATGTGTGGTGGATTCTAGTTCCGGATGATGGAACTTGCTGATTGGATGCGCCATACAATAATTCATTTCCCTCAATGATTCAGCTAAGAAATTTGTAAAAGGTCCTTCTTTAGGAATATCTCCTTCTAGTGTATTGAAAGAAAGATTTATATCTTTGATATCTAAAAGTTTTTCTAATAATACAAGAATAGCCCCAGAGAAATTATTATTGGACAAATACAAGGATTTCGAGCTTGTCAAATCACCAATAGAATTAGGAATTGAGCCTTGCAATCTATTATAATATAAAAAGAGATATTATAGATCTTTTAGGTCTCGAATTGTAGTTGGAAAAACACCTGAGAAATTATATGTCGATAAATCTATTCTTAACAAAACCTTCAAATTTCCAATCTCAAGGGAGTGGCCAGTAAAAACATTTAAAGACGAGATCTAATATGTCCTTAAGGTTCCATAAAATTGAAGGAATAGAAGTTAACTCATTGAAGCCCCAATAAAGGTTCATTTTTTTCCCCTTTGATGCGCCAAATAGAGGTTCCTTAGAGTAGTGAGATTGCTGACGCATGTAGGGATGGATCCAAAAAGCCTATTGCCGCTTAAGTCCAGCTGAAATAATGCAATCAAACGACATAGAATGTTTGGGATTGATCCTTCCAATTGATTATCTTGAAAACTCAATAATTGAATATCTTTTAATTTGCCGAGAGTAATCAGAATTGATTCATTCGATTTATTGCCTCCTAAATAAATTGTTGTCAAGTTGGTCAAGCTATTGATTTCCTTAGGAATGCTGCCACTAATATTGCAATGGAACATCGAAAGACTTCCAAAGGTTGATAAAGATTGCCTATAGCCCTCAGAAGAATGCCATCTAGTGGATTATTGGAAAAGAGAAAAAATTCCAAATACTTGCAATTTGAGAACGAGGATAGAAAGCTCAATTCTGGAGTTAAAGAAGTCAAATAATTATCATTTAAACCAAGCCGCTTAAGGTTTCTTAATTTGCCGAATGTGTTTGCAATAAAACCAGAAAATGAGTTCATTTGTAACTCTTGTTTGGAGAGCTTGGAAGCATTGAAGATGAAACTAAGAATTGTGCCACTAAAATTATTACCCCACAAGAGAAGCTCTTCGAGATTTGGAAGTCGGATGTCTGCACTTGATGGAAGTCTTCCCGAGAGAGAATTATTATAAAGCAGGAGTAATTTGATTATTTACACATTGAAGATTGTAGGTGACAACTAATTTTAGTGGCAACCACTCTAGATTATCGATTTCATGTAGTATCTCACCTGTATTTTGAAATAATTATATTCAAATTTATTTTAGATAATAAATAATTCATAAAAAGAAGCAAACTTTTGTCGATAGAAAATCACCGATACACTACGCAATTACAAATACTAATATATAAGAAAACCACTCATAAAGTGCTACAAACCGTCTATGCTTTAGTAGTTAAACAAATCAAGAGGTCTATGCATCCTTTTTCTTTTCTAATTTATCACCCACCTCTGAGTAGGTGAAGAGACGAAAAGTATTTAAGAATTTCACTGACACAACATAAAAGTAAAAAACCACTTGTGAAGGTCTACACATAGTTAATGCTTTAGTTATGTGTGTGTATACTGTTGTGCAAATTTTATTGAACTCGCAAGTGCACAAATCTATTGTAGTATAGATCAATGGTGCCGAGTGTCGATCCCACGAGGAGGTGGATTTTAATTGTGTGTAGAATTAATTTTGTATGAGGATGATTGGATTTGTGGTGAAAATAATTTGGATTATCCTAAAATTCGAATTAAAATGGCAAGAATAAATTGAAATGAAAATCTATTAAATTGACGTACTTAGGTATCTGGATCCGCATCAACATGTACCATGGGCTAAATAATCATTATTAATGCCAATTAAATCATGAGGGGGGAATCCACACCTCATGAACCACACTCTAATCAATGGTGCTAAGGGCTTATCGTGTCAAATAATAATAACCTTATACTAGGGAGCCAGTGAAATCAGGACGGTATCTAGACAAGATTATTATTATTTGTCTACGAGAAGTCAAAACATCCACAAAAACTAGAGAGGAAGAGAAAATAAATTTACCAAATAAAGTCCATGAACATGTTGAGACTTCACCTTCAACCCAAACTTGAAAGAAAATTAGCTACTCATAATTGAACTAGGGGTAAAATGGAAATTTATTAAAATACGTAGAAAATACAAGATGGAGAAGGAATTATAGAAAATGGAGCCCAAAATGGATTCAGAGATATCAAATTAGGGGGGAGGCCCTATTTTTATAGATACATTGAGTAAATCATGGATTAAAAGCTTTGGGCCATTGCGCCACATCATCTGATGCGGTTTTACCACGTGGTTTGAACAGTAACACGGTTTGACCCGGCTTGAATAGTGACGCGGTTTGGTTGAAAATAATCGCAATGCACGCGTCTGCGAGATTTTTAGTCGATATCGTCACCATTAACATAAAAATTTTAGTCATGACACCTCATCAGTCAATGCCACATCATCAGTCAATACCACGTTATCGATCCGTCTATGTGAATTGTTTTATCATGCGCAATTTTTACAGCAAAATCTATTTTTAGATGGACAATCTCTCACACAATCAGAATCCTGGGTACAACGAATTGGTAACCCTCTGGTGCAGCCTTCAGCACTTGGTAACTCAAAGATTGTGGTGCCCGCAAATTAAATTTTATTGTTTGAGATCAATAATTAATGGTAATAGCAAAATGAAACAAAAATTAACTTAAAGGAGGCTTTCTCCATTTGTTGTAGTACAAAAAAGAAATCACGCAGATGTTTCTTTGAGGGAAAAAGAAAAATTGTATGCAAAAACTTTATTTTTCACCTACTATTTATAGAGACGTAATACAAATTGTAAAATGGTAAAGCCATTTTTTAAGTTATTTTGTTTCCTTTTAGTTTTTACTCACCGCGATTTAGTAACAGATTCTTTTACAACTTATTGCTGATATAGAAAAATCGCAACAAATTAAATAAAGTTACAATAGATGATATCCAAATCATTAAACCTGGCCCAATAGGAAAAAAGAAAAAGAAAAGGAAAAAAATTTTCTCCCCTATCTTTGCGTTAATACACACACCCACACACATTTTCTATTATTGGTAAAATCTCCATCAATCTTAGTCCATAAAGTTAATTGCTTCACTACAATCTCAATCACCATCTGGACAGGGTATGTAAGTTGATGATCCATTTCGAGTTGTTTCGGAAATAAACTCCAATATTCATGTAATTTCTATGTTTCTCTCAAAATGCCATATTAAATAAGTCTATTTGCAACTAAATACCCCTGATTTTTTTATATTATCAAATCAATTTATTTTCTTAAAGTTTTTTAAACTTTAGTTTCAGCTCATCTCGTGCCATTGAGTTTTGATTTTCTTTATAGCAACCATTTCGGGCTTAAAAAAAAAAAAGGATTCCATCGATCATTTTGACAATATATATATTTTTAGTTTTTTATGTCCTTTGCTCCAATTCACTTACAATAAATATTCAAATCATTGACCATCGTGATTAAATTTGATAATATTAATAACTATGATAACGACAATAAATGTTAAGTTGTTAAATCGATAGAATAAATTTGTAAAAAGATATAAAGCATTACAATAAGAATTGTAAGGAGACAACTGGTGATAGAATAGTGCTACATATGTAAAAAAATTTGTTCTAAAAAATTATCTCAGATTATATGGCATTTATTAATTAAATCATATTAGCTGAAAGTGTGGATCTCCCTCCATCTGAACCAAGTGGGAGATAGCAGGGTATTCCTTGACTTTTGGCCCTTCAATAAATACTTGGGAAAATGACACCTACACCTTCAAGATTTAGAAAAATGATCACAGGAATCCCCAAATTTTAAAAAATGAACACCAAGACCCTTTTTTTATCCATAATACCCTTTAACTATAATAATTAGAAATTTGACTTTAAAAGTCTTTAATTAACACAAATTTAATATAAATAATATAATCTATCTAGTAGATTAATAATATTAAATTATTTTTGACATTTAAAATAATATTAAAAATTTTAATTATTATATTTATTTTAATAATATATTTGTAATATTATAAAGATTTTAAATAAATCTTTGGGTTAAATAGATTTTGCAATTAAAAAAATCTCCATATAAATAATATTGAAATTAACTTTTACATAATATTCAAAGTAATTTTAATTTTAATTTATTTATTTTAATATTATGTTTCTATCTATTATTAAAAATTACTTTAATATAATAAAATAAGCATAATATATTAAAAATATAAAAAAAAAATTAATATTAAAATTATTTTGAAATGTATAAATTATTACATTTATTTTAATGCCATTTTCTATTTATTATAAAATTTTGGGGTTATCGTTTTGGAGATTTACAGAATCAAAGGGTATTGAGGTCAAAAAGGGGTATTGGTGTCCCTCGTTGAAAATTTAGGAGTCTTTATGGTAATTTCCCTAAATCTTAGGGGTGTAGGTGTCTTTTTTCTAAATACTTTAAAAAAAACAAAATAATCACTAGAAATAGTCAAAATTAACAAATAAATCAGTCCTAAACCATTATACATATTAGGATTGCCAGAACAAATTGCAAATGCTGGAAATAAGTGTTCGTCCAACAGCAGCTCATTGCTAACCATTTGATGGGCAAATGTAATGACATTAATTTTTGGGAAAATATCTACCGTCTACCTGTTTTTTACACCTTTTTCAAAAATACACAATTCCTTCATTTTTTGGCTGAAATCCACTTAAAGTTACATTTTTTTTCACTTTTCCACTTCCATTTGGAATCCGTTAAGAAAACTAACGGAAACTTAAAAAAAATGACAATTTTACCCCCAAAACAAAAATTACAATTTCACCTTAAAAATTATAAAAAATAATCAGATTAAATCTAATAATTTTCCCCATCGGTCAATAAAGAAATTAATTCCACAACCATCAAATGCAGTTTTTTTTAAAATATGTCGGTAATTAGAATGCTAAATTATAACAGTAGTATTAAAAATAGTCCAATCTCACAAACCATCAATTGAATTTAAGATAAGTAAAGTTTTATTATTCATTGAGTTATAATCTCTAGTAGTTAAGATTTTTTTGTACTTCATTAACGTACCAATAATGATATTCATCATTAAATCTTATTATTTTTGGCATTTTTAGGGTGAAATTATAATTTTCGTTTTGGAGGTAAAATGGTCATTTTTTTAAGTTTCCGTTAGTTTTCTTAACGGATTCTAAACGGAAGTGGAAAAGTGAAAAAAAATATAACTTTAGGTAGATTCCAGCCAAAAAATGAAAGAATTGTGTATTTTTAAAAAAAGTGTAAAAAATAGGTGGACGGTAGATATTTTCCCTTAATTTTTTGTGTTTATTAGGAACTGTTTTTTATTTAAATGATTTAATGGAGTTTTACTAAACCCAAATTTTTCCTGAAAATAAGATAGACGATTTACATTTAGATCATAATGTAAATTTATATGAAGCATTATGAAGAGTTTGACATCGACTAAAAATAACTTTTAGGCTATATATATCAATTTGGATAACGTATTTTTAACTCATGACTTAATTTTTGAAGCATAATATTATTACAATATTGAACATTAATTCTTTCATTAAAGAAAAAATCTACATAAATCCTAGATGTAATTCAAAATTAACTTTATTGGCTGACAAATTAATATTGATCAACAGTGATGGTTATTAACAACATAAAAAATAAAGTTTAGTCTTATGAAATCATTAATCACCGTTTGCCTCTCCTATAAACTGGAGTTATGTTTCTTTTGTGAGAGGAAAATTGAACCCTCAAGAACACAGACAATTCAAACCAAACCCCGTCCCAGCTATTGCTAATTTAACCAAAGGATTTGTTTGACCTTGCAATTTAAGCATTTGGCTTTGCCTCTCCTAGTTCTCTTGCTGCTAACAGAAGCATTTTCATCTGCAAAAATAGCTGAGGCTTGTTAATAACTTGAACTTAATAATAAATTACAGCAAACTTAATTAAATTAAATTGTCCTTCATAATAGGTGCTACATTTTTTTGCTAGGAATGGGTGCTGAATTTTTTTAAAAATTTTTTTAAGGGTGCAATAGCCCCCAGCCAACTGTGAAATACTCACACCTTGATATATTCTTTTCATTACTTTTTACTGTCAACATTCCTAATTGATCTTAACATTTTACGAAAAATATATGTATATACCTGAATCTTTCTTTGCTGCCAGCAGGATAAGATTATGAAAGTTTAAGTTAATAAAAAATTAAACCATTTGATCATTATTCTTGACTACCCAATTTTCTTATTAAAATCAAATATTCTTGCCCAAAACATGCACTTCAATAAGCAAAATGGAGATTTTGCTTCATTTGATTACATTCAAAGAGTCAAACTCAATGACTAAGGAAGGGCTACAAACCTGAACTCTATGTCATTTCAATACCTTGTAAAATTGCTATTGCTTCTGCAGATACTTGCTGCAGCCACATGCGAACACTTCACGTTTGTTGCTCCTGATTAATGCTCTCAAACCAGCCCATGATCCTTCTGCATCCATGTGTGATGAGGAAAGATTTTGCAGGATGTGATTAAAATAAAGTTCTCAATTCTGCAGGGGTCTAACCAATAATAATAAACTTCAGGAAGGAAAACGATTACCATAATTTCCTTGCATACCACATACAATTGATCAACATGTAGTAGATATTTCCGCCTTATCTTTGCATCTCAAGCAATTGTCCTCGATACAACCCCTCTTAAAGCAACAGAAAAAATGAGCAAAACCAAGGTGATTATTGAAAAATTTCTTCGGAAAAAGAGAAAAGAAAAAAAGGAAAGAGAGATTACCCGCTAGATTTTTAGATGCCTGAATGTCCTAGAGCATGCTGAGTTCCATATGACAAAAACTCCACTGTCTGAGTAGATATAAATTTATGATTCCGACTATATTTGACATCAGGGAAGCAGCAATGATATCAGAAAGTTCATCGGAGCAAGATGATCCCAAAAATTGGTTATCTTCCAACACCACCATTCAACAATAAATGATTTGCATTGCCTGCTCTTCTTTCACAAGGGACAAATCCATCGAACAGTGACACAGGCGTCATCGTCTCATCAGATAACAACCCCAACTTCCTCCACATTTCATCAGGTATCAACCCCAAATTACACATTTCAACTAACTGATTTACTGCCGAAGAAGATGAATGAAACTTGAATATAAATTTAGTTAGCCTGATGGATGTATGGTAGTCCAGTTCAATCCTTGCATCAATGACATCTTGCAATAGCCGTTTAACCATCTTAATATTCCGTTCCTTACAGAAACTAAGGAGCATTACTCTATATGTGTAGGCATTGGGAGGTACAGCAATGTGCTTCATCTGACTATACAAGATATATGCTTCTTCAGTCCTTCCACCCTCGAGAAGTCCACGAATAGCAACTGTGTATGATACAACATCTAGTGGGTATTTCTCTACGATGGCTCTCCTAAACAATTGGATGGCCTTGTGGCATCTGCCAGCTTCTATAAGTCTATCCACAATTGCAGTATGGACATGAGCATCAACAGCCGGATTATTCATGACCATCCCCTGGTACACATTAATTGCTTCATCAATCTTTCTTGCTCCACATAGTCCACGAAGTAATCCAACAAAGCTGTAATTATCTGGCGTGAAACCTTTATCCAGCATAGTATTATATAACTTGACGGCCTGATTCGGGAAACCAGCCTTACAAAAGTAACTTAAAAGTGCATTATAGACTACTAGATCTGCTTCCACCTCAAGTCCACAAACTAACTTGGGTAAAAGAGAGAATCTTCCAGACAAACATACAGTAGACAGTAAAGAACAAAATGTATAAGAATCGGGAACTAACTTCAGTTCTAACAAACCATCATAAACATCAAGTGCATCATCATAGCTTCCCATCTTAGATAAGCAATCTATTAAAACATTATGAAACACCAAGTCAGGAGCATGCCCTTCAGATTCCAACATATCTAAAAAACTAAATGCAATGCTGAACATTTTGGCTTCCATGAATCCCTTAATTAAAGATGTATATGTTACAACATTCGGAGAACAACCATTCTGAACCATCTTTTCCCATAAATAACCTGCCATATCAAGTCTTCTCAACCGGCGAAACCCATCAATGAGTACAGTCCAAGCATTCACAGACAACGAAGTTCCCAAAGTAATCATTAGACCTAACAGTTGGTACGCTTCAGCGATCCTACCCATTTTGCAGAAACAATTTAAAAGTATCTCAAACATCCTGACATTAGGATAAAAGCTCTTCCTAACCATCATCCCAATGACATCCTTAACATTACTAACATCATTTAACTTGCATAAATTACACAATGCAATGTTATAACTCAAGAAATTCGGCAACTGGGTCTCCTTCAGAACCTTAATACCAAGGTCAACACGTCCAATCTTGAATAATACATCCATAACAATATTACGCGCAAATGTGTTAGGCGTAAAACCAAACCTACCCATTTCATCAAAAGCCTCCAAAACCATCCCATACATTTCCCCACGCCAATAAATCCTCAATAAAAGCAAGAAAGTTTGTGCCTTTGTAACACGCCCAAAACGCTCCAATTCACCCACAATTCCTCTCACAGTCTCAAACCTTCCAGTCAAACGAGTAACCACACTAATCATATGATCAAATGATTGAACATCATGAAAGTAATCACGTTGCTTTGCACACCAAATGAAAAAACTCAAAGCAATCAAATCAGAAGGGCAGTTCAATAAAGTTGAATGCACAATATGAGGAGCAAGAATGATAGGAAAATCCTGATGTGTTGTTGCACATACCTTTGGTGATGAAATTTGGTGAATTGACTTAAAGGATATTATCGTTTTCAAGATTTGGGTCCTTTGTGCTGTGTAAAACAAGCTCCGTTTGCATCTCCATAGCATATTGAGCTTTGATAATGAAGAGGAGAACTAGCAGAAAACTTTTAAACAATACAAGAAAGTGAAGTGGGTTTTAATCAAAGATGTTGAATTTTTTTTTTTTTCGTTTTGTTTCCCGGAAAATAGATTTTTCTTGGGGCTAATTGAAATACGAGTCGGTTTCATGCTACTACTGCGAAGATATTGAGAGGGAAAGAGCAGAACGGTTCAAGGGTTTATTGAACTCTGCAAAACCCTGAATATTTATATGCTGCATGACACCAAGCCCTCATATTTTTGTGTAAATGACAACCAAGCCCATACATTTTAGTTTTCTTCATATAGATCCTTGTCAAATAGTATTATGCTCCTCAAAATCTTTTAATAAAATAAATGATTTAACTGTCGTTAGGCCCCAAATAAGTTCTTGCTTTCTTGAATAATCAACTTACGAGTATAACGGACAAATAATTGATCATCATTAACTTTCTAGGTATATAACATTAAGGTGCTATAACGTTAGGGTGCTGCTAAGTTACAGTTGTTGTAACTGTAACTTACAATTCTTCAAAATAATGTAAAAAATTGTTACAGTGGTAGGACCTGTATATTTTTAAATGAACTATCAATTACAACAGATGTGATTTAGCGAAATCCATAAAGTTATAGAAGATTTGATTTCCAAGACGTAATAGTCAAATTCTACATAAAAACAAAAAAAGAAAGAAAGAAGCTTTTTATGTTTAATATGTGAATTAAGAACACAATATGATTGTCCTCTCTTGTAATATTGATAATGTCACTTAAATATCTTAATTTGTGATTTATTCATATATTTATTCCAATTTCTTTTGCCTTAAAGTTGTAAAAAGGACCTTCGTTATCATTCAACAATGTTGACAAATTTTAAATCAATGAGTTCTTAATGGTATTAACAAAAATCAATAATATTAAGGATATAAGTAGCTTTAAATACAGGCGAATAAGGCGGTTGCCTTAACCCCCAAATTTTAGGAATGGCTCATTTTTTGAGTATTTTATTTAATAATTCTTTAGTTACTAGAGATTTTTAAAAAAAAATTATGTATGATAGTAAAACCTATTAGACATCTTCCTAATCAACAATCATCCTATAATTAAGAATTCTTTTAATATAAAAAATCTATATTTGGTAATCTTATTGTAAAGAGATACAATTAATAATATTGTTTAACCACTGATTCATTCATTATTTTTTCTCCAAGAAAAATAAATAAATTTTTTACCTTTTCAATTTCTTAAAAAATCTTAATTATTTAACATTATAATCTTTGATTTCGGGTATTCACTTTAATTTCTATTAAGAACTTTATAATCTAAAAAATCATAAATGAAAAAATTTCTTACTCGCTTCTTTAGAAAGAAAATTATTTCATGCATTATTTCATTCAAAAAAGTAAAAAAAAAAAACTTCTTGAAATACAAAGTCCATATCTATTATTTGATCATCAATTTATCATCTCCACTTTTTACATGCTACAATTCTAAATATTCCATTTGAAAATAGTATTATTCTCATATATTTGTTTGTTTATTTTTGTAAAAGTCCTAAAGGAAGTAAATTTTAGGTTTTGTTTTTTGAAATTTTTTATGATGTTCTTGATTATTTGTTGAATTCAACAACTAAAGATGAAATGAATTTTGAGCTCTTTTATTTATTTATTTTTAGTATTGAAGTTGCTAAATAAAAAGAGGTCTCAAAATAAATTTACCTAAGGTTCCAAATACTCTAAAGCCAGCCCTTATTAGGGATACCAACCCCTGAATCTAACCTTGAATCCTAATGTTGTGTGTCATTCTTCTATTAAATGGTAGATTTCATAATTACTAAAATTATTTAACTACCATCCAATTAATAAATACTACATCATATCTAACTCAAATTAAAACTTAAATATTGCAGGAAAAACAAAAAACAAAAATTACAAGGGATCTTAACGAGAGTAACCCAAGTATGATTGTGGGCTTGGCGGATGGGTCTTGCCACAAATTGGGTTGCCATAGGCTGCTCAGTCCATGGTCGTTAAAGCACTTCTCACGATGGGCCCCAGGGGAGTGTTGTAGAAGGGTTCTTGCAAAAGTTGTTAGGTGTTTTAAGTTCAATAGTTTGGTTCGTACTACTTAAACGTTCTTTGAATTACAAGTAAACTCCATTTATGATTAATTTTGTTAAAAAAAAAATTCAAAAAGTTGTTAATTTCTTAAGATGAAAAAATCATGGACATGAATATATTTAGTATAATTTTTTTTATAAAAATAATCATCATATAAATTCATGTTCTTATTCTTTTATTACAAAAAAATAATAATAAGGGGTGAGTAAAGTCATTCATATTCTAGATTTAGTAATTAGAACTCCATATTAGATCTAAAATCTGTTAGGATTCTAGATACATTAAGGCCCCGTTTGGGATTGCTTTTGGGAGGATTAAAAGTGATTTAAAAAATTTAAAAACGAATTTTGGTGTTTGGTAAAAAAAAATCAAAATCACTTTTGTCAGAATCAGTTCCTCTTACAGCTAATTTTGAAAAGCAGAAAATGAGTAACTTTTAGATTTAGATTTTGAGAATCAATTTTATCATTTAATATAATTCCATAAATATCCTTACAATTATTACTTAAACCCGAAATTATCCTTATTTAAATTGGAAACAAAATCAATATTTTAATAATTTTTTATTGTAATTAACAAAATCAATATTTTAAAAAATTACTTGATTCAACGAGATATTGTACGTGTACATTTTTATATGTATAAGTAAATTTTATCTTACATTATGTATATTTTAGTCATTTATTTTTTTACAGCAGTTTAACAATAAGACTTACCAAATACCCATAACTGCTTTCAAAATTCACAATACTTTTGAAAATAAAATTTACCAAACACTTAACTGATTCTCTTCACAGTTGATTATTTCTACAGCACAGCTAACATCAATTATTTTAAAAGCTGCAGCATTACCAAACTGGCCCTAACACTTGTAATATAATCTGACATAAGTTTAAAATCTAATTGAATATGTAAGCATGTGCCAATCTGAATCTCAAATTTGTTACCGATTGATTCCCAAAAAAAAAAAAAAAATAAACAAAGGACATCTATCTGCCCAAAGCTCATGTGTCATGCACCCATGTTCAAAACCACTGGAATTCTGTACAAGGGTATATCTGCATACTTTCTTATACAATAAGCTCTTTTAGTCATTTGGATACAATTGGCAAGAACTTGTGCAATTGGGGGGGGGGGGGGGGGGAACTCCGCGTGCATTTTTAAATATAGTAAGAATCTAAGAAAAATAAGTGTATGATGTATAAAAACTTTAGGACATTTTGTAGTTTAGAACTTCATCTATTTTTGAATTGTTTTTTAAATATTAATTAATAGAGGACTGATTTGATGCATGCATTTGATCATAATTTTTAATTAATAATACATATTTCGGATTCAAGTTTATTACACTAATAATGGTAGTACTATTTCATCCAAGGGATTGATAAGACCTTAATCAAAACATTTCACAATTGTTTCATACAAAAAAAAAAAACTCATAATAGTACATATCTATCAAGGTGTTAAAATGATATTTCTACTCTACAGAAGTATTTTTCGGACCTCAAATAGCATTTTCCTTACTAAACTCTACCTTGCTACCACTATCCATTTTATACACATGCACACACACATATATATAATTTTATTAAATAATTTTTTTAAAATTATCAAAGTAAAGAATAAATTAAAAAAATATAAAATACATAATTTAATATAATATATTTTATCATATAATATATTAAAAATATAGATATATTTTTTATATCTTTTAACCCACCCCTTATTTTAATAACGGAAAGGATTCTCTCCCTCGCTTTGTATACAAATTTGAAGGGGAAAGATCGGAGTTTACACGCAAGACTTTTCCCAAAAAAAAAATCAATATTCCAAGTCAAGCCTGCCAGCACACTCACACTCACACACTCAATTCAACCTCAACTGAGTCAATATATATCACTTCACAGTCGTGAGGATTGCATAAACGGACTTTGTGAAGAAGAAATCAAGAAACAAGAAAATGGCAGCAGCCACAGAATCAAAGACTGTTCATTCAGCAGCAGTCACCTATGTTTCCATGATTTCACTCCTCACTCTCTGCCCTCCTTTTGTCATTTTGCTGTAAGATTCGTACACTTCATCCTGCGATAAGAATCTGTTTCTTGATTACTTTCTGAATTAGTCATCATGATATTATCTTGTTATTATTATTATTTTTAATTTTTTGTGGAAGTTAAAAAGATTACCTTGTGGTTAAATGTTTATAGATATAAGCAACCATTGGTCCATCGATCGTGATGTAGATGTGTTTGTAGTAATCAGTATAAACCCGAACCCGGTAATAGAATCCAGTTATATAAACTGGGTAATTAAGTTCATATTGAATCGTGCAAATTTTACAGCTATAGTTTGAATTTTGGTACTCCTTTTCCAGATGGTATACAATGGTACATGCTGATGGGTCTGTTATCAAATCATGGGACTACTTGAGGCAAAATGGGCTGCAGGGGTTTATAGATATATGGCCAAGACCTACTGCTGTTGCTTGGAAATTAATTGCTTGTTTTGGAGCATTTGAGGCTGCACTTCAGCTTCTTCTTCCTGGCAAAAGGGTTGAGGGTCCGATTTCTCCTACCGGGCATCGCCCAGTTTACAAGGTATTATATTTACTGTTTTGGTGGAATTTATGAAGTTTTAAGACCTTTTAGTTACACAAAATTGAAGAAATTTGTTCTATTCTTAATCCTTCTTCCCTTTGTTTGCAATTGTTACAGGCAAATGGTGTGGCTTCATATGCAGTTACGTTAATTACCTATCTAAGCCTTTGGTGGTGAGGGAGTTCTCCATCTACTTCTTCTTTTCTAAACATTGCATTGTACTGCACAACTGTGTTTTGTGATGTTGTCGATAGGTTGTAGCGAGAGGTGGTTTTTTTTTTTTTTTTTCATTTCTTCCTTTTGTTGCTGATGTTAGAACTTTGCTGTGCACTGTTGCTGATGGATATCACTTTTTCTTTTGCTTCATTCTTGTATTTTTCATAAATATTTTTGTATACACTCATTAATGATTTTTCTATCCTTAGTCTGGTTCATGTCTTCTTTGGTTATTGTGTCAAAGTCAAAAGGCTCTCTGGTTAGTTGGTGCTGCTAAATTACTGCTTGATGGAGTACTTGTTTCCATTCTATGTAGGACATAAATTCTATCTTTGTAACTAATTTAGAAACAAAATTTGTGAATGGCTATTTACACGATTGTTCAGTCTTTTGTGTCCTTTTATTTTAGTTTTCATATATTTTGTCTAGATCTCTCAACAGCTGCATTTGTTGTTTTTCAATGGAGTTTAGTTTCTTTTTTTTCCCCCCAAACTGTAGTCACTGGTTGGAAGTGCATGGTTTCTGGAGGAAACCTCCTCCAATTTTCTACCAGCTATTTGCTTACCCGTTCTTGTGTATTTTACACACTTTCAATAAGTTGACTTATGCTTTCACTTTATGCATTCTTCAGGTTTGGAATATTCAACCCCACCATTGTTTATGATCATCTGGGAGAAATATATTCGGCACTTATTTTTGGAAGCTTCATCTTTTGTATTTTCTTATATATTAAAGTAAGGGTTTCTAGTTATGCCATTGGCATTCTAATTAATCACAATTTAATAATTTGGTTAATATCTCTGACACTGATGTTTTATGTCTACAAGGGTCACTTGGCCCCGTCTTCCACTGATTCTGGTTCATGTGGAAACATAATAATTGACTTCTACTGGGTGAGTTTCCTCGGGCTTTATGATTTCTACATTTGCTTATGTTTCCTTTTCATTTATTATCCTCAAAAATGCTATTTAAAAAGCAGACATATAGAAGACCAAGAAATAACTATCTACTGTGACAATTAATGACTAGAGAAAAGAAGTTGATGTTATTATTAGATTTATGCTAGACAATGTATTCTTCTTAAGTACACATGTATCGTCCAGGCCGTGTTCTCAATTAGGTTCTTTCTTATTACAGGGTATGGAGCTGTATCCTCGAATTGGCAAGAACTTTGACATCAAAGTATTCACAAACTGCAGATTTGGGATGATGTCTTGGGCTGTTCTCGCTGTCACTTATTGTATTAAGCAGGTAGAAGCTCTTTCATATTTCTGTTTCTAAATGTTAAATTCAGTGAAATACCTAGGCGGTGGAGACTGGAGAGTTCTCATTTTCTAAGTGCTTATATAATTTGTAGACAAAGTCATTTAACTGATTGTGTTTGGCAAACTTAGGCTCCGTTTGGTACAGCTTATTAAATAGAGCTTATAATAGTAGAGCTTATAGCAGTAGAGCTTATACCAATAGAGTTTTTGGACAAAAAGTCATTGGGTGTTTGGTTGTCAATAAAAAAAGCACTTTTGAACCATTAAACTGTGTGATATTTTTTATATTATATATTTTTAGAAAAGCTCTCTAACCTCTACTCCCAAAAGCTCAAATTTTGGGCTTTTGCTAGTAGAGGTAAATTAGCTTATTTAAGCTAAAAAATTCTACTAAAAAAATAACCAAACACCATAAAAATTTTTCAAAAGTGCTTATACGATTAAATAAGCACTTATGACTCTTAAATAAGCTATACCAAACAGGCACTTAAGCTGCTAGGAAAAGTTCCACCATCTATTTTAACTAATATGCCTCTACCCTCATTCGCATGTCCAAAGGAACACAAAATGAACTAACATTACTGGAGTTTTTAGGATTTGAACTCTAGATCTCTTGGTCAGATATGCTACGATATTGAGTGGCCATTGATCCCAAATTCTTAACTGGTAGGAACACCTTAGAATAGCATTAAACTATTAATTTTATCTTGATTTGCTTGTTTACCTTTCAGGCCTGTTATCTTTGATGCAATTCCAACTGTAGGTCTTCTTCTAGCATAAGACTACCATTGATTTTTTACCAGGAGTATATGTCCTTCAAGAGTCAATTATGTTTTGCTAATTTTTTGTATAAGAAATCTAAAAACATTTCTTTTTTTTTTTTTTTTCTTTTGGTTTGTTCTTTCTTTATCCTACCAGTATGAAGCAAATGGAAAAGTCGAAGATTCCATGCTTGTAAATACTATATTGATGCTGATTTATGTTACAAAATTCTTCTTGTGGGAAGCTGGTTACTGGAGCACAATGGACATTGCTCATGATCGAGGTTTACATATTCTCTAATTGCCTTTATTCTTCTCATGCTAGTTTTGCAGCCATTTTTTCTTAACATGTGAGCTGAAAGGTTGGTGCGTGCAAGTTGGAATGTTAATTGGACCTTGATGAGATAACATTTACGTAAATTTTTTATGAACTATAGAGGTACAATGAAAGTCCATACTGTTGGTGTGATTGTCATTGTCTTGGGATATTTAGAGTTTCTTGCTATGTTGACAAAGCTGTTTCTCTGTTTACCTGCTAATGGTGTTATCTCATATTAATAATTTATTTGTTCACTTAGGTGAGGTTTGTACAAATTCTATATTTTCTTATTGATTGATTTATGCATCTAGTCTTCTCTGATGCCTCAACCTTATCTAGTCTCTGAAGCTAACCTACATTTCCTTCCCCCATTTCACGTACTGCTGCTTTTTATTATTGTCAAATATCAATCAATACTTTCTCATGAGTTGACGCCTTGCATCCTCACCTCTTCCATGGAGATGAATGCCTTATAGCTTAAATAGGCCCCATTTCCTATCGTTTCCCTACTCATTCCTATCATTCGTTCTGCTGATTAATTTTTTGGATGACCTCTAGTTAGTAAATTTAACTTCCTTTTCTCTCGTAAAAGTTTGATGTTGTGTGCTAGCTCCTCATATCCGTTGCAACAGTGTTGTCTGCGCCGATTAAGAAAAATTTCTGGCTGAAAAGTAAATAAGTGAATGAGAAAAACAAAACTCTGGCTGCAAGTTTTGGATTTTTAACTGCTGTCTACAAATTTGTGTACCTTGTTGCTAAATACTAGTAAAGCGTTTGAGTTCCATCTTCATTTTGATTATCAGTTATTCTTGCTTACAAGTTTTTGCTAGATTATTTTATGTTTAGCTTTAAAAAATGATTGCTATTTTCATTGAAATGATCACTGGTGGTTGTATTTTGAAAAATGAAAGCATAGCAGTTTACATGGTGTTGGGGCTGCCTTGTAAACATCTCTCTAAAGTCCTGTTTGTTCAGATGTTTAATGTATTGACTTTTTTCTTTTTTCCCCTCTTTTATTTGGATGAGAAAATGTGAGCAGTTTTATTGGATATGATTGCATTTAACCACTGGCTCTAGCGGATTAGAAAGCTTTTAACACAAGGCTTCTTCTTGCACATCCAGATTGGAGTCTGCATTTCAACTTCTGGTTCATTTTCAATTATACATATATGGTGTGCTATAAAACTGGTCCGGGGTTGTTTATTGACCCTGGTTATGTATTATTATGGAAACGCTTGTGGAAGACATACCATGATTGTCCTTGTTTACCTTTCTATATCATCTTGCTGCTTCACATATGTTTAGTTAGGTTAAAATAAATAACTCTAGGATGTTTAAGTGACAGATTCCCACTTGTAGTTTCTTATATACAATAAAAGAAATATATTACATGTTTTATTTATTCATTTATTTTTTCTCTACAGCTGGGTTTTATATTTGTTGGGGATGCTTGGTATGGGTTCCTTCTGTGTATACATCTCCTGGCATGTACCTAGTTAACCATCCTGTGCATCTTGGCACTCAGGTAAGTAGTGTACTGTTATTTGTTGTTCGTCAAATGTAATAAAGTTGACTTCTGAGAAGTATCTGATTAGCCATATTTTTCTGATAAATAGTGATTGGTTCTAGTATTGAGGACATTTCAATTTCTGTGTTACAACAAGATAAATTTTCCTTCTGATTTTCCATGTATACAGTAAAAAATGGTTTGACCAATCATGTTTCATTAAATTAATCAATCGAAAGGAATCAGGAGTGTGACTTGTAGTGTTGAACTTGCTCCTTGTGATGAATTGGGGAAAAACTGTAGTAGTGAAATTTGATTTTGGATTTGAATGCGGTACCAAATAATATAATAAAAAGATTGCTAATAAATTTGTGAACTTGTGAGATTTTACCAAATAATTAACATGGCAGAGATGCTGGTTTGCAGGGTTTTACTATGAATTTTGCAATGTTCGCTAAGTTAAGAATTAAAGTTTGATAAGAACTAAGAAAAAGAAGTACTTTGTCATTTCATGGATTGATTACAATGCCTTGGCCAAAATTGAAACCTAGTTGAGGATAATTACTTAAGTTTTACCATCTTAAGAATTCAATTTAAATTATATATTCTTGATTCTGATAATACCCAACCTCCTTTACAGCTTGCACTTTTTATTCTAGCGGCAGGCATTCTTTGCATATACATCAATTATGATTGCGACAGGCAAAGGCAAGAATTTCGTAGAACAAATGGCAGATGCCTGGTTTGGGGCAAAGCACCATCAAAGGTGATTCGTCTTCTGTCACTCAAGATGTTTTTTCTGTAATTTAAAAATTTTTCTACTTATATTGGTTCCACATTTCTAAGTATTTTGGAGTTGACTAGTTCTGATACTTTTGCAGATTGTTGCTTCATACACAACATCATCTGGGGAAACAAAACAAAGCCTTCTTTTAACCTCAGGCTGGTGAGTTTTCCATTTTTTTGTTGTAACTGAATGTTATACTTAGATCTAGGTGCTAAACAGGTTTTTTCCTACATTGTGCAAATTTATCTTATTGCTTTCTAACACACATTATCTTATCTGCTAGCTTATCAACTAGTTTAGATTTCCCGCTAGTTTATCCAAGTCAAGACAATTCAAACCCTTTGCTTTGGAATTTATCTGCCTATATAATGTCAATTGTGAATAATGTTGATGTCTTCTGAAAGAATATCTATATTTGCAGGTGGGGTTTGGCCCGTCATTTCCATTATGTACCTGAAATATTGGCTGCATTTTTTTGGACTGTTCCAGCTCTTTTTAATCATGTAAGTATTTGCAGTTATGTAATAGCATTGCTGCTTGAGTATTCAACTGAATATCTTGCTGATGTCGCTTGCTTTTTCTCTTCTTTTGCAGTTTCTACCATACTTCTACGTTATATTTCTTACGATCCTTCTTTTCGACCGAGCTAAAAGAGACGATGATAGATGTCGATCCAAGTAAGCTGATACCAAGTTTCATACTTCAATTATGATATGTTTAACATTAAAACTGAATTTTATCTTAAAGCTTTGATTGACTTTAGGTGTAGGCATTTAGTATCGCTTCTGTTTCTTTCACATACACAGACAGGCCCACTTCACCCAATTACAAAGTGTTAACACTCATACCACCCAATAATTTTCCCTGCTTATGCAATAATAATCGGTGGATGTGTTTACTTTAAAAAAAAAAATTGATACTATTAAGTGCCTGTGTAATATTTTGGTACTAGTTGCTTTACTTGTTAAGATTTCTATGGGTAACATGGGGTTAGGGTTTGAAACTTCACACATCATAGTTTCGGATACGTTTGGTATACGTTTATATACCATTTAGAAATGAAAAAGTGTGCCCATGTAATACTATTGATTTGTCTCTAAGCAATATATAAAAGTGGAATGAAATTCTGACGAGGTCTTGCTTGCAGATACGGGAAATACTGGAAAATATACTGCCAGAAGGTTCCCTACCGGATCATTCCTGGAATCTACTGAGACATTTGTCAATGTTGAATCTCTGACCGCGGCTCATTTCAAATTTCTTGGCCTCTTCATATCAGATGGTTATGTTCATGAGTCCATGTACCATTTATCTCCTCCTAACTGTTGTCTCTGACTAGACACTTCCTCGAGTGCTTCTAAGTTTTGATGTGATGTAGGAGGAAGCATTTGGCGTATTCCTGTGATGAGTGTTTAGATCATTAGTTCCTTGGTTTCACTTTTGCAGCTTTTGATGAGCTAGGGATAATTGTGCATGAAGAGGATATTATAACTATGGTTCAGATTAGTGTATTTCGTAGAACCGCTATATTGTTTTGAGTTGAATTGGCTTATGCGTCATTTCTACTTGGGCATCAAATGGAGATGGTGTTAGTTTGGCTTATGCTTTGATCTTTCCTGTAATGGAATTTATGTTCAGTTGGATTAAATTTTATTAAAAAATACGGGATCTAATTAACGTTGGGTTTAAAGATAAAATGATAAAATATAGCTTAGGGCCACAAATTCCCCATTATTCTGTCATAATTTTTCGCTTTTAATGACAAAATTTTCGTTATTCTGTACCAAAATTTTTAGTCTTGTTATAGTTACAAACTTATATGATATTTAAAGTGTGTTTACGTAACATTCGTTACCAGAAATCGAAAAGCTAATGGCAGTAACGAAGAATGACCGAGTGAGAAAAATTCCAATTTAAGATGAACCAAAAAGGGAAAAAAATTGAATATCAGATATTTAAAAAAAAAAATGGAGAACAACTAATTCCCTGCTTCTCCTTAAAATTAAACGCGGGAATACCTCCTAGTGCGATATACTTAGAATATTGGCCGGTTTACTCAGAGTCACCCAAATTGTAATATCCAGTGTGATATACATTAACTAGTTGGGCCCACATGCTCTTGGCCTCCAACTGAGATTTACGGTGTGTGAATAGACTTATTCGGGTCGGGTAAATTTTCAGCGCTTCGAACAAAATAAAAGGAAATCGAATTGAAAATCTGAAGTTGTGTTCTGGGGTTCGTACTTCGTAATCGTAAGCGAAGCTCTTCGCTGTTTCAGGTACAAAGAAAATTTTTTTACGTTCACAAATACATGCATTCGCTTATCTGTTTTAACTTTTAGGGTTTTGGCTCTTTTACCCGGAAGCAAAACCCTCTAAAATTTTGTTAATTGGTTATTGTAATTTGCTTTGTTTGCTTAATTATGAGTATTTAAATCTGGGTTGTTTTAGTTATTTCAAAATATATTATATTGAAGCTCAAGACGTTTGTATTTTAGGCCCTGTTAAGTATTGTAAATCTTATAATTCTATGAAAAACGAAAATTTGACTTTCTTTTAGTACTTAGGTTTGAAGATGTAAGGGTGTGTTGGGGATTGAGTTGCTGTGGCATTTAATCCACATAGGCTGTTGAATGGAATCATTAATTTTATGGGTACATGTGTGTGCAACATTAGCTATTATTGAATCCTTTTAGTTAATATGCTTTCGAGGTTAAGTTGCAGCATTGTCTCAGAAGCTGAGGGAAAGTAGCCTGGTACGCTCTGCGGTGGTTTATTCTGTCCTTTGCACGCACCGAGTAGCACTACTCGCCCGGAAGTCGGACTATGTTTTGGTTCACCGCCCAATCTAATCATACGAAAGCTATGAACATACCTGAAGGGTTAGAAATAAAATTGGGAGGTTTACTGAAAATTTGGTTCCCGATAGGAAAATGGATTTTGAAAAGCTAGGATACTGTTGTAGTCTTTGCTATGATTTGGGTATAATCAGTTAGGAATGTAGGAGAATCAGCCTTTTTCATTTCTTGTTTTTAAAACGGTCTTAAAATTGTATCCCTTTTTTCTTTTCTTTTTTTTTTTGGGTGAAAATTACTGACTGAAAGCATTTGTATATATATGTTGTTTTCAAAATTGAATAATTGGATCTGGATTGCTTGTCAAATAGGCCCTGAAGTATTCGTATGTTTGTTCTTCATAGGCAAGATGTCAGCGTATGATAATGTCGTTGGTGGCAAGCTGAAGCTTAAGGGAAAAGCTTTGGATGTGAAGGCTGGTGGGATGAAGAAGAAAAAGAAACATAAGAAGAATCACGATCAAATTGCTCAAGTTATAGAAGATGACCTTTCAGCAGGTTGGTAAATCTTTCCTTACCAAAACAAGTAGTTGATATGTTTAGTAGTTCAATCTTACCCATGGTACCATACAAATGAGACTTTCTTGTAATCTTCTTTAACTTGGTTAGATTCCTTAGTTGTGATCTGTCTGTCTGCATGCATGTCAACCTAGGTGTTGGAAAAGCTTTGGTTACATTATTAGAGATTTTAGATGCCTTTTAGAGTTTAGTACTTGCCACTGTTGTATTTCCTAAATGTTACTGTAATATGGATGGATTGACTTCTAAAACGTTGTTAATATAGGTCAGCTGCTTCCTTTAGCATAAGGTTCACATAATGATGACATCTGATTCTTGTATCAATGTGGCTTATGTTCACTTTGTAATGTTCAATTATTGTGTTTAGTCACTTGCTTGTGTTCTCTTTGCTGTGGTTATAAGACCTTCTTTTGGTAAAATTGGTAGATGGTCATACAATCATAATATCTACTACTGGTGTGTAAACACTTTCTGTTCTGGTTAGATTGATTTGTGTAGTGGAAACATACATTTGCTGCTGAAAGTGGTAGCGTTGACATTTTTTGGTGCAACATAATATCATGTTGCTATTGTCGCTCACTATGACTATTTTAGGAACCCCGTTTGATTGTTCTGCGCTGCAGGTGGAAGCACAGAAGTATTAGCTGATCCTGATGAGAAAGAGACAAATGATGCTACCAAAGAAATTGGGGAAGAGAAGCCTGCTCCTTATGATGACAATCTCACGCCGGCTGAGAGACGATACATTGAGCAGAGACAGAAACTTGATGTTAACAGGTTGGCAAAAGAAGCTAATAAATCTCACCGCGATAGGATTCAAGATTTCAACCAGTATTTGGCAAACATGAGCGAGCATTATGACATCCCCAAAGTTGGCCCTGGTTAATTCAGACGAGATTTTGTGTACCCTTTGCCTGAGTATTGGCCTTCTTCACTTTCTTTTTTTAAAAAATTTCACATCATATGAATATATCTGTGTGGGTGTATCACATATGTCGTAATATACCTCTCTGTTTATTTGTTAACGTGACACAGATGATGCGATTTGTGTTTTTCTTGCTGTTTTAGAACGTAATTGAAATATTCTGTCCTTTGTTGAATTTGCTTGAGCTTGAAACTCCTCTTCTTTTAGTTACATAAAAATCTGAAGAAAATAGCTACATATATGCATGCATCTGAAGGAGATATTTGGATTTGTTCACAAGATTGTAAGTTTGTACATTTTTAAACTGACGTGATTGGAAAAGCCATGAAAGTTGGACTTGTCTCGAGAGATGTTAATTGAATGGAGTTGAAAGATTGATTTCGTTGATATTCAGGATTACTACTATATAGACTTTTTCTACAGCTCAAATCAGATGAATTAGATCCTGTAAGTGAAGTAGGTTTTCGGTATATTGTTAATAAACACAATTTAAATGGCGAAAAGTATACACAAGTATGAATATTCAATTTATAATTTTGACAGATAAACTAATTTAGAATCAACTGCTTCGTTCCAGATCGCAAAATTTAAGTGTATACGTTACAACGAGATTCACCGCTGTACGGATAAATTTTCAACATTTGTGTTCAAAATTTAATAATTTTGTCAACATTTTTCACGTTAAGGTTTCAAGTTTCAACCTCAGTTTTGGAGGTTTCAACCTCAGCTTATGGTAGCCAATAGTGAATACATTTGTGCATTCTCTCGTGACTCTGCTGGACTTAGAATTTTTCATTGTACTTGAGAACCCAATTTCTGACTCCAACCAAATAGGGGAAAGGGAGAAGCTTATTCAAAACTGATACTTGGTAACAGTACAAGGCAAAGAGAAGTCACATCTTCACCAGCATTCCCAAACAACATTTTTTGAGAGCTAACTTCGTACGGGGTTTGCAAAACCTCTTATACTTTCTGGGTTTCAAAAACATGTCCGACGCAAAAGCAGTTTTGTCAATAGCAGCCTCACTTGCTGCCTCTGCAATGCTTCAGGAGTATTGCTAATGATTTTTTGCCCAACGAAGTTCAAGACTACTGGTATTCCAGCCTGCATTTTGTTTCCCAATATTTGTCATCCCACATCACCATTGTTATCGAAGAATTCCTGGGATTGACCATAAACCAAGTATTTGAAGCAGCACATGTTAGTTATTAATAAGAATATGGAGGCAAAGAGTAAAGAAACTTTCTTAGGATTTGAGACGTGTTTGCACACTTTCCTTTAAGGTTTTATTTGTCCTCACCAATCTTGGTTTGCTATAGAGTTTTAATGGCAAATTACCCCCAAGATATATCAAATCCTGAATACAATCTCTAGCAAATAAGATTGTATTTCCAGAACATATATGAAACCTGCAAAAATCTGATATTAATCTAATTGTATTCTTTTCTTTTATGAAGAAGATGTTTATTCAAAAGAATGCAACCATTCGAAATGGTACTTCTTCAAAAACTCTTTTTGGTTTGAATTTGCAACGATTAACACATGAAATTTTCAAGCTTGCCAACCGTTTTCTAGTTGACGCCTTTCTGGAAATAAACGGTTAGCCGTTTTCTCAATAAATGGTGAGCCGTTTTGTTCCAGAATGTTAAATATGTTGCTCAGAAATAAACGGTTAGCCGCTTTTCAATAACGGTGAGCCGCTTTCTAGAACATAAAACATGCTCTCTGGATTTAAACGGTTAGCCGTTTTCAATAACGGTGAGCCGCTTTCTCTAGAACATAAAACATGCTCTGACTCAAACGTTTTTTCCCAAAACGAAACCGCTTTTGTCCGAATATCAAACCAATGATTGAAAAAAGTTACAATCTCTCTTACAATCCCCACTAGATTGTAATATTTTTTCAGATTTATTAACGATAAACTTATACATACAAAAAAGTATCTTTCGATTTTAACCTTTAATTAGTAAGTATATTTCAAAGCATTTACAAGACAATAGTGTGCTAAGCATTAAACTTTGTCTCTTAAGTAAATACCGGAGATATATCACATATAAGTTATCTCAGATTTCAAAGTTATGTTCCAATAGTTAGCACTATTCCGGCCTTGTGCTCTATCTTGGATTCATGAACATTTACAAGATTAAACCATGATCTTGTTAGAAACGGCACCATTTCTTATGTTCACTTAGGTGAAGTTTCAAATCATGTCTTTAGCTACTATAAGACTTGAACTTCATTAAGAGTAAATACTCAACCTCAACCTCGTAGCTATTTGCACCGAAACTCTTGAATGAGATTATTTATTACTCGGTGTCAAACCAGTCACATAACAACAACTTGTTATTACCCATTAACTATGGAGTAACGGTATAACTACTACATAGTTGGGTTACCGTCGTTGGTGACTTTATTATATAAATGTTTCAATCCCATTCCATAAGATGTATCCTTAACTAAGTCTCTTGAAAGACCTTTTGTTAAAGGATCTGCTAGGTTCTTATTAGTCCTAACATAAACAATATTAATAACACCATCTGCTATTAATTGTTTCACATATTCATGTCTCAAGCTAATATGTCTAGACTTTCCATTATACACTTTATTATAAGCTCTAGACAATGTAGCTTCACTGTCGCAATACAAAGAAATAGATGGCATCGGTTGTGGCCACAACATTATATCAAACAACAAATTTCTCAGCCATTCTGCTTCTTTGCCTGCAGATGCAAGTGCTATAAACTCACTTTCCATTGTTGAATGAGTTATGCACGTTTGTTTCTTTGAAGCCCAAGAAACCGCTCCTCCAGCAATTGTAAAAATCCAACCAGAAGTGGATTTATTATCTTTTGTATTGGTTACCCAACTAGCATCTGAATATCCTTCCAGTACTTCAGGATAATCATTATAAAACAAACCCAAATTAATGGTCCTTTTAAGATAACCAAGTATCCTACCAATTGCTTTCCAGTGTTCAATACTAGGGTTACTCGTGAATCTTGACATTTTGCAAAAATGCTATATCGAGCCTCGTACAATGCATAGCATACATCAAGCTACCAATAGCACTAGCATATTCTATTTGTGCTACTATTCAATTCTCTAGTAATTTAATACTAGAATCATATGGGGTATTAGCTTCTTTAAATTTCAAATAATTGAATTTAAGAAGCACTTTCTCTATATAATGAGATTGACACAACGAGTAACCCCCACTATGTTTATTCACTTTGATACCTAAGATAGTATCTACTTCACCAAGATCTTTCATCTTAAATTGTGAAGTTAAATACTTCTTTGTATCATCTACTCCTTGCATATTTGTTCCAAAGATAAGCAAGTCATCAACAAACAAGCATATAATCACACCAAAATCATTCGTAAATTTAAAATATATACATTTATCAGCATTATTATGCTTAAAACCATGAGATAAAATTACCGAATCAAACTTCTCATGCCATTGTTTTGGTGCTTGCTTTAAACCATAAAGAGATTTGACTAACTTGCATACCTTTTTCTCGTTTCCTGGCAAAACAAAACCCTCAGGTTGTTCCATATAAATTTTTTCATCAAGATCACCATTAAGAAAAGCTGTTTTAACATCCATTTGATGCACATACAAATTGTTCAATGAAGCAATTGCAAATAGCACTCTTATAGAAGTTAACCTAGCTACCGGAGCATATGTATCGAAATAATCAATACCATTTCTTTGCTTAAACCCTTTGGCTACTAATCTAGCCTTAAAAGTTTGCAAAGAACCATCACTATTGTACTTTCTTCTAAATACCCATTTGCTGCTAATTGGTTGAGATCCTGGAGGAAGATCAACCAAGACCCATGTTTGATTCGACATAATCGAATCCATTTCATCATTTACCGCCTCTCTCCAAAAGGAAGCGTCTAAGACATAGCCTCGCTAAATGTCTTTGGATCTTTTCAATATTTAACAATAATGGTACTTTGTTAAGTACATTCTTTCTATCCCCTTCAACCAAGAAGAGTAGTGCTTGTGATGAAATAAAATCCGGAGCTAAACTCTTTCTTTCTTTTCACGTTGACTCCTCCTTAGTTCGAAAGATGTCATAGACTCTTTCCTTTTATTATTGTTAGTGGAGGTAACAGGAGTATTAACACATGGTTGATCAATAATTGATTCTGATTCAATATTAGAATCATGTTGAAATTTATTCTCAATAAATTCAACATCTCTAGATTCCACAATCACATTAGAATCTAAATCTAACAACCTATAAGCCTTGGAATTTTCAAAGATATCCTATGAAAACACTTTTTATACCAGCACTCAACTTTGATGACTTAGGGTCATGTATTTTATAAAAAGCTAAACAACCCTGCACTTAAATACATCAAGTTTGGTTTTCTTCCTTTCCAAATTTCATAAGGAGATATATGTGTTTTCAAAGATGTAATTCTGTTATGAATATGACATGCAGTTAGTAATGCTTCCCCCCACAAATTATTCGGTAGTTTTGCATTAAAGATCATGGAATTTATCATATTCGTGAAGATCCTATTCTTTCTTTCAGCCAAACCATTTTGTTGAGGAGTAAATGGAGCTGATCTTTGGTGAATAATTCCAACTTCTTCACAATAATTATTAAATTCAATTGAGGAATATTCACCACCTCTATCACTACGAACCATTTTGATTTTCTTATCTTTTTGGTTCTCAACTTCAGCTTTGAAAATTTTAAATTTATCAAAAGCTTCATCTTTTGTTCTAAGTAAATACATATATGTGTATCTAGAACAATCATCAATAAAAGTGATAAAGTACCTCTTACCTCCTCTTGTTAACATGCCATTATACTCACAAATATCTGTATGTATTAAATCTAATATTTGAGTATTTCGTTCGGCTTTAGGAAAAGGTTTCTTAGTTAATTTAGCTTGGATGCAGATTTCACACTTATGACCTTTAACATCATTGCAATTAATCAAACCATGCTTAGACATGTATTTCAAAGATCTAAAGTTCAAATGTGCTAATCTAGCATGCCAAACATCACAAGACTCAACAATATAAGCTAAGTTGATATTATTATTATTAATGCTGAGTTTGTACATTCCATCACAAGAATACCCTTTCCCAACAAATAATCCATTCTTTGAGATAATACAAGTATTACCCTCAAGCACAATCTTAAGCCCATGCTTACACATACAACTAGCAGAAATAAGATTCTTCCTAACGGAAGGTACATGAAAGACATTATACAATGTGACTTTCTTTCCAGAAGTGAAGTTGATCTCAACTACTCCTTTCCCGCTACTATGGTGCATTATTGTTCCCCATGAGAACCATTTGTCCTTCTGCTTTCTTCTTTGTATGATAAGAAAAATTTCTTATCATTACAAACATGAATTGTTGCACCCGAATCGAGCCACCAATCATAGGACTTAGTTTCAGCCATATTGGTTTCGGTAATCATGCCTATTTGCATTTCAGAAACCATAGCACAAATCTCTTCAGATTTGTTTTCAATAACATTAGCTTTATGGGAATTCACTTCTTCATTTTTCTTCTTGAATCTGCAATCACTTTGGCGATGGCCTTTCTTACCACAAAAGAAACAATTTCCAGAAAACTTTTGTGTGCTGGACTTCTTGAATTTCTTGTCATTCTTGACTTTAAAATTCTTTGAGAATTTACTAGCTTCAACAACATTAACTTTAGTAGAATTATGCTTATACTTGGATTCGCGTGACCTAGTCTCTTCTTCAATTACCAAGTGTTTTTGCAATTCTTCTAAAGTTATGTCCTCTTTACTATGAAGGAGTTTTTTTCAATAATCATTCCAACTTTGAGGCAATTTAGCAATAATAGCCCCAACTTGAAATGATTCAGAAATTTCAACTTTTAACTCTCGAAGCTTAGCAACAATAATTTGTAACTCATGTATTTGATCAAGAATGGATTTTGTGTCTACCATAATAAATTCAAAATATTTAGATACAAGGAATTTGTCAGTACCTTCTTTCTCCGTTTTGTATTTGTATTCAAGAGCATTCCAAATTTCCACCGGAGAAGTCATAGAATTGTAGAGATCATATAATCTGTCAGAAAGCGTATTGAGTATGTGACCCCGGCATATCAATTCATCATCTTCACGACGTTTCCTTGCAGCCTTAACAACTTCGGTTTCATCTTCTCTTGGTTCTGGAAATGGTTCCAATTTCGGATCAAGAACATATGCCACTTTAAGAACAGTAAGGAGAAAGAACAATTTTCCCTTCCAACGAGTGAAATTAGTTCCATCAAAACGATCAAGATGGACACTAGGATTCAGAAATGATGTCAAACTCTTCTCAACCTCCATTTGATAATGATTAAAACCTTAAAGATTGTTAGTTATTAATAAGAATATGGAGGCAAAGAGCAAAGAAACTTTCTTAGGATTTGAGACGTGTTTGCACACTTTCCTTTAAGGTTTTATTTGCCCTCACCAATCTTGGTTTGCTATAGAGTTTTAATGGCAAATTACCCCCAAGATATATCAAATCCTGAATACAATCTCTAGCAAATAAGATTGTATTTCCAGAACATATATGAAACCTGCAAAAATCTGATATTAATCTAATTGTATTCTTTTCTTTTATGAAGAAGATGTTTATTCAAAAGAATGCAACCATTCGAAATGGTACTTCTTCAAAAACTCTTTTTGGTTTGAATTTGCAACGATTAACACATGAAATTTTCAAGCTTGCCAACCGTTTTCTAGTTGACGCCTTTCTGAAAATAAACGGTTAGCCGTTTTCTCAATAAACGGTGAGCCGTTTTGTTCCAGAATGTTAAATATGTTGCTCTCTGTAAATAAACGGTTAGCCGTTTTCTCAATAACGGTGAGCCGTTTTCTCTAGAACATAAAACATGCTCTCTGGATTTAAACGGTTAGCTGTTTTCTCAATAACGGTGAGCCGTTTTCTCTAGAACATAAAACATGCTCTCTGGACTCAAACGGTTAGCCGTTTTCCCAAAAATGGTAAACCGTTTTTGTCCAGAATATCAAACCAATGATTGAAAAAAGTTACAATCTCTCTTACAGCACATTTATACCTAGGTGACAGAACAACCACAAGCTCAGCTAAAAGACTCAGGGTGGGGAAGAGTGAGAAAGAAAAGACTTTCCGGATAACTCTCGATCAAAATGAGGAAATGGTTGATGTTTTTGAGATGTAACACTGAAATGGAAGCTAATCTGCACACAAGTTCCGCTATCAGTTGAGTACATAAATCCGGACTTGGAAGATCACAATGCGTCTCTACGGTCAGAAGTTAGACATTACGAGTTAAGTTTTCACAAGAAACACACAGGCACAGTCCTCAATTTGTACTTGCCTCATGTTTTGAAAAAGGCAAAGGCAGTTAAAGAAGATTGCAACACGGTTAAGCTTTACACAGTTTTGCGTAACTGTTGGGATGCAAATAATGTTGGTCTTAAGCATGCAATGACTATTCAGAACTGAAGAAAATGATCATCAAAGATTTAGACATCTTTAGGAATGGCAAAGAAGACTACAGAAGAGTTGGGAGAGTTTGGAAACGCGGGTACTTGCTATTTGGTTCTCCAGGCACAGGCAAGTCGAACTTGATTGCTTCTATGGCTAATCATATCTATCACTTGGATTTAACATATATTCAATTCAGTTCTGACCTTCAATTTCTGCTGCTTACAATGCCAAGTCGATCAATCCTTGTTATAGAAGATAATGATTGCTCTGTCAAGCTACAGAATCGGGAATCATAAAAAATACTAGCAATGAATCAAGGAGGTAACAGGGTGACACTCTCAGGACTACTGAATTTCATAGATGGTTCGTGGTCTTGGTGTGGTGAGGGTCGCATTATTCTTTTTTCGACAAATCACAAAGAGAAATTAGACCCAGCTTTGCTGAGACCTGGACGCATGGACGTGCACATTCATATGTCGTAATGCAACACATCTGTGTACAAGCAACGTGCGTTCAACTATCTGGGGATCAGCCATCATCATCTTTATGAGCAAATTGAAAGGCTGATAATGGAAATGAATGGTGTTAAGTAAATAAGGGCACCAGCTCGGCCATGCCATCATCCCCAATCCGGGGTGAACCACCTCAGCCGAACAGTACAAGCAGAACACTGATAATGAGCCTTCTACAAACATGAGCCGACCAGAGACGAGTACAACCAGGGGAATATACCGACCAGATACATATACCAAGCCGATACCTATTCCCCAAAAAAGCGGGAACACGATCCCACAGAATCACGGTAGTTGCGCTTTTCCCAGAACCGTTGAGGGAGACGCGAGATCCCACGTTTGCCCATAATGTAGCAGTTAGAGTCCCATGAGGGGCTGCCACCACTCGAAAAAGGAGGGATGAAGGGTAAACGGAAACGTGGGACAACGGCTATAAAAGAGGAAGAAATCGATGAAGAAAGAGGACAAAAAAACGGAGAGAAGGGAAAACGCTGCCAAATTGTAACCAGGCACTTTTCTATACAAAACTTTTGAATAGATTATAAACCATCCTTAAATCCAAATTGCACTGTTTTCCCGTAAACACCTTGTGCTAACTTAGGCATCGGAGGGTTTACGCCGACAAAACCACCGGCGTCTCTGATCCGTTTTTGGTGAACGCAAGTCTAATAAGAGAAAGGAGGGCGATTCTAACCCTAGTGGTTCGAGCAACAGTTGATAATATAAACTTGAAAGGATCTGATCGGGCAAAGGGCGAGCAGATTTCAGCATCAACATTTTGGCGCCGTCTGTGGGGAGCTGAATAAAAAGTTACCACTAAATTAGTAATTACCGGAGAAGCAGCGAATGGTTAGATGTGGATGTGTCAAGGAAGGATGCTTTGAGGGAGGACAATGAAACTGTGGAGACAATCACTCTCCAGAAAATTACAAATGAAGCCCGAGAGAGGATGACGCAAGATCGACTGGAGCGGATGGAGAAACAAATGGAGACTTTCGCGGCCATACTGTATGAGCTGAGGAATGAGCGGAGAAGGGATTGTGAAACCCATGTGGGGAGAGATGAGGTTGGAGCAGAACCCAGCCTCCGGAGGCGTAGAGTCGAGGAAATCCCTCCGCCGGCAGACCAACCTAATGGGGTGCATCCCCACAGAAGCACTGGTCGGGTTCCAGGAGAACGCGTAGATAAAGGGAGGGACCAACCTCGCTCCGGACGGGTACTGGAAACTGATGGCCGAGGGGCCAATGTTGATGAAGGAGAGCTCGCGCGCGTGATCCCCGTCTTTGTAGGAGGGAGAGGTGCGCAAGTGATAGAGGAGATACAGGGTAAGAGGAAGCCCCCGAGCTGGAGGATAATGCTAGATGAAGAATCTTCATTATCAACTGAGATCATGGGTACTGTAATCCCAAGAGATTTTCACTTCCCCGACATCAAATACTCCGGGCGAAGTGATCCACTGGTGCATATTGAACGTTTCAACGACATGACAGGTGTTCAGGGGTTGACACCAGCTCAGAGGTGTAGGGTGTTCCCATTGACACTGGAGGGACGAGCCCGAGAATGGTATCGCAAGCTGTCACAGGGAAGTATCAGAGGGTACGAGCAGATGTGCCAAGAGTTGGCCGAACAATTCCGAGGAGCAGTGGCCCCAGAGGATGATATGATGGAACTAATGGGGATGAAGCAGGAGGAACAAGAATCCCTTCGAGATTTTGTAAAACGATACCACCGGGCCGTGCTTGATTTGGGAGCTTTCAATCACCCGCAGGCGTTGAGGGGATTAAAGGAGGGTGTGAGGATAGGCCGGTTATGGTATAACCTGAGAAGTCCCAGTGCGAATTATTCAATGGTGAAGAGAGACATTGAAATCGAAGAGGAAAAATCGGCAAGGATAAAGAGTGAACAGCTGGAGGAGCTAAGACGAAAGGAAAAGAGAACCCCAAGTGGGAGTGAGTCGGGAAAATGAGCTGGAAAATCCTCAATGATGGGTGCAGTATCAACTCGGTCTCGCCCTTACCCCATGGCTCAGAGACCGCAGCAGGTCCAAACACAATTGGGCTCAGCCCCTGCGCCCCCCATTCCTGGAGCGGCAATGAGAATTCCGGTAGTTGGCTAACCATCCTTATCACAACGCTCCCAGAGCACTACATACCGCCAACTCGGCAGGCGATCAAATATTCGCTGGGATACTCATGATAGTCGGCGATTGACCGAGCTCACAGTTAAAAGTCCCCATGGAGGAGTTGTATGAGAGAATCGAGGGACGAGGTCTGCTGTACCCTCCAGTCCCTATAACAAAACCTGCTCACCGACGGGATAAGAGCAGATTCTGTAAATTCCATGACACTCACGGTCACACTATCAGCCAATGTCGTGACTTAAAGATTCAGGTGGAGGATTTGGTGAGAAACCGTTACTTGGATGAATATGTAGATGGGGTGTCCCTCGTCATTGAATCACAGTACACGCGGGATGAAGGAGATGAGAGGGGTCTGAAACGTGAACAGCCGACTATCCGTGTGATAGCAGGAGGGCCAACATTGGCTGGAGATTCGAATAGAGCACGAAAGAACTATGGGAGATACGCCATGACCAGCAAAAAAGTGCTTTTCAATTTGCCAGCAGCCAAGAAGGCAAAAGTACGGTAAATTCCCATTATGTGGACAGATGACGACGAAGAGGGTATTTTATATCCTCATGAGGATGCACTGGTGATTAAGGCAATGGTGGCTGGTACAGAATTGCGACGAATACTGGTAGACACGGGCAACTCGGTTGACATCCTGTTTAAGTCGGCCCTAGATGATATGAGAATTGCAGACTTGAAATTGGAACGGACAAATACATCCTTAAAGGGATTTGAAGGGGGACGGTTAACTCCCATGGGGATCATCGAACTCCCGATTACTGTGGGGACAAAGCCGTTTGAAAGAACGATGATGCTGGACTTTGTCGTGGTAGAGGAAAGAAGCCCTTACCAGATGATACTGGGGAGACCGTTCATGAGGATAAGCCAATGCGTTATATCAACGCATTATCTGGCACTGAAGTACAGAGTAAATGGAGTGGTTGGCGTAGTAAAAGGCGACCAGAGGATGGCAAGGAGTTGTTATGTTACAGCAGCCAAGGGGACACTACAGGTTAGTTCTCTAGATAACCAAGGAGATTCTAAAAAGGGTCGCCAAGAACCTGTTGAGAAGTTAGAAGAGATTATGGTAAGCAAAAGCAACCCGAGCAGAGTGGTTAAGATCGGATCAGGATTGGTCGGGGCAGTAAAAGACGAGCTGGTAAAGTGTCTACAGTCTCATGCAGATATATTCGCCTGGTCTCACAAGGACATGCCAGGAATTGATCGCGGGGTAGCTTGCCACAAGTTGGAAATCAAGAAGGGGGTGAGGCCGATGAGGCAGAAGAGGAGATGATTTAACCAGAAAATGTACGAGGCCATAAACGCTGAGGTGGAGAAGCTGTTGAAAGCAGGATTTATAAGGGAGACCAAGTACCCGGAGTGGATTTCTAATGTAGTACTGGTAAAGAAGGCCAACGGGAAATGGAGAATGTGTGTGGATTTCACAGATCTTAATAAGGCATGCCCGAAGGACAGTTTTCCCCTACCAAAGATAGATCAATTGCTGGACTCAACATGGATGCCTTTTCGGGATACAACCAGATACCCATGGACGAGCAGGATGAGGAAAACACCACCTTTATATCTAACATGGGTTTGTTTTGCTACAGGGTGATGCCTTTTGGCCTGAAAAATGCAGGAGCTACCTGTCAAAGGTTGGTGAACAAGGTCTTTAAGCCATTGATCGGTCATACTATGGAGGTATATGTGGACAATATGATCACAAAGTCCAAGGAACCGAGGGATCACGTGAAACACTTGGAAGAGACCTTTGAATTGCTGAGGAAGTATGAAATGAAGCTAAACTCGGAGAAATGTGCATTTGGGGTCAGTTCGGGCAAATTTTTGGGATTCCTGGTGAGCCACCGAGGGATCGAGGCCAACCCGAAAAAAATACGGGCGGTAACAGAAATGAGATCCCACGAACAGTTAAGGAGGTGCAGAGCCTGACAGGAAAATTGGCAGCATTGAACCGATTCATCTCGCGGGCCACAGACAAATGCCATCCTTTCTTCCAAACCATAAAGAAAGGGAGAAAGATGGAGTGGACATCAGAATGTGAAGAGGCGTTTGGGCAGTTGAAGGAATATCTGGCCCACGCCCCGTTACTATCAACTCCGAGAGAGGGTGACCGGCTGCTCTTGTACCTGGCAATTTCTAAATGGGCAACCAGCTCGGTCTTAGTCAGAGAAGAAGAAGGGAAGCAACATCCGGTATACTACACAAGCAAGGCTCTGGTAGATGCAGAAACCAGATACCCACTGATGGAGAAATGGGCGCTAGCTCTAATAACGGCAGCACGAAAACTCCGACCATATTTTCAGTTGTTATGATGACGACCCAAAATGCTTCGGATGCATCCGGTTAGTGAAATGGTCCGTGGAGCTGAGCGAATTTGACTTATCCTATAGGCCCCGAGGAGTAATAAAAGCCTAAGTCCTGGCCGATTTTATGGTTGATCGTGCTGAACCAGGGGAAGAGATTCAAGAGGAACAAGCAATAGAGCAGGAGAAACCAGAGGGGGTGTGGCTGATGATAGTTGATGGGTCGCGTAGTGAATAGGGATCCGGAGCAAGAGTTGTAATACGGAGCCCAGAAGGGGTCGAGCTATCCTACGCAGTAAAATTCGAGTTCTAGCTTACTAATAACCAAGCTGAATATAAGGCCTTCATTACTGGGCTCGGACTTGCACACGCGCTACGAGCTGAAAGAGTAGAAATCCGAGCAGATTCCCAACTAGTCTGCAATCAACTCTGCGACCAATTCCAAGTAAGGGAAGAGAAGTTGGGGCTTTACTTGAAAAAGGCGAAACAAATGGTTGAACTCTTCAAAGAGGTAGAGGTAAAACAAATATTCCAGAATGAGAATTACCGAGCGGATATGTTGGTTAGGATGGCTGCAATTGCAGATCCAATATTACCGAAGTCAGTTCCACTAGAGGTGAGAACCTCACCAAGTACAGGGGAGGAAGTAGAGGTGATGAGAGTGAGCACCGGAGAATCCTAGATGAACCCGATTCGCGCATACATCCGCGATGGAGTTTTACCAGAGGACAAAAGGCACGCCAGAAAATTAAAGTGCCGAGCAGCGAGGTACACGCTCCTTGGTGGAGTGCTGTATCGCCGAGGGTTCACCTTGCCCCTTTTGAGATGTTTGGACGACGAGGAGGTAGATTATGTACTGAGGGAGATTCATGAAGGGATATGTGGTAATCACTCGGGAGCAAGAACTTTAGCTTTCAAGGCACTCCGGCAAGGATACTTCTGGCCAACTGTGCACCAGGATGCGAAAAGGATAGCAAAGAACTGTAAAACCTGCCAAAACTTCTCTGAGGTTCATGCACAACCCCCAGAAAAGCTGACCACTATGGCATCCCCATGGCCTTTCGCCCAATGGGAAATCGACTTGATTGGTCCGTTACCTAAGGGCCGAGGAGCTGCGACACACGCAATTGTGGCAATAGACTACTTCACCAAGTGGGTAGAAGTGGGAGCCCTCAGCCAAATCACGGAGAGAAAGACAACGGATTTTATTTGGAAAAATATCATCTGCAGATACGGGATCCCCTATGCCATCATTACAGACAATGGGAGGCAATTTGACAACAACAACTTCAGGGAATTTTACCGAAACCTGGGGGTAGACCTGAAGTTCTGCACCCCCGCACACCCCCAGGCAAACAGACAAGTGGAAGCAGCCAACAAAGTGATAAAGAAACTCCTGAAGACTAGACTGGGAGAGAAGAAGGGAGCTTGGGTTGATGAGCTACCAGGGGTATTGTGGGCTTACCGAATAACTCACAAAACCGTTACAGGAGAAACCTCGTTTGCCTTAGCTTTTGGTCATGAGGCGGTAGTCCAACAGAAATTGGAGTAGGAACACGTCGGACAATACTTTAATGAAGAGCAAAATGGCGAGCAGATCTGCTTGAGCCTAGACCTGCTGGAGGAGAAAAAGGGAAGGGGCCTCACAGAAAGTGGCCCAGTGTCAGCAAAGGGTCATGCGTTATTACAACAAGAACGTATGGGTGAGGCAGTTCCGAGCAGGGGATTGGGTACTTAGGAAGGTGAACCAAAACACCAAGGATCCTAACCATGGCGCTCTTAGCCCGAAATGGGAAGGCCTGTACAAGGTGATACGAGCGACTGGACCAGGAGCTTATAAGTTAGCATACCCAGATGGACGAGACGTGAAGAGGTCGTGGAACGCCGAACACTTGAAGAAGTATTTCCAGTAAGCAAAGTGCTCTACTAAGTCTTCATTTTGATAAGTTATTTCTGTTAAATGCATGATGGCTTGTTGCACATGCATATATTCTGTATTTCTGTAATGCATTTAAATTTCAATAAAGATGAATTCAGCATGAAATCCCCTTGCTAGCAAGACCAATAAAAATTCTACTAAGGCAAGTGCCTGCTTCTGCTCGGTCAACGAAAGACCAGCAGTTAATTTTACGAAAATTTTACTAAGGCAAGTAAGTGCCTGCTTCTGCTCGGTCAACAAAAGACTAGCAGCCAAGTTTACGAAAATTCTACTAAGGCAAACAAGTGCCTGCTTCTGCTCGGTCAACGAAAGACCAGCAGCTAATTTTACGAAAACTTTACTAAGGCAAGTAAGTGTCTGCTTCTGCTCGGTCAACGAAAGACTAGCAGCCAAGTTTACGAAAATTCTACTAAAAGCAAACAAGTGCCTGCTTCTGCTCGGTCAACGAAAGACCAGCAGCTAATTTTACGAAAATTTTACTAAGGCAAGTAAGTGTCTGCTTCTGCTCGGTCAAAAAAAGACCAGCAGCTAATTTTACGAAAATTTTTCTAAGGCAAGTAAGTGCCTGCTTCTGCTCGGTCAATGAAAGACCAGCAGCTAATTTTATGAAAATTTTACTAAGGCAAGTAAGTGCCTGCTTCTGCTCGGTCAACGAAAGACCAGCAGCTAATTTTACGAAATTTTTACTATGGCAAGTAAGTGCCTGCTTCTACTCGGTCAACGAAAGACCAGCAGTCAATTTTACGAAAATTTCATTAAGGCAAGTAAATGCCTGTTCCTGCTCGGTCTTCGAAAGACCAGTAGGTAATTTTACGAAAATTGTGCTAAGGCAAGTGAGTGCCTACTCCTGCTCGGTCAACAAAGGACTAGCAGAAAATTTTACGAAATTCTACTAAGGCAAAAGGATGCTTATTCCTGCTCGGTCCACTAAAGAACCAGCAGGCAAAAATCAAATAAATTGTCAAGTTAATGTGCAGAAACAATCCATGAGCAAAAACCAGACAAGAAAGCCAATAGAGGGTGTCTAAAAATTTATAAACGTTCAAATGTTTACAAAATAAATAAAAATCTAGAGTTTATACAAAAATAGACTTAAAGATTAGGAGGGTCAACAGCTCCAGCAGGTGAAGGATCAGCAATCTCGGGAGATGAAAGATCAGCAATACCGGGAGGAGGAGGAGGCACGGACCCTTGACCTACTTCAACAGCACGTCCCCCAGCTTCCCCCTTTTGCAGCCCATTTAAAGGAGCTTCCACCTGATCCTGCTCACCCTGCTCCTTATCTCTCTGGCCGGCCTCAGCCATATATCTCTGCACTCCAGCCTCCAGCTTGCTCATGTCCAGCTCGGGATATTCTTCCTTAAGCACAGACATGATGCACTTATAGCAGAAAGCAACTCCAGAGTCATACTCGGCATCCAGCCGGTCATCCACATCAGCGGATTTACTCTTCACCTCAGCCAATTGCTCACTCAGGGATTTGATTTCTCCCTCAAGGGCAGTCCTCAAGGTATCCCTCTCACTTTGAGCGGCCAACAGATCAGACTTCAGGTCACCTAACTCACTCTCAAGTTTGGATGAGGTGGACTCAGCAACCGCGACTTTCTCCTCGAGGTCCGTGATCTGCTTGTTCAGCTCAGCAAGCTTCTCCTTCGAGCGATCAGCAGAGTCAACTTTTTTCTTCAAGTTCTGATTGTTAGCTTGAAGTCTCCTCTCATGGCGCGTGGCCCTATTCTTCTAATAAGAAACTAGAGTGGCCAGCTTGAAGGATACCCTTTGAACAGAACCAGCCAACTCACTGAGATCCATGCTCTCAATGTCCTTGACCATTTTGGGTCCCACTGACTTCCCATAATCCCTTTGGTACGGAGTCAGATAGTCGCCCTAATCCCGAGGCGGAAGAGGAGAAGATCGATCTCCAGAGTGAATGCTGACCTCAGGACTCTTCTCAGAAGTTCTCTCCCCGCCACTCTTACGAGGTGGAGGAGGGGGCAGAGCAGGAACAGGAGCCTTGGAAGGGCCGACGCTGGACTTCTTTGGAGGAGGAGGAGGAGGGTTGCTGGAGCTGCTCGGAGCCCGACCACGCTTTCTGGTCATAGCACTAAAGATCTTGTTATCCATTCTGGCAGCTATGTCTACTAAACCCAAACCGACCAGGTTTGTTGGTGACAGGAGGTCCTGGCAGGTAGACGCGTTCACCAGAGCAGTTTTCACCTAAAGCAAAGGTCGGTCTTCAAGCCCCCGATCAAACCCCACGACTCTAAAATAGTAAAAAAGGTTAAAGAACCCAATAAGTGGCAATTTGATTAAGAATATAGGCAAAAATGAACGACTTGGGGTGACAAACTGCTTTGGAAGGTAAATATCCCCACCAAGCGATCGGACTGCTAGACACCAGTTTCCTCCAACAAAGAAGAATTTGTTCTTCCAATTTTTACATGAAGAAGGAAACCCAGTGATCGGTTTCCTCTTTGCAGAACTGGACATGAAGTAGTACCAGCCCGCTTCTTTTGGGCTACTCCACAGCTGATACAGATGCTTCACTTCAACAAGGGAAGGCTCCTCTGACCCGCACCTCTCCCACAGCACAAACATAGTTAAGAGAACCCT
Organism: Citrus mangshanensis; assembly: GCA_030449895.1. Taxonomy (NCBI): domain Eukaryota; kingdom Viridiplantae; phylum Streptophyta; class Magnoliopsida; order Sapindales; family Rutaceae; genus Citrus; species Citrus mangshanensis. The sequence continues at coordinate 8,627,465 of JASUUJ010000161.1, forward strand.
CCACCCATTTGGGTGTAGCTGACCTAGGGCCAGGTGCATACCGCCCAGTATCTTAGCAAAATAACGTTGAAGGGGCAGCTGAGCTCCTAGTTTGAAACTCTCCAAGTGCATCATCACATACCCCTTCAGAGGCCGACTAGGAACATCACATTTCCCAGGAATTACAAGGAGAACCTCCTCGGGAATGTTATAGAGGTTCCTAAGCTTGAATAGATCAGTGGGGGTGGTGGCACAAGTTATGAAATCAATAGGGTAAGAATCCGCCTCCACCCTATGGCCAAGGTTCCTTTTCTTGGAGGGTCCGCTCGGCTCGGAACTACTTCCCTCACCATCACCCACCTCTGCAGGGACCCCAACCCCACCATAACTGAGGCTCTCACCAGAGCCGGATGTGGGTCCACCTCTATTCCCTACAAGCTCTAACTCAGGGGAAGGTGAAATGGTCAGGGGGCGTGGGTACTCAAGGGTATCCCTACCATGGGAGGGACCTACGCTACTAGAGGGACTTAAAAAGTCAGTGGGTAACAACAAATTAAGGTCCGAATCCCCTGTTTCTTCGTCACTCTTATCGGCAATTAACTTCCTTTTCCGATTTGACATATTGGAGTCCCAAAAGGAAACCAAAACAAACCCAAGTACACGAATACAAAAAGGGACAACACAGAACCCAATCAACAACAACCAAAGAAGTTAAAATGATAAATGTTGTGATAGAGGAAAGACCCCGCAAACGGAAATCCCAGACGCGGAAAGTATGAACGAAGTTCGTAGGAGTTGTCTCACAACAGAGAAGCGAATAGAAAAACGATGGTGATTTCAATCTAGGGATTTGAAACGAAAAGGGGGAAATGGAAGCGTTTAAGTGATGGGGATGCCAGCTCACTCACCGTCTATCGAAGATAGATAGCCTGTCGTTTCAAATTTAAAAAACGAAGAGTCGGGAAGCACCACGTCACTAACCGTTATAAAAGGCCTGACGAGACGTAGGCCCAAATATGTACGAGAGATATTCATAAAGGCCCATACTCAGATAAAAATATCCTCAGACAAGAAAGGGAACCTCAGGTCCATCCTAGTAAACAGTAGACCAGACAGGGAGTTTCCTGGGCCGGTAAGATTCTATTATCAGTTTCTAATCTCAACTCGTTGCACTCGTAAGACCAGAAACTGGGGGACTGGTGTTAAGTAAATAAGGGCACCAACTCGACCATGCCATCATCCCCACCCCGGGGTGAACCACCTCAGCCGAACAGTACGAGCAGAACACTGATAATAAGCCTTCTACAAACATGAGCCGACCAGAGACAAGTACAACCAGGGGAATATACCGACCAGATATATATACCGAGCCGATACCCATTCCCCAAAAAAGCGGGAACACGATCCCACAGAATCACGGTAGTTGCGCTTTTCCCAGAACCGTTGAGGGAGACGCGAGATCCCACGTTTGCCCATAATGTAGTAGTTAGAGTCCCATGAGGGGCTTCCACCACCCGAAAAAGGAGGGATGAAGTGTAAATGGAAACGTGGGACAACGGCTATAAAAGAGGAAGAAATCGATGAAGAAAGAGGACAGAAAAACGGAGAGAAGGGAAAACGCTGCCAAATTGTAACCAGGCACTTTTCTATACAAAACTTTTGAATAGATTATAAACCATCCTTAAATCCAAATTGCACTGTTTTTCCGTAAACACCTTGTGCTAACTTAGGCATCGGAGGGTTTACGCCGGCAAAACCACCGGCGTCTCTGATCCGTTTTTGGTGAACGCAGGTCTAATAAGAGAAAGGAGGGCGATTCTAACCCTAGTGGTTCGAGCAACAGTTGATAACATAAACGTTGGTGAAAGGATCTGATCGGGAAAAGGGCGAGCAGATTTCAGCTTCATCAAATGGTACGCCTGCAGAAGCGGCTGGTGAGTTGGCGAACAGCGCAGAAGCTCAAGTCTCCCTTCAAGGGCTTATCAAGTTTCTCCATGTGAAGTTGCAAGCAACAAACTAACGAGCTAGCATTCAATTCTATTTCATCAGACATTAGCATTTCAACTGTCTTTTTCTATGCGGCTACTTTGTAGAGGATTTATGATGAAAAATCTAAGGATCAATGACAATGATATAAGGATTTGCAATTCTGACAAGAAAGCCTGTTCCTTGTAATGATTTCGACTAGTAGTTGGCAAATATGAGTATGAACTTAAATTAATTATACAGCTTTCATCTGCATTATACTCTTGTTTTCTTTGTTGCAGATGATGCAATTTGTTGGTTCTTCAAAGGACTTTGAAGTTCAAAATTCATGATGTTAAAATGCAAATTAGAAAGTAACAAATTGATATGCAAAGGATCATATGGGAAGAAATTGTTCAAAAAGAGTAGCCTAAAACTCTTGTTTGGCATTCATCAATTGGGCACATATCCAAAAAAAAGAAAAAGAAAAATAAAAAAGGTTGAATTCAGTCTAGTTAGTTTGTTGCATTATCTTGTTCGGTCATCTTGAATGGGGGAAACTTGAAAAGCCCTTGAAGGGGGAGACCTCAACATCTCTGCTCTTCATCAACTTCCCTGCCACTTCTGCGGCGTAACATTTACCTCCATTATCAGCCCTTCAATTTGTTCAAAAAAGATTATGATAGCCGATCCCCAGATAGTTAAATGCACACATGAATGTGCATGTCCATGCGGCCGGGATATCAAATTAGTCTTCACACAATGTAAATTGATATTCTGGGTTAAATTAGTCATTACAGTTTGAGTAATTTGCAAGTAAAGGACGGGAGGGCATGCAGTCAAAGTTCTCAAAATGTAAAGTCAGGACTGAAAATTTAATAATGCTCACTCTGCCTTTTTGAGAAATCAGAATGGCCCTTTTACCTAACTTATTATTACTAATAGCCTGTAGTAAAGGGGCAGCTGAAGTGAAGGGAAATGGTTTAATTTCTGCTTTGAAAGCCCTTGTTCATCCACACATTACACAATCCATTAGTTTCTTCTCACTGCAGAATCCCTCAGGTGTTATATATCTTTTTCTTCCTTTTTACTTTTCGAATTTTTTCAATAAAATATTCATGATCTTTAAGTTATGATTCTCTTTTACAGGACTACAATGGTGAAAACTGTACCGCCAACAATTTTTTTGCAACAAAACTTCTCTTTCAGGGCGCAGTGGCAAGGTCGTGAATAGTGGTCGAAATCATTGTACATTTTTTTTTTAATTATGCAGATCATGGTAGCCCCGAGATGCTTGGTAAGTAACGTTAGTATAAATTAAACTATTTTGAATGCTTTAGTTTCTTTTCCTTTAAGCTTAATTAGAAATTTTCATCACATCAATGATATGTGTGGGTTAATTGTAGGAATGCCTTCTGGAGATAACCTTTACGCCAAAGATCTAATTGAAGTGTTAGAAAGGAAGCATGAAGCTAAATCTTATAAACACATCGTAAGTAATTACTCTCTCTTCATGTGACTTCACTTAATTATAGAAATTATTCATGAGACTTAACAATTTTTTTTTTTTCCCTGGAAATATTGATTAGGTATTTTACCTTGAAGCCTGTGAATCTGGAAGCATGTTTGATGGCCTTCTTACAGAAAATAAGAACATATACATGGCCTTCCCACACTGCCGTGCTCCGGGGTAATGTAACCGAATGTGCCTGCTGTATCACCGCTAACTAGGCTTCCAACTGATCAGACAAACAAGCCCAAAGTCTACAACTTTTGCTTCAAATTCCTTATTGAGCAAAATGTTGCTTACTTTGATATCCCTGTGGATGATTTGCGGAGCAAAGCCGTGATGAAGGAATGCTACCCCAGGAGCGGAGCCACAAGTAATTTTGCAGCATTTGTCCCAATTCATAAACTAGTAGCTTCTCCTGTTTATGAATACATGATCAAGGTAAGACTTAGGCTATGGCAAAGTAATAAACAAGTAGCTGCAAAATTGCAGGTGACATTGCTCGTGGGTTAGTGTTTCATCATCACGGCTTTGCTCCACGAATCATCTGTAGTGATATCAAAGTGAGCAGCATTTTGCTCAATGAAGAGTTTGAAGCAAAAGTTATAGACTTTGCCGGTTGCTGGTTTGATCAGTGATTTTGAGAGCCATGTTGGCAGTAATATAGCAGGCTCATTTGGTTGCATTTCCTCTTGAGTATTGGCAGCAGGAAGCCTACCCGGCGGGAAGCCTACTGCAAGGGGTGATGTATATAGCTTGGTCTGTTGGGTGGAGTACTAAATGTATATTGATATATCTCTTTTTCTCTCTTTTATGTTTGAATATGGTCTATTAAATGTTGTAAAGTTACTACTCAGGTGAAGTGACTGTAGTAGCATAATAAAGAAATATCTGAGTATAGAGTTTACAGAATGAGAAGAGATCATTGTGTTTACAATTTTATTTTCATTTTAGCTCATGTTATTTTTGAGTTTCTCTTCTATAAAGTAAAGCTACATTGCCATTGATAGCAAGATTATGATAGCCTTTATATCTATTAACTTATGCCAAAGTACTGACAATTACCTTTTTCCAGCCCTTTGGGATATTTTTCTTAGCAATAAGGAAATTGGTTTCTGGCATTACTGCAGATATGAGTGGGAAGTTTGCCTTCTGGCTTAAGTTCTTTTTGCCAGTTTAGTTGATAATGATGCTGAGCTATTGTTTCTTAAATCCTTCAATTTTTCCAGTTTTCTTGAAATGAGGGCCTATTATTTTTCTTGGAAGCAGTTTCTTTGTATTGTTGCTTGCAGTACAAACTACAAAGGTCTAGGTTATATATGTTTATCGAATATTCATCCTTCGGCAATCAATATAGGCCTGTTCAGGGGTGGGATCTATGTTTGTTTCACCCTTTGGTTTCACTTGTATTTCCTACTTCATGTTGTAGAACTCCTACTGTATTTGGGAGTCTCACTATGCTCATCATTATCCAGTTGGTGGTTATATCATTCCTATATACTATAAACATGTTGATGATTCCAGTTGTAGCTCCATTTGACATGATGAAATAGTGCTATCAGTTATGCTAAAGCATGGTCAAAATAAGGTCATAGGAAAATGCAATGCTAAGTTTGGCTTAGAGGTAGAACAATTGTTGAACATTCTTGAGAATTAGGTGAATTCAACATCTTGTATGGCTAGTAGACACCATCTTGTATGCCAGGTTCATTATGTGAAAGGGTGGGGTTGTGAAGCTAGTAGTTCAAAATTGTGCAGTGCTCTGGATTGTTTCTAAGATGGTGTGTTCAGTTTTGTTATGAAATATTCTTCTATTGGGGTTGGGGCAATCATGATTTGTCACTTGAAACAATGAAATTGATTTTTTATTTTAATTATTCTTGGTTTTTTCAACCAAGAAGAAGATTAGTACTCATCACATGTATATGATTGTAAAGCTTCAATCTCTTTCGAAACCTCCTCTAACCACAGGAGAGGTTTCAAAATAGACAAGGCCATTTTTGCTATACAATGAGAAACTGAATTACAGGATCTAGATGTATAGAGCACCCTATGTTGACTAAGGGGAGGCCTAACGCAAAATGCAGTACACAACAGCCAAATTAGATGTGCTTTTGATCAAGCTGACAGTGGCTTGCGACGCATTTCGATTTTGGACAAATTAAAACAGAAGATTTCTCAAAATTAATCACCTGCCCTGAGGCTGCAAGAGTATTTGTCAAGGATGCTCTTAAGTTGTGCAAACTCTTTTTCATCTGCTTGAGCAAAAATTAAGGTATCATCAGCAAAGAGCAAATGCGAGATAGATAAACCAGCATGTCCGAAGCGAATTCCATGAATTCAGTTAGTGTGCTCTGCAAAATGGAGCATGCATGAAAGTGCGTTTGTGCATAGAATGAAAAGATGAACTAAAGTTTTCACAAGAAACACAAAGGTACAGTACTTCATTTGTACTTGCCCCCTGGATTGGAAAAGGCAAATGCAATCAAAGAATTCTCAGCTATATGGTTATGCTTGCATTAACATTGAGCTGCAAATAATGTTGCTCTTTAACTTAATCATCCAATGACTTTCAAGACCCGTTCTCTCGATTCAAAACAGAAGACGATCATCAAAGATATATTAGACATCTTTATGAATGTCAAAGAAGACTATTGAAGACGAAAGCGTGTTACTTGCATTGCTCAGTCAAATCCTGGGAAAGAGCTCCTTGTGAATATTTCAACTACTATTTGCCTATTTGGTAAATGTGAGTAAAGAATTTTAATCCATTATGCAGCTCTCATCTCCATTATATTCTCTGTTTTCTTTGTTGGCATATTGCAGACGATGCATTTGTTTGATCTCATTACGAACTACTTATTTCTAGAGATTTTATACAAACTTTATAATTAAAATCTTAGAATAACTGTAATAAACTAGCAGCAAAGGGTCATATGAGAAGAAATTGTTCATAAAGATTAGTTATTTTACATCAAAGAGATCAGTTGCCAAAAAAGTGCCCTCAATAAGGCAAATTACTGCCCAAAAAATTTCTACAATTAGTTCCTGCCTTGTTAGTTTGTTGCTTTTTGTTGTTGAGTCATCTTTGCATGGAGAAACTTGACAAGCCCGTTAAGGGAAACTTCAGCATTTGTGCTCTTCATCAACTCACCAGCCACTTCTGCGGGTGTAACATTCACTTCCTTTATCAGCTCTTCAATTTGTTCAAAAAGGTGGTGATGGCTGATACCCAGATAGTTGAATGCAAGTTGTTTAAACACAGAAGTGTTGCAATATGACATATGAAGATGCATGTCCATGCGGCCAGGTCTCAGCAATGCCGAGTCGAGTTTCTCTTTGTGGTTTGTTGTAAAAACAATGATGCGACCCTCACCACAACAAGACCACAAACCATCAATGAAATTCAATAGTCCTGAGAGTGTCACCTTGTTCTCCTCTTGATTCGTTGCTTGTACTTCTGATGATTCTCGATTCTGTAGCTTGACAGAGCAATCGATATCTTCTATTACAAGCATTGATCGGCTTGGCATTGTGAGCAGCAGAAACCTGAGTTCTGAATTGGATTGAACTGCGCTTAAATCCAGGTCATAGATGTCAAATTTGAGTTGATTAGCCATGGCTGCAATCAAGCTTGACTTGCCAGTCCCCGGAGGGCCATATAGCAAGTACCCACGTTTCCAAGCCTTCCCAATTCTTGTGTAATATTCTTTCCCATTCATAAAATTTTCTAAATCCTCCGTGATTTCCTTCTTGAGCTCTGAATCAAGAGCAAGAGTCTTGAATGTCATTGGATGCTTAAGCACAATGTTATTTGCATCCCAACGCATATGCATAACTGTATGAAGCTTTACCACGTTGCTTTCTTCTTTGATTGCTTTGGCCTTCTCCAGAACATGTGGCAAGTACAAGTTGAGTACTACATCTTTATGTTTCTTGTGAAAACTTAACTCATAATGTCTAACTTCTGATCGAAGAGACGCGTTGTAATCTCCCAGGTTTGGATTTCTGTATTCCATTGATGAGGGAACTTGTGTGTAGACTAATTTCCATTTCAGCGTTACATCTTTAAAAACATCAAACGTTTCTTCATTTCTATCGAGGGCTATTTCGAAAGTCTTTTCTTTTTCGCTTTTTCCCACCCGGAATCTTTGAGCGGAGGTGGTAGTTGCCTTGTTACCCAAGTAATAATTTGCTGCTTCAAATACCTGGTTTATGGAGAATCCTTGGAATTCTTCGACAACAATGGTGAGTTGAGAAGAGAAGTATTGAGAAACCAAATGTATCTTGGAATCCAAGTAGTCGTAAAGCTCTGCTGGTAGAAAATCATTGGCAACGCTCCGAATGAGCATGGCAGATGCAGCGAGTGAAGCTGCTGTTGACAAAACTGTTTTTGCTTTGGACATTTTTTGATACCCTGAAAGAAAAAGACTTGTGTAAATAAGCGCTTCCCAAAAAATGTGCTTTTGGAATGTTTGATTTTTTGTGATGATGGGTAGGCAAAGATAGTAATGCTTTGCCTCTTTTGCATTTTTTCTAACAAGACTCATGGAATTTATAGAGAAAATTAAAAATATTACACTTCTGGGAGAAGTCCTTGTTCGGCCTTGTAGACTTTTGACCTTGAAAATTCTAAACTCTTTTACTTGCTTGCAGCCCAAGGATTCAAAAAAGCAATTTTAATGAGAATCGGTCTTGAAGAAGCTTCTCCCTCTTAATGGGGTAATGAGTTTTTGTGGCAGTCATTGTCGAAGGGGAAAAAAAAAGTAATTGAAAAATGAAGCCTAAATCAAATCGCAATTTTTTCAATGCACCGCCATCTGCAAGTGCATATACATACATTTTGTCTAATACATAAGAATATTATGGAAATGCGATAATATATTTGCTTATCGCATTAGTCATTGCTTCAAATTCTTTAAAAAAAAAATTGTAATCCTCGTCATTTATCACATTGGCTCAAATTCTTAATTTTTTTTTATTTAAAGTTCAAATTCTTAAAAATTTGTGTGAAGTAAAATAAAAAAAAATTGTAACCCTCGTTAATTAAATAATTGAAATCCAAAATTTATAGTATACATAAGTTAGTAGATGACATGATATTATCACATAGTTTCATTATGATAATTACTTATTAAATCAATTTAGATTAATTTGGTCAAATGGTAATATTGCTTTTACATGGTTGAATACATATTTTGTATAAGTAATATAATCCACCGATCAAATGATGACACATCATATCCCACATCATTTGTGATATAAATTATTTATCCCAACTATGTATATGTAGCATCGCTTGCAACCAAGGTTCATTTTGTTAACAAATATGATGATTCTAGAAGATTTGGCAAATTAAATGGATCATTCTTTCATCTCTTTAATGAAATAAGCTATTTCTTAATAATTACTTCCTGTATGATTCTTTGCCCAGCCATCACTTGCAAGAGTCGTTTATTGTTGCTGTCACATAGTTTGAATTCTGAATATTTTATAAAATCTATTGAAATAATCATATTGTTTGAATACTAGTTTTTGGCATTGAATGGTTCTCAAGATTTAACTATTTACCGCCCACTGTATCAATTTCTGAGTCGGCCTTGGAATGAAGAGTCATAATTTGACTAGTATGGGTCACACGCGTCTTACGTTTCTTCTAGTAATTAAACCAATTCTTGGAAATGCTTAGAATGACAGCCAGGTCAATTTTGCCTCAACGGACCTTGCTCAAGAAGGAAAGTAGTTGTCAATTATTCCAAGTCATGGCCAGAAATTATGTGCCACTATAAATTCCGTGAGGCATCTCACACAAAATGCAAGAGGAGGCTAAGTCTTGACAAACACTCCATAAAGCACTGTTTGTTATTTGCATCCATAGTTCCACTTTTCAATAGGCCAAAAATCAGAAAATGCCTAAAGCAAAATCAGTTTTGTCGACAGCAGCCTCACTTGCTGCATCTGCCATGCTTATTCGGAGCATTTGCAATGAACTTTTACCCACGGATATCCAAGACTACATCTATTCTAGCCTTCATAATCTTTCTTACCATATCTCTCCGCAAATCACCATTGTTATGGAAGAGTTCCAAGGGCTCTCGATAAACGAAGTGTTTGATGCAGCCAATGTGTACTTAGGTTCCATGGCAACCACCAGCTCGGCTCAAAGATTTCAAGTGATGAAGAGCGAGAAAGAAAAGAGAATTGGCACAACCCTCAATAGAAATGAAGAAATAGTTGATGTTTTTGGTGATTTAAAGCTGAAATGGAAATTTGTCTGCAAACAAGTTCAAGCAACAAAAAACAGAAATTTGCTCCAACAAGATAATAATGCAAGACTGCGATCAGAAGTGAGACATTACGAGCTAAGTTTTCACAGGAAACACAAAGATGTGGTGCTAAATTTGTACTTGCCACATGTTTTAGAAAAAGCAAAGGCAATCAAAGAAGAGAACCACATGGTTAAGCTTCATACGATAGAGTATGGCTGTTGGGATGCAAATGACATGGTTCTTAAGCATCCGATGAACTTCAACACGCTTGCTTTGGATTCAGAACTCAAAAAGGCAATCATGGAGGATTTGGATAACTTCATGAATGGGAAAGAATACTACACGAGAGTTGGGAAAGCCTGGAAAAGAGGGTACTTGCTATACGGCCCTCCAGGCACCGGCAAGTCAAGCTTGATTGCAGCCATGGCTAATCACTTAAAATTTGACATCTACGACTTGGATTTAACGGATGTTCAATCGAATTCCGATCTCAGGTCTCTGCTGCTTAGCATGCCTAGTCGATCAATGCTTGTTATAGAGGATATCGATTGCTCTATCACGCTAGAGAATCGGGACTCGAAGGATCAAGCAGGACACAATCAAGGAGATAATAAGGTCACACTTTCTGGACTGCTCAATTTCATTGATGGTCTGTGGACGTGTTGCAGCGAGGAACGTATCATAATTTTCACGACCAACCATAAAGAGAAACTTGACCCTGCACTGCTGAGACCAGGTCGCATGGACATGCACATTCACATGTCGTATTGTACAGCATCTGTATTCGAGCAACTCGCATTCAACTATCTGGGGATTTCTCATCATCATCTTTTTGAGCAAATTGAGGAGATGCTAATGAAGGTGAATGTTACGCCTGCAGAAGTGGCGGGAGAATTGATGAAGAGCAAATGCAAATATGCTGAAATTTCCCTTCAGGGGATTGTCAAGTTTCTTCATGCAAAGATGAATGAACAACATAACGTAACAAACTAATGAAATAAACTGACAAATAATTTCTGCAGTACATTAGACAATTTCTGCTTTATTAACCATTGGGGAGAACGAGCGGAGAGTGCGAACGAGAATGAGAACGAGAACAAAAACGGACATCAGTTTTTCCTAAGCCATTTAACAAAATCAATACACATGTGCGTCACTCAATACACACACTTATTGCATAAATACATAAATAAGGATTGGACTTCGAACTTTTGATCACTAGTCAAAAAAGGGAATTGAGGGAACGACAGGAAGAACAAAAAAATACATAATAGAATCAAATTTACCACACTGCAACTAGAAGGCCAAACAAGCACTGCAAAGTGGCATAACATGGACCCACCAACATTTTGGTTCTCCATTCAATGGAACATTGAGAAGCCAACTGTTGTTACCGTAAGATCAGAGGTGCCGCTGGGACTACAAAGAATCTAACTTGACACTTTCAATCATCGAGTTTCATCCTCGAGGGCGCGGAAACCAGCGGTCAGATCCTCGTGCAGCTTTTTGAATTTAGCAACCAGAGCTGGTTCTCCTTCTGCTGGGTCCTCGAACTTCTGTGATCTGCATTACCATGAATCAACAGATTATGACATACTTCCATTCAAATATATCAAATACCTTTTTTTTTTTAAATTCATTTTTTACATCAACTAGCAGCACAGTTTACTTACACTAATCTGTAAAATAGATCTCCCAGCCGATGCTTGATAAGAGTGTAAGTTATCTTCTGACCATCCATACCAGCTCCTTTCTCTACGGCCTACAGAATTAGATTCAATTTCTATTATGTAAAAACCCAAAAGAAGCATCTCTCTGTCATAAAATTTCACACTTAAAAAAGGATTAAACGAGATGTGTCTGTTCAAAGCCTAAAAGACAGCAATCCAGTACCCAACCGAAACATATATATATATAATCACTTGTACTGAAAAAATGAGCAAGTTAAAGCATATGCATATTTCCTTTCCTTCACCAGAATCAGACCAAAAGAAGCGACATAGAATCTGGAGATATTGGACTTTGAGGAAGATGAAATAAAAAGTTTACCTGATTGGCCAAGTTATAGAAATGGATAATGTTACGCATCATCCAAACAGACTTGTAGAAAGGGCAGAACTTGTCATATCTGTCAAAGAAAACCAATTAAAAAAGGGCATGTAAGAAACAGGAAAACTACTAATGACAAGTGAAACCAACATACCGAATAAATAAGAATATCAGAAAAATGGATGCTACAGAGATTAAACACAGAGAAACTAACACTTACGGAGTAAATGCATTCTGAGCAAGATAGTCCTCCCTCAAAAGCTTAGCAGTCTCTAGTGTAATCTTATCTCCTTCAGCCAAAGCATCCTTTCCGACAAGCTGACAGCAGGAATATACACAGAGATTCAGATATAAAGAAAAATAGGAAGTGCATATTTTTCCAGAATCTTCTTACCTAATGGTACAAAATAATTGTATCATTGGTTTAGACACACAAATCACTTTAAATATACGAAACTGAGGGGGCGGCAGATTGGTCTAAATATATTCTTGGGATATATCCATTTTCCCAGGGGAAACCACCGAAATTTAGTATATATGATTTTCTAGAAAGCTAACAAGTGTTGGATTGTATTAGACTTCATCTTCACAAAAGCTTGGGGATTATAAAAGTCCTATGATCACCATATAACACTTGCTTCTAAGCAAACACAAATTTCTAAACATTCAATGTTCTTCATATCATTGAGACAGGGGTAGGAGAAAAGAGGGACAACAATCTGGCATATATATTGCACCTAGCAATTCTCTCTCATATGACTTTGAAACAGCAGAGAAAACTGTGAAAGCTTAAAGACCAAAGATAACCTACTTGCACAATTTCATTCAGGTCATCTTCTCTCTGCAGCACCTCTCTAGCCTTTGTCCTGATGTTAATAAAATCCGGATCAAATTGCTCATAGAAAGACTCTAATGCCTGAAAACATCAAAAGCAAACTAGTAAATACATAGTACTTTATCTACACTGACAATAGGAGTCAGGAAGCTTTACAAAGAAGAGATCTTCAATATAACATAAATTATTAAACAACAGATTCAAGAACTTACTGTTGAATACTTCGAGTAAGAAATAAGCCAGTTTACAGAAGGAAAATGCTTTCTCTGCGCAAGTTTCTTATCCAGACCCCAGAAGACCTGAATAAAGAAATTGAAATTCCTAAAAATTTGATCATACCAAGCTCTTTTTGTATAATAATAATAATTATTATTTTATCATATCATGCTGGGACCAATGAAGAAAGTTGGAAACAAAGATCCATTAAGACTGAAAGTCAATTTGGCCATTAATTTGGTGCACTCCAAACATGAGGCGTACAATGAGACAGCAAACACTTTTTATTGCAACTTTAATAAGATAATTTGTTTTACGTTTTTTTCCTGTGAAAATACACAGATAGGCAACTTCATTGTTTACCTGCACAATGCTGAGGGTGGCAGATGTTACAGGATCTGAGAAATCTCCTCCAGGAGGAGAAACTGCACCAACAATTGTGACACTACCAGTACGTTCTGGTCCACCAAGACATTTAACTTTCCCAGCACGTTCATAAAATGAGGCCAAACGTGCAGCCAGGTAAGCAGGATATCCACTATCTGCAGGCATTTCTGCCTGCGAGAAAAATCAACAAAGATATTGTTAAAGAGTAGAGTCAAAATGTACATTCCAATGTGCGGTGCATACAAAGAATGCCAATGAAGGGGAATACAAAAGGTACAATAGAAAAAACATTAAATTGCCATTGTTCTTGGGTTTTCGTAGCAGGGCATTTCAACACCATGTGCCAATTCATTATCCAGATACTAATATCTATGCTCTTAGTTGCAGCAATATCTCCTCACACTAGTGCCTCTTAAATAAGCATCATGATTTTTTTAGCAGATGGACAATTCTCAACAAAACCCCTAATTTAACTACATTTATAATGAAACATATCATAAATTTCAATCTGGGAGAAATCTACCAACTAGTCAGCCATATCCCACAGGGCCAGAATGCTAACTGTACTATTATCAACCATGACATTGAGCTGCAGGCACCAGTAACTACTATCCCTGCATTTAACCAATCAATGTATTCATTCTACATCAGTCTCTGATTGTTTTGGAAATTGTTCCTACAGTGACATTTCCCTCCCTTCATTGTGAGCTTTTTTCATGGACGTCTACATTACAAATTACAGATGCACATACTTTTCATCATTCATAGACTTCACTTTTTAACCAAAATAATAATAAAATTAATTAATTAATAAAATAAAATAAATACATGCAAAAAAATTGTACCGTTACCATGCAATAACTTGTTGTCCAAGACCGACAATTGTGCCACATATATGAAGCATTTTTTTGCAAAGCCATCTCTTGTTTTCTCAACAAGAGTACAAATACAAAACATTGTTAAATCGTGGCGAGCTTTTTCCCAGTAAAGGAACTTACCAGCCGTCCTGAAATTTCACGCAACGCTTCTGCCCAACGAGAAGTTGAATCTGCCATCATGCTAACATTGTACCCCATATCTCTGAAATATTCAGCTATGGTGATTCCTGCCGATTCAAATTCACATAGGTAGAGAAGTATCAACATGATGCCCAACATAACAAGACTCACTTCCAGTGCATCTTAAAGTATCAGTAACGGCAAAACTTTCAAAAACTCTTTAACTACAAAGGCATTTAAAAAGCGTGTTCAATAATCTTTGATAAAAAATCCATATGTCGACAATTTTACATGCTCGACTGATTAGGTTTTACCTGTATAAATCGAAGCCTCACGAGCAGCCACAGGCATGTTAGAAGTGTTGGCCACAAGTGTTGTACGCTTCATGACAGATTCTTCACGGCCATCAGGCAATGTCATTGTCAATTGAGGAAAATCCATAAGCACCTAATTAATTGATACCTTGAATCAAAATTCTTCAAGAAAATTAAAAAAAAAAAGTGAACAATCAAACTAAGACAAACACGTACCTCTGCCATTTCATTTCCTCGCTCCCCACAACCAACATAAACAACAGTATCAGAATTGGAGTACTGCATGTAAATGGACAAGTCATGTAAGTATAAACTTTGTTACTCAGAAAATTTATAAATAAATCAACCAATCTTCCTTTTTTCATAAATAATCAAAGTAAGAACATATTGAAAATATGCCAAGTTCACCTTAGAAAAAGCTTGACTGATAACAAAGTATAAATTTTGTTAATTTATCAATAAATCAACAATCTTCCTTTTATCATAAATAATCAAAGTAAGATCATACTGCAGATATACAAAGTTCACCTTAGAGAGAGCTTGACTAATAACAGTTTTGCCACAACCAAATGCTCCAGGAATAGCACAAGTCCCACCAAGAACTGAAGGGAAAAGGGCATCAAGAACACGCTGACATGGAACGAGTAGTCAGGTCACCACATCTTTCAAAAATAATATTTATAGATGATGCAACCACTATATTTTCTCTAAATCACTTACCTGTCCTGTAAGCAGTGGAGTATCAGCAGCAAGCTTTGATGAAACAGGCCTTGGGGTACGTACAGGCCAAGCCTGCAAATGGTCAAAACATAAAACAAGAATTTAGAAATTTGTAGTCGTGTAATCATGGAATCAGACTCTGGAATAGGAATGATTAAAACAAAGTTACATACTTGAAGCATAGTAAAGCTCTTTTTGACACCTTGAAACTCAAGCTCTAACACAGTATCCTGCAAATATGCAAAGATCAAGTGAAAACTCATGAGAAATAATCAATAAATTGCACCAATCACATTTCCTCACTTTTGCCCTTCTTTCTAGTGTCATGGAGTGCATTAACGAGATAAGAAGCACATGGAGGCTTGTAAAATAAATGATTTAAACACAGATTCCTAACATCACACTTCAGGCCCTGCATTCAGTACCATTTGTCACTATTTATTTATCCTAATAAAGGCCCAAATCACCTCTTTAGACCATATGCTCATTCAATCCCCAAAGTTTCAATGTTTGCAGATATTAACAACAGAACATACAGGTATAATAAACTAGGAAATAGTGTTTGGCATTGATTAACAGAAACCATGATCTCACCATCATAGTTTCTAGAATTAAAACGACTATGACTAGCATGGCAGTGTCGAAATAACTAGTCATAAAGCTAGGAGAAACCTTATCCTTTGGGGAAATAAAACTTCCATAGCACAAGGAAATGAATAAATATCAGCTAGAAAAACATCCTTCAGCAGATAAAAGATACATCCCTCAAATAGCATATCATAAACATAATCTAGAACTCAACGAAAAAATGAGTTGCGGCATCGATAATGAAGAATCAAAGATAGAATTAAAAAAACTACTTAAAGATGTTAAAGAGACAAACCTTTAGAGAATATTGACCAGCAGGTGCAACGTATGTGACTTTTCCCATGGCATCAGGAGGAAGAGCAACATGGTGCTGCATAAGACTGTTCTCAAAGACAGTCTGCACATCCAAAGCCATCCAGAGAAATCTTAGATGAAAATCAACACTACGAGAAATGTACATCATTTCAGAAGATAGAACAAACAAATTTCAATGCCAATAAACTTACAGCGTATAAGTCTCCACCAGTTAGAAGATCTCCCTCACCTGCAATCAGTAAATTGGATACAATTTAAGCAATACTAAATAAAAAAGAAAAATCAAATCAACATTAATGGTCAATTGTGGCCTAAAATATAATTAACTTTTCATCCTTACCTATTTTTTTAGGCTGAAATTCCCAAAGTGTATCTTTATCAAGGGCTGGGACAGATACGCCACGAGGGATATACACATCACCGGATCTTATTGCAATGGTTTTCAAAGGCCTCTATCATAAATTTAAGAACCTCAAATAGATAAGCATAAAAATCGAATCCAAATCTGCAATTTATTAATCTAAAGTATTTATGATTATATACGTGATTTGAGCTCAAGTTCCAGTCAAACCTGAATTCCATCAAAAATATTTCCCAATATTCCTGGTCCTAGCTCCACCGAGAGAGGCTGCAAATATCAAGATTCACGTATTAGCTAATGCAATCACCTTACCCACCAGAAAAGCAGGAAAAGAAAAAAAAATGAAAATGACCTTGTGTGTTCGTAGAACAGGATCATTCACCATCAAGCCAGCAGTTTCTTCATAAACTGAAATATAAAAGGATTATAAATTTTCTTGCCAATTTCAAGTAAATTTAAGTATATATGATGAGAGAAGAAAACGAAGATAGGATTCAGCAGAGAATAGTGCTGAAGAAAACATAACGACAAAAAAGAAGACAAATATCAAAATCAGGGGAAACCTTGGATTGTAGCAGAATCTCCTTCCAATCGAATGATTTCACCAATCAAATTGTCATGTCCAACACGGACTAATTCATACATAGCAGCGCCATTCATGCCATCTGCAATGACCACTGGTCCTGATACCTGTTCAAAAACATTCAAAAGGGGGGCAAAATACAGATAAAAATACAATACATGTGCTAACCCATGTAGTTCTTGAATTTAGATAGCATAACAAACTTAAAACAAAAATCAGTACTGTTCACTAAAAACTGATGACAACTATATCAACATATAAGAAAGCACAGGCAATAAAATTGGAACCAAATATCTGAAACTAAATAATAAACATCCTTCCATATGCAAAAAAAGATTTCTAGACAGAAAATTAACAAGTGAGACCAAATGACTTCAACCTGATCACTTTTTAACAACGAAACTCTCAATCAGAAAAAAAAAAAAAAAAAATCTATTAGTTAATCTATCTCGGGACTACTCTCATAAGTGCCAGTAAAATCAAATAGCTGAAAATTAGTTAGTTACGAATTTGACAATCAACTGCGATACCAAGGAGTACTGAAGTAAATACTGAGTGATCATACTACTTTTTATCTCGTTGAGTAAAACATATAATTTAAAACAGAGTAAATCATGCCAGAGCACCTTAATAAACCTTAATTATCAAAAACACGAGTTCAAAAATCCATGTAATTGATTCACTGCAAATTCTACTTCAAATAGAAAGAAAACAGATCAAGTGAATGATCAAATAAACGCCAAATAAAATCAAAACATATCAATGAACAGTATATACACAATTATAAATCAGTTCAAAATCAACTGTAAAACCAAAACGACGACAGATCGTAAAAGATAGAATTTTGATATACCTTGCGAACATATCCGTACTCGCTCTCTTTCTCTTCGTCTTCGAATGTGGTCAATCGAGCTCCGTAAACTGACGGCATTTTCTCAATTCAGCAAAACGACAGCGGATTTGTTAAGAGTTGATTTAAAGAAATAATTAAGCTTCAATTCTCCGATCTGATTGATTACAGAATCAAAATGAGATTTTAGTTACACGGATCGATCAAAGCCCCTAGGGTTTCAATCGAGCGAATCCACAGATGTCCAGCAGAGAGAGAGAGAGAGAGAGAGAGAGAGCGAGAGAACGTGAAGTCGCTCCTGTGATTGTAAGGAAGAGCAGAATTATTACGTTGTAAAAATAAAATGGGTGGTTTGTAATTTGCAAATAGATTGATTTTTTTTTTTTTACGGTGTAGGGAGGGACTGATCAGGTGCGGGCATATACATTGTTAGCTCTTAGACTTCCTTTTTCTTGGTTTTGGTCACTCAAAGGAGACACGTGTTTTGATTATGATGGGTTGGGAGCAAGTATCATGACGCCGTGCTTGAGTGTCCTTTTGCACGTGGTGACTGAGTCATGATGTGGGGTTCTGATTTTACCACGTAAAATTAGATACAACCAAATTTAGTAAAAAGCGAAATCTCTCGAAAAGCCCTTTTGTTTTTCCATATTTTCTTAAATACAGAAACTTTTTAAAACTTATCATAGAATTTTATTATACATTTCCTAAAATTCTACATTCATCGTATCCTAATTCTAAATAATTATCTCATACTAAAAAAATAATAATTAGGCTTTAAAATTTAAACTAAATAGATGGAGTTGTTTTATGTTTGACTCAAACATTCTAAATATTGGTGTAGTTGAGAAATAGTTTTAATTCACAATCAAATTAGTCTTATAAATTTCTAATTTATTTTATATTACAAGTTTTATATATTAAATAAATAACATTAAAATATCAAATAATTTCTTTAAACATAATGATCGTTAAAACTTAATAAGTAAATAGTGTATAAACAAGATAACTGATTAAATCATATAATATTTTACTCGTAACATTTAAGTATATGTGTAAATTTTATTTTGTTACGTCGATTTAGATTTTGGTGATTTGGCTTAAATTTATGTTGTTATTAAAAGGTCAATTCGGTATAACTCATTATTACTCATGCCGGGTCTGGTTTCCGTTGATTTGTTATTGTTTTATTTTATTATTTTTTAATTATGAAGTAATAAGATCTTGTCGTAGAGTAGAATAGTCGATTTCTTTATATTAGTCCGTTGAGAGTGAAAATGTAGATTGTCACGTGGATTTGGGGATGTGCCGCGACAAAGTTGAATGGATGGGAAACGAGCAAAAAGGTTACGACTTACGTGGCACATGCTGAGTGTGGCTCTATTTGTCACTACCTCCTTTATTATTAATTTATTATTAACTAATTTTCTAATAATTGCCCAAGTCACGTGCCCAAGGAAACTGGCTTACTTTCTTGTTTCTTCTTTCAATTTAATTTTATTAACGAAAGTGTGTTGATCAATTATGCTAATTATCGTTGAGTTGACCCCTGTAATTAACTAAATTAACGTAGCTTTTCTTTTAAAGAAAATGCCCATTTTTAGTCGGACAAGAAAATCCAAGCTTCTTTTTACACCTATTTTATACAAGGCACAGTTTTTTTTTTTAGTCAAAAAAAAAAATTACAAGGCACAGTTGATGACAAGATTTTTTTTTGTCTAAACCACCAGGTGGTCTTGAATGAATTCTAACTGTGGGAGGCACTTTTAAGCTCGTACCACAATTCAGACTAATCTCCACTCACACCGGATCTATTCGTAAAGGGTAAAGTGCTGGCTAAAGTTGTGACTCTATATGAGAGCGGAGCTTGAATCCCTGATCTCTCTTAAAGAGTGAGAGTGTCGAACCACTCACACCAACCAACTTTAGTTTAATGATAGGATTTTAATTTAAAGGGAGAAAGAGACATTCTGGCAACTAAATTATTGAGAAATAAAGTTTTAAATATTCCATATATTTTGGAGAATAGAGAAAGAATTTTTATGAAAACTTTTTTTTCTTATTATTATTTAGAAATGTGGGGACGGATGGATATCAATTTTTAAAAATGTTCTAATCTAAGATCCTGACTTTGTTAAAGTATAAAAAAAATTATTAAATTATATAATTTAATTGTATAATGGCATTATTAAATTGGGAAAAAACCCTTCTCATTCCTAAGGTTTTATGCATTAGCACATTTCATCCTTATTTTTAAACAACAGCCCAAAATATCATTCCGTTAATTCACTGTCATTAAGGGTTAAAAAGGATTTTCCATCAAAGAGAAAATTAGAAAAATAAATACAAGTTGACATATAACTAAAAATAATTTTATCTAATCCCACTAAATCGGAAATACCTGAAAAATGAAAATTTTCTATTTCAATTAATTCTTTTTTCACTTATTTTTATTTTGGCGGCATGAAAACCATATAAACCCTAGATCTAAGTACCAAAAATATCACAATTTTTTTATTCATATAAGTATACTCTCTAATTACAGTGTAAAATGACTTGAATTGAGTTGAAAATAAAGAAGATATTCAGCATATGCAAGCACGTAAAAATTGGTGGCATTTTTGAGTTTTTCTGCTAATGATGTTAAGATATTATGTAAATTACAGTTTGTTCCTTATGACAATTATTCAATGGCTATATCAAACTATATCATTATTGATTTCATTTAAGAAAAAGTCAATGAATTTTGCATACTTTGTAGTGTTATTTAATTGTGTAAAAAAATATTTTAATATAGTTTGTATCATTTTAATAAAAATCATATTTTGCCCTCAATAAATTATTAGTTAATGGTTTTACACTAACGGTGAGTTAACGGAACTATATTTTAGGCTATTTTTTGAAAAGTATGGATGAAATTGACTATTACATTAAACCCTAGGGATAAAAATAATTTTTTCCCTATAAAATCATATGGTTTAAGGTACGTTTGAGATTGAGGTTAACCAACTGTATCTTAAAATCTACAGCAGTAAAGTGTTTGGTAAACACTAACTACTGTAGCTTATAAGTTATGTTAATATGATTTTTCATTTGTATGATGAAAAATCTATTATATCTTTAATAATTTTATCACAATTATGATTTAAAAATTGTATTTACTATATACTACTAAATTTTAAATTTATAATTACAGTTTTTTTTTTCACAGCAGTTGTAACTTTTAAGTTACAGTACCTCAATCCCAAACAAACTCTTAATTGCTTTGTCGAACTTTAACAAAGTCCATAATCTTGAACTAAATCAATATTTATCAACTTTATTATGTGTCGCATTTCTCTTCTCTTCACTATACTGGAGAAATTTTTGTATGTTGAAATTTTTTTTTTATCACTATAATTTTCAAGTTTATATTTAGTCGGCTCTCATATGAGAATAAATTTTATTTTTATTATGTGTGAGATTTTTGAGTTATATTCGAAATTTTTTTTAGTATACTATAATTGTGTTGATTTAGATTGTGATTGTGTCAGTATTACAAAAACTTTGATCGAGAAAATTTTGATGTAATTTGAAAAAAAAACGTATGTAAAAAGATATTAAGAAAGAACAGAAGGGAACACTTTCTTTGAAGCTTCCTCAGATCCGTAACAATTTATCCATAAAGGACACACGTCGAGATTCGACGATGACATTTGTGAGAAAAATGATGCAAAATGGAATAAGCTAAGAAGAATAAAGAAAAAACATATGATTCCTATAAAAATAATAATAATAATAATAAAAGTTGTCATAATAGATAGTGAAGTTTTTTTTAAAGGATAAGGTTACAAACTGTTATTAATTTTTGGGATTAAAAAATAAAAGATGAATATACAATAATTTAATGTTTCGCACTTAATTTTAAAAAATTATACGAATTTCTTTTTTGTTTACCGGAAGTTTACTATACTTAGTACGTTACTTTTTATTTTTCTGTTAACACTGTATTGTTAGAGGATAATTTAATATAATATTGATAAAATAATTATTTTACTCATGAATATAAAAATCATTTAATCATAACTAAACGATAAAGAAAATTTCAGTTTAAAACTATTGGGACTAATAACAACTACAAAATTAATTATGTAAACTCTTAATATCTACTAATTTAAAAAATATAAAATCATTAAAATAATTATCTTAACTAATTTACGGTGTGAATGGGGTCCTTGTAGAATAGTCAATTAATTATAAATAAGTCCATGGGCAGTTGAAATTAATATTGTCATGTGGATTGGGATGTGCCACGAAAAAGTTGAATGGATAGGAAATGAGCTAATGTTTACGTTGCCCATTGCGAATGTAATCTATAATGTGTCACTACATCCTTTATTATTATTAACAAATTTTCTAATAATCAAGGGTGGAGCTCCGAAGAAAATTCTACCGGAGTCAAATTTAAATTTTTAATTTTGATGTTCTAAGAAATAATAAATTATAAAAAGCCAAATGATCAATCAAAAAAAAAAAATAGTAACATACCAAGCGAAAAAAATCACTTTTATAATTCATGAAGGAAGATAATTACAAAACGAACAAGCCTCCACTAATACAAAATTTCCAAGCCTTAAAGTATAGAGGCTATCAAAAGAAAATAAAAACTTAAACGGAAATCATCATAACTGTAGAGGGAAAAAGCTTCGTTAAGCTAAAAACATTCTTAACATGAAGATAGTAAACCCAACAAAATCATAATCTCCAACATTAAAATATAGGGATGACAAAAAAATCCAACCCAGATTTTGACCCAATTGACATGTCCTAAAATTTTAGGGTTTTAGCCAACAAAATCATAATCTCCAATATTAAAATGTAGGGATGACAAAAAAATCAAACCCAGATTTTGACCCAATTGACATGTCCTAAAATTTTAGGGTTTTAACCCGAATTTAAGGAACAAAATTTGGACTTAGGCTTAAAAATAAAAGTTTAATTAAATTTAGGTTAGGGGTCGGGTCTTATGTGGCCTCGACCCAACCTGACTTATTAAAAAATAAAAAAATTCACAAGCATGCACACACATGAACACATAACACACACAATCACACGCGAACACACACATTTTCCATTCTAAACCCTAAGTCCTTAACGCAGAGCATACGGGACTCTATTAACGCAAGAGAACAGTGTGCTGATGCTTTTGAGAAGATAAAATTTTCCGCGTAAATTCGAGATTCCAAGGTAAATATCCCTTTTCCTTCACAAACTTGTTAAGCTTTCAAGCAATAAATTTTTCTTACATTATATATTTGGAAGAATTAGAACAAGGGAGAAAAAGATTCTTATGCTGACAGTTCCCATTCTCCATAATTTATTGTAGTGCATGTTTTAAAGCATATCTAGCATTAATGAATGAAGTAGAAATTTCAGGAAGCCAGGAAACTTTGTGTGCACTGATTGCCTCTAGATTGTAAATTCAATTGATCTCCTCTTGGTTGAAGTAAATGATAGTAAATAGTATTTGAGTTTCATTTCAGATTCCAAAAACAATCCTTCATTTCAGACTCCTTTGATCATGAAACTATATCACGGCTATCACAAAAACTCGAGTAATTCTATTCATATAACCAAAATAGAGTTGAGTTCGAGCTCCTTCATTTTAATTGATTTATTATGATGCATAACAACAGTTGATGAGATGGTGTCAGATATGATAGTTGGAGTTACCTGTCAACGAGAAAATTAATTTTTAGCCGGAATACAGTTGGTCGCAGAACTGTAGTCCTTGGAAGTAATCTTAACCCTGAATTTTATATGCTTTAGTCTTAATTTATGCTTCAATGTATATGTTTTGATTGTGATTTATACTTTAGTTGTAAGCTTTAGTCTTGTACGCTTGGTTCTTTTCTTGTAACATTAATATAAAATACACAAAGAAAAAACAATAACCTGCCTTTATCTTCTAATGTGAAAAATCCAGATTAATGACAACTGCAGAGCATAATTGTAAAGGTTATTTTATTAATTAAACATATAAAATAAAAAGTTGATAAAATACTTCTTATACTAGAAGAAACTCGTGCTGATATTGTGTTATAATTATTAATGAAGCTTTTAGGCATGAAGTAATTGTAACTTTAATAGATCGTATAGATGATATAGACTTGAGGGAGGCTAGATGAAATATGTCGAAAGACATATGCTGAACTCATGGCCTTTGTTTCATAATTCGATCAATTGCTGGATTTTTTTAATCCAATATTACTAGATCTTTAATCCAACGTTGAGCTTATATGTGAATAATTATGTGTTGCAAACTGTCATATAAGGTTAAACTCAATAAAAAGTGATTTATTTAGATTTTCGGTATTATTGGCTTTAATATATCTAATAGGGTGTAGTGAAGAGACCCAATAATATTTTAATTTTGTGATGGACAGAATTAGGAAGATCTAGTGACAATAGGAAAATGTTGTCTATATAAATGGTTATGGTCCTCAGGTTATATGTATCTTTCCATTCTTTCTGATATCCCATCATCAGAGAGAGAGCGCATAGATAATTAAAAAATTCTCTAAGAGAATGTATAAATTTGGAAGGCCAACCACACTACTCCAGAGAGGAATTAAGCATTATGAATTCAGGTACGTTTCTGCATAATTTTATTATTAATTTTTGATGATATAATATGAATCTTCCTGAATTATAGGTGATGGTTTTCACCAAATGTTTTCTTGTCGCAACATCAATTGCATTACATTTGGTGGCTATTTATAGTAAGACAATGACCAAAATTAAAACACATGTCAACCTTAAAGTTTGCAGTGAAGATGCATTTGTTGTGTACTGCTACAGGTGAGAAACCCATTGTGTGGATCCCTATAATCTCGATCATATAATCAGATATTCAGAAGTGATTACAGGGTGTATACATGGGATTGCAGTAGTTAATGCAATGCAATCTCATATTTAGTAAATTTTTTCATTTAGATTATGGTGTATTGTAATGCAATATAAGGTGAATTATGTTATATTAAATAAATCCAAGTGGTCTTGTGTAATATGACACCGTTCATATTAGTTTTTTTTTTTTTTAAATTTCTTTAATAAAAAAAATAAAAAAAATAATGTTGAACAAAAATAAAAACTCAAATATGTTGTTGCTGGCAATAGTCTGATGACGGCCAGCCGTGACGTGTGGTGGTGGTAGTAATTTAGGTGGTTTTGGGGGATAGCCGCACTAGCTTACGAATCAGTATGATATCCCAACAGTTGTTTTAGTTTTTATTTTTTTCATGTATTTGACTGTGAATTCTCTCAAAATGCACAATTAATACAAGTGGTAATTTTTTATTTTATTTTTGCTAAGACATAAACGATTAGATATGATGTCGGTAGATTGGTAAATATCACGAGTTTGTTGTTGGAATCATGTCATAACATTTTTATTATCAATTTCATAAATTTTAATTTTATAAAGAATAATTCAATTTCAAAGTAGCATTCTCATATCTCCCTAATATTTGTAGGAGTAAATTTTCAAGCTAACTATTGTTGGGTAGATTATTGGAGTGCATAAAAAATATATGTATCTAGACTTCAAGTAAATTT
Organism: Citrus mangshanensis; assembly: GCA_030449895.1. Lineage (NCBI taxonomy): Eukaryota > Viridiplantae > Streptophyta > Magnoliopsida > Sapindales > Rutaceae > Citrus > Citrus mangshanensis. The sequence goes on from JASUUJ010000161.1 coordinate 8,653,000, forward strand.
CAAAATATAATTTAGCCGCCAATGTAACAATTAAAAAATGATATTTCTAACAATTATTTAATCTTAAATCCATAGTACTTAGTTGAAATTTACAACTTATTAGTCTATTTCATCATGAGTTGGACTACTAGCACCCCTCCAAAACTATTTTACAACCACTTTTTTAAATTTACCCAATTAAACAACTAAATAAATTTATTATTTCACCAATTATAACATTAAGGTCTATGCGGAGTTTCAAATTTGTACTAATCATTTTTTTTATGTGCTAATGATTTCAAAGCAATGCTTAGCCTATTCCAAATGAACTTCGTCTATCTCAGCCAGAGTATATACAGTCTTTCCATGGAGCTGATAATCATAAAATCAAAATTATTAAATTATAGATATATTCTATTCTAGGCTTAAAGTGATAGACATACAACATTTAGTTAAGGTAATTTGTTTTACTTGCATAATTGCATAAATCTTATCTTAGAACCATAATTTCATCTTTTCTTACAATTCTCGGGTGAGAACAGTGTCCTATCAGTATATGATAAATTACAATATTTACGTATCTAAGATATATTAAAAAAATAAGAATATGAGAATTATGAAATGAAAATGAATACAGAAGATTTAATTAGCTATTCTAAATCAGGAGCAGAAGCATCGTACCCCTCAAGATCTAAATAAAACACTTCTTTTTTCATCACATCAAACACAACTTGAACCCAATGGAAGCTAAAATAGAAAAAGGCGAAGAAAAGAAAACAACGGTTATGAAAGACAAGCAAAAATGAATAAATAATAATAACACTTAATTACAGTTTGAAATTTTTAGACCTGGGATTGTATAACATGAACAAGAATTGTCCTTTATGGGTTTTTTTCAAGCACTTGCATGTGACTTCTGCCCAACTGGGACAGGAAACGTCTGGTACTTATCAAGGATGGGGTGACACAAAACTTGGACATATGAATCCAATTGCTCTTTATCTTGTTTATTTTGGATAACTGAGTCATACAACAACCTAATCAGTTTAGCTGAAATACCAAAACTTACCATTATTAAAGTGTAAAAGAAAACCAAAATCATTTATGCAATATATACTTCAATAGCATTAACTCCTATAACTTGCATCATCTTCATCACATTGCACCAATATGGGTTACAATACCTTCTAGCTTAATTACATCATCATCAATCTAATATTTGGAGTCTTCCATATTTACTTGATAGTTATTTGGAACCAATTTCTCTATTTATGGCTAATTTCTATTTCTTTAAGACCTTGCCTAAGATTTTTAATAAAACTCTATCCAAAATGTTGGCAAATTAAACACAAGATCTCAACAGTAGCATTCCACTTTTCTCTGACACTGATGTATATTTATAAGTTAATGCACAAAATTTCCCTAAAAGACGCATGTTTCATATTTTGGGCATTCATACATTTTCTATCATGAAATTTCACATATGTGCAGGCATATTACTTCCATATATGATCAAACGTACACGTCTATGGCTGTGTGAGATTTGCGAGGGCTGCTGTATCCATCAGGACCATCACCTTGTTGTTTGAGAACGTGACGCTGTATCGTAGTGCGTTTTGTAATCAAAGTGAAAGATATTCAATGTTAACTGGCTAATCAAGAGCATCAGATTTGCATGAAGGTTGACTTTTATAAAGATTATGTAACTACGTAGAAGTCCTAATTTTAGCTGAGCATGTGGGATGATTGTTACCTTCTTTGTCAGCCTCGTGATGATACGTTTGTATATTATGCAGAGCATGGTGGCTAATATCTACTGGCTAATACTTGTTTTGGAAAAAAATTTCTTTTCTTATGACTAATTTCTAATGTCTGACTGTTTTTCTTTGGTTATAGTGTCTCTGTTGTCACTACACTGGAGCTGTCATCTTCAATGGCTGGACTCACCCGCCGATGAAAAATGGAGAAGAGTCTGAGACTGCAAGCCTTGATATTCAAGGATTTGAGCTCGTTGATGGGGACAAAACCTGGATTTCATCAGTCCAGCTGTGGCTATTGGTCGGGTAAGATCAATATTTGTTAAAAGAGATAAATCTTGATGGCATTATGTAATTTGCATTGTTTTTTTTTAATAATTATTAGCTTAATTTTTATTATGTTGCAGCAGGAAGAGCGCAGTGCAAAATTGAAAATCAAAATTATCTCGTCCGTCTTTGGTATTGCTTTTGACTTTTGTAAGTTGACGTTTTATTTTGTTGCCCATAACAAAATTGAAAATAAAAAATTTGCATAGAATTAAGATCGGATTGTAGGGGAAGGATCGAAAACTGTTGTCAGAACAGATTGGGCCGGCCCAAAATCTCGCCTATTGGATTCTTGCGAAACTCTAACCTGATCCTGTTCTAGGCTTTAGCCACTGGGGCTCATTGTCCCGGTTAACCAAGTCTGACAATTAGATAAATAAATAATCAATAAATAACATATTTATTGAATGGATAAATAAATAAAATTTAGGGATCCCAAAATTTAAATTCCTCATGGATTTATGTGGGAAGTATTCTAGTTTTGATTAAGTAAAATATGAGGACTACAATAAAGAAATGCTTATAATAATGGAAGAAAGTCGAAGCTTCAGAAAGGCAGAGAGAAGTATTGAAATATACTTAGTTCTCATTCACAATTATATGTGAAATGTTTACAAAGACTGGATGCCTGTTTATAGTAAACGAGTGACCCATCATTTGTGGTGAATGTTTTAGTGATTATCATCGGATCTAGCTCAATAGCAATTTAAACAAATAAAATTATATTAATAGGTAGGTTGGGCTAATAACAGTTTATGTGTGTTTCTTTTGATGGTGGAGATGAGTGGTAGAGCTAAGGCGATATAGGTGGTTTATTGAGTTAATTATATGAGGGATAATAAAGAGAGGTCAACAAAGCTCATGGAAGTTAATATAAAGAGTTAACATGAAAAGCTCGAGTGAACTAAAGGATACTTGATCACTTGAGCTCAATAATACTTTAGTGTAGCTGGGGTAGCTTAAGTGACCCATGTATAAAATACAATCTGTTCATTAGAATCATCATAATAACTGAAAATAAGAACAAATATAAACACACATAATAATTTATGTGATTCAATCGTTAGATAAGCCTATATCCAAAGGAATATCTCATCTTTAATCTACTATAAATAAAGTATTACATGATTCTCTTTACAATATGAGCAAAACCTTATGGGAGAATATGGGTTTAGTGGATATAAGAGACTAGAGAGTTCTCTAACAGAAGATTATGAGAAAAGCCTTTTGAGAATTGAGATGGTCAAAATCTTTCATGGAGGTATAAAAATAAAAGACTTAAACCTTAAAAATGGTGGAAAAAATGATGAACCGGCCCCTGTAATCTCAAAAGAGCTGGAGAGAGAAGGGGAAAAAAAAATCCATTTTATGTGTCTTTAGGTAAATAAATATAAATTAAATGTTTTGGAGGTACTTTTATCTTTTTCTGCCACTTGGTAACTCTCTAATGGCTGGATTCTCTTTCAATAATGACACTCTAGAGATTTTACTCTAATGACTTTGTTGGCCAAGCTACAAATGATGTTTATCATTTAGATCCTTATTGACGTGGCGCTTGTTGATTGGGCAATTTTGGATCAACTAGCATTTGGGAAGCACATGTGTGTTATTAAAATATCTTGATCTCTTTTCATTTTGACCTTTCGAGGTAATTATACTCAACCCTGATTGGCTTATATAGGATAACTGAAGTGCCGCTTTTACCACCTATCAATGTCTTCTTTGTTATTATTATTATTTTTCTTTTGCAATGTGATAGCTCACGAGCAAACTCTAAGATATATTTCATGTACCTTATATCTACTCACATGAATAATAAATGAATCTCACACCATATATTATTTATATGAGTGGATGTAAAGTACATAAAATATAATTTAGGGGATCTTCGCTTATAACTTACCCATAAATATTCTTCCAAAATTACGCCCAAAAGTTCGATTATGATTTACATGAGCAGAACAAGGATCTGTAATGCATTATTAATTAAATAATAATAGTGAAGAGGGGAGAGAAAAATAATGACAACAAATTCTAATTTATATCACAATCACATCTAAGAGCCAAAAAAAAAAGTTATAACTAATAAAATTTACAATTATAACTAATACACAATTCCCAAAATAATTCCACTTTTTTTATTTTTCTTTTAGGATAGGAGGGTAATGAAGTGCTGATGGAGTTCTCGACCAATTTAATGAAGGATTAATGCCCAAGATTACAAGAAAACAAGTATGGAGTAAAGCCTTCATCTGCATCCTCAGACCATTATACGAGTTTGATTCAAAAAGCAATTTTATAGCCAACTCAAGTGAATAAAAAATCAAGGGAAATCAAGTGCATACAGAATCAAGACACACAAGCAGCAACCCATCATACAAACTTTTAACCTAAGCAATCTTCCAAATAATGTCCACGCACACTAACAATTGATGCATCATTTTCAATTTCAATTCCTTCATTAACCCAAGTAACACAAAACAATTCTATTGAACCATCTATTGAAATTATTTTCCGCAAACAAAAAATTATACCGAAAATTGGCTAACTTGTGGTGGGCATTCCCTTACTTGTCTAAATGCCTCGTTATTCTCGTAATTAATAACAAAAATTGGTTGTATTTTAGAGTCAACAATCGTAAACAGGGAGCCAATTTAAAATTTAAATTTTCAGGTAATTTAACAGAAAAACTGCTCAATTTCAGTTTCTACTCAGCTCGCGACCAGAACAACAGATTCCCAAAATTTTGTTATTATTAATATTATTTCGATTAATGGAATTTTTCATTTTAATAATCTCAACTGAGCGAGGAGAATATTGTTCAGTGAAAATAAAACAGAGATACTACAAGCCAAAGAGCCATACCGATTATAGAGATCATGCATGTTTCACACAATTTCCAATAAAAGATAACATTCCTATAATTTTTTATCGTAATAAAAACGTATACTATCTTTTCATTTAACAATTTCTTTTCTTTTGTTTCAAAAAAACACAATTTATTTCTCCTTTTGCTATCAATGCCGAGGGGCTTAAATTGTGTCATCTAGTAGTATTATTGATTTTGATGTTTATTCAATCACTAACCGGCAATATTGCAAAAAAAAGGTACAAGACTAGTAATATTATGCACCAAGAATCATTAAAAAAACATTTACAAAAATTGTTATTTGTCTTTTGAGTACAAGTTGCATAATTGTTGAATTAAAATTATTATTTTTTAGTGAGAAAAGGACAATACCACATCTTATTTGGTAAAATGGTTACAAAGATCTCTTTATTTTTAAAATAATTACATATATTCCTTTTTGGGAGACAAACCTTACAATGGGTTATGTGAAAAAATAGGGCTAGGTAACTTTAAATTCGGATTGGATTTAGATGAATTCGATTGGATTTCAGATGGTTTGGATTGAGAAAAAAATCCATCTGATTCTAATATGAACCTCAAATCCGATCCAATATGAAATAAATCATATAAGATGAATATTTCAAATAAGTTTGGATTCAGATCAGTTCAGATTTTGGTTCATATTCAAATAATATTTGTCGTCTAGTTGTTGATGTCGTGGTAGTTGGATGTCAATGTAGTGGGCTTGTGGAAACTGGGATTGTTTGGTTGGGTTGCATCTAGATCAACGTCGTGGGTTTGGAGAATAGGAGAAGTGTCACCACCGTGAGCCATGTGGGCCAACTGTCGTAGCTTGGCTTGGGGGCCTTGTGCCAAGCCATGGCAGGAAGTGGGCGTGCTTGTGGTGAGCGCGGAAACAAGGCAGGACTGGCGCGTTGGCTGGGGCGTGGCAGTAGAGTGCACGTTGCGGCATGGGCACAGGCAATGCTGGGCAGCGCGCACAACAGCGTGAGTGGGTGGCGTACACAACAACTAGCAAGACTGTGGCGCTGTGGGCGCGCGGGCATGAGGCTAAGGGGTGCGCGGGCGTGAGGTACAGCAGCACGCGAGCGGGCGTGGCATGAGCGCGCGGGCATGGTGCTCAGCAGCGCGCAAGTTAGTTGCTGGATTTCGTGGTCAGTTGCGAGATGTGGCTTAGTGGCGGGCCGAAGTGCTCGCCAACGTGCAAGGATGTGAGGCATGCACGTGGGGGCTAGATCATGCGAAAATGACAGGCGTTGTGAGCGGACTGTGAGCGGATAGTGGCTGCGGGACGTGGAGCATGGTTGGCCGAATTTCTCCAAGAGGTGGGTGAAAATCAAGCATGAGTGAGAGACATGGCCTTGGAACGCTAGAAATGGGGAAAACATGGAGAGTGGGTAGCGGCGGTTACGCCCCACAACTTCCTTATCTCTAGACATGGGCAACAGTTGCCTTGTTCCTTGGGGGAGTGGTGATGAACTCCCTTGAACATGCTTAATTAGTGGAGGCCAAAATCTTGGGGAGGGATTTGAGGTGGTGTGTGGGTGTCGTGCCACCTAACCTTAGCGAGTGAGGGTGTCACTTACAAACCCATGTATATAGATAGTGATGGGGTGTATGTGGGGGGCATGAGTTTTGATTTGAGCATTTGTGTCTTGTGCATACATTACTTGCATTATCTTGTAAAGCTTTTCTTGTTGCGGAATAGAAAAGTTGGAGGTCGGTGCCTCCATAAAAATCAATACTTGTGTTCAGTGTTGTGTGCGTGGTTGTTTTTTGTGTTGGCGAGAATACGTTCTTGCATAACCTCCTTTGAGCGAGTGTTGACACGCTTCCTTATAAAATCGCTTTCGTTGGGTTTTGAGTTGGCTGGCTAAGTAGGGTCTTAGCGCCATCACGTGGGTTGCCACACGCATCTTGAGAAAAGCCCAGTGACACATGGTCGATATTTTGAAAATTGAAATTAGGTTTTCATTTTCTATTTAGGAATTTGCTTTTGCTTTTTTATATTTAGTTATTTTAATTTTTTTTGAATTAGTGCAATCAGATTGATTTATTGGGATGACTGGAATGTGATCCAATCCTAATCAAATCCAATCGGATAATACAAATTATATTCGATCAAATATAATGCCAAATTTGAATCCGATCCGAATTTGTTTCAATGTCCAACCCTAGTGAAAAATAGTAAATTTTGGATTACGCCCATGGTGAATTGATTATTTTCAAATTATCTACTTCACTTTTAAAAAAATTCAAGTTAACGTCATTGTTGTTAAAAGGTAAGGGGAAAGCATGAGTGGATTGATTTGAAAATATTCAATTTACATATGGCGGTTATCTAAATTAACCCTGTTAAAAAAAAAAGTTGTGTATCTCAAAAAAAAAAAAAATTATGAGACCATTCTAAAAGTGAAGAGTTTAGGTAACCATTTTGCTAAAATATGAAAATGTTGCTACACTTTTTCTTTATACTTAACATATAAAAAGACCATTCAAAAGATCTTGTTAATAATTTTATTAAACTAACTTTTTTTTGAAAAAAATATATATTTGATCTTATTTTATTTAATGCATTCTGTTGATATATTTATTTCACAGGCCATCCGTAATTAGCATGGACATGCAGTTTACAAAAATCACCAAAATATAGCCTCTTGCATGCAAAAAGAGTAATGATAAATGGCCCCCTCCATTTATTCAATAGCCCTCATTTTTATATAATCCATTTTATTTCTAAAATTACCCTCATTAAAAGATAAAAATATTTAAAAATTTTTTTCTTTACTCTTTTTCAAGCATCACCATCACCAAAATATCATTACTAGTTTACCACTGCCACCCACATATCTTCATTGCCGCTAGATCCATCCTCACCATCACTTCATCACTTTGGCAGATTATAAAAGAATATTAACCTTGAAGAGCTGCGAGAATTGGGCTCAAGAACCTTCAATACTGTTATCGTGGGAAGTGTAGAGGCACTGTTCTTGCAATTAAACGAATTAATGATAGATGTTTAGCTAGGAAACCTTCAAAAGAAGAACACATGGTTTGTGTCATTTTATTCAGCTTTAAAAGCTCCAAATATTTTTATATTACTTCCGGTTTATGATATTGCTTGCTAAATGTCTATATTCATTCAATTAAATGATGACTGCTGGATTGAGTCCATTAAGCTCACGGATTTTGCACCATCCAAATATTTTCATTCCACAGTATTGGGCATGATGGTCCGAGGTTCTGTGGCAACAATAGAAGCGGGTTCATGTGACAAAGAAAATAAAAAAACTTAAAAGACTATTTATTTTTATTTCTCTAAGGATAATTTTGAAAATATAATGAATTAATTAAAAATTAGGGACTATAAAGATAAATCGAGGGGGTTAAATATCACTACTCTTGCAAAAATATGCGGCAATAATGAAGAATCAGCTACAATACACCTAAGCAAATGCAATAAGCAGTTGGAATTGGCAACAACGATTACATTAACAATTACTTGTTGCCTCAGTTCTACTCAACAAATAGTTCTTATATGCCCGATCAATACGCCACTGTTGTTATTCAACAATATTCTCAACAATTAAAGGTTTCTATTTCAAATTCTCATTTAAAAAAATGATTAATTTGATATATTTCTTCAACTTTTTGACATGACATTAACATATGCCCAACCATTTTAAATCATTTAAAAAATCATATTTACCCTTCATAAAATATATTTCTCCAATAATATTTCAACGTTCATGGTAAAATGAACTATTAGAAATTTATAAAAACACCCATGTGGTTTTAAAAAAAAAAAATCCATGAGGGATGAAACTTTCATTCTCCTTTATCATTTTAAATAATTGTACCTTAAATTTTGTGGTAAACAAATAACAAATTTTTGTTAATTCACTCCCCCCCCCCCCCCCACCCCCCCTCCCCCCGCGGCGGCCCGCCTCTTTCGTTGGTGCTAGGCCTTGTGCGGCTTAGGAGCAGGGGAGGTAGCTTTAGCCGGATTAGGCCCAATCGGTTGTACACCCGGCAATATTGCTATGTGTGGCAACGGTTCTTCATGCGTAAACCTACATAAACAATGAAGTCCAAATATTTAACACCAACCTAATAACTAGTTGATGAAGCGAACAACAGTCTGTAGGATACAAAATTCATCTATGTGGACATTTCTGGTTTTATGATCCAGTGTTCCATGTTGAAAATAGAGGAGGAATAAACTGCTCAAAACTAAAACTATTTAGACAACAGAAAATTTTTAGTAAACTGAAGGATTTTATTGATATTTTACAAAAGAAACGCTACAATACTCATAACTCACTCTTCTTTCTCTCTTCTAATTATTTACTCTTCACTTGATGCTTATAACAAAGTGCATAGGGATATTCACAGTAACCTATAACTAATAAACCACACAAATATTAAATTATTAAGATATGACAATCAATTTTTACAAATATCTCAAAATATTCAAGAATTATTTAGACTTAGATATTTTCACCTTTATTAAATATTTTTATATTAGAAATATCTGTCATTCTCCACACAATTCTTCAATCTTCCATGGGTTGGGCTTTGAACTTGGGCTTGGACAATCGTAAATTGGATTGGATCATGAAATTGGTGGTAGACTCTTAACATACACTCCCCCTCAACACCAAGTTTCATCCTCTGATCCATATTGAGTTGTTGGCGCAACTCTTCAAACTTCACGATACTAAGGTTTTTTGTAAACAAATCCCCAACTTAGTTGTTTGTCCTGACGTACCATATTTCAACTTCATCTTGCAAGACCTTTTCATTGATGAAGTGATAGTGCACCTCCACATACTTAGTTCTTGCATGGAAAGTTGGATTTTTCGCTAAGGTAATTGCAGATTGATTATTGCAATACAGTGGTACTGATCCTTCATCAACTGCATCAACCAAGTGCTTTCTTGAGTTGCCATCACTGCTGCTCTATACTCTGGTTTGTGTTTGTTAATGATACAATTGGTTATATCTTACTACACCAAGAAACTACTCCAGACCAAATTATAAAAACGCACCCACTAGTTGATCTTCTTGTATCATGATCTTCAAGGTAGTCAACATCACAATAGCCAGTCAACTTGCGACTTTTACCTTTCTTGTATAACAGACCGAAGTCGATTGTATTTTTAACATATCTTAATATTTGTCGAACCATTCATAAGTGAGGTTTCTTTAGATTTTGCATGTACTAACTTATTACAACCACTGCATATAAAATGTCTAGTCGAGTCAATGTTAGATTGATTAAAATTCGTTCCAATTTTCGATACATCATTCCATCTTGTAAATATTTGGCTTCATGTGTGCATAATTTTGCATTGACTTCCATTAGAGTTGAGATTGACTTGCATTTCGACATTTCAATCTTCTTCAGCAAGTCTATAGCATATTTTTATTGGCAAAGAAATATCCATTCTTTTGTTCGATCAAGTTCTAGACCAGGAAGTGTTTGAGCTGACTAAGCTCTTTCATCTGAAAATGAATTGATAAGTTCTCTATTGTTCGTCGAATCTCATCTTTATCGTCATCAATAAGAATCAAATCATTTACATACACCAATATAGTCACTAACTTTCTTTCATTATCTTATATGAACAAGTTAGAATTCATATGTGCTACTGAATAACCACTCTAAGAAAGAAATTCAGTAATCTTACCATACTATACCCTTATGCTTGCTTTAAACTGTAAAGTGCCTTTCTGAGCTTGCATATGTACTTCAAATGAGCTTTATTCTCAAATCATCTTAGTTGGTTAATGTAGATCTCTTAATCTAATTCTTCATGTAGAAGACATTTTTTACATCCATCTGCCGTAATTTCCATTTCTTACTATTTTGAGTTTTGCCCCTAAAGATAGCCAATGGGCCAGACGGTACGGGCACGTTTTGGTAGGGCACGCGGCATGGCACGACGTGCACGTGGGCTAAGCGGGGCTTAGAATTTTAAGCACACGAGCCTTAAAAGCACAACACAATTAGAGATGGGCTAAGACGACACGATGAAAAGACCTGCAATAAGCACATTTTTTTAATAAAAGTAAACATAAAATTTAATAATTTTACAAATAACTTGATATTGAATTTTTAAATTCATTTAATTCTTATTTTAAAAAAATACTATAATTGATTTATATATATATGATTTGTTAAATAAATAATTGATATCATGATTTTAATGAATAAAATTATAAATATGCATTAATATTATTGTGAACTATGATCTATGACTCTATGTAAGTCTAAGTTAACAAGGTCAAACTTAGTAATTAATATTACATTCTCTTACTATTATTAATTTATTATTATTGAATATGGACTTCAGTTTTAAATTTTTTATTCTATTAAATTTGAATAAAGGTATAAACCTAAAAAAAGTACATAAACTTGAAAAAAGTATGCCAGCAGCTTGGCATGCGCTCTTAATTTTTTTTTTAAAAAGAAAAAACTTATTGGGCTTTTTTTTCTTAGACACAGATGGTAAAGCCCATAGCACGACACGTGTGGGCATGGCACGAGTAGGCACGGCACGTGCGTCAAGTCGAGCCTAAACAAAAAAAAAATCAGTCACGGTATGGCACGGGCACGAGCACTCATAGACCTAGCTTTGATGGGCCGGACCGGCACAACATGCCCATTGGCCATCTCTATTTGCCACTGAACTAAACGTTTCATCATAGTCTAGCCTGTATTGTTGTAAAAATCCTCGAACTACTAACCGAGCCTTATACATTTCAATTGAACCACCTAGGCGCTTCTTAATCTTGTACACCCATTTGCAAGACATTGAGTTTCTACCCTTTGGTTTCAGAACCAGATTTCAAGTCTGATTTTGCTTCATTGGGGCGATTTCTTCTTCTATCACCTTTATTTAATGAGAATTATCTACCGCTTCTTCAAACGTCTCAGGTTCTTTTATTTTTTTTACTCTTCTGCAACCATTGCGTTAACGTACCTGAGATTTGGCTTCTTTACTCTTTTGGATCTTTTAAGTTAAGATTTAGGAGTTCTTTATTCTAGTTCACTTGTTCTTCGTCTTCAACAGGGCTCTGGTGAACACCCCTCTTCCAAGGATTTTGTGCCTTATCATGCTCGATATTATCGTCTCTTAGATCTTTAAAATCTTTAGATTCTTCTTAATTCGGGCAAATTTTAACAATTTATTCTTTCACTTGATCTTAATTTCTTTTGAATCTGGTAGTTCTTTTTTTTTAAAGACCACCGCGAAGATGCTTTGTTAAACATCACATTTCATTTTGTATAGCACCATCCACTACTAGGATGACAACACCTCCATCATTTTCTCTAACTTTCCTACAAAAAATACAATGAATCACCTTTTTGTTAAATTTGCTTCACAAGTGGCTTGCGCGAAAACATAGCACACTCAAGTAAATACATGAAAATGGCTAATTGTAGGCTTCACATTCTATAGCTTCTCGTAAGATGATACGAATCCTAGTATATTCTTTGAATGTATCATACATCTACAGATCTCCGCTAGATGCTAATTCTTTCATTTGCTATGCCATTTTGTTGTGATGTATTGGCACAAGTGATCTGATGTCATATTATATAGTCTTGAAGATATTATGAGAACTCTGTGATGTACACTCTTCTTCATTGTCTGTTCATAGACAACATACTTTCTTTTCTAGTTCTTTTTCGACTATGTCTTTGAATTCCTTAAATTTTAAAAAAATGGCAGATTTTTCTTTCATAAAAAAGAACTGAATATACCTGGAGAGGTCATAGATAAATGTGACCATATATCATATGTCACTGATAGAAAGTTGCTTGATAGGCCTAAACACATCAGAGTGTACCGAATTTAATAGTTCTTTTACTCTAAACTTAGACTCCTCATATGAGAGTTGGTAAGCCTTCCAATTTAACACTCTGTACATATTGTGTCTATTTTCACATCAAGTTAAAGCAGACCTTTGAGTGTTGAATTGTTCATTATCACCTTAAACTTGTGATTGCTAATATATCCCAACTGAACATGCCATAAATTAATTGTCTCATTTTTTCAAGTCTTGTCTACATATGTAAACTCTGCTGATAAGACATAGATTAAATTTAACCTTTGTCCTTCCATAATAGGTGTTCTCGAGAACATTACATCTTGGTACACCTTGACATCTTGAAGACTAAACAAGATATAATTGCCTAATGATGTTTTAATTCTTGTATAAATGCCGAATAATGGTACTTTATGACTTCTTAAGTTGGTATCTTCCATAATAATTGAAATCTAAAATTCAAGCATGAAAGAAATACAACATAAATTGCATAAGCGTTTTCCTTCGCTCCCTTAAAATGCCCCTAAAAAAGATTTAAAATGCTCATTACGAACAGTTGGGTTTGTTAATGATCAATGACTTTTTTTAAAAAAAATTCGTTGGTTAATTGAAGTAAAGGTCCAATTGGCAGGTGAATTTTTTTTATATTTTTTTTATGCTTGGTTTTGTTAAAAGTACATTTGGTAAATGAAGAAGAGTTAATTGACTAAGCTCTAAATATCTTACCTATAAACGATTTGATTGCAATCGACCATATTGTAAAATTTTAGGAATGGTTTTTGAATATCGTGATGATAAAATTAAATTCATTAAAGATGGGCGGAGTAAAGAATCGTTACATAATATCTTATGATCTCTTGAGACGCATCCAAGCTGATACATGCAACGTGAAATTCATAATTTATAAAAACTATTCTAAAAAGAAAGTACACAATTTAGTACTGAGAATCTGACTTTAAAAGATCATATTTGCCAATTTATAAGAAAACTAAGTGGGAAGTCTATCCTTGACCCATAGAAGGCATTCAAGCTATTAATGGACGTAAACTAGAGGAAGGTGAGCCACACATCTTTCAGCAAATATCCTTTTATTTTAATATTCTTTTATCTTTTGCATTTTTACTTTTAGTGGTGTGATTTTCCTCACATGCATAAGTGTATGATTATGTCTATCATGAAGATCTTTAATTATGTGCTTCTTTTTCAAACCCTCACAATTTATTTGTGAGATTGTCCCAAAGGTAGCAACTTTGAGTAAATGATTTAAGAATGTTTGTGTGCTTTATAATATTCAATATAGAAAATACAAATAGTTCATTTAGGCAGCTGTAGATCTTAGTCGTGTTATAGTAGATAGGAAACTACACTTTGTATATGGAAGAGGTGACGAGTGTTATCGAAGCTTGTCTCAGAAGCTGTTTTTTACTAGAGGAAGCCAAATACTAGGCATCATCCCAAAGCCATAAAATCTCTGGGATGCCTACTTAGCCCATCAACCTGAGAAGAGTTAGTTGTCTCAAATATGCAATAGAGAATATCTGAAAAATAAAATCATGCTGATGCTTTCATTTTCTTGCCAGGACACCTTGCAAATCTAGATACGCTAATTAAATTTGCATATTGGGTCCATTTGAACATTCATAAAAAATACATATGTTTGTTAAATGTTAGTAAATTTTACGATGTTAAATATTAATAAATTTTACGATGGTTTGATAACATTTCTTAACCATGCAATTAAGAATCATTTCATTCTATTCTCAGCAAAAAAGCCATTTTATCTATACTAATTTTGCTAATGAGTTACTTGATCTTTTACAAGCTTACAAATCAGAGCCATATCCCATGACTTTGGCATAATGATGATGGCAGTGGCCCTAGTAAGAAGTGTAAATTATATTTAACTTTGCATTTGTAAATATTTTGTAATGGTCAGGTAATGTCTTCCAAACTCTAATTTTAAGACATTAAGGATAATGTCTCGTTCAAGTAGGAAGAGGAAATAATTGATATTTGTAGAATGCCTCAATTCTAGTGATATTTTTACTAATTTTTTATTATAAAGACTAACTTTGGATAAATTTGAATTGAAGATGGCTGAATATTGAGTGTAATGATTCTAAAAACGCATTTCCTTAGTCTTAGAGTTTAGTTATTAAAAAAAAAAATTCTAACGTTTTCTTCTTCTTTATCATTATCTTTCAAGTTTTTGCAACCATTTCAAGTGTGATCTCTCCAACTTCTTCTTTTATTATTTTATTATTTTTATTTTTTGCCTTTTTACATGCATATCTTTAGGTTATAAAACGTTGTAGACAATGTTTAGAATAGGTTTGGGGTGAGATGTCTTAATAAAAAAAAAAGAAAAAAAATTAAGGTATTTTGTGATCTTTTAACATTGGATGACATAATAACTTTTAAATTTTGGTATTTATATTATCTTTGGTTTCAGTTATATTACACCATATTTTCCACTCACATGTTTATGTTAGTGACAAGTGTGAATTCGAAGATTTGATAAGTGAAATTGATTGAGCTATTTGAAGGCATATATATATTTTAATTTTTTTTTAAATTACAAATTTTCTTTCTTTTTTTAAATTTCTATAATTTACTTTTAGCATTTATTTTTAATGGTCGGTCCAACCGCCTGATTGTTATTTAAATTTTGTTAATTTACTTATTTTTGTTTATATGGTCGGTTCTACTCCTTAACATTTTAATTTTAGTTTATTTATTCTTGTACATTAATTAATTTAATTTTATGTTTTGTTTTATGGCTGGTTCTAAAATACAGCCTAATATTTTGTTAATTGTTTTCTTTAATTACTTTGTTTTTATGGTTGGTTTCACCGCCTAATTTATTTTTTTATTTGTTTTCAGTTTGTTTATTTTTATTTTGCATTTTTTGCTTATTTAATTTCTAGTTTATTTTTTATTTCTATAATTTCCATTTAGCGTTTTATGCACGTTGGTCTCGCACAAATAGTGGCAGATTAATTAGGAGATCACCTTCACCATCTTTAGATATGGCGATTTAAGTGGCCATGCTCTGATGTTTAAAAAGTCTTAAAGTCCAAAATTGGGGGGGGCGGGCCGGGCCTGGGCTTTTACGAATTTAAAAAATAAATAAAATTATAAAATTTCAAAACATAATTATCCAATACATAATACTACAATAGGGTAAAAACTTAAGCATAATTCTCTAATACATGATGAGCCAACATAAAATATAAAAATACTAACATCACAAGTACCATACACAACATATAAATCAAGTAATCAACCACTAATATAAAAAAAAAAACTAATCCAATATTTGCGGGCCATCTTCGTCCTCATCCTTCAATTCCTCGCCAGTAAAAATTTCTTCTTCAGGAACTCCACCTAATAAAAAAAAGTGTTAAAATAAATAATAAAGCAAAATAATTAGTAATTAATTTTATAAAAAAATATTTTTATACCTCTACTGCTAATTTACAAGCACAACAGTGATAGAACTCAATGCACGGGACTTGTCAACTTTAGAAAGATAGAAATCTAGCTCACTGGAATCTGTTGCTGCTGCTGCTAGAATATGTTGCTGCTGTAGTGCTGCTGGAATCTGTAGCTGCTGCTGCTGGAATCTGTTGCTGCTGCAGTGCTGCTGGAATCTGTTACTGCTGCTGCTGCTGGAATCTGTTGCTGCTGCTGCTGGAATCTTTTTCTGCTGCTGCTGCTGGAATTTGTTGCTGCTGCTGCTGCTGCTGGGATCTGTTTCTGCTGCTGCTGGACGGTGGGTCACCGATGGCTGGTGCTGGGATCTGTTTCTGCTGCTGCTGGGATCTATTTCTGCTGCTGCTGGGATCTGTTTCTGCTGTTGCTGGGATCTATTTCTGCTGCTGCTGCTGGGATCTGTTTCTGCTATTGCTGGACGGTGGGTCGCCGATGGCTGGTGCTGGGATCTGTTTCTGCTGCTGCTGGGTCGGCACGATGACGCCGTGACAGTGAGACGTCGGCACGATGACGCCGTGACAGTGAGTGATAACTGAGAGGTGAGTGAGAAGTGAGTGAACGAGAGGGATTTACGATTTAGTCAGTTCAATATTATAATTTGTGTTGTTATGTTATAAACTTATAATTGTTTTGTTAATTCAATTAATATTACCGATTTAGGGATTTACCAACTTATACTTAGAGAATAGAGACTCACGGGATTGAAGGATTTTTAATTATTTTGTTTTAAGTTTTTTTTTTCAATTTTTGATATATTAATATATTATATATTTTTTTAAAAAAATATATATATATTATTTATTGAAAAGCCTTTTTCATTCAGTTATATATAATTTTTTAAGCTCGGCCTGGCCGGCTGACATGTGATGAAGATAAAAAAATCTTCATGAGCAGAGATTTCATACATTCTACTAGAATAGGGTCACCATCATGCATAGTTTTTCCTCCTGATGTATCAGGTTTTAATTTCAAACCCGGTATCATCCAACCTCTGCCTACTTTTCATGGTTTTGAGTAAAAAAATTCATATCTGCATTTGACAGAATTTGAAGAAGTTTGTAACACATGTACTGATCAAAATTGTAACATGAACATAATCAGGCTTAAATTTTTCCTTTTCTCACTAAAGGATAAAGCTAAAACTTAGCCACAAAATCTTAGATCCGGATCTATCAGAACTTAGGATGAAATGCAAGTACAATTTTTGAAAAAATTCTTCTCACCCCATAGAACAAATTCTTTCAAAAGACAAATCATCACCTTTACTCAAAAACCAGGAGAAACCATCTATCAATGTTGGCATAAGTTTAAAGAACTACTTAACATTTGCCCACACCTTTCAATATGAATATATAATAAAAAAATAAAATATTAATATTAGTAAAAGAATATGCTTCCCTTGCCTATAAAAGGCAAGGGGATGCAAGCAGAGTGGGGAGAGCTGAGTAGAGGGAGTTGAGCCGAGACGTGAGACGTGAGAAGAGAGAGTGAAGCTGAGGAATTGTTTCTTTTTCTTCGTTTTCTTCTTTTGCTGTGTAATCAATTTTCTTGTAATATATTTCAAAAGTTTATTAAATAAAAAGAGTGTTTTGTTTTCTTTCAATATGAGTGGCTAATTTTACTAAGCTAAGGTGAACAGTGAAGCTCAAGGTTTCAAACTATTAAATTTATTACTTTCTCAAGTGAATTTTTAAGTTTATTTTATTCTTTTCTGGTTATTTTATGTTATATTAATATATCGATTTTTTTTTGGATTTGTATGGTATTTTGGCATAATATTGACACATTAATACAGTGTGGCACATTAGGTACTTGATTCCATGCTTATTCACACACATAGTTAGTCAAGAATTAAATGATATAATAATTAACTGGTAAAAGTGAGGCAAAATATAAAAAAATGAGAGAGTATTTAAATTATAGTTTGAATACTGAGAGTAGATCCTGTAACCTTAGCATATTTTTAATTGATTTCTAGTGATTTCTTTTCTCGCAATTAATTTTCTTTGTCTAATAAATTGACAACTAAATTTTAAATTCCTTGTGGTTCGATCTCGGACTCATCAGGTTATATTATAACTAGACACTCTTCTACTTGGGAGTAATACACTTTTGAGTCGTGTCAATCATGCTTTTGGTGCTTTGTCATCTCTTGCCTTTAGACGCTTTACCTAAAATTATAAGTATGCAGGTCATTCTTGTATAGAATAAACCTAGGTTATTTCATGTAGAAAGTTTTTATTAGACCTATATTTTTATGGGCTTTTGGGCTCTCATAATTTTGTCCAATAAATACCTAGAGTTGGCAAAATTTGACACGATCTAATTACTCGAAACTAAAAAATGGGTATGGATCATGAAAATTTGACGCAATTATTAAATGGCCTCAGTCCTGGTCCATACGATCGTTTTTCGTGTCGGGTTAAGGTTAAAGTTCTTAACCCATTTATCCGATTAATGAAATGATTATTTTTTTCCATTCAAAATTAATTTGTAGGTTTTTGTCATCAAAACTCAAATATTGGACATGATTATCTCTCTTTCTTTTCGAGGGAGAGGAAGATGAATATATAGACATTAAGTCAGTTATTGGGTAACCTGTTTATTTTCCGTCTTAGGTTAAAGTCTCCATATTTTGACACAATTATTAAACGGATCGTCTTTGGTAAGTAAATTTGACACTACACGAAATTGAGACAATACAATTGCGAACCAATGACTCATTTTGCAAGCTCTACAAATATCATTAGAAAAAAGAATGAAATAATGCTATTTAATTATAAACAAAACATAGAATATTGAATAAAGAGTGACAAATTCACACTCAAATGGTGGAAAAATAAGTATTTTTCCCATTTTGTTTGGGCGAAACTAAGCAAAACCCACCTAATCATGTTTTAAAATGTAAGCTAAACCTTTAATTCTACTGTTCCTATTTTTCTATTTTACCCATAATCATAAATGCTAGCCAACCATAATATATATATATATATTTGGAATATGCATGAATCAAGCACCACAATGATTATCCTTACGTTCCAAAAGAATCCGTCTCTAATGAATGCCTCACTGGCATGCAGCTCCATGAATGCTTCACTGGCCTGCAGTGGTGCGGTGGGCTCCAATGTTGGGGTGTGGCTGGCAATGTTATGTCTTCATCAATGTTCAGTAGACACAACATTTGGTTCGGTGGTGGTGGACGCATGTAAATATTCATCAAAACTATAATGATAGTTTTTTTACTCATCAAAACCATTACATTTAACCCAAAACTAAAAACTTGTGTAGATATTTAACACCGAATACGAACAATACCCTCAGTATATCATGGACTAAACTTTACGCTTCTTTTGGGATATTTTTACCGACGCACAGAGGTTGCATATCAATTTTTTCGCCGATCAATTTTTGAACGCCTTAGAAAAACTAAAGGTTGAAATGCTCGGTGTTAATAAACTGTGAATTCATACTCTAGTCGGTATTTTATATCCAAACAAATTAATTTTGTTTAAACCCTTTCAGCTGAACAAACACTAAAAGTTATAGTAAAAAATTTCCAATTTGGTAGCTTACTTAAAAACAAATGTAAGATGTTTGAATCGTTTTATTTGAATGAACTTTGAATATCAAAATTTAAGGATTAATATATCTAGTAAATGAGTGTAGTGAATAATTTGTTGGATTTAAATAATAATCTTAATGTGATTTATATTCTTAAAATATTTAAATTTTATGGCTAACATCACAACTAAAAGCAAAGTAATAAAATGATCAATAAAATTAATGTCATCATCATAACAGGGTTTTTTTCACTTATGTTAGAATATAAGGGGTAATTTATTTAATTTCACCAAACAACAAGGGTGCTGCTCATTTTCCCCTCAAAATGATGTTGTTTTGGATGTATTCTTGTGGGATATTTCCATACCACTATTTGTTTAAACTCACCCACTTCTAAAAAAAATATCTACAACAAATTCACAATATTTAGATAAATGCAAATTAACAATAAAATTTTTAAAATTAATCAATTAAATACTTCTTCTACCTTTTTTCTTACTAAGATTTCTTTGACCATTTTGGCTATTTTACTTTAACATAAACTTTATTTAACTATTTTATTCTCATTATATAAAATAATTAAATTGCCTTAAGAAATATGTGTTCATGTGTCTAACAACTTAGGTACTTAATTTTATGACCTAAAATCTAATGTTTTTAGATTAAATCTAATAATTTTTAATTCCCTATACATAAGTCACGTGAATTTGACAATCTAATGATTTATATGAGTATTATAGATAATAAAAAAATTATGTTAATTTAATTATATACTAATAAATCACTATTAAAGTAGTATTGACACATTATTTAGAGACAATTAATTTTTTATAAAAATTTAAAAAATTGAAGTTAAAATAAACTTTTGGCACTTATATCTAATGAGGACAAAAGGACAAAATAGTTAATTAAACTATATAACTAAAAAAAATAAGTTGAGATAGATTTAATTAATTAATTCTCTAAATTCTTTTTACTTGGTATCTCAAAAGATAGGATAGATTTAGAAATTATCACCACGTCCATTTTTATCACCATTTCATAAGAGTTTAATTCACCTAGCATCTTTTTTTTTTTTTAAATGCTACAAAACCCACATGTTTCATTAATTTGTCACTTTTTTATAACGCTAATTCACTTCCAACCTAGGGATGATAAGGGGTACAATCTGTTGTAGGGTTGTCACTATTAAACTTGCGTCCATAAAAAATTAAATTACCAAATCTACTTGCAATCTGCTAAGGGTTTTATTTTCTTCATAAAAATTCATTGGCTATAGGCTTTAACAATTAACAACCCACTTGCAACTCATAGCAGGTTTTTTTGGGTTCCCACATTTAAACTCACCAATATTAAAAAATAATTTTAATAATACATAAAAATTTAAATTATATAATTTAAACAACAAATTTATAATAGTGGCTTAGAAACCTATATAAAATACTTAATTCTAGATTTTTTTTTATAGGACTCAATTCTAGATTTTATCAGTATAAATGAGAAATTAAAGTTTCATCATTAAAATAAATACACAAAATATATCAAGCTAATACAAAATATTTTTGTTGTAGGTAAATCATCACCACTAAAATCAATGTCTTACTCCATTTTTTAATCAATATACAAGTATTGTCAACAATGTTAGTAAGTAAATTTTGGACAATTACCGTTAGACTATGGCTATGTAGAAGTTCACCTACGGTGGAGCACGAATCTCAGCCACACACACAAAATGATAAATAGTAAAAAGCTCATTATAACTCATTATTTATTATTTATCACTTTGCATGTGTGGCTGAGATTCGTTCTCCACCTTAGGTGAACTCCAACATAGCCAAACCCTTACCGTTAACAATTAATTAAACAAAAAAAAACCCAACTTTAATAATCAATCATTAGGTTCAAGACATTAAAGCAAAACAAACAAAATTAATCAAACTAAAATTAACATATTAGTAATATAAACTTGAAAATTATAAAATTTCTAATTATTAAAAGCCTATTATATATATATATATAAATTTTCTAATTCAAAATTTTAAAGTGCGGGAAAATTTGAGAAAGCGTGTTAATTTCATAATGCTTACTAACCGTGCGATTTTAAAGCTTTTTCAGACTTTCCTGCACTTTAAAATTTCAGACTGGAACACTATATATACATGCATGCAGCTACGGTGAGTTAAGTTAGGTTTAGGAATGAGGAAGACTAGGTTAGCGAGTAATAACTTTACCTTACATATATTTATGATACGAGTTTTTTAGTGTAATTTTTATTATTAAAATTTAACACATAAATAATAATAAAAAAAGTATTCAAGTCGCAGGTATCCACGTAATTTTTTCTTAGTACCAAACCCAACCACTACATGCAATGGGTTTAAATTTGAAATACAAAAGCAACCTACAGCTCGCAAAATTACCTGTAACGAGGCGATTTCTATTGATGGGTTTGTGGGTTCGTAGAAAATTTTACCATCCCTATTCCAAGCAGACAATGCCCGCATGTAAACAGTAATCACAAGCTCATGATATAGACCATAGCACAAGTCCTATTATTTTATCTGGAATTAGAATTTATACGAGAATGATTTTTTGTGGGATTGTGAGATAGTCTAATAGTACTTTAGTATGTAGTAGGCATTAAGTTTTATTGTGGGATTAGCAATGGGTCTCACAATAAGATCACTAAATTTGATAGAGTTCTGCTATTTGAACTTCGCGAAGACAAAAGGACGACAGAAAAAATATGTGCGCGTGTGCGCCCACCAAAACACGTCAGCGACCTTTACATGCTTCTTTGCTTTTCCTTTCTTCTTCCATCATTCACTCCACCTCTCTCTCTGTCTCACTAAACAATGACTCGTTGATGCCCTGAAACGTACACCAAAGGTAGCTAGCTGCTTCAAGCTCATACATCAATGGCGAAAACAACAGTAAGCATTGGGTCGTTCTTCTACAAGTTCCTCTCTCTCTTTCTCCTCCTACTTCACTTGGGTTGCTTCATTTTCCCATCCAACAACAATCCCTCACCAACAAGAAAGAAACGCAAGGCTTCTCCTCTCTCTCCATCTCCGTACTCCCCGTCTCGCCTTAAAACTAAACCCCACAAGGCTCTCTCATCCTCTTGGTCCTATCTCAAACGTATCTTCTCTAATTCAAAGCCCAAAACCCAGCTTGTCCCAGACTAGCTCTATGTGACTGGGCAAAGTGGCAATTCCAAAGATTTGCAATCGGACGTATTGCGGCGTGGGATCATAAAGTCGGGATTCTCACCCAAGGGACGGAATTTCCACGGCGATTGGAGAGCCCACGTGGCGAACCCCGAGGAGATTGAGGAGGAGTTCAAGTTCATGAACCTGAAACGGGCAATGTTGGTCTGGGTCGTGGCGGGTCGGGTGCCGATGACGACGTGGATATGGCGAAGGATATGGAGCTTGTTGTAGCGGCTGGCAGCTTGGAGATCAGAGAGAAAGAGTTGTGATGAGGGAGAAAGGAAAGAGTAAACGCGTGAAGGTGACTTTGCTTGGAGATGGCAGCCTTGCGAGAACATCATTTTTTTTTTAAACTTATTTTATTATTTGTGGACCCAATGAAAAAGAAATTGTAAGTAAACGAAACGGCAGCAAGTGGCTGCCGTTTCTGTCTTCCTTTCGTCGTCCTAGAGTACACTTATCATTTTCCAATTTGATATTAAAAATATCAGTCTGTCCCACTGTAAGACCTACTATTTTGCCACATGATAAAATTAATGGGACAACTCCACACAAACTTTTTTCAATTTACTTTTTTTAATTTTTCAATTGATGGGTTTGTGGGTTCGTAGAAAATTTTACCATCGCTATTCCAAGCAGACAATGCCCGCATGTAAACAGTAATCACAAGCTCATGATATAGACCATAGCACAAGTCCCATTATTTTGCCTGGAATTAGAATTTACACGAGAATGATTTTGTGTGGGATTGTGAGATAGTCTAATAGTACTTTATTATGTAGTAGAGCATTAAGTTTTATTGTGGAATTAGCAATGGGTCTCACAATAAGATCACTAAATTTGATATTAAAAATATCAGTCAGTCCCATTGTAAGACCTACTGTTTTTCCACATGATAAAATTAATGGGACAACTCCACACAAACTGTTTTCAATTTATACAAGTCTCTGTGCCCACTCTAGCTAATTTGCAACTTGGCATGTACTGTTCTCTTTTATTTCACAATTTCGTTTTTTTGTTTTTGAAGTATTGGCCAAAGTAGGGTCGCCACCAAGCTGGAAAAAGGAGACAGCGTCTTGACTAATAGCTTTCTGGTCTTCCAATTTCTCTATTTTTAAATCTTATCTTCAATTACGGGTACATTTGGCTGTGCGTATGGTTCAAATTTAATTATTCTTATATTATTATCTAGATATCACTAATTTATTAGGAGTGGGCAAAAACACCATTGTCTCTAAAAAATCAAACTGGTTCGATAGTTTGATTTTTAAAATTAAAAAACGAATGTTGAAAAATAAAAAAATTTAAGCAAATTATAGTTTAAAACTAAAAAAATCAAACTAAACTGAAAATCGAATCAATTTCGATTCCAATTATTATTTCTAAAAAAATTGATGACTCAGTTCGATTCGGTAGTGTACCAAAACGTTGCACACCCCTACTAATTATAACTATGTATTTTGCTTAATAAAAGGTCGGATTATAATATGGAATCCAATAACTAAGGATCAGGTTGTCATTAAGAAATTAAAAAAGAAAAAAATTAGAAGTGATACAACCATATCAATTGAGAGTTTGTGAAACGAACACTATGATGTTTGATGTGATTGATAGCAACACCCTTTCATTTTTGCATGAGATTGAAGGCATCAATTTAATGCCAATAAATGCCCTATCCTTCTTATTATCTATTACTTGATTATTATAAAATAGTACCCAATTCCCACTTGTTATCATACAAAACGTAAGGTGCCATTGACGGTTATTCTCAAACCATCTGCAAAGTTTTATTTTCAAAAGCAATTCTTTGTAATACTTCTTTCTTTCTTATATTTATTATTGAAAAAAGAAAAACAACGTACTTCTACCTTGTTTTGCGCAATGACAAGGGGGCGTAAACAGTGGCATCTGATGGTAATGATTTTGAACTTTTACTTCAGATGGGTTAATGGAGCAGAGCAAGTGCCATGTTACTTCATTTTTGGAGATTCATTATTTGACAGTGGCAACAATAATGCTCTTCCAACAAAGGCTAAAGCAAATTACCCTCCATATGGAATTGATTTTCCTGGAGGCCCAACTGGAAGATTTTCAAATGGGCTAAACATGGCAGATGTCATTGGTATATATAATCTATAGGGTGTATATCATCTACCTCTTTCTCTTTAGCACATACAGTTTCATGAAGCAAATTATTTTTAATCAAAAACTTCTGGTTGCAGCTCAACTTCTAGGGTTTGATGGTTTCATTCCATCTTATGCAAGTGCAAGAGGTGAAGACATTCTCAAAGGTGTAAATTATGCCTCCGGAGGAGGGGGAATTCTAAATGAAACTGCACGAAACAACCTAGTAATTCAAACACTAACACTCCAAAATAGCTTACACCAGAATCTGAACAATTTAATCACATATTTTCCTGATATTTCTCACAGGGATTCGTGTGGAGTATGAACCACCAGTTACTAAATCACCAAAGAACAGTATCGCGGATTAGGAGAGTACTAAAAAGAGACAGAAAATCAACTGCAAAATATCTGAGCAAATGCATATACACAGTTGGAATGGGCAACAACGACTACATTAACAATTATTTGTTGCCTCAGTTTTATACTACGAGTCACGTTTATACACCAGAGCAATATGCAACCGTTCTTGTTCGACAATATTCTCGGCAATTAAAGGTCCTTTCCTCTTCTCCTCCCGTTCTGCAAATGTAAATAAAAAGCATTTCTCTGTTTCTTCGAATTAACTCCTAATCTTCTTTGGTACTAGATTTTGTACAAATTGGGGGCAAGGAAGATAGCAGTATTCGGATTAGGTCTCGTCGGCTGTACTCCAGGCAGTGTTGCCGTGTATGGAACCAGTAATAGTTCAATGTGTGTAGATTCCATAAACATGGCAGTCCAGATTTTCAATAAGAAGCTCATACCACTTGTAGATGAACTCAAAAACAATCTCCAGGATGCCAAGTTTATCTATGTGGACATTTTCAATATATCTTCTACTCCAACACCAGGTATAAAAGTTAAACTTTCATCACCAGAAAAGAACATAAAAATAATAATTGATCGCTGACTGATGTCCATTTCAGGAAATTCGGCGATTAACACTCCTTGCTGTGAAGTAGGGAATTTAACGATGAATGAAGGCGTTTCAACCTGCATTCCTTTCGGTACTACATGTCCAAATAGAGGTGAGCACGTATTCTGGGATACAACGCATCCGACTGAAGTTGCCAATGCTGTTCTTGCTGGAAGATCATACAGTGCTCAACTTCCTTCTGATACTTACCCGATTGATATTTGTCGCCTTGCTCAACTCTAGTCCTGTATAGCACAAGTAAGAATAATTGGATTCTCAAAGGGGCCATCATTATCAATTCGGTACCATTTTTCAAATTGATGCAAAGATGATACTTTTGTTGTAGTGAAACTTCAATGGAGTACTGAATAAGTATAACCTCCTTATGATTGGAATGAAACATCAATAGAAATTATTTTTCATTCCCATCAGCAGGCAATGGAGTTCACTTTAACTTGTCAGGATGACTAAGCTTAATCAAGACTGTATCACGATAAATTGCCAAAATACACCCAAGTCACCAAATAGATCATCAGAACAGTACAAAGGAACACCATCATGAAGGATGCAATAGTTTGCACAGTGAGATATATGAAATATTGGATTTTTCGAAGGCAATGTCAAAGCAGATATAGCAGCAGAGATAAGCAATACCCAAGTCTAATAAACGAAGTCTGTCGGTATAAAACAAACGAAAAAGTGAGGTCAGACAAGAGTGAGTGTACAGATGAAAAAAGTCTATAGCTGCTGCGAAACCTCAATCAAGGTCTCTGGAATGCTCTTCTGGCCATGTTAACTTTGATATCATCGCCAAAATTCTCCTCTGACAATACGTTTGTTTACTCTACCGGCCTCTAAAGGCCATCAAGATTAGTCTTGTTCTGTAACATGACGTCCACAGGATTCAGAAACACAATCTGAAAATAGATCGATCCCAAAGAGGGGAATGAGACTTGAGGACATTTTAAGGAGGAAAAAGTGAAAGCATGTATTCAACTAACACTAATTAACCTTTACCATCCTAGGTAGGAGTATTCTGCAGAGAAGAGTGTTGCCTGCAAATTATTAAATGCACCCCAGCTATTGAACTTATCAATAACCATTTTTTAATTCTCTCCCTGTAAGCTGGGGGCACTTGCTTCCTTAGGAGTCAGTTCACCCAGCAATTTTTTTTGACATGACAAATAACTGAATAAAGAAGCTACCTATCAGACTAAAAGGATTAATTAGAGTTTAGTCTCACTATTTTGTGTGTGTGTGTGTGTGCTGGGTTTGATTCATATTATTTGGTCACGCAATTAAACACAAATATAAATTCTATCTCAACTGATGACAAGATCACACAATCATATGATAAGAGAAACAAACAATCAGAGTCACATGATAAGATAAACAAACTTCCTAAGAATGTGATCCTCCGGGTTCCAATCGCATTGACAAGGGCAACTTTTTTTTTTTTTTTGATACATTGGAGCCTAGTAAAAATTAGGGTAGAACAGAATGGGAAACAGAGCTCCCATGCATATCATTACATAACCAATAACCCAGCCCTTCAGGGGGGTTCAAAAACATGAAGACCAAGAGGTAAGGAACCGGCAAGTTTCGCCATGCAATCTGCAGCAAAATTGGCTTCACGATATATATTTTTTATGATAATAAACTGTTGTCTGTTCATCACTTCCTTGATGGCAATTATGTGAGAAAAGTGTGCATTAGGCATCAAAATAATGAAGGAAATAAGTTGGGAGACACATTGGCTATCCACCTCTTCAATCAAATAACGAATGCCACAGTCCCAAGCAATATTAAGACCTTGAAAGAGACCCCAAAGCTCTGCAGTATTCATCGATCCAAAACCAATGTTCATGCCAAAGCCAAACTGCCACTTGCCAGAGCAATCCTTCACCAAGCTACCAGCGCTAGCTAAACCATTCTTTAACCGTGATCCATCAGTATTTAATTTGAAAAACGATTCAGAGGGAGCCTGCCAGCCAATATCTTTGATGATCCCATTGCTCTGACCTAAACTTAGAGTTGATCGTACATTTTGAATGTCCTGGACCCAAGATTTTATTTTAGTAACAATCTGAGTGTAGCAAGGGGAATTCTGGGAGAAAAGAAACTGATTGCACCAAAACCAAATTTTACAGCTAGCCACACCAAATAAACAGGCCCACTCATCCACAACTTCGTTGATACCACTCTTTCCCAAATTGAAATAGAGCCAATCACAAAGATTAAAGGAGAAAAAATAATGTCTGAAGCTTACTGGAATCAAACAATTCCATATTCTCCTTGCAAAAAAAAACAATCCCTATGTGCATGCATCACGTCTTCTCTCTTATGGCCACATCTTTCACAATTCACTTTGTCCAGAATATGCCTCTTAAAAAGCTCCTCTCTAGTTTTAATTTTAGCAAGCATCACCAACCATAAAAAAATTCTAACTAGTTGGGCACCTTTCCATTGCCAAATTAATTTCCAAAAATGAACATCTTTGTTACACTTGGAATTATTCAGAAAAAGTAAGCTGATTTAGATGTGAACTTGCCCGTTTTGGAGTGAGCCCAATAAAGGAGGTTGTCGCATTTGCCATCAGAAGGGGGCTTGATCGCTGTAATTTGGAGAAGAATTTGATTGGGGAGAAAAGCACTAATCATGTCCAAGTTCCACTGCCCCTCAGCGTCCACAAAATCAGCAACTCATTTATTTATTAACTCATCTGGGATTGGGTTTGTAATATGATCTGCAATAATTATTTCTTCTGAAACCCAACACTAATGCCAGAAGTTAATTTTATTCCCATCTCCAATCGACCATCTAATGCCCTGTAACATATAATCCCAGATTCTGCTTATGCTTCTCCAAAGATCAGAATTATACTTGTTATCAATAGTTATAGGAATAGAGTCTGAGAAAAGCCCATATTTAGATCTCAGAACCTGAATTCATAAACTGTGAAGAGAAGCCAACATATTCTTTCCAATTTTCATAGGCAGAGCATTGTTCATGTCAGAAAGATTCTTCAAGCCAAGACCACTTCCAGATTTTGGTGTACAAACCATTTCCAATTAACCAGATTAAGTTTACGGCCTTCATTATTTCC
Source organism: Citrus mangshanensis (assembly GCA_030449895.1). NCBI lineage: Eukaryota > Viridiplantae > Streptophyta > Magnoliopsida > Sapindales > Rutaceae > Citrus > Citrus mangshanensis. The sequence goes on from JASUUJ010000161.1 coordinate 8,682,230, forward strand.
TCCCCAGATGAATCTCCGAGAGATCCGATCAATTTTGTCTAACACTCCCTTAGGAATCTTTGTTGTTTGCATTGCAAAAATAGGAATCCCCTGAATAATTGATTGAGCCAGAGTAATTCTTCAAGATAAAGAAAGGTGCATTGAGCTCCACCCTTATAGCTTTTTATCAACATTGTCCACAATCTCTTGATAAGTAGCTTTGGTAACTTTGTTGTGAAGCAGCGACATTCCGAGGTATTTGCCAAGATTTTCAAACCTAATGACTCGCTTATTTTCCTTGCCATAGCCTTTCCAACATTCTTGGAGAAAAAAACGCAGTCTCCTGTTTGCTAGTTATCTCCCATGAACAGCTACAGAAACTGTCAAGAACATTATTTATAACTTGGGCTTGATTACAAGAAGCCTTAGCAAGAAGGAGCAAATCATCTGCCAAAAAAAAAAAAAAAGTGTTAGAGGAACACCATGACACGAAAGGCGTATGGGTCACCATCTTCCGTCAGCCACTGCCTAATTAATTCCATGACTAAGGCATTCAATACAAAGAGGGTCTCCCTGTCGAATGCCTCTAGAAGAAGTGAATTCATCAGTGAGCTCCCCTTCCCATAAAATTTGCATTCTAGTCGTGGTGATGCATTCCATTGTAATTCAAATAAACTCCTGAGGCAGCCCAACATCTTTACGAATATCATGGATAAAATCCCACCAAAGCCTGTCATAAGCCTTCTCAAGGTCGACTTTGATAGTCATCTGCCTAGTTTTACCCCTTTTAGTTTTCATTGTGTAGATGATTTCTTGCGCCATGACAATATTTTCTGTGATATGTCTTCCGGGGATGAAACTAGTCTAAGTTGGACCAATTAAGTCAGGTAAAATCTCCTTTAGTCGGTTTGCAAAAATTTTTGTGATTGTTTTGTACAGAACTGGACAAAGGCTTACGGGATAAGGACAATAAGTCTTGTTCAGTTCCGAAGGAAGGGGATTCCCTTTAAAAATATTACTCACAAGGTACAAACTGAAACACCAACCACTTTCCATTGTGCCTGATAGAAGAGAGCATGGAGCACATCAATTCCTAGAGCCTTTAATGGTTTCATTCCGAAAATAGTAGCTTTTATTTCCTCACTCTGGATAGCTCTACAAAGATCAGCTATTCTGTCTTCATCGATCTTTGGAAAGGCATTTGCAATGGAGTAAATTCAGACCTCTTCATCATCACGAGTGAAAAGTCTAGAGAAAAAATCAATGGCGTGAGTCTTGATTTCTTCCTTGACAAGGGCAACTATAGAACACATAAAATCAGCTCACAAAATCCCAACTTCAGAGACCAGAGAGTTGCTAGCGATTAACAAACTAAGTTTATCCTAAGTTTATTCCATCACCATTTTCGTTGAGAGGTCAAGATGACAGCAAACAAGAACTCGGCAATTCATCAGTAGTACATTCAAAATATCTAAACAACTAATTATTCTTATCAACAGAAGCCATAAGCAAAAGATAGTCAGCAATTTGCTTGATGTTGTTTTCTTCTTGGCCTATGAGTGTGTTTGAGAATTGGTCGCAGTTGCTTTAGGCAATATGCCCTTTTGTCCTGAATCTATCTTCGAAAGTGGAACAACCTTTCCAGAGAGTCCAAGCCCAACAAATCAAGTTGTACTTCACCAACACCCTTTGTGTGAAACTTGAATAAGACCGTCCAATGCCTAGCCCTCAGGTGGTGGGATAGTTCAATACTTTTATTAAGTGACGAAGTAATGAGTTTTTAAATAGAATTATTAGTAGATGGTATAATATTATTCTCTTACAATGGGGACAGATACAATTAGGTAGATTAAAAGATGAAATTCCAACATATTATTTGTTGCCCATTTAAACACTTAAAAATAAAATTTTGCACATTTTTTTTCTCTCCCAATATTGAAAATAGACCATGGATGACTGGTAATTGAGATGTAGTGAGCATTTTATTGTGTAACTAATAAACACACTAAAAAATATAAGCTAAACTTATTTAAAAAAGGGGTAAATCAAAGGAACAGAATTATTTGGCATATGATGCGTATAGGCACATTTAGTATACACTTGTAAAGAGACTCATGTCCTTTTTCACTTTATTTTAATTATTTTATTTACATTTTTGGTTTTATCATCACAGAATATAATCTAACCTTACATGATATTTGTAATTTTGTAAACAAAATTGAAATAATTATAGATGTAGATTAAAAGATGAAATTCCAACATATTACTTGAGTCGGTGTTTTGTCCATGAGCGTTTTTCTAATATTATAATATTCTTAAATGTAAGACTTCGTATTTTAAGTTTGGCTTAGAAGGATTTAAAACAAAACCTCAAAACCAAAACGAACCAAACTCAATTAGTTTGGTTTGGTTGTTTGGTAGAAAAAATGGATAAAGAAAGGTATTCATATCATATGAGACAACGTAAAATTTTATTTATTTGAACCAAACTAAACCTCATTGAACCAAACTGTAAATTTAATTAATTTAACCAGATAGAAACTATATTTAAAAAAAAATCAAATCAAATCAAACCAAATTGATTGATATTTTTGTTTCGGTTGGATTTTGTGCGGAAGAACCAGAACAGATGCCAAGTCATTCTAAAAATATATGTATAACATGCCTAAAATAAAAACAGAAAATCATTTTTTTAAAAAATAAAATAGAGTAATTAGCTGAGGACTGAGGGGTTTAAGTTTCTCTCAATTGTTAGTCCAAAGCATAGGGTTTTATTAGTCAAAACAAAAACGAGCAAAGCTAGCGAGAAGCCGATGGCAAGGCAACTGCGTCATCCTCCCAAATTCCCGCCCATTTTCCCTCCCTCTCTTTCTCTTTCTCGATCCCTCTGCTCACAATCATCAAACAGCAACCACAACAGCCACGGAGACCAAGAGCGCAATGAGCAAGTACGGAAAATCCGAATCCTCTTCCAAAACAACCGCACAGAAGCCGCTCAGAGCCTCATCAAATCCATCGTCTTATCAAACGCTTCACCTTTCACTTCGCCCCACGAGCTCTTCTCTCTTTTCTCCGTCTCCTCGCCTTACTACAAACCCACCTTCGCCAACATCCTCCTGTCGATTCTATCATCCGCAAAGCTTCCCAGCGAAGCCCTGCAGCTTTACGCTTCCACCAAAGCCGACGGTACGCGTCTCTCTTTGGATTCCATTAATGTCTTGCTCGAATGTTTGGTGAGATGTAATCAGTATGATAGGGCTCTTGATTTGTTTGATGAGATTGTTTGCATGGGGTTTAGGCCTGATAAGTTTACGTACGGTAAAGCTGTTCAAGCCGCGGTGAAGATTGGTGATTTGAAGAGGGCTTGTGAGATTTTTGATGGGATGGAGAAGAGTAGGACTAGGCCTAATGTGTTTGTTTATAACAATTTGATTAGTGGGTTTTGCAAAGAGAAGAAAATTAGGGATGCAGAGAAGCTGTTTGATGAAATGTGTCAGCGGAAGTTGGTGCCGACGAGGGTTACTTATAATACGTTGGTTGATGGGTATTGTAAAGTTGGGGAGTTTGAAAAGGTTAGTGCTTTGAGAGAAAGGATGAAGAGGGACAAGGTGGAGGTGAGTTTGGTTATGTTTAATTCATTACTCGGTGGGCTTTGTAAGGCGAAGAGGATGGAGGAGGCGAAGAGCGTATGTAAGGAAATGGAAGCTCATGGGTTTGACCCTGATGGGTTTACTTATAGCATGCTTTTTGATGGGTATTCCAAGTGTGGGGATGGGGAGGGTGTGATGGCTTTGTACGAAGAATTGAGTGGGAGAGGATTTAGGATTAATAGTTATACTTGTAGCATTTTGTTGAATGCGTTATGCAAAGAAGGGAAGGTGGAAATTGCAGAGGAGATTGTTGGGAAAGAAATAGAAAATGGGCTTGTTCCTGATGAAGTTATGTTTAACACAATTGTGAGTGGATATTGTCGAACAGGTGACTTGAACAGAGCTATGTTGGCTATTCAACAAATGGAAAATCATGGGTTGGCTTCAAATTGCATTACTTTCAATACTTTGATTGACAAGTTTTGTGAATTGGGAGAGATGGATAAGGCGGAGGAATGGGTAAAGAGAATGTTGGAGAAGGGCGTTTCTCCAAATGTTAAGACAAATAACACCCTAATTGATGGGTATGGAAGAATGGGCCATTTTGATAAGTGCTTTCAGATTCTTGAAGAAATGGAAAATAGTGGGATGAAGCCTAATGTTGTAAGCTATGGTTCTCTCATAAACTGGTTATGCAAAGACTGTAAGCTTCTTGAAGCTGAAATAGTCCTCAAGGATATGGAAAATAGAGGTGTTCTTCCTAATGCTCAAATATATAATATGCTCATTGATGGTAGCCGCACAATGGGGAGGATTAAAGATGCTTTCAAGTTTTTTGATGAGATGGTGAAAAGGGAAATGTGTCCGACACTTGTAACTTTTAATGCCCTCATTAATGGGCTTTGCAAAAAGGGAAGGGTAATGGAAGCTGAAGACATGCTCCCCCAAATAACAAGTAGTGGTCTTAATCCTGATGTGATTACATATAACTCACTGATCTCTGGATATTCCAGTCTAGGAAGCTCCCAAAAATGTCTCGAGCTGTATGAAAATATGAAGAAGTTGGGCATCAAACCTAGTTTGAGGACTTATCATCCTCTACTTAGTGGATGTATCAGGGAAGGAATAGTGGCTGTAGAGAAATTATTCAATGAAATGTTACAGATCAATTTGGTTCCTGATCTACTGGTGTATAATGCACTCATTCACTGTTATGCAGAGCATGGAGATGTCCAGAAGGCACTTGTATTGCATAGTGAGATGGTGGACCAGGGAATTCGTCCTGACAAGATGACCTACAATAGCTTGATTTTTGGGCACTTAAGAGAAGGCAAGTTGTCCGAGGTAAAAGAGCTTGTCAATGACATGACGGTCAAAGGATTGATTCCTAAAGCGGATACCTACAACATACTGGTAAAGGGATACTGCAACCTTAAGGATTTTGGTGGAGCATACATTTGGTACCGTGAAATGTTTGAAAATGGTTTCATTCCCAGTTTCTGTATTTACAATGAGCTAACAAATGGCCTCAAACAAGAGGGAAAGTTGAAAGAGGCCCAGATTTTATGCTCCGAAATCAGCATTGTAGGAAAGGATGCTTGGACTAATGAGGATCAATCTGCAGTTGCTAAAATGTAGAAAAGTGATGTTTGGTTTGATTAAGTGTTCAGTCCATCAATTGATTAAGATCTCAAGGAAAGCAAGAAAAGCAGCCATGTTAAGTGCTGTAACTAGGGAGCTATATTGATGCTGATTTCCAGCCATGGTCTGATGGTATCTAGCACACCATTCTTTCTTTGTTTGCAACCCATCATTAGCTCTGGTTTCGCGAGTCTGGAAACTAGGTATAAATTGCCTTGCTTAATTATACAATTGAATTTATTAGCTCACTGATCTTTTCCGTTTATGATTTGGTACATACCTCTCTTTCTCTCTCTGTGTGTATATAATTGTAACGTTTTGTATACAAAACTGTATGTGGGTCAATTGAGGACGAAGTTGGTCCTGATTGTTGAATCTATCAGGTCCCATTCCTCACTGGCCAGTTCTTGACATTTGTTTTTCATGTTTTATTGGTGTTTATTTATGGAACCTCACAACCTAAACCAATTTCACCTGATGGCATCATATAATAATCTTCATTTCTCTGAGACATTGCGGAGGACTAAATTTTTATCTAATGAGTAACTTTATTATTTACACGGTCATTAGATAAAAGGTTAAAAAATTTTAGGAACAAATTTTAGTTTTGTTAGGAATGTTCTGGAATACTAAGTTATTGTCTCATCTGGTTATAGGAGAGTGGCACATGATTGAAGTGCAGAAGAAACTAGAGGTCAACAAAAAGCGTAAACCGCCATGAATACATAGGTCATTCAACTCCGTGCAATGATCTAACAGAAAAAGTAATTTATTGATTATGACAATCAACACTCGCTGTTACCCATAAAAGAGCAGAAAGTGAAACATTGACGAGCCAATCAGATTGGTACGAAAAGCAATAACACATTTCGCTGAAGTAGCTTCTAATCCACTTGAATTTACTTTGTAGGGAAGTGCTAGATTTTTGGGATTATCTCAGACAACCCTCATGTCATATGTAATTTTAATATGGATATGATGTAACCGTCACCATCTAGCTGTCTATCTATACTAACACGTGCATTATCCAATTCTTCTCCGTTATTATTGTTGATAATGATATTAAGTGTCTTAAAAATCAATGTTAGCTAAACTGGTGATATGCTTGTAGATTTCAAACTGCTTTTCTGAGAACTCAGATCGGTGCTTGACGAATAGAATGCTTGAAATTTCATTATATTGCAATTTTTACTCTAGAGCAAGAAGTGGGGTCCTCCACCTTGCATCTTTTAGTTTCCACTGTAGATTGATAATTTCGTGTGAACACTTATGCTAATCAATATGCCATTTGCCAAAGGCCAACACTGATTGGAGTAACATGAAGATGTAAATTTTACTTTCTTAACACAACTTTGTAGTGATCCAAATTTTTTTTGTTGTTAAGTAATTTATGAGATTGTTAAGGGTGTGGGTATTCAGGAATGCTGCTCTTTGTGTTGGCTGTGGGGATGACAAGATAGTACTGCTGTGGAGGACGTGGATTTGTCTGACCAAGCTAGTACCAAAAGCTTGAAGGTTGCAATCTATCTTGGTTGTCCAAAGGTACCTTATAATCATTCTTATTTGAGTAGGATTATATTCCGTTTCGAAAGTAATTCATTCATTTAGAAAACCATCAAAGAACATAATTGTTACCATCTTTTGGTTAATTTTGAAGATGCACAAGTATTGCTCAACTTGGGATGTTTACCATCTGATTGTATTAAATCATTTTCTTTAATAATGTACAAACTTAGCAAGACCTTCAGTGTTTGAACTGCAACCATTCTTAAACACACTCACAGGCCAAGAAGAAACAGATCAAGCAAATTGCTGACGCTCTTTTGCTTATTGCTTCTGTTGATAAGAATAATTAGTTGTTTAGATATTTTAAATGTACTACCAATGAAGTGCTTAGTTCTTGTTTGTTGTCATCCTGACCTCTTAACAAAAATGGTGATGGAGTAAACTTAGGACAAACCTAGTTTGTTATTCACTGGCAACTCTCTGGTCTCTGAAGTTGGGGTGTTGGGAGCTGTTTTTATATGTTCTATAATTATACTCATCAATGTGGTTGGAATCCAGACATTCTTCGAAGTTTGTTTATCTTGTCATGTGATTGTGTCATTGTTTGTTTCTCTTATCATGTGATTGTGTGATCTTTTCGTCAGTTCAAAAGGCATGTATGTAAGTGTGTGACCAAATAATATGAATCGAACCCAGCACGCACGCACAAACACACAGAATAATGAGAATAAACTCTAATTAAACCCTTTTAGTCTGGTAACTGGCTTCTTTATCAGTTATTTGTCATGCAAACAAAAATTTCTGGGTAAACTGACTCCTAAGGAAACAAGTGGCCCAGCTTCCAGGAAGAGAACTTAAAAAATGCTTATTGATTAGTTCAATGGCTTGGGTGCATTTAATAATTTGCAGACAACACTCTTCTCTGCAGAATACTCCTACTGGTAAAAGTTAACTAGTGTTAGCGTAATTCATGCTTCAACTTTTCCTTCCTTAAAATGTCCTCAACTCTCATTCACCTCTTTGAGATCGATCTATTTTCAGGTTGTGTTTCTGCATCTGTGTATGTCATGTTACAAAATGGACTAACCTTTATGGCCTTTAGAGCCCGGAAGAGTAAACAAACGGATTGCCAGAGGACAAAATTGGGGATGTTATCAAGGTTAACATGGCCACAAGAGCATTCCAGAGACCTCAATTGAGGATTTGAAACAGGCATAGATTTTTTTCAACTGACCACTCATTCTTGTCTGACCTTTCTTTTTCATTTGTTTCTATGCTGACAGACTTCATTTATTAGACTTAGTATAGCTTATCTCTACTGCTGAATCTGCTCTGACATTGCCTTTGAAAAATCCAATATTTCATATATCATATTTTGCAAACTATTGTATTCTTCATGATGATGTTCAATTGTACATGGTCCTTCGTACAATTCTGGTGATCTATTTGGTGACTTGGGTGTATTTTGGCCATTTTCGTGATAGAAACAATGGAATAAGCTTGATCATCCTGACAAGTTAAAGTTAATGCCATTGCCAGTAGATGGGATTGAAAAGTAATTTCTGTTGACATTTTATTCAAATCATATGGAAGTTATGATTATTCAGTACCCCGAAGTTTCATATGACAAAAGTACCATCTTTAGATCAATTTCCAAAATGGTACCGAATTGATAATGGTGGCCCCTTTGAGAATCCAATTATTCTTATTTGTGCTATGTGGTGCTACAGCTGAGCAAGGTGATGAATATCAGTCGGGTATGTATCCTAATGAAGTTGAGCACTGTATCAGCTTCCAGCAAGGACAATATTGGCAACCTCAGTTGGATGCTTTGCAACCCAGATTATGTACTCATCTCTATTTGGACATGAAGTACTGAAAGGAATGCAAGTTGAAACACCGTTTATTCATCGTTAAATTCCCTACTTCACAGCAAGGAGTGTTGATCGCCGAATTGTCTGAAATGGACATCAATCACCGATCATTTATAATTCTGATGTTCTTTTCTGATGGTGAAAGTTCAACTTTTATAACAGGTGTTGGAGTGGAAGATATATTGACAATGTCCACGTATATAACTTGGCATCCTGGAGATTGTTGTTGAGTTCACCTATAAGTGGTATGAGCTTTTTATTGAAAACCTGGACTGCCATGTTTATGAATCTACTCTTACATAACTATTACTGGTTCCAGACACGGCAACACTGCCTGGAGTACAGCCGATAAGACCTAATCTGATTACTGATATCTTCCTTGCTCCCAAATGGTACAAAATCTAGTACCAAAAAAGATTAGAAATTAATTCGAAGAAACAAGAAAAGCAGACCTTGTTATTTACATTTGCAGAACGGAAGGAGAAGAGGAAAGGAGCTTTAATTGCTGAGAACATTGTCGAACAAGAACAGTTGCATATTGCTCTGGTGTAGAAACGTGACTCGTGGGACAAATACGAGGCAAGAAGTAATTCTTAATGTAATCGTAGTTGCCCATTCCAACTGTGTATATGCATTTGCTCAGATACTCTGCAGTTGATTTTCTATTTCTTGTTAGTATTCTCCGAATCAGCGATATGGGGAAAATATATGATCAAATTGTTCAGATTCCTGTCGTAAACTATATTGGAGTGTTAAGCGTTTGAATTGCTAGGTCTTGTCGTGCAGTTTCATCTCCAATTCCTGCTCCTCCGGAGGCATAATGAAACCGTCTAGAAGTTGAGCTGCAACAAGAAGTTTTTAAATAAAATAATTTGCTCCATGAATCTGCATGCAATAAAGAGAAAGAATAAGATGCTATAACTCTATATGTTACATATACTTGTAGCATCTACAATGTTAGACCACATGAAAATCTTCCAGTTGGGCCTTCAGGAAATTAATTCCATACGGAGGGTAGTTCGCTTTAGCCTTTGCCGGAAGAGCACTATTATTGCCATTGTCAAATAATGAATCTCCAAAAATGAAGTAACGTGGCACTTGCTCTGCTCCATTAACCCATTTGAAGTACAAGCTCAAAATCATTACTAAGAGATGCCACTATTTACGCTTCCTTGCCATTGCCAAAGAAACTTAGAAGTGTGTGTGTGTGTGTAAAGATTTGGCATCAATCACATGTGAAAATGAAAGAGTGTTGCTGTCAATTACTTCAAAAAATGAAAAAGAGTAATGCTTGATGTCTTTGTATTTCAGTCTCAATCGATACGGTAGTACCACGTCAATGACAACACCATTTCCTTAATTTTGGATTTTATGCTATAATCCAACCTTGTATTAAGAAAAAATACATAGTTATGATTAGTAGGGGTGAGCAACAATTCGTTTCGGTTCCGAATCGAACTGAATCATCGATGTTTTTAGAAATAATATTTTGAATCCAAATTCGTTTGGTTTTTTTTTTTTGTCCAAACAACTGGGGGCTGACGCCAAATTACCCTTAAATTTAAAGTTTTAAACTGTGCACAGTTGTTAACATGAACGTGACAAAATTAAGATTTAAAAAACTCCGTATAGCCAAATGTACGGATAATTGAAGATAAGATTTCAAAATATGATTGGATATGTATGTTAAATTTCCAAAATCTTAACAGAAGCCAATAAATCAAAGCCACTGATGCCATTTTGGACAATACTTGAAAAACAAAGAAAGAAATTGTCAAATAAAGGAGAAAAGTACATGCCAAGTTGCAAATTCACTAGAGTGGGCATAAAGACTTACTTAAATTGTAAAATGTTTGTGTGTGTGTGTGGTTGTCGTTGAGTGTTAGAAAATGTATATTTATAAAGGAGAAAATCGTCATTTTATACTACAAATTTTACCAACACCTTTACTTTTATGAATTTAACCTTCTTTTGATTTAATTCCGTGTGTTTTATTTTAATTAAGTATTTTATGTATTTTAGGGGCATCATAGTCATTTCACAATAAACGAGAGATCAGATGGCAAAACGGACATCACTTTTGAACTCAGGACGGTCGAAAACCTTAGGAGGAGCATAAAAGGAAAAATGACATTGTTCACATATACGGCACTATTCACGTATGCAGATACATTCGCTCACGATGATGATGTGGCATTGATGATGTGGCATTGGCCACGCGATCACGACTAAAATTTATGTCTTGTTGATGGTGACGTGGCGTATCGGTGGGCGAAAAATCTCGCATACGTCACATGCGATTATTTTCAACCAAACCGCATTCTTTCAAACCGCGTGGCGCGCAATCACGAGCGTTAATTTTTTTAATCCGATTTACTCCATGTATCTATAAAAGGGGGCCTCTCCCCCCTAATTTGATAGCTCTGAATCCATTTTTGGGATCCCTTTTCTGTAATTCCTTCTCCATCTTGTATTTTCTACGTATTTTAATAAATTCTCATTTTGCCCCTAGTTCAATTATGAGTAGTTAATTTTCTTTCAAGCTTGGGTTGAAGGTGAAGTCTCAACATGTGTCATGGGCTTTATTTGGTAAATTTACTTTCTCTTCCCCTTTAATTTTTGTGGATGTTTTGACTTGTCGTCGACAAATAATATTAATCTTGTCTAGGCCTTATTATTATTATTATTTAAATTTTATGAGGTGTGGATTCCCCCCTCATGATTTAATTGGCATTAATAAGGATTATTTAGCCCATGATGCATGTTGATGCGGATCCAGATACCCAAGTACGTCATTTCAATAGAATTCTCTTCAATTTATTCTCATCATTTCAATTCTAATTTTAGAATTTATTCTCGCCATTTTAATTTAAGTTTTAGCATATTCCAAATCATTTCCACCACAAATCCAATCACCCATTTACAAAATTAATTCTACACATAATTAAAATTCACCTCCTCGTGGGATCGACACTCGTCACCATTAATCTATACTACAATAGATTCGTGCGCTTGCAAGTACATTAAAATTTGCACAACAAGTTTTTGGCGCCGTTGCCAGGGAGGTAAGTAATTTTAATTCGTAAAATTAATTTTTGTGAATAATTTCTTTTAATTGTTTTCTTGTAATTTTTTTTTAAAAAAAAAGAAAAAAAAGAGTGAATTTACATTTTGAGCTAAGAATTTTTATTTATTTATTCTCTCTGTTCTTTAAAATTCTGTAATTTAATTTTCAATTTATTTGTCTTTGTAATTTTTTTTATCTTATTAATTTCATTTTTAGTTAATTTCACGAATTTGTTTTAATGTTTTTTTATAGAAAGGTTGTAACAGCGTAATAAGGTTAGTATCGTAATTTCTCATTTTCTTTATTTTTATTTATTTTGTTTCCATTTATTTTTGTGTTCCTTGCATGCATGGTCGTAGGTCATTATTTCCTAATCTTGAACCTATAGATATTGAATTAGAAAAAACACTTCGCACACATAAGAACGTTAAAAATAAAATGGATTTACAAGCATCACAGGAGAGGTCATTTAAGGACTATTTTAGTCCCTTAGCTAATTTGAACACATCATGTATAAGATACCCAAATGTAGCTGCTAGGAGTTTTGAACTAAAACCTAGTGTGCTAAATTGTCTCCCCACATTTTATGGCCTAGAAAATGGGGACCCATATAATCATTTGAATGATTTTCATGCCATTTGTCAAACATTTAAATATGAGAATTTTTCAAATGATGATGTAGAGCTTAGATTATTCCCATTTTCTTTAAAGGATAGAGCTCGTTCATGATTAAATACATTGCCTGCCAATAGCATTTCATCATGGGAACAAATGGTAACTAAATTTTTGAATAAATATTTTCCAGTGCATAAAACCAATGTTATTCGCAGGGAAATCTCAGAGTTTACTTAGAGAGAGGATAAGCAATTTTTCGAAATATGGGAGTGATTCAATGGGCTACTCTTGAAGTGTCCACATCATGGGTACGAGAAATGACACCAATGCCAATACTTTTTGGAGGAATTACTACCAAATGTGCAAGAATGGCTAATGGCAACAAGTGGAGGAGAGCTAATGTCAAAAAGTGCATCAGAGATTTGGGAATTCTTCCAGCGACAAGCGGATAATTCCCAACAACGGAGTCGATCACTCAGGAATATTAGAAGAATTAAGGGAGTAAATGAGGTTCAAATTAGCGAGTCAACTTCGGGAATCAAAGAAGTCAAGGAGATGGTTGAAGGTTTTGCTTGACAAATAGCATCGTTATCGACGGCTAAATCAACAGAACCACATGACCATGACTCATACTCAGATCAAGCCAATGCCATATGTGTAATGAGAAAGCCATCAAATTACAACCCATACTCCAACACATATAACCCTGGATGGAGAGACCACCCCAATTTTTCATGGTCTCAAGGATTCCAACAGAATGGACCAGAAGCTCCAGCTCCACCAATGCAATAAATTCCTCAAGCCTCTCAGCCCCCATTTAGACCATACAATCAGAACCAGAACTACTCTCAGCCCAGACCATGGAAGGATTCATTCCAGAATTTCAAGAATGTTACTCACTTCACGATTGAGCAACAGAACCGCACCATTGATGGACTACGAAATGAGTTGAGAGCAGGCTTCAATTCACAAGCCCAATCGAGAAGATGGTGGGACAACTTGCTTCTTCAGTTCAGACCTTGACAATGACCGTTGAGAAAGGTAAGTTTCCAAGTCAACTAGTGCCTAATCCTAAAGGAGTACATGAAGCAAGTACCAGTTCACCACAGCAGCATGGAGAGGTCAAAGCAGTCATGACCTTGCGAAAAGGAAAAGAAGTCGACAATAAAGTGGAGATGCCGGTGACAAAAGAAAATCAAATTGTACCTGTGAATGTTGAGGACTCATCACCGGAGGAGAAAGAAGAAACCAACCCACGAGAATACGTTCCCAAAGCTCCATTCCTCCAAAGGTTAGCTAAAGGCAAGAAGGGAAAATCCACAGATGAGATTCTTGAAATCTTCAAACAGGTAAGTGTTAATATCCCTTTGCTTGATGCTATTAAACAAGTTCCATCTTATGCCAAGTTTCTTAAAGACCTTTGTACTAAAAAGAGAAATATGCATATTCAAAAGAAGGTATTTTTAATAGAAAACGTTAGTTCTATACTCCAACATAAAATTCCTTTAAAATGCAAAGACCCAGACTCCCCCACTATCTCATGTAGTATAGGGAACCACACAATTGAGAATGCTTTGTTGGATTTAGGAGCTAGTGTAAATCTGTTGCCTTACTCTGTATTCGTGAAACTTGGACTGGGAGAATTACACCCAACTCCAGTGGTGTTACAACTTGCAGATCAGTCCACGAAAATACCTCGTGGTATTGTGAAGGACGTGCTTATCCAGGTAGACAAGTTTTATTTTCCTATTGATTTCATTGTAATTGACACTCAACCAATACAGGATTCAAGGAAGCACATTCAATGCAGGACTGGAAATATACTGTTGTCCTTCGGCAACATGACTATGGAGCTGAACATTTTCAACATTGCCAAACAACCTCATAATGCAGATGATGGAATTATTGATGTGAATTTAATTGAAGGATTAGTTGATGACACTTTTATTTCAAACCTTAGTGATGATCCTTTACAAACATGTTTAACTCACTTTGGTTTGGATTTTGATATTGACAGATCAGTCGATGAGGTCAACGCCCTACTTGACTCCACACCATCCTTGGACACTAATAAATGGAAGTCAAGAGTTGAACAACTAGCACCATCAGAGAAGAAACTCATCCCCTCATCAGAATCACCACCGAAACTTGAGCTCAAACCATTGCCCAACACATTGGAATATGCATTTTTGGGAGAAGAAAGTACTCTACTGGTAATCATCTCATCATCCCTAAATGACGAACAAAAAAGGTAAGTTGTTGGATGTTTTAAAAGAGCATAAAGGAGCATTAGGATGGACCATAGCGTACATAAAAGGTATAAACCCAGTAGACTGCATGCATTACATTCACCTTGATGAAAATGCTAAATCTACTAGGAAAATGCAACGTCGGTTAAATCATAATATGAAAAAAGTTGTTAGAACTGAAGTCCTTAAGCTATCATTTACCCAATTTCTGATAGTTCATGGGTCAGTCCTGTACAAGTTGTCCCTAAAAAGTCAGGAGTCACAGTAGTTACCAATGCTGATAATGAATTGATACAAACTAGAGTAACTACAAGATGACGTGTATGCATTGATTATAGAAAATTGAATTCTGTCACACGTAAATACCATTTTCCTTTACCATTTATCGATCAAATGCTTGATAGATTAGCAGGCCACGAATTTTATTGCTTTCTAGATGGCTACTCAGGATATAATCAGATTCCCATAGCACCAAAAGATCAAGAGAAAACCACTTTCATTTGCCCTTTTGGCACTTTTGCATATAGAAGAATGCCATTTGGATTATGTAATGCACCTGCTACATTTCAACGATGCATGTTAAGCATTTTTTCTGATATGGTTGAATGATTTCTTGAAGTCTTTATGGATGACTTTTCTGTCTTTGGTGACTCGTTTGATCAATGTTTACATCATCTAACACTAGTTTTGCAGAGATGTATCGAGAAGAACTTGGTCTTAAATTAGGAGAAATGTAATTTTATGGTAAAATAAGGTATTGTTCTCGGTCACATCATTTCGAGCAAAGGTATTGAGGTTGACAAAGCCAAGGTGGATCTCATTTCTAATCTTCCTCCACCTAAAAGTAGAAGATCTTTCCTTGGGCATGCTGGTTTTTATAGACGTTTCATTAAAGATTTTAGCAAAGTTTCTAGACCCTTATGCAATCTACTTGCTAAGGATGTACCTTTTGTCTTTGATGATTTATGTCTTGTTGCGTTTGAAAAATTAAAGCATTTGTTGACATCATCACCTATCATTCAGGAGCTTACCATTTGAGCTCATGTGTGATGCATCCGATTATGCAGAGAGCGATTAGGACAAAGGGTTGATCGAATTCCTCATGTTATTTACTATGCTAGTATGACATTGAATGATGCACAGTTGAACTATTCAACTACTGAAAAAGAAATGCTAGCAGTAGTGTTTGCATTGGAAAAATTTCGATCTTATCTCATTGGTTGTAAAATAATTATATTCACAGATCATGCTGCTCTTAAATATCTTCTCACAAAGAAAGATGCAAAAGCTAGACTAATTCGTTGGGTGTTACTTTTGCAGGAATTTGACTTGGAATTCAAAGATAAGAAAGGCACAGAAAATGTTGTGGCGGACCACCTCTTTCGTCTCCATTTTGACACAATTACAAAGCCATTAATATTGAATGAGTCATTTCCAGATGAACAATTAATGAGTGTGAAAGTATTACCTTGGTATGCTGATATAGTTAATTATCTTGTTACAGGTAAACTTCCAGAGCATTGGACCAAGCAAGAGAAGGCCAAATTTTTTGCAGAAATAAAGAATTTCTTTTGGGATGACCTGTATTTGTACAAGTATTGTGCAGATCAAATTGTTAGACGATGTGTCCCAGAAAGTGAAATTCAGAATATTCTTTCATTCTGCCCTGAACAAGCTTGTGGAGGCCATTTCAGTGCTAAGAAAACAGTGACTAAAGTTTTACAATGTGGTTTCTATTGGCCATCTATATTTCGAGACGCTTACACTTTCAGTTCTTCATGTGATAGGTGTCAACGAATAGGGAGCATTACACGAAGAAACATGATGCCACTAAATCCAATTTTGGTGGTTGAGATTTTTGACGTATGGGGTATCGACTTCATGGGACCCTTTCCTCCTTCTTTTGGCCATCAATACATATTGGTTGCTGTTGACTACGTATCGAAGTAGGTAAAAGCAATTCCATGCAGAACTAATGATCACAAGGTGGTGATAGGATTTTTGAAAAGCAACATTGTTTCACGCTTTGGATTCCCTCGAGCAATAATCAGTGATGGTGGTGCCCACTTTTGTAACAAAGCATTCAAAGATCTTTTGACAAAGTATTCAATCACACACAAAGTGGCGACCCCATATCATCCGCAAACCAGTGGCCAAGTTGAGATCTCCAATCGAGAAATAAAGCACATATTAGAAAAGACGGTGAGGTCAGACAAAAAAGATTGGTCATTAAGACTTGATGATGCATTATGGGCATATAGAACGGCTTTCAAGACCCCGATTAGGATGTTACCCTACAGGTTAGTGTATGGAAAAGCTTGCCACCTACCTGTGGAACTCGAGCATCGTGCATATTGGGCTATCAAGAAATTCAACTTTGACATGCAGCAAGCCAGCTCAGAGAGAAGATTACAGTTGGGAGAACTTGAAGAAATTCGCAATGACGCATACAAAAATGCCAAGATTTACAAGCAACGAATGAAAGTCTTCCATGACAAGCAAATTATGAGAAAATCGTTCACTCCAGGTCAGAAAGTGCTTTTATTCAATTCTCGCTTGCACCTATTCCCAAGTAAGTTACACTCTCGATGGTCTGGTCCCTTTATTGTTCATACTGTTTTTCCACATGGGGCAATTGAAATTAAGGACCCAAAGAACGGTGTAACGTTTAAAGTTAATGGTCAAAGATTAAAGCCATATATAGAGTACCAACCACATGGAGAAGATACCGAAATAAATTTGAGTGACCCACCAGATTTGAATTGATTTTTTTTTCTTTTCTTTTCGTTGATTTGATTTTTTTTCTTTCTTTATATTATTCTTCTGCTAATTGAAATTATTTTTGCATAAGTGTGTTTGTTTAACTATTAAGTTTTCTTTTATCATTTTTAATTATGAGTACCTTACTTAGACCGTTGCTCCTGAACATTCTTAAACCACTTTAACGTGTCAAATCTCATCTCAAAAGGCAGATTCGATTTTGTAAAACACATCATATTTGGGCTCTGCAACCACCAGAGTTAGTAGCCTATGTTGAGGGTTTATAAAGCCAACTCAGAGACATTGAGAGAAGTGTGTACAACATCCAGTTGGAGCTTGAGGTAAATTCAATAAGAGGACGATTTTGATTTTCTTTGTGTGTTTTAATTTTTTTTTTCTGTTTGTGTGCTTTAGTTTGTTACCCCGGTGAAGTGGCGGATAACGGTACTCCGTGACAATCAAGTCAGTTACTTCAGTTTTCCATAATAACTGATATTCTGAGGCGAAGGTATGGACAGAAACGAGACTCTAGCGAAGTTTCACAAGTGATTCCCTTCACTTCCTCAGAATGCCCTCCTTACGATCTATAAAGCTCGGTCCGAACGCATGCGATTACTCATGAGGAATAACATACCTGCTGACATCCGTTGGTTAATCGAGGCGAGAGTACGATTGGCAGGTGAGTTACCTCCAAAATTTATTGCATATATGCCTGGTTGTGGTAAAGGAAATTATGCAAGAAAACGACGAGCTCGAAGAATTTCTGTTGCTTGTCATAAGTACGCCAGAATGAGTTGCGATAAAAAAATCATGTTCTTTACGAATGTTGTCTGATAACAGGGAAGATATGATTCAATTCATTAGGGATGACTTGAATAAGGAGTCATTGGATGATATCATTTTGTCTCTTGAAACGCATCCCAGTGGATATGTGCAAGAAGCGATTCTCCAGTTATGGCCATTATTCCAGAAAGAGCATGCACGATATAGTCTTGGGAATCTGACTATAAATGACCATGTTTGCCAGTTTGTAAGAAAACTGGATAGGAAGCCCATCCTCGACCCATAGAGGGCGTTTAAGCCGTTTCTGGACGTAAAACCAGAGGAAGATGTGAGCTACAGTCGCAACTACCTGTAAATATCCTTTTACTTTACTGTTATTTTATTTCACTATTTTTTTATTGTGTGCATTATTGTCTTTAATAATTTTATTACTGTTTACTTTTTCCTTATTACTGTTTATTTTTTCCTTTTTACTGTTTCCTTTTTTACTCGCGAGCCACGTGCTTTACGCGTTATTTGACACTGACATGTTACCTCATACACAACTGTGACCCACTGTCACCAAGACTCTTAAATGTGATATTTTTTGTCGAGCACTCACAAATTATTTTTTGAGAAGTATCCCAATGGCAGCTACTCCAAATAGACAATTCAAGAACATTTGTGTGCTTTCTGGATTTAACTATGACAAACATAAAGAGTTCGTTGAGGCAGCCATAGATCTTGGTCGAAGCATAGCAGCGAGAAAATTACACTTGGTGTATGGAGCATGTAATCGAGGGTTATCAAAAATGGTCTCAGAAGCAGCTTTTATCAGAGGCAGCCAAGTGTTAGGCATCATCCCAAGAGTCCTAAAACCATTGGGCAGTTCGTCTGACTCATCAACTGGAGAAGAGTTAGTCGTCTCAGGTATGCAAGAAAGAATAACTGAAATGCTTAATCATGCTGATGCTTTTATTTTCCTTCCAAGAGATCTTGCAACACTAGAGGCACTTATCACACTAGGATCTTGGGCCCATCTGCATATCTACCAGAAACCTATCGGTTTGTTAAATGTCAATAACTTTTATGATGGCTTTATCGCATTTCTTAACCATGCAATAAAAAACTATTTCATTCCCTCTAATGCGAAAAAACTCTTTATTTGTGCTCACACTGCTAATGAGCTACTTGATCTGTTATAAGCTTATAAACCGGAGCCAGACCCCTGGACCTTTGTGTTGGAGCGTCCAAATAATAATGGTAATAGTAGCAGCAGTAAGAAGTACAAATTAGATTTAACTCTCCGCCTGTAAATATTTTCTTCTGTGTTGCACCACCCAGGTGATGTCTTCTAAACTCTACTTCTTTCCTTTCAAACATTGAGGACAATGTTTCGTTCTGGTTGGGGGGAGGGAATAGTCGATAATTGTGGAATCTTGGTTAAGTTTTTACTGATTTTTTATTGTAGAAACTAACTGTTGCTAACATTTTGTGTTGAAGATGGCTGAATATGGAGTGTAGTGACTCTAGAAACGCATCTTCATCGTTTGAAAAAAAAATAAAAAAATAAAAAAAATTTCAGACATTTTCTTTTTCTTTATTAAGTCTTTATGTTCATTTTTCTTCTTCTTTCTCCTCTATAAATATACATTTTCAAACTTTTGAGCCTATAAAAAAAAATCATTTTCTTTTTCTATCATTTTAAGTGTAACTTTTCTAATTAGTTTTTCTGCATCATTTTCGCATTTCTGCATGCATATTTTTCTTTCATGTTTAGAATAGGTTGGGGGGTAGAATGTTGTTTAAAAAAAAATTTTGTGATTTGTTTTAACATTGGATGAGATGATTAATTTTAAATTTTAGTATTTATATTATCTTTGGTCTTAAGTGATGTTACACTATGTTTGCTACTCTACATGTTGATGTCGGAGACAAATATGAGTTGCTTGAAGGAATGAACATGTCATAAATATGTGACAAGTGAGTTGTTGAGCCTATCATTTTCTTGGAGAGTAACCATTTTGCCCATTTTTCATACAGCTTACCAGTTTATTATTTTATACACGATCTCTAGATTTCTTTTAAGTTAACCCTTAAAAAACATTTGTAAAAAAAAAAATGTGTGTTGCTACATTTGGAGGCCCATCTAACTAGTAGATATGGAAGGTTATTTAGAGCCCTAAAAGACGATGGAAAGGTCATCTTTGTCCCGTTTGAGCCTTTCTAGCCAACCCTTTTGTGATATATCCATAGTTAACCATTTTGAGCCTTTTAAAAAAAAAGAAAAGAAAAACCTTTTATTTGTTAAACTTATCTTGACCCACTTCGATTTGGAGTATTATCCAATGTCTTATAAGTTTCATCACCTATTTATGTTTGAGAAAAATGTAAATAATTATTTTGTTCAGTGAAGTTATGCCAAATAAAAGAAAAAAAAAACAACAAAACAAAAATTGTTGTTTCAAAAGAAAAAAAATAACAATAAAAGGTGAAATCCACCTTGCAACTTCAAAAAAAAAAATCTTTGCATTTTTCTCAAACATACACTTTGTTTTCCTTATTTCCCTTCTTTCTTAACCATGTCCCTAGCCTACATTACGTCCTAATAAAAGTCCTTCTTGATTTTAGGGAACTATAGTCTGAAGTAGAAGCTAGTTATATGGGCTAAAAAGATGTAGTGGTGCATATAAAAAATAAATAAATAAATTGGGTTGACTAACATTTTTTATTTGAATTGAGATCGTATTATTTCTAAGCTGATGGCATATTTATTTCATCTTGGTGAGAGCATGTGATATCACTTCTTTATTATTTTCTCTCAATTACCATTCATTGGAGTAACTATTTTTATTGGGTTTAATTTCTTTATGAGAGTGTCACTACTTCCAGTGAGATTTTGGGGTTTGACATGTCATTCTTGAAAGTAGCTATAACAAAGTCTACTGGGCTGATTCATCTGGATGGTTGATGTGGGTGTGATGTTGCTTTAGACTGGAGATAATACTTATACTTTTATTTGATTGCTATCATTAATCTGATTGAATAAACACGAGTGTTTCTAAATAATAATAAAAAAATTCATTTTGGTTTTGAATTTTGTTTTCGCTTTATTTGCTAGGGACTAGCAATAAGCTGGTTGAGGGGTGTGTTGAGTGTTAGAAAATATATATTTATAAAGGAGAAAATCGTCATTTTATACTACAAGTTTTACTAACACCTTTACTTTTATGAATTTAACCTTTTTTTGATTTAATTCCGTGTGTTTTATTTTAAGGGTAATTTTTAAAAACCTCCCCTGAGGTTTAGGCTTGTTGCAAGTAGATGGCGAGAATCGATTTATTTGTAAAAAAACCCCCTACCGTTAGTTAATTTTAACATTGACCGTTAGTTGACTGTGCAAAGACAATATTACCCTTAACAATAGTTTGTAAACGAAAATAACTAAAAAAAAACCAAAATTATTGGCTATTTTACCCTCTTTAAATTATTGATATTTTCTTAAAATTCCTACAAAAAAGATAAAATTAAAAACTTGAAAAATCCTCTTTAAATTATTGATATTTTCTTAAAGTTCCTACACGAAAGATAAAATTAAAAACTTGAAAATGAAATAGTCATAATCTTTACCTATGATATTGTAAATCTTTGGAATTGACAAGAATAAAATTTTCAAAAAATAGGGTTTGTGTTTTCGTGCCAACAATTTTAGTTTTTTTTTAGTTATGTCAGTCTACAAACTATTGTTAAGGGCAATATTATCTTTGCACAGTCAACTAACGGTCAATGTTAAAATTAACTGACGGTAGGGGGTTTTTTACAAATAAACAAATTCTCGCCATCTACTTGCAACAAGCCCAAACCTCAGGGGAGGTTTTTAAAAATTATCCTTTATTTTAATTAAGTATTTTATGTATTTTAGGGGCATCATAGTCATTTCACAATAAACGAGAGATCAGATGGCAAAACAAACATCACTTTTGAACTCAGGATGGTCGAAAACCTTAGGAGGAGCATAAAAGGAAAAATGGCATGTTCACGTGTACAGTACTATTCACGTGTATGGTACTGTATACGTTACTGTTCACTACACTGTTCATATAGACGGATGATGACGTGGCATTGACCGATGAGGTGTCACGATCCTGTTGGACTAAAATTCTTATGTACTGTTGATGGTGACGTGGCAGCATATCAGTGGACGAAAAATCTCGCGTACGGTACATGCATCACACATGATTATTTTCAACTAAACCGCGTTACTGTTCAACCCGGGTCAAACCGTTTCACTGTTCAAACTGCGTACTGTTGACTGATGACGTGGCACAATCCTGAGCGTCCAAACTATTTTTAATCCGATGGTCATGATTTACTCCATGTATCTATAAAAAAGGGGCCTCTCCCTCCTAATTTGATAGCTCTGAATCCATTTTTGGATCCATTTTCTGTAATTTCTTCTCCATCTTATATTTCTACGTATTTTAATAAATTCTCATTTTGCCCCTAATTCAATTATGAGTAGCTAATTTTCTTTCAAGCTTAGGTTGAAGGTGAAGTCTCAACATGTGTCATGGGCTTTATTTGGTAAATTTACTTTCTCTTCCCCTTTAATTTTTGTGGATGTTTTGACTTGTCGTCGACAAATAATACTAATCTTGTCTACCTTGGTTATTATTATTTGGCACGATAAGCCCTTAGCACCATATTGATTAGAGCGTGGTTTATGAGGTGTGGATTCCCCCCCTCATGATTTAATTAGCATTAATAAGGATTATTTAGCCCATGATGCATGTTGATACGGATCCATATACCCAAGTACGTCATTTGAATAGAATTCTCTTCAATTTATTCTCGCCATTTCAATTCCAATTTTAGAATTTATTCTCACCATTTTAATTTAAGTTTTAGCATATTCCAAATCATTTCCACCACAAATCCAATCAGTTGTCTTATGAATTCTGTCATTTGGTAAAACATTGGATTTCACAATAAAATTAATTGATATTTTTAATATTAAATTTAGTGGTCTCACCATAAGATCTACTGTTAATTTTATGATAAAATTCACCACTTCATCACATGACACGATGGAATCTTATTAAACTATCTCACAATCCTCTAAAAATTGTTCTCATATAAAATTCCTAAATCCAAACAAAAATAATGGGACTTGTGCCGCGGTCGATATATCAAGAGCATGTGATTACTATTTACATGTAGGCATTGTACGGTTGAAACTGAAATAGTGTTATAGAAACGTGATAAAATCATGAAACATGTGGCGTTTTATAGCATTTTTATAATGAACTAGACTCTTATAATATAGTAATGGGATATTTCCACCGAAACTTTTTTTTTTTTTTTGGGTTTGAATCCTACCTAATCTAGAAAATAATTATAAACGATGCATAAAATTTTAAAGTAATAAATAAAGAAGAATTATAGATGATTAGTGTTAAAAATTGTATGTTTATTAAGGGGTAAAAAAATTGTATGTTTAGTTTTTTATTTTTTTCGTTGCGGCTTTTATCATTGTTTTTAAAATCTGTTGACCTCACCTAAAAAAAAAGTTGGACTATCTTTGTTTTTTCCATTTTTATGTGCAATGACTAATAGGATTTGTAAATGAGGACCATAAAGACTCACATGCAACAATCACCTAGGAAACTAAAAATTGTAGATTTTGATACAAACAATCTTTTGCTTGTGATGATGTTAGAGTGTGGGGAAAAAAAAAACAATAGTCCACATATCCCAAAATGATAAGCTTTAGTATTCCTTGGAAGAATGCTAAAAAAAAAAACAATAGCCCACATATATATGTATATGTGTATGTGTGTGTGTGTAAGATTTATTCTTGATTGCTCTAATGTAGTGTTAATTAATTAATTAACTAATTATTCTCCTGCATAGGAATATGGTATGTACAATTGATTTAGTATTTCCATGTTTTTTTTTGGTTTCTTTAATTCTTTCAAGCTCTTGAAAGACACACACACACATATAGAAATATGGGCCACAATTGACGGTGCTTAATGCTTATCATTATTAGGGACCATGGCTAATCGACATGTATTGCACAAATTAGACCCTTCAATTGACTTGTTTCCTTTAAACATACTAGGCCATTGTTGAATCCAAAAAGAAGAGAAAAGACAAAATTTACTAAATACTTCAGCTACGTGTTGCAAAATTTATCTCACATGAAAAATAAAATAATCTAAAAATTATATATATGTATGTATGTATGTCTCTTTGTCTCTCTGTGTGTGTGTAATCGAATTGCCACCATCAATGGCAGGTATGACTCATTCATAGATGTATATGGAGCATCAGTTTCCAATTTATAGGTGGAGTATCAGTTGTTGATCAACTTGAGTACATTCCAACGATTTAGGATTGATTAGGATTACATGTAAGTGGAATTTTTTCCAATTAAAAACACGTGTTATTGTTAATTTATAAGTTTTTCATTAGATAAGCATGCCATGAAATTTTCACAAGAAAAAATATGTTGTTATTATTGTTTTCAAATTAATAGTATCATCAATTACTAACACCGTAATATCATTATTTTGGTGATACTATAGTGACACGAATTACTGACACAAAAATAGTGTTATCAAATACTAACACCATAGTGTCACTATTTGGGTGATATTATATTGACACAAATTACTAGCACAAAAATCATTGACACTAAAAATTAGTGTCAGTGTGTTCTGACTTAAGCATTATTGATAGAATTAACAAGTGTCAGTAAAAGTAATTACTGACACCAAAGTAATTACTAATACTAAATTGGTATCAGTAAAACCTATTTTTCTAATAGTGTTTAACGCTAGTTATTATGCTGCAGGTGGTCTTTATTGCAAGCAATATAAAAAAATAAATAATAAATAAAATTGTAGATGGATTGGCTATAGAGAAAAAACAAAAGCTTGATTCATTCATAATGACGGTAACATAAAACTCGCCACACAGGACCGGACCCGAAGAAAATGTTTTTTTTTTTCATTATATGTGTTCACCACCACCAGCATTGATTCATATATATTATGAAAATATTTAAACTTTATGGTTAGCAAGCATTAAGATTAGGGGTGAAAGAGTAAAATAGTAATGGTAGAGTTGAGAAGTTTAGATTTATTGTAAAACATGATCAAGAGTATTTTGCTTAGTTTCATTTTGAGAGTAATACTCATTTTTCCATCATTTTGAGTGTGGTTTTATCACTCTTTGGTCAAGGTTCTATGTTCTGCTTATAACTAAATAGCATTGTTTTTTTTTTTTTCTAAATGGTATTTTAAAAGTTTTAACTGAGAATAAAAAATGATTTTGGAAGTAACATTTATAAAAATATTTGGTTTTCATATCATATTGATTTACCACCTTAAAAAAAAAAAATAGATATAGGGGTTAAGAATAATCTTTAAAGATGAGAATAAAATTCGATTAGAAAACTAGATCAAACTAAAAAGATAAAAAATACCATTGCCCCTATACAAAACACGCATGGTATGTACCACTGATTTTTAGGTGCAATGATACAACTAATGGAATACAAATTTGTCAAACGCATGCACTCAGAATGACCTTTGCTCAGTACACATACTTTTTTTTCCCCTTAATATTATGTCAAGTTTCATTGAATCTTTTATTTGTTATTAACTAGAACATAATATTAAACCCCCAAAATGATGTTTTATTGTCATCGAAGTCATATTAAACGAGCTAGCAGTTAACCAAAATCAAAGGAAAGGCACTTTGAGAAGTAATAACTCTCCGCTGAAGTTGCATTACAACAAAGCAATTTGAGTACAACAAATTAACAAATTAAAAGAAATGGTACATTTTGATAGAGATTCTCTATTTAACTATAATTAATTAATTATTTTTTATATTAATTAGTTAGTTAAATTAAGCTGAGCGAGGTGATGAATATCAATCGGGTAAGTATCAGAAGGAAGTTGAGCCTTGTATGATCTTTCAGCCATCATTACATAGGCAGCCTCAGTCGGATGTGCTGCATCCCACATGATATGCTCAGCTCTGTTAGGGCATGCAGTCCCCGATGGAATGCACGTTAAAACGCCGTTATTCGCTGTTAAATTCCCTACTTCACAGCAGGGAGAGGTGTTGATCACTGAAATTCCAAAAATGAATCATCTATTAGAGATCATATATATTTATGTTTTAGGAAAATGACACCTTGGCCCCTGATATTTCATCCCTAGCGTAAAACCATCGCAAACAAATAGATAAATAAATCCACTGTTGAAGGATAGATGTGACCTTTTAGCAAACAAATAAACTAGTTCAAATTCGTACGGTCTTATATAAGTAAGTTGAATGTGAAAAGGTCGTCTTTACCCTCCAAGTAATTATAAATTTGTTAATAAGAATCTCAGTGGTAAAAGCAATATTTAAAAAGGACCAACGTGTCATTCTCCCTAAAAAATAAAATTACGAAAGTGCGTCTAACGGTTAGTTTCCGTACCAGTTGCTGGAATACTAGATGATACGCTGGAAGTGTTCACATAGATGAATTTGGTATCCTGGAAATTGTTGTTCAGTTTATCAACTAGTGATACGAGCTTGGTGTTAAACATTTGGACTTCATTGTTTATGTACTCTACGCATGAAGTACCGTTGCCATACATGGCAATACTGCCTGGTGTACAACCGATAAGACCTAATCCAAATAGAGCTACCTTCCTTGCTCCAATGTTGTACAAAGTCTAGTACCATAGAAAAAGAAGAAGAAGAAGAAGTTAATTGAGAAGATAAAATGAAGAAGAAATACTAAGATTTGTTATTTGCTTACCACAAAATTTGAAGTACAATTTCTAAAATGACAAAGGAGAATGATAGTTTCGTCTCTTATAAGTTTCTTTATTAACCACATGGGTGTTTTTATATATTTATAATGAACAAAAATGGAGTAACTTAAGGTTTTCAAAAATAAGAAGGATAATTTAAATATGGTCAATTTATAAGATGATAACCTGATATTCACTTTTTTTTCACATAACGCCAAGGTAAGGTTTGTACCCAAAAGAAGGAAGTGTAACCATTTTTTTCCCCAAAAAAAAACAAAAAGGTCCTTTATGATCATGTCACTAAACCATATATGTGTAGTCATTTTCTCACTAAAAGATAATGATTTTAATTCATCAATTATACAAATAGTACTCGAAAGTTATTTTAAATGTCTTTTAATAATTCTTTGTGCATAATATGATTAGTCTGGCACTTTTTTTCCGCAATACTGCTGTTAGTGTTTGAAAAACTACTAGGTTGTTTCGAGCAGTTTCATTGCGAATTCCAGCTCCTCCAGATGCATAATTTACACCTCTGAGAATTTCCTGATCTTTTGCATTACTAGCATGCGCAAAAGACGGAATGATTACTAATACTTCATTTCACCACGAGTGTTAGAACATTAGTGAAGGAATATATCTCAGGGTAAGTTTGACCTTTTAAATGATTTAAAATGGTTGCGCAGAAGAAAATGTCATGTCAATTTTTATCCTTAAGGATAAAAATGTGCTATCATTCTAATCGAGCCTCAAATACTATCTCTAGTATTATTGAATAACTGTGAGCAAAGAAAAGCATCCATTTTTTTTTTCCAATAAAAAAGAGTTTCCCATATCAAAAGTTGAAGAAATATATGAAAATTAATCTTTTTTGTTTAAGAGAAAGAGAGAGAGAATTCGAAATAGAAACCTTTAATTGAAGAGAATATTGCTGAATTAGAACGGTGGCATATTGATCAGGCGTATAAGAACTATTCGTTGGGTAAAACTGAGGCAATAGGTAATTGTTAATGTAATCGTTGTTGCCAATTCCAACTGAGTATATGCATTTGCTTAGGTGTTTTGCAGCTGATTCTTCTCTATTTCCTAATATTTTTGCAATGCGAGAGGCTGTATTTTGGTGATTTTGTAGCTGCATGTCCAAGCTAATTACGGGTCCCTGTGAAATAAATATATCAACAAAATGCATTAATTAAAATAAGATCAGATAAAAAGATTAGTAATAAGATCGTTTGGATGGTCTTTTTATTTGTTAAGTATAAAGAAAAAGTATAGTGACAATCTCATGTTTTGGCAAAATAATCACAATTTATTTTAGGATACATGAACCTTCTTTTTTCATCGGGTTAATTTTGAATTATCTCCACATGATTAGATTATTTTTAAATCAACCCCTCACTTTTAAAACCTCAATTTACCTCTTATTTTTGTAAAGAAGAAAAAAAATTTATCAACCTACCCCATTTTTTCCTTATCTATCTTTGAACAAAAATGGAGTAACTTAAGGTTTTAAAAAATAAGAAGGATAATTTAAATATGGTCAATTTATAAGATGATAACCTGATATTCACTTTTTTTCACGTAACCCCAAGGTAAGGTTTGTACCCAAAAGAAAGAAGTGTAACCATTTTTTTCCCAAAAAAAAAACAAAAAGGTCCTTTATGACCATGTCACTAAACCATATATGTGTAGTCATTTTCTCACTAAAAGATAATGATTTTAATTCATCAATTATGCAATTAGTACTCGAAAGTTATTTTAAATGTCTTTTAATAATTCTTTGTGCATAATATGATTAGTCTGGCACTTTTTTTCCGCAATACTGCTGCTAGTGTTTGAAAAATTACTAGGTTGTTTCGAGCAGTTTCATTGCGAATTCCAGCTCCTCCAGATGCATAATTTACACCTCTGAGAATTTCCTGATCTTTTGCATTACTAGCATGCGCAAAAGACGGAATGAAATTCTCAAACCCTAGAAGTTGAGCTGCAAAATTGAAGAAAAAGATTTTGAAATTCGCAAACCATAAAAATGCAAATAAAATATATCATTGGCTGACTTAAATTGTAATATTTAAAAGAAGAATAAGGTAGGCATATACCTAAAATATCTCCCATGTTTCGACCATTTGTAAATCTTCCAGTTGCGCCTTCAGGAAAATCAATCCCATAAGGAGGGTAATTGGCTTTAGCCTTCGTTGAAAGAGCATTGTTATTGCCATTATCCCATAATGAATCACCAAAAATGAAGTAACATGGCACCTGCTCTGCTCCATTTACCCATTTTGACAAGTCCATCAAAATCAATGATAGCACTAAATGACATACTTTAAGCCCCATCGGCATTGATAGCAAAAGAAGAAATATATTTGGATTTGGTTTTTCAAATAAAAGAAAAGAAATTAGAAAATTAAAAGATTGTAGATTATGATGATGATAGAACATATAGAAATGTTATTTATATAGGAAATTGTGTGAAACATGCATGATCTCTATTATTGGTATTTCCCTCTGGCTTGTAGTATTTCTGTTTTCTTTTCACTTAACAATATTATCCTCGTTCGGTCGACATTCTTAAAACAAAAATTTCCATTATGGTGGTCAGCTGAGCTAGAAACTGAAATTTGAACAGTTTTTCTGTTAAATTACCTGAAAATTTATTTTTTAGGTTGGCTTTCTGTTTACGATTGTTGACTCTAAAATAGAAGAACTAATTTTTGTTGTTAATTAGGAGAATGATGGGGCATTTACATAAGAACAGTTTATTAGGATATAACCTTTTCTTTTATTAAGGTTTTGTTTTGTTTTTTTTTTGTACATAATAAATGCGAATATTTGTATATAGTAATTTTAAAAGTTTTTAATTTCATTAAAATACCAACCTTTCATGAGGGTTGCAACTTTTTAACATAGGCTTTCAATTTGCTCAACATGTAAAACACATTTAAATTAATTGCACAAATTTCAAAGATCATGTCCCTTTAGGAGTCCATAATTTATTTATAGAGAGAGAAACGTTTTGATTTAACTTAGTTTATGAGTTTGAAGACTTGTAAAGTGAAGGTTCGTAGTAGATACATTTCATTTTTCTCTTTATTCAGTATTTATCCGAACACTGAATTAATGTTGCTTGACCGGTTGTTCCTACAAATATAAACGTGCAATTTTATATTTATTGAATCTGGTAACAGGTGGCGGTGATTGGTGACTGGTGAATTGTTAAATTATTAAGGAAAATGCTTAACGTGAGGAAGGCTGAGAGAACTCTGAGAGAAACAGCAGGCTTGTGCTGCCGTTTCGCGCGTGTTCTCTTGCCCCACCCCAACTTTACTTTAAGCATTTCCTCTTATTTTTTATATTATTTTATCTCTCTTCTGTTTTTTTCTTCTTCTTCTTCACTTTTTTCTTTCTCTCTCTTCTGCAATTTCTTCGTTACTTCTCTCCATCGTCAATTTCATCTTCTTCATCAACAACATCATCATAACAATTATCTTCTTCTTCCTCCTGTCAATTTTGTTTCTTCTTCTTCATCAACATCAAAATTTGGTTTCGTCTTCTATCTTGTATAATTAAAAGCCAAGCACCCCTTTGACTTGGAATCAAAAAATCGAAATCAATACAGGTGTTGTTCTTCATTTGTTTGGGTTTTTCAAAACAAAAAAATAGGGGAAACAAACTTGGAATAATGGAGAGATCCGGACGAAGTGAAGAACCGGACTGGTGGTGTCTGTCGTGACGAGCTGAAGAGAAAGAGGTGGCTGTCAGTAACGATGCCGTTGACGAGAGAGAGTGCCGATGAAATTTAAGGGGAGGGAGAAGATACGGTAGTTTCTGGTGCTGGAGAGATGAGTTGACTGCAGCAAAAGGCCGACTGCAGCAAACGTTAAGTTAAAAAGAAAAAGAGAAAGTAACGTGGGGGGTGGGGCCACGAGAACACGCGCGAAACTCAGGGTTCTCTCAGCACGTTTAGCACCACTCAATTATTAATGGGTGGTGGGCTCTGTTTCTATTTTCACTTTGCTGGAATAAACAAGTGGAAGACTTGTTACATCCATTTTTCTTGACCCTTCATACTTTCTGTTCAATTTTCTCATTTTGCTTTTCAAAACTCAAACTTCTGTTTCTTTCTGTGCGAACAAAAAAGAAAAAGAAAAAAGAAGTCAATCATCGGAGACCCAATCCTGACGGCATCCGTTGAGTTGATGTCAAAAAGTTAGCTTCAGAGGGGATTCGGTTGTTTCTCATGGATGGATGTTGTTGGGTACTAAGAGCTGATAGTCGTATTAATTAATTAGTGTAGTTAGCTGAATGTTAAATGTTCAGTGATTTAATATGTACTTTTGACCTACACGTATGGCAATGAAAATTGAGTGAGTTTCTGTGATATAATATGCGCTGTTCAATCAAGCAACTCTACTTTAAAGTGATTGACGCAAATGAAACTAGTGAACCTGAGTTAGCTAGATGATAATTAAAAGATCAAGATTGTATTCCCATCATAATTAACAACTAAGGATCCAACGTGATTCAGTGTCTTGTACTAATTTCTTTTTCAATACATATAATGGCAACTTCATGAGCTGAACGTTAATTTCACTGTATTAATCACTTTTGTAATATTTTATTAAATCATAGAAGTGGGGATTTGATTAAAGGAGATTTTGATTGATTTATTTAACTATAAATTGTTCAGAGTGTGTTTCAGTCAGAAACTGTTAGTAAATTAATGGGTGTAGCAAAAACGTAACTAAAGTAAAATTGATAAATAATGAGACACAGAATCATATAGGGACACCAGAAATTACGTAGTTCGACTTTTAGCCTACGTCACAGAATCACATAGGGACACTAGAAATTACGTGGTTCGGTTTTTAGCCTACGTCCACGGGCGAAGACAAAAGAAAAATATTTTTCTAGTTAAATGAGGATTATAAGTATTATAATATTTTGACTTACTACTCAAAACCCCAATACACCTAGTCTCTCAAATCACTAAAACAAGAGTTTAAAACCCTTAACACTTTCAACTTTCAATTTTTTTCTTAAATAAATTAGAGAGTTCTAAAATTGGAATGGATGAAACGAAATTAGGAGCTCCCTTTTATAGCCAAATATTGGCTATTATTTTATAAAATTTTTTTCTTTCAATTATCGACGGCACCATTTTTTTTTTCAATATGATTGGTGCCGCCCTTAGCAAATGTTGAAAAGGGTTGTGAAATTCTTGCTCTTCTAGAAAGAGCAGCCCACCTCATTTGACAGAAACGGGGGAGTTCCTTCAATTGGCCTGACTTCCCAATTCAAGTCAATTCCTAGTATTATGGTAAAAAACAGAGGCTGTTCATCTCTTAAGCAATTTGGCCTGATGGATTATTTTAAATTATTCAGATTCTTTTAGCCAAACTCAAAACACGGGACTTCCTTTATGTCATCACTACTAATATTTTTTATTTCTTAACACAATTTATCAGTTATTGAATATTTGGACTCATCAACTTTGAAAAACTGTTATGATGAATATCTTCTACACCTGTATCAGGTTTATATATTTTTTTTCTGCAGTTTATTAGTGTAGAACTTCCTTGGTAGAGAAGTGAAAAATCACTAACACTTTATATGGGGTAGATATATATTCTACAAAAACTAAAACCAAGTCAAAGAAATTAGAATCATAGAGTCTGTGCGTGCAAACTTCAAACTTGTGAAATATACTTTTAAATTCGTATCATTTTTATGTGGGTGTCAAAAAGTATGATTGTTCTATTTACTTATATTGAATTGTACATACTAGTAAATTGAACTATAAGATTTTTTGTAATGAAAATATGAGTATTCAAAATAAATTTTAGGGTGTAAATTATTTCACACTAATTAAAAATGATATAAATTTAATTTTTTATCTGAGAAATCATGATGTGCACTCGTTCATCTTTTTGACTTTCTACATCTCTTTCTATTCACTTCTTTAATAACAATAAGCCAATGACTGTTAGGTACATCATAAAATTGAATGCTTATGTTTAAATATCTTTATTCAGTATGTATCTATGTATGAATAATCTCTTATTTTAGATTTGATTTAAATTTATCACATCACATCGTATCACACCTATGATCTTATTTACAAGTTCCTCTTGACTTCATGATGAGAAGTACAAAAATGTATTAAGCAATTAGCTAGTT
Source organism: Citrus mangshanensis (assembly GCA_030449895.1). Classification (NCBI taxonomy): domain Eukaryota; kingdom Viridiplantae; phylum Streptophyta; class Magnoliopsida; order Sapindales; family Rutaceae; genus Citrus; species Citrus mangshanensis. The sequence goes on from JASUUJ010000161.1 coordinate 8,715,275, forward strand.
GTTACAAATGAAACAAATATCTCGATGGGTTCATTAATTAATAATAATTTTTGCTAATAACAACTAAAATAAATCGTTTTATTCCAGGTTTATCGCTACCAGCAATCTTGCTCCATAAACTAATAAAACAAGATAAGCACCAAACTGTTGATGTAACAAAACCCAAAAGACTCTAGTATATGACATGAATTTACAAAAACGTGCGTAGAAATTTGAGATTGCTAAGAGAATTGAGTGCTCAAGGATAGGACGCAATTCACTTTCCCCTCTTTATTGGCTCTGCTTAACTTGTGTCTTCATTATTTATCTATTTTCCCAAATTTTTTCTTTAAAAAAATCAAAAGAAATTGAATCATGAATGTTATTGTGATATTAAATTATTTTAAAAAAATATTTCAAAGTCAAATAGTATATTTTGAGGGAAATATATTATTACATAAATTAATAATTACCTAGCATAAAACAAAATCCATATGATATGCTTGTATGGCTCGTTAAAATATGTTCTCAGCATTATTGCTTCTTTTTTAAACTGATTTATGTAGAAACAATGTTAATTTTTAAATAATTAATAATTTTGTATGAGTTTATTGGTTTTACTTTACATTTACTAATTCTATATGTAATTTATAATATTTATGTCTATTACAATGTTGATGCCGTAATTTTCATTACGGTATTATAGAATTTTCCTTTCTTCTTTGAATTAACAAATATGCAACATAATCAAAAGTGGGCAATGTGGTACACAACACAAAATTAAGAAAGGAAGTGCTGGAATTAATTAATTAATTTTCAGCAACAAAACATTAAGATTAACATATGATATGCCTGCATGCAAGTTTGTACGGTCTAAGTTTTCTCTTTTCTGGGACATGATCAATTCTTGTTCTCTCATGTTAAATCATATTCACATTTTCAATTGGCTCAAGTATATCTCTAATCTAATCTGATTAATTTTTCTTTTCAAAGATTTCAAGTAAAAAGATTCTTAAAATTAATTCGTGATGGCTGCCTATGGAGAAACCAACCGATATTTGCCCAATTTGTGAGATGAGATACAAGCATTTGATGACATTCAGCAAGCTTTTACTGCCCTCTTCAGCAACATCAATAACCGAAACAGAGTGAAATCAAATTCTAGGAATTAAAATCTAAAATAAATAAATAAATAAAAGTATCTTTGTCCCCCCCCCCCCATAAATTGATTGAATTTCATTTTTAATTGAAAACTAAGACAAGTTAAATAAATTAATCACCACAATCAGTGAATATAAAACCCTCAAGTTAACGAATTCATAACTCTACGTTTTCATCGAAATTAATAAATCTTACAAATTCATCTTACATAATCTGTTGCTAATGATCCTTTTACAAAGTATTACCCGTGTGTCTCGCTAATTAATTAATAAAGTGAAAACAAAAACAAATAGACCCCCACAACAATCATTTTTCAAACAGCCAAACCCCACCATCTTCTTTTTTAGAATTACGACTTTCTCTTTGTATCATGTTATTTGATTCCATTTTTCAAAAGAAAAAGAAATCATTTGTATTGCTTTTGTAAATAAGTCTAATTTGAAAAATACCTGAAAATTGGTCCCGTTTTCATTTGGTTTTTTGAGATTCTTTCATTGATCCTTTGGTTAATTCACTAATGTCCAGTTCTTGAAAGACCATGCGGAAGCTTGCTAAATTCTTTTTATTTCATTTAGTGTAATAATCGCATTACGTTAATTATGTTATTAGCTTGTTAAATATATATGAAAGGAATTTAGACCTATCACAAATAGACGTAAGTAATTAAAAACAAAAAATTAACAACTTAATTAAATTTCAGAAATATTGTTCACTGTTACTGTTTGCAATTACTATTTAAAAATATTAATTTTCCAAAAACACAATAAAATGCAAAAAATAAATGATACGGAGATTTTTACATTGTTCAGATTAATCAATCCTACATCCACAAGGCCACGCCCAGATGAAAAACAATTCACTAAGTTGAGATGTCACAACCTATGAATTTACCAAACTTAAAACTCTCACTTACAGTTTATCACCATACAGTTAACTCAACCTCAAACTGAATATGGTTCTCTTGAATAATTGTTACCCCTCTTGATCTACGATCCTCAAGACACTTCACAAAGTGATCAATAGTAATTCTTGATCCACGATCTTCAAGGCACTTCGAAGGATGTGCTGAAGATATGGTGTCATTTCCACCAGAGCCAGGGGACATAAGATTGGGGACCACACTTCCTCTTCCTACCTCTCTAACATCTCTGGTGATTGATAATTTTCCTAATCTGGAATGCCTATCTTCTTCAATTGCTGGTCTTCAAAACATCACTTCATTGGAACTCTGGTATTGTCCCAAGCTCAAATACTTTCCGGAGAAGGGCCTGCCTTCCTTACTTTCGCGATTAGATCCACCTTTGTTCGTTGATGGCAGAGAAGTGCACAAAGGATGGAGGACAATATTGGGACATGTTAACCGATATACCTTGTGTTGAAATAGACAGTAAATGGGTTTTTGATGACTCAACAGAGGATGACTAAAATATTTTATTTTTAGTATTTTTTTTAAATCGGGTGTGTTTGTGCATGTAATTTCAAATCTCAGTTAAAAACTATTTTAAATTAATATGGTTCGGTGTCGATGAGCCTTCATCATGTATATAATGGGTTTTCGAATTTTTTAATTAAACAATAGATTGCTTTTTTAAAAAAAGAAGAAGAAGAAGTGAGTTTGCATTATTCAGCTGCTGATTTTATCTATCCTTCTACTGTATGGTTATATAAAATATATATATATATATTCTCTTCATCATTTTAGCAAATATTATTTTGAAATTTTACCAATTGAATATAGAGGTGGGTATGGGTTAGTTTGAGTTGGGTTTTAAGTCAACTCAAACCAAACCAGAAAAGTTTGAATCCAACTCAAATCAACTCAAATATTTTTAACCCAACCCAAACCAATCTATTTGGATTTGGTTTGAGTTTAGTTCGAATTTTATTATCAAATATTTTTATTTTAATAAATTTAATTATATCAAAATTATAATAACTATTAATTGTTATTAATTATTAAATTGATATTAAAACATAAAAAAATATAGTGGATAAAAATTATAAATAATAAATTTTACAATAACTTAATCGTTAAATTAAAGAATACTAGAAAATTAAAATAAATTTTAATCACAAAAATCATTATTTCTCAATAAATAAGAACATAAACTTTAATAATAAACTTCCACAAACATGACATCAACAACAGAATTCAAAGAAAAAAAAACTAGTGGTATTAAGTATTAACCCTATTACAACACAAACTCTAATAATATCCATACAAATTAAAATAAGATAAGACATCCCAGCTCAAGTATCAAAGCAATCAGTAATAATCATTCTCATTCGTAGTAATTTAATCGAAAGATTCCATGATTAACTCTTTTACCAGCAAATAAATAACAAAAAAAAATTATAATGTTGAATAGTTATAAAGATGAGCAAATTGGATTCAGTAGTGCTATTGATTAGAGAGTGATGACAAATGGCAAATAGTGGAATGCTGGCGCTACCAAAGCTTAGCTAGAGAAAGTTCACTGACCAGATTGGCAAGGCAGGTGGAGCCTTGGAGGGACAAACATTAGTTTTATAGAATGATTGACACTTGTTGTTTATTTAATTATACAATATTTATTTTTGTTTATCGTTTCGGCAGTTTTGTATTATGTTGTCTACTTATACGCTTAATTTTATTTACATTATGATATTATATAGTTTGTAAGCTCTTATGTTTTAATTTCATTATATGCTAAGCAAAGTTTTGTATATAGCCTAATATGGGCATTACATTTAATTATTGACCAAAGATTAGCCGCTATCTAGCATATCGGACTCAGTCCAAGTGGGAGGAATTATTTATCACTAGTGGAATCTCCAGCTCTTTCTACGATGATGTTTCCATGTGGGAGGAATTATTTTTGTAAATAAGAAAAAAAATTCCTGTTATTTACAACAACATTTATTTAATTCACATTTATTTTTATATGTTGCATTCATTTTCTAACTATTGACAATTGATCACACCTTTTTGAAATAATGAGGGAGCAACTTTGAGACTGAAATGTAGGACTGTCCCCTGATAATGAGCATCAGGGATACAGAAGGCTGCTTTGGGACGGTCTTCTGGAGAAATGCCAAGTTGCCAAAAACTAGCTTTAAGATCGAACTTTGAAAATACCTTTTGCACCTTGAAGATGAATGAATAGGGACTGGATTTTTAGAAGAGGAAATTTATCATCTTTAAAGAAAGCATTAAGTGGCTGGTAGTCAATAACTAATCTCTTTTTTCCACGAACCAATTCAGATTGTTTTTCAACATAAAAAGCTTGACAAGCCTAATCTGAAGTAGTAGGTTTTATGAGGCCTTGTCAGCGGAATGAACTCAAAGATACAAGATTTTTTTATGTTACCGTTTTAAGGTCAAAGATACAAGGATTAATTTGAGAAAAAGTAGGTAGGGACTTTAGTGGTGAAATAAAAAAATTAGAGATCTAACTGTCATTTCCTAGATAAAATGTTTTAATGGATACACATTTTCCATAGGTGTAAACGTTCTTTTCTTTTTTATTTTACCCATAGCATAATTGTTATCTAAAACTCTCTTATAACAATGACCGCAACAGGAACATGAGAAGGTTAATTAAAATCACAAGACTGAAGATTGGGATAGTGGAATCTTATGCATGTGAGTAGGTATATAATTTGACAATTGACTGGTGCATTAGACTGGTGTTTGTGCTACCACATGCACTGCAGGATCTATGCAGACATAATGCAAGAGGAAATTTTGACATAGAGCCGACCCAGCACGTGCTCCATGAATTGACACCCATTTAATTTGCATTCCAATGCCATTCACTATAGTTTACAAACAACTAGCCTTAGTTTATGGTTATGAAGACTCAAAATGAATCTATCTATCCCAGTCACGGTCCTTGCTGTGCGGTTGTATTGTAACACACATGTTGATGGCGCCTCGTAAACAATGTCTTGTTTGACATGTCTCTAAATGTCTATGTATACAAATTTTAGGTTGTATATATTTATATATTAATTAAAATAATTTCTAAAAAAAATCCACATCTCCCTTTGCTTGTTGCATTCAAAACAATTTAATAGTGGTCTTTCAATTATTTGTTCTCATTTATTTTGTTTTAATTTATTTCATTTGACAAGTTTGAGTGTTGGGGTTTTGTCCATGGCCTATGGGTAAACCATACCCAACTCATAATAAAATGATTTTTTTTATATAAAACCCACATCTAATCTATGATTAACCTAACCCAAACTATTTTCATGAATAAAATGATATTACACCACCCTTTTCTTAGTCCTATTTCCCAAAATGAATTTCATCTAATACAAATCTTATTTTTTAATGCATCAAATATCCAATACATTGTTTTTATGCAAAAACAATATGTTGATTTCTGATAGGCTTGCAACATTGAAGAGTATTCAGATTTATTTTCGTTGATGCACAACACAAGCAAATAAATAAGTATTTCATTATATCCTAAAGGCATATTTGTTTAACCCATGTGCATCACTTAATTGGTGGGGGTAAATAATATCTTAAGGAAAATAATATTTGTAATGTGTCTTTAAGTATTTATTAATTTTCTGCAGTTATACATTTTTTTATTATATTAAAGTTCCACACTGCTATTCTCTATGTTTGTCATTCCCCATAAATATATATCCCCAACATATTAGTTATCACTTTTAAATTTTTTTGTAAATATCAATAATTAATATGATTATTCAATCATCTAGAAACACCTAAGTATTAATGATTAGTTTATCTCTAAATTAAAACTAGACACGTGTAAATATGTGAACTCTAATTAAATCTTGATACTTGTAATTTATATCTAAAAAAGTAAGTTCCAATTTATACTTTTATTTTTTAAATAGCGCTGATATATACCCCGGGTTAAATCCTGAGTCGAGCCCCGAAAATAATGAAAAAGGACGCCGATTTGAGAATTAATATTTTTAATTTTAAAATTAAACGTATGCTGTTTCGTTTCTCTTTCTCTTTTCATTTTCATTCCTTTTTTCTTCCCAACTATAGAGCATTGTTGTCTTCTTTCACAACCCATGATGGTGTGAAGCTGTGGGAACTGCGTAGATTGAAGAACTTCCAGTCATTTGAATCTCCAGATTCTGAGGTATGTGTTAACTTTATTTTTCCTGCTTTATAGTTGTCCTCCTTTTTTCCATATTGGCATAACTACCCATCCATCCGTAGGTAATGAAGCTAGGTGTCCATGCTTCTCCTGCGTGCGAGCATTTGTTTCTATATTTCATTTTGAATCTTGAGCTGTTTCTCACTAGATTATTAATAAGTTAGTATACGGAACGTGAATTTTTAGCTTAATTAATTAGAATGGGTTTATAACCCATTGTACATTTAATTAAATTGTGATAATTGATTAATAATATTTTGAATTCTTTTAATTCTTAGCAATAATGGACAATTTGAAACAACTGGATGAGGTTGATGAAGTGGAGGAGTTACAGGATTTACAGGAGGTTGATTTTGAAGAAAATATATGGAATTGGTGGAAAAAGTTGCTTAGCCTTAGGTTGTCGGTGAATGGCTATGGCTATCACGTGATGGCTATCAGTGGTGGCAGTGGCAGTGGCTGGCTACGCGTGATGGCTGTGAGTTGTGGCGATTTCAGGCGGTGGCTGAGTATGCATTAAACCTCCCCTCGATTGATAAAAGGAAGGGAAAATAACTTGCCAAAACGCACACTTGCTAAAACGATGTGTTTTGAATTTGGGAAAGAGAAAATAACTTGGCAAGACGGTGCGTTTTGCCACTTAAGTAAAACGGTGCGTTGAATTGGGACTTGACCAGGGTTTAAATCGGTGCAATCATTTTCGAAAAACGAAAATGCTAGGTAGATGTACATTATCTATGCATGTACTGAATAGGAAGCAACACATAAAGATTGATTTTTTTCGCCGGACACTGATTTTTATTTTTCATTTTTCCAATTATTCAATGACGCTTGGTCCACCCATGTCCAGTTCGTCAAGCAGACAAGCACAAGCGTGTGAATCTTGCTAAATTATTGATGGTGGTGGGGGCTGTTTCTGACTATTACTTTCACTTGCTAAGTTATTGGTGACGGGACTTTTTTGGTTTTCACATTAGAGTTATTTAAGTTCTGTCTGTATCATTGATAACACATTAATCGTCTTGTTAGTTTTTAAGTGTATATATTTAATAAATGAGTCGAATTTATGTTCGGCTAAAGTTTTGTTATAATTTATTTTGACACGACAGTAAAGTAACATGACGGTAAAAATTATTATTGTGATTATAAAAAATTATAATACACTTTTTAGTCTTCGTTTTAACATGGAAATTAATTTTATAAATGAAGTAATTATATAGTAAAAAGAGAGAGAGAAACGTTTTGATTTAGGAAAATGATATTTATCCCGGGTCAAATCCCAGGTCAAACCCCGAAACTAAACAAAACGGCATCGTTTTGTTAATTTTTTTTTTCTTTTTTACTTCTCCAAAACATTGCCGTTTCACTTACCATTTGCAAAATGAAGATACAATCTCTGCGTCTCTCTTCCTCTTCGTTTGACTTAACAGCTGCTTTTCTCTTCATCCTCTTTGTCTTAAGCTGTTAAGCTTGAATAAGATTGTTTCATTTTTCTACGACTTTCAGAATTCTGAAAGAGTCTTTCACTCATGCATTTCCTTTGCGGCAAGAAGAAGACATTGTTGATGCAGTTGCGCACATTTTTTCTTTTTTTTTTCGTCGAGATTGGGTTGGTGTTCAGTGCCGTGGGTACAAGATCGAAAAGACGTGGGCAAACCAAGTACGATGCCCAAGAGAAAAGGAACGAGGGGAAGAATCGACGAGAAATCCATAACAAAAAATCGTGAATGAAAAAGCGTGACGAGAATTCTCAACCCGAGATGTTAGAAGGTGCAAAATTAATGGGTGCCGGAGCTGCTACAATTGCTTCAGCGGGAGCTGCTGTCGGTATTGGAAACGTGTTCAGTTCTTTGATCCATTCCGTGGCACGAAATCCATCATTGGCTAAACAATCATTTGGTTATGCCATTTTGGGCTTTGCTCTAACCGAAGCTATTGCATCGTTTGCCCCAATGATGGCCTTTTTGATCTCATTCGTCTTCCGATCTAAGAAAGAAAAGAAGGTTTCAGTCTCATAAAGCAAGACCTCTTTCACATAAGAAAGTGGAGGCGGGCTTGGGTACGAATTTCAAACTCTTAACGGTCATTGGATTCAAAGTTACTGGTTCTTAATCGATATTTTGCAAGCGCAGTGTCATGGTTTATAGTTATGTCGTTGGATTCTAATCGGTAGCCATTAGATTACCAAAGCGGCAAAGGCCTAAACAAGTTTAATGAGTTGGAAAACTTTGTTAACCACTTTCTTCAGTTCAGCTTAAGACGAATAGGATGGAGCGTTCTGCTGTAGATCCTGTTCTGCTGTCGATCACCTGCTGTGGATCTCGGTCGAGGATGGAAGAAACGAAACAAAAAAGAAGAAACGAAAAAGAAAAAAAAAATAAAACGATGCAAATAAGAAAACGGAGAAGAAAAAAATAAAAAACAAAACGACGCCGTTTTGTATTTTTCGGGGTTTGACCCGGGATTTGATCCGGGGCAAACATCAGCACTCTTTGATTTAACGTGGTTTATGGGTTGGAAAATGCTACTTTCTCCGGGTCAAATCCCGGGTCAAACCCCGAATTAAACCAAAACGACACCGTTTTGGTTTCTTTTTTTTGTCCTTTTTGCTTCCATGAAACGTAGTCGTTTCAGCCAAACAAAAACAAATGCTTCGTTTTTTACTTCCTCTCCTCTTCGATTCTCCTCTTCGTTTTACCAACACAAATTGCAGAAGTCACTTGCACATCAATTAATCACAAAATGCAGAGTTTTACTAAAGCAAAAAACGATGCCGTTTTTCTTGCCAAATATTTTCCATTTCCTTCGTCCATGGAGCTCCTGCCACCGCCAAAGCCAAATATTTCCCCTTTCATTTCCTTTGTCAATCAAGCTCCAGCAACTTGCTTCGTCAATCGAGCTCCAGCCACAGCCATTCGCAAATCGTCGCGCCTGAAATTGTCATTCACAATCCACAACTCACAACCACGACTTCACACAGAGAACGACTCTCATAGCCTTCACGCGACAGCGAGATCGAGCTCTTTAACATTCGAAGAACAGATCTGGTTGCGAAAGTTGATTTTTAATTTGCTTGCGAGCTGAGATGCTTCGAATTCTCTGTTTTTTTTTTTTGTAAATTACTAAGCCAAAAGCTTTGCATAAGCTTCTGCTTCGGTTTTGAAGATTGTGGAGCTGCAAATGTTTTTTCCCCTTTTTATAAATGTGTAATTGAAAGTTTGAACTTTACCTTCGTACTTTCTTTTTCATAAATTGCTCATTTTTTATAAATTTCTTTTTCGTAAATTTCTTTTTCTTTTTATAAATGTGCAGTCTCATTTTGCTAGTTGAAGAAACAGTTAAGGGGGTCTGTAGTTGAGAAGAAAGAGGAAACGAAAATGAAAAGAAAAAGCTTAAGTCTCAGTGCGTTCAAGTAGCATTTTTTCAATTAAAAAATTTAATTCTCAAAACGGCGTCGTTTTCTAAAGTTTCGGGGTTTGACCCGAGATTTGACCCGGGGTAAATAGTAGAACTCTTATGGGTTTGAAGATTTGTAAAGCGAAGGTTCGCAGTAGATGCATTTCATTTTCCTCTTTATTCAGCATTTACTCGGACACTGGATTAATGTTGCTTGACCCTACAAATATCTACGTGCGAGATTTTATATTTTTTGAATCTGGTAACAAGTGGTGGTGGCTGGTGATTGGTGAATTGCTAAATTATTAATGGGTGGTGGGCTCTGTTTTCATGAAACAACAAGCAAAAGACTTTTTTTTTTATGTAAATCATCAGTGAAGAATTAGTTTGTAAAACAAATCCCCCAATCAAGAGTAGCAAATATTTTTTTATTCTTTTCTTTTTTTCTTTTTTTCTTTTTTTTCTTTTTCTTCACTTGTCCCTTCACACTTACTGTTCAATTTTCTCATTTTGCTATTCATAAACTCATAATTCTGTTTCTTTCTTTGTCCGAAAACCCAAAAAGAAAAAGAAAAAAAATGTCATTCATCGGAGAGGCAATCCATACGGCGTCCGTTGATTTGTTGGTCAATAAGTTAGCTTCAGAGGGGATTCGGTTGTTTGCACGCCAAGAGAAGATCCAAGACGATCTAAAGAAGTGGGAGAATGTGTTGGTGATGATCAGGGCGGTGCTTGCTGATGCTGAGGAGAAGCATATGACTGATCAGTCTGTGAAGTTGTGGCTTGGCAAGCTTCAGAACTTGGCTTATGATGTTGAGGACTTGTTGGATGAGTTACAAACTGAGGCTTTCCAGACGAAGTTGGTGCTTGGAAATGGAGAACCAGCTACTGCTCATTATCAACCCAGTAGCAATCGTACAAGAACAAGTAAGTTTTCGAAGCTTATTCCTACTTGCTGCACCACTTTTACTCCACAATCGATTCATTTCGATTAGACCATGATGTCCAAAATCAAAGAGATCAACGACAGATTTCAAGATATTGTAACACAGAAAGACTCGCTGGGTTTGAACGTAAGTTCAGCTGGAAGGTCCAAAAGAGACAGACAAAGACTACCCACAACCTCTTTGGTGAATGAAGCCAAGGTATATGGGAGGGAAACATAAAAGAAGGAAATTGTTGAATTGTTGTTGAAGGATGATTCAAGAAATGATGGGGGATTCAATGTTATTCCCATTATAGGTATGGGCGGGCTGGGTAAGACCACTCTTGCTCAGCTTGTCTACAATGATAGGCAAGTGCAGGATCATTTTGATCTCAAGGCATGGACTTGCGTCTCTGATGATTTTGATGTTATCAGGCTAACAAAAACAATCTTACCATCCATTGTTGCTGACCATAATGTAGATAATCTCGACTTGAATTTGCTTCAAGAGAAACTGAATAAGCAACTATCTGGAAAGAAATTTTTGCTTGTTTTAGATGAGGTGTGGAACCGGCATTACGATGACTGGATTCAATTCAGACGTCCATTTGAAGTTGGCGCAGCGGGAAGTAAAATTGTTGTTACCACTCGCAATCAAGAGGTTGCAGAAATCACGGGGATTGTTCCAGCTTATCAAATAAAAAAGTTGCCAGATAATGATTGTCTAGCTGTATTTGCTCAACATTCTTTGGGGACGAGAGATTTCAGTTCACATAAGTCATTGGAGGAAATCGGCAAGAAGATAGTGACGAAATGCGATGGCTTGCCCTTGGCAGCACAAACACTTGGAGGACTTTTACGTGGGAATCATAACAGTGTTAAGCAAACTGACCAAGATTACCAAAAGGAAAGTCATCAACGGTCAAGTCAACAAAGGGTTTATCACTCTACACAGCTTGCTCACGTCAAAGCTATTTGTCAAGGAATATCTCCAGCGCGATTTTTGCACTTGAATGCCAATATCATGTAGGAATATTTCATTCCTATTTTATAAAGATATTGTGCAATAGTTTAGGAAGTTACTTATTTTCCTTTAATATTATTAAGCCTTTCAACGACTACTTTGTCTTTATTTTGTATAAATAACTCTGTAAATTTCATTAAAATTACAGAACAAGAATTATACTCTTCATCGAATTTTTTCATGGTATCAGAGCCAGCCATGAGTACTAGTAATAAAACCTCTTCATCCTTTATCAAAGAGCCAAGTCTAAATATTCAGTCTTTTCATCAATGCTCAAGTCTTGTGTTCATTAAACTAGACAATATGAACTTCTTGTTGTGGCACTCACAGGTTCTCCCTTTGGTCAGAAGCCTTGGCATTTTGCACCATATTACAGATGCTGAGAGACCCGCAAAAGAAATATTATTGTCTGATGGGGAAAAGGCTGACAACGAAGATTTCACCATGTGGATCAACAATGATGGGCTGTTAACATCTTGGTTGTTAAGCCTGATGACAGAAGAAGTGACGAGTGGAATCGTTGGAGTAGAAAATGCTCAACAAATTTGGTCATCTTTGGGGGATCAATTACTTCCAATGACTAAGGAAAAAGAGGTACATCTCATGGAAAAATTGGCAACATTAAAAAAGGGATCTCTATCAGTTGAAGAGTATGTGCGCAAATACAAGCATATCTGTGATTGTTTGGCTGCAATAAATAAACCAGTGAATGACTTAGATAAAGTCTTTGGTCTTGCAAGAGGTCTTGGCTACAGGTATCAAGACTTCAAACTTACTCAACTTTAAAAACCACCTTATCCCTCATTTAAGCAGTTTGTCATGGCCCTCGAAAATCATGAACAAACTCTTATTAATTTTGAAGAAGAAAAGAAGTATACAATCAATCTGGCTCAAGCCTTTTTTAGCCAATGAGGCAAGGGAAAAGGTCATGGAAATGGAGGTTTCTTTAACTCAAAAGGTCGTGGTTTTACAGCAGCAAGAGGACAAAATTTGGCTGATTCAAGTGGTCAAAAAATCAACTACAGTGGTGGAAAAAGTTGGAATAATAATGCAAGTCAGCCATGGCAAAAATCAAACAATAATCCAAGTCAACAAGGGCAAGAAATTCGGGACAACAGTGGCAGCAACCTCGGCAAAATAATTCTGGACAGCCTTGGCACAAAATTCAGAATCAATCCAAACAACAAGCTGAGGAAGTCAATGAAGAAACTGTCATATGTCAAATTTGTCATTTACCGAAACATACAGCCATTGAATGTCGACGTAGGTATGACTACTCACATCTTACTGAGGAAATTCCACAAGCCTTAGTTGCAATGAACCTGGATGCAAATGATGCCAAATTATATGCTGAGTCAGGAGCAACTACCAATATGGTCAATGATCTAGGTAAAATTTCTGAACTTAAACCTTATGAAGGGAATGATGCCATTGTTGTTGGAAATGGTGATTGTCTTAATATTTCACATATAGGAAACACCTCCATAGACACTGGCATTAGTAAACTATATTTAAAAAATGTGCTTGTGGTTCCAGGCTTGAAAAAGAATTTACTTTCGGTAGGGCAGCTTACACATGATAATTCATGCATTATTGAGTTTTCATCTAACAAGTTTGTTGTTAAGGATTATCAGGGAAACATCTTGGCAAAGGGAACTAAGACAAAAGGGCTTTATGCTTTAGATGAAGGACATCATGCAGCCCTATACTTATCCGAAGGCAGGAAAGCACCTTACAACATATGGCATCAAAGAATGGGACGCCCCCAAATCAAGTCCATTAAGTTTTTGAATAAAAACAATCTTATTGATGTTTCAAATTGGATTACGAGAGATTATGTATGTTCCAGTTGTCAAATGGGAAAGAACTGCAAACTTCCTTTTAATTTTTCCAATAAAATTTCCAGCGTTCCTTTACATAAAATTCACTGCGACTTGTGGGGTCCTGCTCCTATTTCTTTTGTTCAAAATTTTAGATATTATGCTATCTTTGTTGATGACTGCACACGTTATACATGGCTATACCCTTTGAAAAATAAATCAGATTTATTTGATGTTTTTATCAAGTTTCAGAAACAGGTTGAAAATCGATTCGATAAGAGGATAAAATTATTTCAAAGTGATGGAGGAGGTGAATTCATATCAAATGAATTTCAAAGTCATCTCAGTCAATGTGGAATATAGCATCAATTGTCATGTCCTGCAACTCCTGAACAAAACGGTGTTGCCGAAAGGAAACACCGACATATTGTAGAAACAGGTTTGACAATGCTCTTTCATGCAAATATGCCATTACAATATTGGGTTGATGCTTTTTCTACTGCTGTTTATGTTATTAATAAGCTACCTTCATCCACTTTAAATATAAAGACTCCATTTTACAAACTTTTTGGTATAAATTTTGATTACAGAGGGCTTAGAAGCTTTGGGTGCCGATGCTTTCCATATCTACGTATTTATAGGAAAAAAAAATTCTCACCAAAAACATACCCTTGTGTGTTTATTGGATACAGCGCTTCACATAAGGGGTATCGATATTTGTATCCACCAACAAACAAGGTGTATATCTCACGTCATGTAATTTTTTATGAGAATTTGTTTCCTTTTAAAACTAATAGTCTGCCAAGTTTATCTATACAGGTCAGCCAAGAAATTGTTACATTTCTTGATGTTGAGAGCTGGACTAAAAAGGAGAAAGCAGCAAACAAGCCATATCATACACATCGTTGCCATGATATACTTGGTTTAGATGAAAATAGCTCCCCATTTCAGCAAGTCCAGCATGAATTTCACGTAAACCAACAACAAGTTGCTCATGCAAATCCAAACTCTAGAGGTCTTCAAAACACAATGAACTCAAACATGCATTACTTGGACACAAGCCAATAAGTCCCACGTGAAATTCATGATATAGTCATCCACACCGATTCAGCCTCTACAGATAATCAAGCCAGCTTAAGCCCTAGCTCAGCACCACTTGAAGAATTTGATATCACGTCAAATACAACAACTGAGCAAGAGTCAGAGAACAATATAGAAACTGGCAACACTCATTTGGAGTTAGAAACTAATACTCCTCAGTCAACTAAAGGCATTGATATATTTGTAGATCTTCGTATTCCAAAAGAGCCGGAAACAAGCAACACTCATCAAATGATAACTAGACACAAGTTGCGTCATCACCCTGAGTTGGTTGATAAAATGGCTCTTACTACAACAATAGAGCCAAAACACTTCAAAACCGCCATTCGACAACCTCATTGGCGCACGGCTATGTTAGAAGAGCTTGATGCTCTCCAACAAAATAATACATGGAGTTTGGTACCAAGGCCAGTAAATGCAAACATAGTGGGATCAAAATGGGTGTATCGAACTAAGTTTAAGGAAGATGGGTCTATAGACAAATACAAGGCGCATCTTGTAGCACAAAGATACACACAAATTTCAGGTTTGGATTTCGAAGAAACCTTTAGTCCTGTGATTAAACCTACCACAATTCGGTTAATTTTTTCTCTTGCTGTAACATTAAATTGGACCATGAGACAACTTGATGTTAAAAATGCTTTTTTACATGGTTTTTTAAAAGAAACCATTTTTATGGAACAACCTCCTGGTTTCTCTAATCCTTTATATCCTGATTATGTGTGTAAGCTTAACAAGTCCTTGTATGGTCTTAAACAAGCACCCCGTGCTTGGTTTGATAGGTTTTCTCATTATTTACTTCAATTGGGTTTCATATGCAGTAAAGCTGATTCTTCCTTATTTATATTTCATAATAATGACTCCTTAATCCTAATTCTAATTTATGTTGATGATATAGTGGTGACAGGCAACAATGATTTTCTAATTGACCAACTTATTCATCAACTAAGCATTGAGTTTGCTTTAAAGGATTTGGGACAGCTCCATTTCTTCTTAGGACTTGAGATTCTGTATTTTTCTGGAGGTATTTATGTTTCTCAAACCAAATACACCAAAGACTTACTGACCAAAGCAAAGATGCTAGAAAGCACTAGTTTGTCAACTCCTGTGGCCATCAAAGAACAAGCCAACCCCATTGATCACAAGCCCATCAATGCAACCGAATATAGACGATTAGTTGGAGGGCTCCAATATCTCACTCTAACAAGGCCGGACATTGTTCACGTAGTCAACAAACAGAAACCACAAAAAAAAAATCACCAATAATTTCAATTTCAATTGCCATTTATATATACACATATATATCTAAGACAGGGACTATTGCACTAAAACTACAACTGGGAAACTTCTTCCCTCTTTCCTTCCCCATGCTTAGCCCGTAGTGAACTCAAGCAGCTACATATAGTTTCTTTCATCAATTTCATAAGTGTCCAGCTAAGATTCTTATAAGATACGAACCAAATGAACATTACATAATTCGACAATATGTGTTTTCAGAACAGGACATATTACTGTATTCAAGTAACCATATTACCAGCAAAATAAATCAATTAATCTAATTTATCCATATTACTTGTAATAACAGGAAAAAATCATATCATAGTCTAGTGCATGCTCTATATTTCTTAATTTAATTTATCCATTTTTCTTTTTTGCTTCTTTTTCACCTCTGTTTTCGTTTCAAGCAACTTCCAAAGCAATGATTGGTAGGAAAAGAGTATTGGAGGAAAACAAAATTGTGTTAGCCAGCAAACCCAAACACTTTGCACAGGAACTTAATTCCGTGAACAAATGCAGAAATTATGACCATGAAAGAAAACTATGCAAACCCAAACACTTTGTAGCGACTTCTTAATTCTTAGATTCAATTCCGTGAACAAATTATGACCATGAAAGAAAACGAAATTGCTTAGCAATTCCAGCGAGATAGAGGATTAAACTTACCTTGCACAAGGATGACGCCAAACCAAGATAGAGGCAGCGACGGCAGAGACTCAGCAATTCGAACAAGACAGAAAATCAACTCAATGGCTGCAATCTGCAGACGTATCGCCGGTGCACCTGAACGGAAGTTAACGCGACAGTGGGTTTCTTTGGAATTCGTTAATTAGGGATTTCAATATGAACGAGTTTTCCCTTTATATTTTTTTATTTCTTTAAAACGTAAATCTTCTTTTTTTTCCTTTAAAGTTAGAGTAATGACATAGCCACAAACGCTTGTACAAACTTATTTTGTACAAACTGACGTGGCATTAATTTATTGGTTGAATGAAAATAAAAATTAATAAAAACAAATCATGTGGGCCAAGTGATATTTAATTCAACCAATCTTATCATGCCACATCAGTTTGTACAAAATAAGTTTGTACAAGAATTTATGGCTGTATCATTACTCTTAAAGTTATACCGGTAAATTTTTATTTTTAAAAAATACTTAACCGGGTTATAATCAGTTAGATGTAATTTAATTAAAAAATTTTATTATTTTATAATTGTTGTAAACCGTTGATTTAATCTAACGGTTCATAATAATTACGGAATTGATGTCGTGCCTTTAATTACGACATCATAGAATTTTCCCTGCTATTTTGCAGTTACATATGACCTTTATGACAGCTTTGTAACGACAAAGAGGGATTACTTACGCGGGCATTGCCAAAGCTTTGTAACCGTTTTAAGGGTTATTTATCGTCAACCCCCACATGTTTCGACCATTAGCACCGGGCACCCACAAGTTTCAACCATGTGCACTGCACCCCCATTTCCGTCAGATTACCGTTAACTTAACTCGAAAAAATGGTAAAATAATAATTTCATATAAGATTAAAATAATAAATAAAAAACAAAAAAAACACTTTTTTATTCTTACTCTTTTTCCCCCTTTTCTCTCTCTCTCTCACGTCTTTTTTCTTTCTTCTCTTTTTCTTCTTCGCGTCTTCTTTCTCTCTTCTTCTTCTTCTTCTTCTTCTTCTTCTACTTCTTCTTCTTCGCGTCTTTTTTCTTTCACTCTTCTGCTTCTTTCTTCTTCGCCTTCTTCTTCTTCTTCTTCTTGCCTTTCACTATTGTTGCCTGTTGGTGTGATCTGCCGCCGTCTCAAATCAACAACAACAAAATGGCACCCGCTGTGTGATCTGCTATCGTTCGAAGCCGCCGACGCCACCGCCTGAACCAGCCGCCGTTCCCACCACCTCTATAATTTAATTTAGGGTTTTGGATTTTTAGTTCATTTTTGTTAAATTTTCTTGGTTTGGGTTTCTTTTGTAATAGAATTTTATAATGAAATTTTGGTATAATTATCTTTGGTTTCTTTATTATTGGGTTTTGTTTGTTTTGGTGGGATTTTTGGAATTATTTTGTAATCTACTGATGATTTTGTGTTTGATTTTTTTCTTTCGCTTTGGAATCATGCTCTGTCTCTCATCTTGAAAGTTTACTGGTTTTACAATTTTGTTATGATTATGAATGAAGAAAAAATCGTTTCCATATAAGATATTATTATAATTAAATTTTATTTTTTAATGTAAATTTTATAAGTTGTAAGAGGTATTTTTGTACTTTTAACTTAATTTAATATAAATTAGGGGTAGTATGGTCTTTTAAGTTAATAACAGTTTAACCCGTTAGAATTAACTGATTTTTTGACGGAAATGGGGGCGCAGTGCACATGGTCGAAACTTGTGGGTGCGCGGTGCTAATGGTCGAAACATGTGGGGGCTGACGATAAATAACCCCCGTTTTAAATGCTTTTCAATCGTATTTTTGGCGTGCGGTCACAAAAGTTAGTAACAATCACCAAAATAAATAACCACCTAGATGCGGTCACATAAAGTAATGGGTTGGATGCAAGTTTTGTGACAGGTGGAAGCTGTCACAAATTTGTAATGCTTAATTTTTTCATAATTTTGTGATATTTGACTATTTGTCAATATTTTATCTCATTTTCCTGATATTTGTCAATGAAAACAAAAATTCAACATTGTTCATTACAACATTAAAACACTAAAATTAATTATCATGATGCCATCCATAAAGTTCAAATTATATATTGAAAATGAGAGATTAATATCAAGCCGCAAGTCTCCAAGTCAAAAATTAAAAGTATACACAAATGCAAATACAAGCCTACGATACAAAGTCTTACCAAAATAAGTATGAATCCAGGAGTGTCCAATGCATCTTATCAAACGATAGCCTACAATAGAAGCAAAAATATATTAAATATGTGCAAGACAAATACACTTAAATATCATAATTATATAACTAAGCACTTCTTGTTAACAATAATTAGAAGCTCTCTTGGTACAACTGTTAATGTATCTATCCTTTGTTGAAACTCTTAGTTAATTTGCAAATCTAATATTCATTTTCCAAAAATAATATCAACATTGAACATATGAAGAGTAATGAATCATAATTTTACAAGTAAAAGCGTTTGTCTATAAATTGACCTCATAATTTGCAGCATAACTGCATGACGGTGTTGATGCGCATTGGAAGCATGTACTACCTACTAAAAACAAAAACATTTTTTCCCCCTAAGAAACACAAAAGGAAATGTAGTCTATAGATAGATGATAAATATGCAGCCTATATATTTTGCTATATGGTAAGATGTAGGAAATGTAGGGAAGGGCATTAAGTTGCAAGGTTCAGTTCCAAGTTGGCAATAAAATTGCCATTATGCTGCAACTTTTCACAATATACTCCACACTTTTCACCCTAAATCATACATTTTTTCAAAGCAAAAACGAAACAATGTTAAAAAGAGTGCAACTTATCATATTAGTATAAACATAAAAATCTAAAAAGATGTTTAAGGCAACTTGAAATATTTATACCTGACCACTCGTGGATGAGTGCATCTCATCATTAAAAGTGCCAAAACGGAGTTGCAAAAAGTACATCTCATCATCAAAAGTACCAAAATGGAGTCGCAAAAAGGAATGTGTTTGACTAAAGAGTCAGCAGTAGATCATTGAGTCAATATATATTCTATTCAAAATAAAAAAAATACACATAAGAAAATCAAAATACCCAAAATGTCAACAATAAACAACGAAATTTTCTTTACCAGACTCAATGGTGCTTATAGCAAACTAAGATAGTTTCCATCCTTATTGATGTTATTAAAGTTTACAAGATATACATAGAAAGAATTGTGATGCATGAGTGTTATATATATATATATATAGCTAGGCTCTTTGTTGGCTATTCATAGATCTGAAGTTATCTTTTATTGTTGATTTAGCTGCCTTCTTTTAGAACCTTAGTAGCGAGTATCTTATAAGGGGAGCAGATGGTGAGATTCCTGTTATATATGTATGTATGTATGTATCTATATGTACGTAACGGGAAAAAGCATAACTAAAACCAATTATAAATGCGATGGTTGCATTATATGCCACGAAAATACAACAATCAGGTGGTGGTGTAATTACAATTAGAACCTAACCTTCTAGAGCCATATTATAGACATTGATAATCTTACAAAAAATCAGGTTAGCCTGTTGAAACATATTTATAAACTAACATTGGAGATAGTACTTCAATTATAAACAAAATTACAAGCTCAAACGCAGGTCAACTAAGCAAAATCATGACCAATTACATTCATCCAACTCAACTCCTCCCTCCCATCAATAGATCCAACATTCACTTCTCTTTACTTTTGGGAGTAATTAACAAAGAAATTAAATCTTCTTATCCAGAATTGCCCAAACAAAGAACTTTAATTTAATTAGTTGATCTTTCTCTCTACTAAGATTTCCATTTTTTTACCCAAAAAATGACCGTCACTTTTCTATTTTTAAGAAATACTGAATTTGTCTGCATATCATTCTAAACCTCTGCAATGTTTAGGAAGTAAAATATCTTCAGGTCCAAGCAACTACATCAAAAGTGTAACAAAAAAGTAGAGTCTCCAAATCTCGTCGACAATATGTATTACATTTGAGGTAATGTAATCATAGTTCGTCGACTTAAATATCATAATTATATAAGTAAGCACTTCTTGCTAGCAATAATTAGAAGCGCTCTTCGTACAATTGTTAATGTCTCTATCCTTTGTTGAAACTCTTAGTTAATTTGCAAATCTAATATTCATTTTCCAAAAATAATATCAACATTGTACATATGAAGAGTAATGAACCATAGTTTTACAAGTAAAAGCGTTTGTCTATAAATTGACCTCATAATTTGCAGCATAACTGCATGACAGTGTTGATGCGCATTGGAAGCATGTACTACCTACTAAAAAAACAAACATTTTTTCCCCCTAAGAAACACAAAAGGAAATGTAGTCTATAGATAGATGATAAATATGCAGCCTATATATTTTATTATATGGTAAGATGTAGGAAATGTAGGGAAGGGCATTAAGTTGCAAGGTTCAGTTCCAAGTTGGCAATAAAATTGCCATTATGCTGCAACTTTTCACAATATACTCCACACTTTTCACCCTAAATCATACATTTTTTCAAAGCAAAAACGAAACAATGTTAAAGAGAGTGCAACTTATCATATTAGTATAAGCATAAAAATCTAAAAAGATGTTTAAGGCAACTTGAAATATTTATACATGACCACTCGTGGATGAGTGCATCTCATCATCAAAAGTGCCAAAATTGAGTCGCAAAAAGGAATGTGTTTGACTAAAGAGTCAGTAGTAGATCATTGAGTGAATATATATTCTATTCAAAATTTTAAAAAAAATACACATAAGAAAATCAAAATACCCAAAATGTGAAATTAACAATAAACAATGGAATTTTCTTTACCAGACTCAATGATGCTTATGACAAACTAAGATAGTTTCCATCCTTATTGACGTTGATGTTATTAAAGTTTACAAGATATACATAGAAAGAATTGTGATGCATGAGTGTTATATATATATATATCTATATATAAAGCTAGGCTCTTTATATATATATATAAAGCTAGGCTCTTTGTTGGCTATTCATAGATCTGGAGTTCTCTTCTATTGCTGATTTAGCTGCCTTCTTTCAGAACCTTAGTAGCGAGTATCTTATAATTATAAGGGGAGCAGGCGGTGAGATTCCTGCTCCATCATCATGATTAATCCAAAAACTTTAGATAAATACATGCAACCAAATATTAGAAATTATTTCTAACTTTATTGCACTATTTTTCATTAGATTACGAATTGGCTTTCAAAGAGATTTAATATCAAACAACTTTGATTCGACAATTACTCTCATTAACTTCTAATATTGGTACTAACTTAAAGCTAAAATTTTTCTTCTTTAGTAATTAGATCTGAGCAGTGCAGGGTGAATAAACCGCTTCACTGATCAGAACATCATCAATAACTGAAAATAGAAAAAAAATTAAGAATTTTTAGAATTCACATGACAAAAAAATATATATAAAAATTTGATTTGCGTGGGCTTTGTGAATCAACCACAGAAAAGCCCACAACCTGATCCAACGAAACCGATTCTTCTCGGCCACTAAGCATAAATTTCCCAAGTTTCATAGTGAACGACACCGTTTAGTTCTCCTTGCTCGCCACGCAAAAATCTGCCAAGCAGTCACTTCAGTTGAGTGAAAATGTCAGTCATCTTCACAGTTCACACGTTTATCAATAAATTGAAAAAAAAATAGAGAAATTATCTGCAAAAGATTATTGAAATGGCTCTCTCCAGATCCAGCTTAACCAAGGAGGTCACTTTTGCGTTTAACAAAACAAAAAATCACTCAAATAAATGCATTTTTATTGAATATCTAATCCAAAAAATGTGTCTTTTCTGTCATTTTTATTCACAGGTCGGATTGCAGCTGCTCTTTTGCCCACTTGGAACTAACATTATAGTTCGAACAGCTTGGTACGGCTTTTATGCACTTACTTTTAACTCCTTTTTAACAAAAATGTTTGTGTGTTTGTTTTCAATTAATAAAAATGTGGTATTATACCGTTGTTTAATTAACCGTAGATCATGTATGCTAAACTTTGCATCGACTATTATTGTAATGTGTTACATAGATATCAATGTAATCTTGGAGCAATGATCTCGTGGGCGAACATGGTTCTCACCTTACGGTGAGTAGCAGTGCCACATGGCGATGTCCAGTGCTAAATAATCTAGAGAAATTTTTTATTCTTATTTTTATTTTTGTTATTTTTATTTTTCATTTTTGGGTGCTTGTACAGCTGCTCTGTGGGTGTTGCTTTACCAGTGTACTCAACATTCAAGGCAATTGAGAGGAAAGATGAAGATGAGCAACAAAAGTGGCTCATGTATTGGGCAGGTTGGAATTTATTTTTATTTTTATAATTTATTATTATTATTTTTGTTATTTTTGTTACATGAGGTTTTCATAGACTCCCAAATTTCCTCTGTATCCATTATTTTTAGCCCAAGTGTTTTCTTGTTAGATGCTTTGATCAGTTGGCCAAAAAAATTGAATATTACCTTTATGGTTTTATTTATGCTGAGATCTTGCATGGGTGAAAATATATAGCTCTACTATTCATGATGACCATCAATGATGAAAGTAACAAATGTGCAGAAATTCTTATCATATGTTGATAAATTTTGTAATAAAAAAAAGATAAGGCTGGTATGATCTGAGGATATATATCTGGCATTGGTGCTTGCGCTTGATGAACTTTTGATAGTACTTGTCCTACTGACTATTTGCAGCTTATGGAACTTTTAGCATTGCTGAGGTTTTTGCAGACAAGTTTCTTACTTGGTAAAGTTTTTGAGTACAAGTGATTTCTTCCTTTTGCTTGTGTAGTAAGTATTTATCATATATTTTTCGAAAAGATAAGCAAGTGTACATCTTTTCCCACGCATATACGCATGACGCTTAATTATCTATGCCTAATTGATGTTGCTGCCCTATCCTGTTTCATCATTTCAGGTTTCCCATGTATTATCACCTGAAATTTGCATTTCTTATATGGCTTCAGCTTCCATCCACTGACGTAAGTTTAAAAATAACGCTTGTAACTTTGGATTATATTGAAAAAAAGGGGAAGTGTACTTGTATCTATATTTATTTGTGATGAAAATTAATGTAGCTTAATATGTTTAACTTTTGACTTCAAGTTAACTCATAGTGATAAACTTCCTTATTTCTTGCTAGGGGGCAAGGCAGTTGTACGAGAACTACTTGAGTCCATTCTTGTTGAGGTGTCAAGCTAAAGCCGATCAACTCAGGGCCACTACACACGCTAAATTTGATCAACTCACGGCCATTACACAAGCTAAGGTCGATCGACTCAGGGCCATCACACTGCGTCCATTCTTGTTGACGTGCCAAGCTAAAATTGATCGACTGAAGGCCATTGAAGACATGGTATGTTAGGTAGTGTTGTTATCATATTATGGGCGATACTAGTTTGACTTATCTGTTTGATTGAATGATAATGTGGTACTCCCCATTTTCTCAAGAATATACAGAAAGTTGAACCTCTGAGCAGAGTTCGATTTTAAAATTGTTTATATTGGGTCAACCTCAAGAATATACAGAAAGTTGAACCTCTGAGCAGAGTTCGATTTTAAAATTGTTTATATTGGGTCAACCTTAAGAATATACGGAAAGTTGAACCTCTAAGTTGTAACTTGTGGTAAATAAAGGCACTTTAAAATTGTTTATATTGGGTCAACCTCAACCCATAGATACCCTGTGCTAGTCTTGCTATATTGCACTCAACACTTCCCCTGTTGTTTCCGATGAAGTATATGCTCTGCTAAAATTTACAGGTTGGACATATCAGCTCAATCAAGGCAGAAATTAAATGTGGGGAGGATACATTCTTCGCATTTTTCTGGTCAGGTAATGGTAGATACCTGTCTTTTGGTGCGTGCTCGTCTTGTTAGTTTAGTGATTTCCATGTAGATTCAAAGTATTTCACTTGTCTCTGGACCAGCTCCAAAATATTGAGGGGTGGTGTGTTGAATATAGATCCAAATAAACCTGAAGGACAAAATGCGGTTGAAGACCTGGATGGAATAACCTCAGACACATACACTGAGTCTGATCTTGAGGTTGAGGAGACTTTGATCATGCATGTCAGTTTTGCAAATTGAGTTACTCTTGCTATGAACCAAGACCCTATCGTAGGATTTCCAAATCGTATCTGCTCGAAAAATCAAGGCTTCTTTGCCACCTAAATGGGACGACATGAACATATGTTATCCCTTAGTATTATCTCTTTACAATCTCAAAAATCTTTTGGTCATCTGCATTTCTAAGGAGTACTTGTGGTAGTTCATTCCCAGAATTTATCTTTTGATGTAGTGGTTAGTTTGTAGTAAAAAGTTTGAGATTCAGTGGACATGGTATTGTAAATTTTCAATTACAACTGCACCTGGTAGAAATCAACTATGTTTTTGTATGGATTCTTGAAGTTTCAGATTTTAACATCCGATGACTAGGTTCTGTACAATTTAAATTTCGTTTTTCTAGTAGCATCCCCAAATACTCTAAATAGGCATACTTATTAGGAAACCTATTATATTAATAATCTTAAGTTAATTAAGATAGTCATTGGTCTTTAATTCTCAATCTAAAACCAGTAGAAACGGTCTGTTTATATCTTCCCACGTGGTTTGAAAAATACTACTGAAATTGGTGTGCATGTTTTGGGTGAACTATATGTACTTTTTCTTCTAAGAAAATCTTGATATTCAATGATTGTGATAAATTATTTGATTTTGTATTAACTGAAACTTTCATATTCTTATCCTGCTGATAGTAGATTGTATATAATACAGTAGATTTTCTTTACTGTAGGTTTGAGGAAAATGTACAATCAAGCTCTCAATTAGTAGCAATCACGTATCGAAGTTTCCGAAAGATATCAAAGTTGACTTGAGTTTATATCTGTTACACTATGGATAATATGCATGATACCACTATATCGTTCACATCTTACAGTATTATTTCGGAACCTGTACTTAACAGGTTCCGTTCCACCAGAATTTGGTGACTCTCTTCATCAAGTATTTTATTTGGAAAATAACAAGCTTACAGGTTCCATCCCTGAGAGCTTAAGTCGTTTCGGTTGTTTGATAAAGTTGAATTTGGCTAGGAATAAGTTATCTGGCTCAATTCCAACTAGTTTTGGGAACTTGAAATAGCTTACAAACCCACATGGATTTAAGCTATAATGAGCTTGCTGATGAGCTTAATCCTTTGTTTTTCAAGCCCCACCAAGCTCAAAATGTGTGACAAAGAACAAGGATTAAACTCACCATCGAACTCTTTATAACTTAAATCCAAGTGGGTACGTAAGCCCTTCCAACTAGTTTGCACTAAGCCAAAAAATACGCTTCCATTTCTCTAATTTGCTGATCATCATCACCACCTCCATCAAAGTCATTATCTGATCTTGATGATCCTTCTCCTGCTCCTCCACTGCCTTCATCTCCTTCACCCACCTCATTATTTGTCGCCGCCGCAGCGTCTGTGTCCCGGAATACTCCAGCCTGCTAATGATAATTAATAATTCGTCAAGAACACAACACCCACATCAACAAAAATGAAATAAACTACTAAAAAATAACATAGCAAAGCAAATAACGGAAAAAAAAAAAATAATTAATGCTTTCTTTTTCGGCTTTTATCTTGTAGCTATACTTAGTAATTTCCACCTGATTCATGATCCCGATTAGAATGCCTAAAATTAATGCTTTCTTTTTCTTGATTGTATCATCATCACTTTTGTGAAAATTTAAAACCAAAAAAAAAAAAAGAGGGATATTGGATTAATCGCTTAAGCAACTCGATTGGACATGGATTTACTATATTGTTTTTTATTTTATTCATAAGCGTTTATCCACCGACCACTCATTTTTCACACAGGTTCAACAAGGCACAAATTCATTTTTCTCTTTTGACAAAATTTCCCTTAAAGTTGACATTATTTTCACTCGTCCATTGTGGTCTAAACTCTATTAGAAATTTGTTGACGTGAGAAGGATAAAATTATCATTTAATTTTAACAAATAAAAATGAGCCCAAATCAAATAAAAAACTCAATGCCACAAATTATCAAAATGAAAATCCTTTAATTCAATTGAAAGAAAAATGATCAGCCTTAACCCTAACTCTGATAGCAACGCACTATCAGCTAGTGTAGGTGGCGTCGTGTGGCAAGGCGCGGTAGTGTGAGGAATGAGGGTTCTGAATCTACTTGATACTGCCTTTAGTGATGTCACGCAGTAGCAGGATAGCTAATCGTGATTAAAGTTGGTAATGAGTGAAGGACAAGAGAAGAGGCTGCAAATTTTATTTGACTGAGAAGAGATAATGAAATTTTTTTTTTTTTTCAGAAAGAAGAGATGAGACTACAATTTTTGTTGGAGAACAAGAAGAGGCTAGCCATTAAAAAAAGAAAAGAGAGAGAGAGAGAGAGAGAAAAGAAGCTGAATTTGGTGCGAGTGAGTAAGAAGACTGGTTTCATTTTGAATGAGATTGAAGATAAGCTTTGCACCTTGTTGCTGCCGATGTTTTTAATTTTTTGGTTTTTGACTTGTTTATTGGATTGAGTTTGGGATTAGGTTTGAGTTTTAATTCTTTTAATTATTTTCACTTTTAATTTTGGTTATTTTGTTTCATTTATTATAATTTTGATTTTTTAATGCCTTTTTTTATTTTTATTATAATTTTTAATTCTATTTTTAAAAAAGCATACAAAACGGGCGGCTAGTGAATATTGCCCTTTTTTTTATCAAGCTCATGTGTCATGTCTTGTCTTTTGAATTTAATGCCTTCTTTTATTTTTTTATTACCCAATTCGTTCAAAATAATTACAGATATGCCACTTTTCAATTCATATAATTTTAGAATATCACCTTTAAGTTAACAGAATTATTCGAATTTTTATTGGGATTCGGGATATCGTCCTAAACCATATAAAGTTCAGTTCAGTATAAATTTTTTAAAAATTAATTTAAAATTAGTTGAGATTTAATATAAAATTTTCCCAATTTTTTTATTTAAAATATTTGAAAATCTCAATCAAAATCTTGATTGCCTTGACTATTGTTTTTAATGTTTAATTAACTAAATTAAAAAAATAATTTATCTTAAAATAAACAAAAATGATTGACCCAAGCACAAACCCAACAAATTCACTACTTTGCATTCAGTTTTGGAGTTTATTTATTTATTATTTATTCTTTTTAACGACATTCAGTTTTAAAGTTAATTAAACTAAACAGATGAAGAAGAAAATAAATTAGTTTGTTGATTTACATATTAAATTTAGATAATGAATGGATAAAATGGGGACGTTGGTATTTAGAATCGCAACTTGCAATATAAAGCAAGAAAAATGTGAGTCACGAGCTTTACCATTTCTCTCTTATATTATCTATTAGGATGAGTTGAGACTTGATATTTTTTTTTAATCATCTATATAACTCTTTAGTTCAAATAAAAGATAACAAATTAATTTTTCAAACAATATATATATATATATATATATATATATATATATATATATATATATATATATATCTATATATATATATATAATTACGATGATTTTTCATTTGTTCGTTGGCTTTTGCATCTCGGTGCCGAAGCAACGAAGGACATGGGGCAAATTGCCGGATACGAAAATCCCCCGCACGATTAACTATGAAAAGGCTCAATCACCAAGCCCAACATCAAAAGGATAAAATGAAAGCCCAATATTGTTTCTACTCTTGACACACGACAAAACAAATGGAATCTTCTTCAAGCAAGACTTATTAAAAACACATTTATTAATTTTATTTCTGTTACTTTCAACAAAAAAATGATAACAAAATAGCTAGGTTGAGAAATGTGGTCAAGGAGTGTGTGCAATTTTTTTAAAAAATTATTATTATTATTTTCACAAATTTATTGATTGTATTTTCTAATTAAAAAAAGGATATTTTTGTGTCTATATATATGAGATTATACGTGGAACTGTATGAAAGATCAAACTTTTCAATATTAAATTTTACTAAAAATATAGTGTAGGATTAGGTGATTTTCACCTAAGAATTTTTTTTTTGAAAAAATAACCAAACATCATAATTAGTTTTAAATTTCTCAAAATTTCTTTTGAGCCTCTCATTTGCTTCTCAAAATAACTTCTTATTTGTTGACATGAAGGAATAATGCAAAAGTGCCTCTATTGTAAATTAAATTTTTATTATTATTATAGTTGTTATAGAACTTTATTTCTTGTTATACTCATGATACACTCATAAATCACAGCTTATAATGATTTGGGTGGGGTACAAAAACAAAAACATTTGGGACATATTTGTTTATTTTCATCTTTACAACAAAATCCATTTTTAGATGGACAATCCCTCACACAATCAGAATCTTGGGTGCAACGAATTGGTAACCCTCCAGTGTAGGCTTCAGCACTTGGTAACTCAAAGATTGTGGTGCCTGCAAATTGAGATCAATAATTCATGATTATAGAGAAATGAAATAAAAAGCGAAATGTGTTAGTAATTAGCAAAAAAATATACAAAGAGAGAGAGATATTTGGGACATTGACTAACCATATGCAACGATCATGAGGACGACCAAGAAAGTTAGTTTAAACGAGACTTTCTCCATTTGCTATAAGAAAAGATTATGCAGGATGTTTCTTTGAGTGGGAAAAAAAAATCTAAAAAAATTGTATGCAAGAACTTTGTTCTTCACCTAATATTTATAGAGATGCAATATACAAATGGTAAAATGGCACACCCAACTTCTACGTTATTTTATAGAAAAATCACAATAAATCAAATAAACTTGCAACAAATTAATATTCAAATCATTAAACCTAGCCTAATAGGAAACAATAAAAAAAGAAAAAAATAATTTTTTTTCATTTTTTTTTCAGCTTCGCATTAACAACGCAGACACATTTTCCGTTGTTGGTAAAATCTCCATCCATCTTAGTTCATAAATTTAATTGCATCATTACAATCTCAATCAGCATCTAGATAGTAAATGTAAGTTGATGATCCCACTATTAATTCCATTTCACTTTGATTAGGGTAAAACAAAAGAAGTTTTCTTATATTCATGTAATTTCTATAATCTCTTAAAAATACCATATGAAGTAGGTATATTTTGCTATTAACTAAATATCCCAGATTCTGTATTATTGAATCCATTTATTGTCTTAAGGCTATATATATGTATATTTTTTAACTTTAGTTTGAACTCATCTCGTGCCATTGAGTTTTTGACTTTCTTCTGTTTATTGCTACCATTTTGAAATTAAAAAATTTGATTCAATCGATCGACTTACTAATAATTGATCAACTTAGTTTTCTTTCATTAACGTTCTATAGCATGATTCATTCGTGATATATATTTACAACATTTTTTTTTATGTGTCCTTTGCTTCAATTCACTCATAATGAATCATAAAATCATTGACCATCGTGACTTAACTATTACAGTCTGAAAACAATTTGAATAAAAATAACTCTATGGATAATTCAATTTTAAGGGTACTATCAGACAAATCATTGCACTAACAGTTTTGATTGTTTCTTGCAAAAGTGACACAGGAGTGTTTAGGGACCTATCATGTTTGAAGGTCAACAATGAAGATGAATGTGGACATTTGGAAAGGATAGTGAAAGTGGGAAGCAAAGGTCAAAATTAACAACCCACTTTTTCGAATTAACTGTATCGTTCTAGAAATAGATAAATTATGTATAATATATCGTTGAAAAGATAATTTTTTCTAGTTTTTAATGAATGTTACGGATTCAAATTTGGATTTCTCTTCTTAAATAAATTCAAGATTTAGTCATCAAAGGTCACAAGTTCGGCACAAGGCCGCAAGTTCTGAATTTACTGGCATCAATGCGTCCAATTATATCCAGTAAGCTTCATATATCTGGAAAGCCCTTTGAGTCAGGAGTTTAATAAATTTTATGGAATTCGAGTTGGAGTTTTCTACATCAAGATATGATTAAATGAGTGTTGACTGCTCACATTTGCTGATCAAATCGACCTAGTAGTCAAATTGAGATTTGCTTTGTTCTCTTCCACCTCATGACAGCTAAGACTTTTAATTCAGGTTTGATTTGAATTCTAGATAATAGAAATCTTATCCTAAGCTTGGAGGGATGTTCCAAGTTACCTATATAAATGTATTAGATTGTAACTTTTAGATAAAGAGTGAGTGATTTGAGAATATAGCCTAGAAGAGTTCTCTTTTTTTGAGTTCCTTCTTTAAACTCTGTATCTCTTGGGTGGATTCCTTCGAGTGGTGAGTTGAGAAACCCTGTATCTCTTGTAGGATATCATTGGGTGGTGAATCTCTGTATTCCTTTGTAACCCTCTTGAGTGGAAGAGAATGAAGGCAGTTGTGAGCCACCACGAGTTATGCAACACCTTCTTAAAGAATTTAAAGATGTTGTTCCTGATGAGATTCCATCCGGTCTACCACCAACGAGAGACATACAACACCAAATTGATTTAATTCTTGGGGCATTCTTACCTAACAAGGGAGCATATAGGATGAGCCCAAAGGAGCATGAAGAACTTCAAAGACAAGTTGACGAGCTTTTGAAAAAGGGCTTAATAAGAGAAAGCGTGAGTCCTTGTGCCGTTCCTACACTTCTAGTGCCTAAAAAGGATGGTTCTTGGCGTATGTGTGTTGATAGTAGAGCGATAAATAAAATCAAAATTGGTTATCGCTTTCCTATCCCACGCCTTGATGATCTTCTTGACCAACTCCATGGTGCATCAGTTTTTTTCCAAAATTGATCTTCGTAGCGGATACCATCAAATCCGAATGCGACCCGGAGATGAATGGAAGACAGCTTTCAAAGTAAGAGATGGCCTTTACGAATGGATGGTGACGCCGTTCGGACTTTCCAATGCTCCAAGTACTTTTATGCGCCTCATGAATCATGTTTTCAAACCATTCATTGGTAGATTTATGGTTGTCTATTTTGATGACATTCTTGTATATAGCAAGACGGAGGAGCAAAACTTAGAGCATCTTCGCCAAGTTTTTCATACTTTGAGAGATCAACTTCTTTACCGATAGCCTTATCTTTTTAGGCTATGTTGTGTCAAGAGATGGAATTAAGATGGATCCTAGCAAAGTGGAAGCAATTTTAAATTGGCCAACTCCTAGAACTCTTCATGACATTCGAAGTTTTCATGGTTTGGCTTCTTTCTACTGGCGGTTTATTAAAGGTTTTAGTTCAATTGTGGCCGCCATTACAGAGTGCTTGAAAGGAGGTACGTTCAAATGGACAAATGAAGCTCAAAAGAGTTTTGAACTCATTAAGAAAAAGGCAACTAAGACCCCTATTCTTTCTCTTCCAAATTTTGAAAAACTCTTTGAAGTTGAGTGTGATGCTTTAAATGTGGGAATTGGTGCTGTCCTTAGCCAAGAAGGCAAACCAATTGCTTACTTTAGCGAGAAACTAAGTGATTCTCGCCAAAAGTATTCCACTAATGATAAAGAGTTTTATGCCATTTGTCGAGCTTTGGATCATTGGAGTCAATATCTTCTTCCAAAGCCTTTTGTTCTCTACTCCGACCATGAAGCTTTGAAGTTTATAAACAGTCAACAAAAACTCAATAGTCGACGTGCTCATTGGGTTGAATTTCTACAAGCTTTCAACTTCACAATCAAGCATAAATCAGGAGCTCAAAATGTGGTAGTGGATGCTTTAAGCCGAAAACATTCCTTGTTATCTTCAATGCAAGTGAAAGTGATTGGTTTTGAAGTTTTGAAGGAGCTTTACAAGGGCGATCTTTATTTTTCTAGGGTTTTGGAGGCATGCACAAATGGTACTCATCAACAATTTTTATTGCATGATGGTTACCTATTTAAAGGTAATAAACTATGCATTCCGCAAGGTTCACTTCGAGAGTCAATAATTGTAGATTCACACGGTGGTGGTCTTGGAGGACACTTTGGAAGAGATAAAACTCTCTCTTCTTCAAGATAAATTTTATTGGCCAAAGATGAAGAAAGATGTTTCAAGGCATGTGCAACGGTGTAAAATTTGTCATGTGGTGAAAAGTCATGATCAAAATATTGGTTTGTACACTCCACTTCCAGTTCCAAGATCTCCTTGGGAAGATATATGGATTTTGTTGTGGGTTTGCCAAGAACACAAAGGAACAAAGATTCTATCATGGTTGTTGTTGATCGTTTCTCAAAGAGGGCACATTTTGTTCCTTGTAACAAAACTCTAGATGCTTCACGTGTGGCTGACTTATATTTTCAGGAGATTGTTAAACTTCATGGTATTCCAAAATCAATTGTTTCTAATCGGGATTCAAAGTTTTTAAGTCGCTTTTGGAGGACTCTTTGGAGAAAACTTGGAACAATCCTTAATTTTAGCTCTTCATATCATCCTCAAACTGATGGCCAAACAGAAGTCACCAATAGAAGTTTGGGAAATCTTCTTAGAAGCTATGTGGGGAAGAATATTCGGCAATGGGACCTCATCTTAGCTCAAATTGAATTTGCCCACAATTGCAGCACAAGTCAAACAATTGGCCGTAGTCCTTTCGAGATTGTATATGGTAAAAATTCTTTAAGCCCATTAGATCTAGTTCCTTTTCAAACAACTCATCAATTTAGTGGAGATGCTGAAGAACGAGTAAAGAACATCAAGAAGATGCATGAAGAAGTTAGAACGAAGATCATGAAGCAAACTGAGAAATATCAAAAGAGTGCCAACAAACACCGAAGGCATGTTGAATTTCAAGAAGGAGATTTAGTGTGGATTCATCTTAGAAAAGAAAGGTTCCCACAAGGTAAATTTTCTAAACTAAAACCAAGAGCTGATGGTCCATTTAAAGTGTTAAAAACATTGGCCATAATGCCTACAAAATTGATTTGCCTGAAAATTATAGTGTTTCAGAAATCTTCAATGTTTGTGATTTATCCCCATATATTGAAGAAGATTTAGACTTAAGGACGAGTCTTTTTCAACCAGGGGAGATTGACACAGGAGTGTTTAGGGACCTATCATGTTTGAAGGTCAACAATGAAGATGAATGTGGACATTTGGAAAGGATAGCGAAAGTGGGAAGCAAAGGTCAAAATTAATAGCCCACTTGTTCGAATTAATTGTACCGTTCTAGAAATAAATTGTAACATATGTAGAAATTTAAAATGAAAATGAGGCGGTTAAGGATTTTATAAGTAAAAGAAAAGAGCTGGAAATAGGGTAAACACATGCACGTGTGAGAGAGAGTGAAGGGAAGCTGCCAAACCGACCCAACTACAGACCTAAAAACCCGACCCGAAACCTACGACCTTGACCCGGTCGTAACTTCCATTTCCGGCCACCGTTCCTATCAAGCTTGGTACCAATCTGAAGCTTGAAGACCGGCCATCATACCCCTGCCGTCCACGTCACTGAAAAACAACCAGAACGCCGGCGACCAAAGCTTGAAAACCCACGACTGTTTCACTTTGCTCCGCTGGGATTTTCACCAGTTTTGGGTGACACCATCGGTTGGATTTTGTTCCCCACGACTCCCTCTTCCATTTCTCACCATCCATAGCCATCGGGAGTCATTGTTTTGCCGCCGGTCAATTGTTGGAATTTCAGGGCTACCGAGCTAGATTCCGGCATCGTTGCCACGTGTTGGAGCTCACCGCCGGTACCATTGAACTCAGCTTGGCCAAAAGTGTCTAACTTGTGCTTCCCGGCCAGCGTTGACTAAATTTCGGTGACCGTTGACCAGCAAGGGCATTTCGGTAATTTCACACTATGAGGGTAATTTTGTAATTTTTGAGTTTGTGGATATTTTAGTAATTATAGAATTGAGGATTGGGTGTAATTACGATTCCTAGGGTAATTCAGTGATTTACGATTTCAGAGTATTTTAATGATTTAAGGACTCGAGGGCATTTTAGTAATTTTGTCGACACGGGAGTTGTAAATTATGGATAGATGTTCGTTTCAAGTTTATTGCATAAATTTAGTCGTAATTCCGATTTACGAAAAATAATTATGTCGTTTTCTTGATTTAGGAGGATCTGCGAGAGAGAATCGATCCACGGATGTGGACGATAACCGAGCGTGAACATCGTCACTGTGAGTGGAATATACAAAATCTATTTTCATAGTTAATTATGATAGTAAAGTATGTTTGCGAAATAAGTATTTTAAATGTTCTGATTTAATGATTTCCTCGAAATGAATTTTATTCACGCATTGGTATTTTATTAAAATGTTTGGTTAATAATTTTGCATATCGACTTTGAATAAGCATGATAGTATTTTAAAGATAAGAAAAGTGGATTCAAATGTGGTATGATTTAAAATATGGTTAAAAGGTATGTGAATATGAGTATAATGATTGTTTTTGAAATCATTAGACAGTACCCATCCCCTCAAGATACTGTGATGCAGATGATATGAGAAGAGTGGCCTTTGGGGCCCGTCTGAACACACATAGAGGCTTTGAGTCGTGTGTTTGGGCGCTTTTGCCTTTTGAGGGCATATGAATGCGGTATGATGATTACAGATATACAGATATGAGATACAGACAGATATTGAGATACAGATGAGATACAGGCTTTTGGGGCTCGTCTAAGTACACACTAAGGCTTTGGGCCTTGTGCTTAGGCGCTTTTGTCCTTTGGAGACTAGATTATGCATGCACAGATATGATGATTGATAACTCTATGAAATGAGAGTTATTACAACAATTCTAGACTTAAATCAAGATCACTTAGAGAGTAAATGAGGTGTTTTTATTATATTTTGGTTATATTTTGTATAAACATTCATTTTAATGAGTCTTAATAAGTTTTACTTGAATTAAAGTAATTTGTCCTCAAAACAGGTGCATAATTGTACGTTTTCAGAAGTTTATAATTCATGAAGGGATGCTGAGATATTAGACCAGCAAGAGGATGAAAGAATATTGCCACAAAAGAAGTTAAGCGCAACCGAGAACAGTGTAGTGTTCCAGCCATTGTTAGAGCAACCATTGCTATAGCAATCCTGGAGTACTGAGGGAGAAAACTTAGCGCGGGTCAGCTGCAGAATTGCAATCTGCAATTTCCTAATTTAACTCATGCACGCCCGAGACTTTTGTTTACCCTAGTTTTTAGTTATAAAATGAGGCACGCACCACAGAAAATGACGGCAAGAAATTATCATTAAAGACTTTAGAGAGAAAAAGAAAAAGAAAAAGAAGATCATAATTCAAGAGGACGGCTTCAGCAGCATTGAAAAATCCCGCAGAGTTATTTGGATTTACTTTTTGCTGTTCTCAACTTATATCTTTCTTCTTTTTTCGTCTGATCTAATGTATCCCGTGAATAATATGTTGATGTTTGTTTTTCTCTTTCAGAATATGAATTAAATTTGCTTGTAGTTGAGTGACGAACAATCTAATGGGTTCGTTACTGTCCTTATGAGTTGTTATGCCATTGTTGTAGCATTTTACTCTAATAGCTATTATTTCGGTTGACCACCCATTTAATAGTTCAAGTTAAGATAGAGCAACAAAATGGCATGTATTAGCGGATATTATTAGAGTAATACTTGATCTTAATTTAATTTTCCTGGATTAAGTTTATCTTGAATCCCATAAGAGCTATACTTGAAGTTAAGATTTATGACACACTAGACATAGGTACTCACCTTGTAGGGCGGAGAGACTAAAGGGTCATAAGGCCATGCCATAGATAGAATAGCAACTGGTCATTGCTAATATACTTAAGGGTGTGATAGTTCTAATACGCGACAGCTGAGGATGCAGATTAATTCTGCCCAATGCTGTAACAATTGCTGTAACAACTGGTGTTAACTTGATGAAAAGCAGTCAGCCCATAAAGAGAGTTTGATCATTCAACCACCATATTCTCAATTGAATCTTAGACACATTTAATTTAGTTTATTTCATTACTGCATTGTTTTATTTAATTCTTTCATAATTATCAATTTCGATAGAACCTACTTTACATTTATTAACTTCGGACTTAAGTTAGATTGCACTATTGTGATTACTGTAGCATTTCTAGTGACATCAATCCTTGTGGAGACGATCTTGAATATTCATCACTTTATTACTTGTTGTGTACACTTGCACATTGGCATCAATAGCATTTGATTATAAAAATTTACTAACAAGTTTTTGGCGTCATTGCCGGGGATTGATTGTTTATTTTTGAAGTGTGAAGTAAATCTTGATAGTGTCAATTTGATTTGATTCATTCTATTTAGTGGCAGATCAATGCTTGCATGCGCAAAGACAAATCTGTTGTATTCCAATTTGATCTTGAGATTGAAAGGACTGTTAGGAGACTGCGAAGAGAACAAAGAAATTCAAAAACTGTTTCAAGCATGGATAACTTATAGGATGTGGGAAATTTGGACCCTCA
Organism: Citrus mangshanensis; assembly: GCA_030449895.1. Lineage (NCBI taxonomy): Eukaryota > Viridiplantae > Streptophyta > Magnoliopsida > Sapindales > Rutaceae > Citrus > Citrus mangshanensis. Next base: position 8,752,170 of record JASUUJ010000161.1, read on the forward strand.
CGGGCCCTTACAACCAGTCAACATTCAAGAAGAGCAAAATGAACATGCTAACCAGAGACAGCCAGACAACAACAACATTAATTACATGGCTGATGACAGAGACAAAGCTATTAGAGATTATGCTGTGTTAACTCCTCAAGTTGTACACCCTGGGATAATCAGACCTGAAGTAGAAGCCGCAAACTTTGAATTAAAGCCAGTGATGTTTCAGATGTTCCAGACAGTAGGTCAATTTAATGGATTGCCAAATGAAGATCCTCACCTTCATCTTAAGTTTTTCTTGGAAGTGAGTGATGCTTTCAAGATTGCTGGAGCAACCCAAGATGCTTTAAGACTGAGGCTTTTTCCTTACTCCTTAAGAGATCGAGCAAGAGCGTGATTAAATTCGTTACCATCTGATTCTATCACTACATGGAATGAGTTGGCTAATAAATTCTTAATGAAATATTTCCCACCAACAAAAAATGCAAAATTGCGGAATGAGATTACTTCTTTCCATCAACTTGAAGATGAGAGTTTGTATGAGGCTTGGGAAAGATTCAAAGAACTACTCAGAAGGTATCCTCATCATGGCATTCCTTGCTGCATACAATTAGAAACTTTCTATAATGGGTTAAATCCTAGTACAAGATTGATGGTGGATGCTTCTGTAAATGGAGCTTTGTTATCCAAATCTTACACTGAAGCTTATGAAATTCTTTAGAGAATTGCCAACAATAATTATCAGTGGCCATCAACCAGGCAACCAGGCAACCAGTAGTAAGAGGAGCAGCAGGGGTAAATAACATAGATGCAATTACTGCTTTATCAGCACAAGTAACCTCATTGACTAACATGGTAAAAGCTATGACATCTGCTCCAGCAGCAGTAAAACAAGTTGCTGAACTTTCTTGCGTATACTGTGGTAAAGAACATGACTTTGATAATTATCCTGGAAATCCAGCATCAGTAAACTATGTAGGTAATTTCAATTGACAGCTTCAAAACAACCCATATTCAAATACTTATAACCCTAGATGGAAGCAACACCCAAATTTTTCATGGAGCAGTCAGAATCAAAATTCTCCAGTATTGAATGGACAAAATAGGAACATTCAACCACCTGGTTTTCATCAGCAGAGTCAAGGCCAAAAACATATCAGTCAGGATCCAATCACTTCATTGGAAGCACTGATTAAGGAATACATTGCAAAGAGTAAAGCAATTGTGCAGAATCAAGCTGTATCCCTGAGGAACCTGGAGAACCAAATGGGACAACTTGCCACAACAATGAGTAACAGAAGTCAATGAAGCTTACCTAGTAACACAGAAGATCTCAGAAGAGGGCGCAAAGAACACTGCAAAGTAATTTACTTAAGATCTGGAAAGAATGTTGATATCCTTGTTGATATGACTAAAAAGGGGCTGGAACTTAATTCTTCACAAAAACCACCTCAAAATGAAAGCAAGTTACAACAACCCAGCCATCAAGACACTGGTGACAGAGACCAAGCTGCAGCAACTATAGAAGGAACTCAACCAATACATTCTGAAAAAGAAGTTGCAACACCAGTAGCCACAACCTACAACAAACCAAATAAGCAGAGTTTGGCACCTCCTGAAGCTACCCAGCAGTTTAGGCATCCACCCACTTTCCCACAGAGATTCCAGAAGCAAAGACAAGACAAGCAATTCAGTAAATTTCTGGAAGTGCTGAAATAATTACACATTAACATACCTTTTGTAGAAGCTTTGGAGCAAATGCCTAATTATGTGAAATTTCTAAAAGATATCTTAGCACGAAAAAGAAGGCTGAGAGAATTTGAAACTGTTGCTTTAACACAGGATAACAGTCATATGCTCCAAAGTAAGATTTATAGAAAATTGAAGGATCCAGGAAGTTTTACAATACCATGTTCTATTGGAATTAGGTACACTGGCAGAGCACTTTGTGACCTGAGAGCCAGTATTAATCTGATATCATTGTCTGTATTTAAGCAGTTGGGAGTAGGGGAATGTAGGCCAACCACAGTCACCCTGCAATTAGCTGACAGATCTCATGCATATCCTGAAGAAAAAATTGAGGATGCACTGGTGAAGGTTGACAAATTCATCTTCCCAGTAGACTTCATTGTACTAGACTTTGAGGCTGATAAAGAGGTACCTATTATACTTGGAAAACTTTTCTTAGCAACTGGAAAAAATCTGATAGATGTGCAGAAAAGAGAGCTCATCATGAGAGTGAATGATCAACAAGTCACATTTAATGTATTAGAGGCTATGAAGAACCCTGATGAGTTGGAAGATTGCAATTTCCTGAGTGTTGTGGATTTTATTGTAGCAGACAGAATTGACAGATGCTGTAGTAATGAGATCAACAAAGTTACCACCTTTGAAGACTTTGAAGAAGAAGATGTTGCAGCAAACCAGATAGATTGGATGGAAGGAAAGCAATCTGATAGACATAACAGATTTGTTGAGCATCTGAATCTTTCAGACAGGGAAGTAAAAATATCTTTACCATCTATTGAATCACCTCCTAGTCTTGAATTAAAATTGTTACATTCATATTTGAAATATGTTTATCTTGGTAAAAAAAACACACTCCTTGTAATCATTTCCTCTACTTTGGATGCAGGGCAAGAACAGAGTCTAGTAGATGTACTTGGGAGATACAGAAGAGCAATTAGATGGACCATGGCAGACATCAAAGGGATAAGCCCATCAATATGCATGCATAAAATTCTGATAGAAGACTGCTACAACAATTCAGTGGAGCAACATAGAAGGTTAAACCCTATTATGAAAGAAGTAGTGAAAAAGGAAATCATCAAATGGTTGGATGCTGGAATCATATATCCAATATCAGACAGTTCGTGGGTGAGCCCAGTCCAATGTGTTCCAAAGAAGGGAGGGATTACAGTGATAGCAAATGAGAATGATGAACTTATTCCTACAAGGACAGTGACTGGATGGAGAGTATGTATGGATTACAGGAAGCTCAACAAAGCCACAAGGAATGATCACTTCCCACTCCCATTCATAGATCAGATGTTGGATAGACTTGCTGGAAAACAGTACTACTGTTTCCTATATGGGTATTCAGGCTACAACCAAATTGCTATAGCTCCAGAAGATCAGGAAAAGACTACATTTACCTATCCTTATGGAACATTTGCCTTCAGAAGAATGCCCTTTGGTTTATGCTATGCTCCAGCAACTTTTCAGAGATGTATGATGTATATTTTTTCTGATATGGTAGAGCAAACTTTAGAAGTTTTCATGGATGACTTCTCAGTTTTTGGAGAGATACAATGATTGTTTACACAACTTGGAAGAGGTTCTTAAAAGATGTGAGATGACTAACTCAGTACTTAATTGGGAAAAGTGTCATTTCATAGTGTAAGAAGGCATAGTGTTGGGTCATAAGGTGTCCAAGAATGACATTGAGGTAGACAAAGCCAAGATAGAAGTAATAGATAAACTGTCATTTCCCACTTCAATAAAGGTTATTAGGAGTTTTTTGGGTCATGCTAGATTCTACAAAAAATTCATTAAGGATTTTTCCAAGGTAGCTAAACCATTATGCTCATTGCTGGAACATGACAAGCCTTTTCACTTTGACAAAGATTGTCTTCAAGCCTTTGGAGAATTAAAGAAAGCTCTGATCACTGCACTAGTGGTTATATCACCAGATTGGACTCTACCATTTGAACTGATGTGTGATGCCAGTGACCATTCTTTTGGAGCAGTATTAGGGAAGGGAAAGGATAAGATTTTTCACTCCATATACTATGCAAGCAAAACTCTTACTCAAACTCAAATTAATTACACCACTATAGAGAAAGAGTTGCTAGCAGTAGTATTTTCTTTTGATAAATTCAGAGCTTACTTGGTGGATACTAAAGTGACTATACACAGACCATGCAGCCATCAAGTATTTAATTTCAAAGAAGGATGTTAAACCAAGATTAATTAGATGGATCTTATTGCTTCAAGAGTTTGATCTGGAAATTAAAGATAGAAAGGGGACTGAGAATCAAGTAGCAGACCACCTGTCTAGGCTGAAAGCAGACACAAGTACATTGACAAGAAAGGACATCACTGAAACTTTTCCTGATGAACAGCTGTTGGTAGTACAGCAAGCACAGATGCTGCAGCAATCAGGATCTCCATGGTATGCAGATTTTGCTAACTACTTAGTAAGTGGGTTGCTACCACCTGAGTTGAAGTTTCAGGAGAAAAAGAAATTTCTTCATTATGTTAAAAGCTACCAATGGGATGACCCATATTTATATAAGTTATGCTCAGATCAAGTAATACGAAGATGTGCTTCAGAGGGAGAAATTCGTCATATATTGGAGTCATGCCATGCTGTAGCATATGGAGGACATTTTGGTGGTCACAGAACAACCGCTAAAGTTCTGCAATCAGGTTATTACTAGCCTTCTATTTTTAAAAATGCTTATGAATTTGTCAAATGTTGTGATAGGTGTCAAAGGACAGGGAACATAACTAAAAGACATGAAATGCCATTGACAAATATTCTAGAAGTGGAAGTAATTCCTTGGATTTGAGATCATTTTATTTCTAAGTTGTAGGCATAATTTTTTTCATCTTGGTGAGAGCGTGTGATATTGTTTTATTATTCTCTCAAATTTACCATATTTTTTTAGAGTGACAATTTAGTTTGGGGTATATCTTCTTTTGAGATAGTCACTCTTAATCGTGAGATTTTGGGGTTTGATATATCATTCTTAAAAGTGGCTTGATTAATGTAGCTCTGATAATTGATCATTTTACAGGATTTTACTGAATTGTTTTGTGCGGATGTGATTTTCTTTAAGCTAAAGATAATGCTTATACTTTTATTTGATTGTTGTCATTAATCTGATGAAAGAAGTAAACACAATTTTTCAAAAAAAAAAGATTTTCAATTTGGTTTTGAAATTTCTCTAAATTTTTATCGATTATAACTAATATTAATATCTCAATTTATTCTTAATCCCAAAAGAATAATATAACAAAATTATACAATCCCAAAAGAACAAGATGACTAGGATATCCTAACAAAGAGATTCATCTATATCTTCTAACACCATCACGTGGCCAAAACTCAAAATATATTTACAGTCGCTGGGTTGATCTGGTGTACCTGTAACCTCCTGGTGGGGGGGGAATATAATAAAAACGGGGTCATGAGTTTAAAACTCAGTGAGATCAGTGAGTGGATAGTATTTTCTGAAAATTAATTCTTACTTTAAAAGAAATAATCATATAATTTCCAAACACGATTTCATCAAACCATAAGCGAGAAACCAATTATAAATAATTTAACATTTAAACCAGATTACTAACCATGAAAAGCATATATAACATCATACGTAATAATCATGAGAGGCCTTTGGGGCTAGTCTGAACACACATAGAGGCTTTGGGCCGTGTGTTTGGGCGCTTTTGTCTTTTGGGGGCATATGCATGCGGTAAGATGATTACAGATATACAGATATGAGATACAGACAAATATTGAGATACAGGTCTTTGGGGCTCGTCTAAGTACACACAGAGGCTTTGGGCCGTGTGCTTAAACGCTTTTGTCCTTTGGGGACAAGATTATGCATGCACAGATATGATGAGATATGAGATGATATTTCCCTGTCTAACCGTGTAGCTCCGGGGCGTGACGGTACCCAGATAGTACGTCATTGCCTATCCGTTGAGGTCCGGATATGACGAGATTATTTTCCTGGGTACTTGTTTGGTGATGATTTTTAGATTTGTGTATTCTATATGATATTATGATATGATTATCATGGTTATTTAGTACGATATTATATATGCTTTTCATGGTTAGTAATCTAGTTTAAATGTTAAATGATTTATTACTGGTTTCTCACTTATGGTTTGATGAAAATGTTTGGAAATGATATAATTATTTCTTTTAAAGTAAGAATTAATTTTTTTTAAAAACTACTATCCACTCACTGATCTCACTGAGTTTTAAACTCACCCCATTTTTTTTTATATTTTCCCCCCCACCAAGAGGTTGCAGGTATACCAGACCGACCCAACGATTATAATATTATTTTGAGTCTTGGCCACGTGATGGTGTTAGAAGATATAGATGTTTTTGTTAGGACATCTTGGTTATCTCGTCCTATTGGGACGGTATAATTTTTTTATATTATTCTTTTGGGATTAAGAATAAACTGAGATATTAATTTAGTTATAATATTATCTTTTGAGACTTTGGAGATATAAAACTCAGCATTTTGGTTGAGGATATTGATCACTAGAGTTTGTTGTATATTGAATTATATTGGGAGTGTTTGTCTTACATATTTGTAGATTGGGAGTGATATATATATAAAGGAGATTCTGCCGAATTTTCGGCAGAATCCTTACTAATTAGATTATTATCAAGTCCGTTTTGATGAGACTAGATTGACTCGCCCGGGGGGATTCGGGGCGAGTTGTTTCATAGATAAATTATGTATAATATATGGTTGAAATGATAATTTTGTCTAGTTTGTAATGAATTTTACGAAATCAAATTTGGATTTCTCTTCTTAAAGAAATTCAAGATTTAGTTAGCAAAGGTCACAACTGTCAGAGTTCTGCACAAGGCCACAAGTTCTGAATTTACTGGCATCAATGCGTCCCGTTCTATCTAGAAATCTTCATATCTCTGGAAATTTCTTTGAGTCAGAAGTTTAATAAATTTTACAGTATTCGATTTGGAGATTTCTACATCAAGATATGATTAAATGAGTGTTGACTGCTCACATTTGTTTATCAAACCGACCTAGTAGTCAAATTGAGATTTGCTTTGTTCTCTTCCACCTCATGACAGCTAAGACTTTTAATTCAGGTTTGATTTGAATTCTAGATAATAGAAATCTTATCCTAAGCTTGGAGGGATGTTCCAAGTTACCTATATAAATGTATTAGGTTGTAACGTTTAGAGAAAGAGTGAGTGATTTTAGAATATAGCCTAGAAGAGTTCTCTTTTTTTTTAGTTCCTTTTTTAAACTATGTATCTCTTGGGTGGATTCCTTTGAGTGGTGAGTTGAGAAGTCATCTATCTCTTGTAGGATATCATTGGGTGGTGAATCTCTGTATCCCTTTGTAACCCTCTTGAGTGGTGAGTTTTGTTAGATAATAATAAAAGTTTATTTTAAAATTCTGCCGGTATCAAAAAGTAAAATATGCACTTGTATATGTGGTTTTGCAATGAGAAAAAATGTTAAAAGGTACCCCAATTTTTTCTTTCAAGTTCCAAGTTAATTATATGGTTGCCAAGTGAATTAAGGAAGTAACCTCATTGGCCTCTCTTATAATATGGATGTCTTTTAAATTAAACCTCATTGGCCTCTCTTATAATATGGATTTCTTTTGAATTATCTTAATTTAGAATTTATTGACATAAAGTAATTGATAATTAACTTTTTTTTTTCTCATCAGTGATCTTCTTCTTTATCCTTCACCAATGTGACAACATTTTAAATCAATGAGATATTCATTATATTAGCAGAAATTACGAGGGATCTCAACGAGAATATTAGAATAACCCCAAAATAGTAAAAAGAATGATTGTGGCTTGAAGACTGGTTCTCGCCACAAGTTGGGCTGGTTTATGCTCAGTCCACAGCCATAACATCCTAGGAAAATTTGATTATTTTGTGAGTTCTTGATGGAGCGAGGGTAGCGGAAGCGGAATCGATTAGGTAACAAAAAGCGGAAGTGGAATTGATAGGATAGAGAACATTAGATATCTTTCTAATAATGGATTAAGCCAGCACGATTAGGTTATGCTCTGATCGAAGCGTGATTAGATATTGTTTTAATCCAAATGACTCAATGAGATTTTTAATAACGCTTAAAGCGAGATTAGATGACTCTCTAATCCAAACGATTCTACAAGAGAGATTTTGATAGATAATCTCAGAGGAAGTTTTTTTGAATAATTGTATTTGAAGTTAAGAAAATAATAACATGACCTCTCTATTTATAATAGAGTAAACCCACTTCCCTAAGTTAAGTTAAAAAAAGGGAAACTAAATCGCAATTATAATCGAAATAAAATATAATTTCTCTAAGTTAACTAAATTTCATACCTTAATTGATTCTAATAAAAATAGAAAGTTCTAAAATAATAAAATATCATAATTGACTCTAATTAAAATAGAAAATCTTAAAATAATAAAATTTCTAAAATAACGTCCTACACCAGTTGTAGTTGATAGTAGTAGGGGTGGGGATTCGGTTCGGTTTTACTAGTAAAAACCGAACCGGTCACAAATTGAAGAACTGATTGGTTTATGTTCGGTTCGAATCAAAACCGAGCCGAACCGACAAACCGATCAGTTCTTTCAATTAAAATTAAAAAAATATTGTATACATACACATAAATAGCTAAACAAACCTTAAACCTAAAATCAATTACACACTCACTCGTCTCCTGCATAGCCATCGGCAACACACACCCTCTCTTTCTCACCGCCGGCAGCACACACTCACCTTCACTCTTTCACACTCTCATTGGCAGCACCATCCATTTCCACCACCGGCAGCCACTCGTTTCTCTCAACACACACACAACTGGCAGCCACTCTTCTCTCACACCATACACACAGCCGGCAGCCGCTTCTCTCTCTCACCACAAAGCCACTGTCAACCCTTAGCACAGCTGCTCATCAGCCACCGATAGTTCGTCACAGCTGCCACAAGATCCATCTTTTACCCTCCTTCGTCACAAGCCATCGGCAATCCCACAAGAATTCTTATTTCTCTCGCTTTTGTTTTTTGATTTTATTTCTATTATAGATCCATTTCTTTGTTTAAGTGAAATAACAACATTAAATTTTGATTTTTTTCTTTTTGCTTTTTTTTGTATTTGTTTATTTTTTTGGATTTGGTGTTGCAAATCCGTTTCTTTTGCTGTTTGGACCATTGAAAGTGTATAAATTTGATTGGTTGTTGAAATAGAACTCGCTGGAAAATGATGATGATTACTTAGGGAGTGATCTGCTCTTCTCCATTGTGATCACAGTAAAATTGATTTTGAGAAATTATAAATTTTTTTTTTAGGTCTTTGTTACAGTTGCTGACTTGCCAAATTTTGGTGACACAGCCTTGCTTGGTCATTGAATAAATGTTGATTTTGAAGGCCTTGTTGGTTATTGCAAATGGTTTCATTTGAGATTTTTGGTGTATTATTATTATTTTAGGAATGAAAAATTTATTATGATTTTTTTGTTATTGTCAATTTCTATTTCTGAATCATGTATTTTTTTGACTTACGAGTTTTTATTTTGCTAAATTTTATCATGTTATATAAAATATTGGTATTAAGTGTGCAGTTCAATTTAGGGAGAAACTGTAAAATTGAAACCGAACCGAAATAATTCGGTTCGGTTCGATTTAGACCAAAAACTGAACTGAACCGAACCAAATAGTGCCCAGCCCTAGTTGATACTGTTACTTTTGTAGAAAATATTTCTTAAGATATTAAAAATCTTCATAAATCTTTTATAGACCTTCCCTCACATAAGCCTTCTCGAAAAGCTAAAACTCACAATCAGACTTTGTCCCCATTATATGACATATGTTAGGAAAATTCATTTTTACAAATGATATTTCTATTCATCCCTTTCTTTATATTTTCTAAAAGATCTAAAATTTTACTCGCATACTTATGGGAAAATTCAAACCTTCTAATTATAGGCGATGGTGATGATGAGAGAGAAAGAAAAAGAAAATAAAAATAATTAATATTGTAAAATTTTTTAATTACAGTAATTTTAAAAATAAATATTTAATACCCATAACTAAGACATCTTTGAGTTGAGTTGGGACCCCTGGCATGGTTATAATAGGTATGGAACCTCTTCAATTGTTCGGTTCCTTAGTTAGCTCCTCAAACTCCAGAAAGTATACATTTCCGAGGAGGTGTCATCACCTAAAACCAAATCAACTTATTTGAGCTCAACAAAAGTTTGTATCTGTTGTGCGCGTAATGTGGAATCAAGCGCACCAAATAATTACAGAAAAATAAAGGACACAAGAATTTACGTGGTTCGATAATTAAACCTACATCCACGGAGGCAAGAAAGAATAATTGTTTATTTAACAATTAATAGAGTACAATATTTGAGTAATGAATCTCACTTCCCAGAAACCCAAATATACCCAGTACTCTCACACTCTGCAGGAAAGATAAATTTCCCAGACACACTTCTCTCACTTCTCTCAAAAGTTTAGAAACTTATAAGCTTAACAATTTTGGGATGCATAAGAATGGAAGAAGTGCCATCTATTTATAGGGAAAATAATGGCACTATTGCACCAACCCCTTTACTATTCCACCTAACCTAAGCCAATAGTCAATGGTGTCCATTTGGCAATTTTGACAAACTTGCCAACTTTCCATTTTTTTCTTCAAATGTTTGGTAGCCATTTGAAATTTTGCATGCATTTTTGAATTTCAATGTCACGTGCATGACTTTTCAACAATTCTCCACCTCGGCGAAAATTTGTCCAAATTTGAGCCGACTACCAACGAACCATCATCCCCAAAGTGATCCTTCAATAAGGATCCAGAATGGCTGTGTTGATTCGACTGCCTACGTACCCAAAATTTGGGATCAAGCCAACCGTAGTTCATAATTCTCCAAACTCAATGCATTCGAAGAATTAGTTTCAATCCGTATAAAGATTTACTCAATCTGCACACGATTTTCCTTTCCAGCAACTTTGAAACCACAAGGCTGAATCATATAGATTTCCTCCTCCAAATCTCCATGTAAGAACGCCGTCTTAACATCCAACTGAGCCAACTCTAACTCATATTCTGCAACTAAGGCAAGTAGGATATGAATGGAAGTATGTTTTACAACTGGAGAGAAAACTTCATTGTAGTCAATACCTTCCTTTTGAGCAAAACCTTTTGCCACGAGCCTTGCCTTATATCGAGGAGTTGTTTGATTCGGAGATCCTTGCTTTTTGGTGTAGACCCATTTATTGTCAATAGCCCTTTTCCCCTTTGGTAACTTTACAAGTTCCCAAGTCTGGTTTTGATGGAGAGATTTCATCTCTTCCTCCATGGCGAGCTTCCACTGATCAATTTCACTGCTGCATAATGCTTCACCGAAAGTGTTGGGAATGTCATCATCAATAACTGGAAGTGCATAGGCTACCACCATATCTTTAGTAAGCCATCCAGGTTTCTTTATCTCTCTTCTTGGCCTCCTTGTTGCTATAAAATCATCATCCTCTACATCATCAATTGTTTCTTCATTTTGTGGGACATCAGAAGAAACAACCTCTTCTTCAACTCTAGGTGTCACCTTCATAGTTGAACTATTCTTTGATGTAGAACTAACTGGTACATATGAAGTTGCATCAAACTCCACCCGCTGCAATACCTCTTTGGTCTTGTTCTCCACCTGCTGAGAACTTGAAGCTTTCATCATTGAAGCTTCATCAAATGTGACATCTCTACTACACACAAATTTTTTGTCTTCGAGATCCCAAAGCTTGAAGCCCTTTACTCCACCTTTGAATCCCACAAAGATAGCTTTTCTAGCACGAGGATCCAGTTTACCATCTTTGACATGATAATAAGCTGGACACCCGAATATACGAAGGGAATCATAGTCTTGTATATGCTTTCCAGACCACATTTCCATAGGAGTTTTACCTCCAATTGTAGCAGAAGGCAACCGGTTTACCAAGTGACTTCGTAGCTAACAGCTTCAGCCCAAAACTTTTTATCTAAACCAGCATTAGATAACATACATCGTACCTTCTCCAGTAAAGTATGATTCATACGCTCAGCCACACCGTTCTGTTGCGGAGTATGTTTCACCGTGAAATGTCTTTTAATACCCTCGTTCTGGCATACTTGCAAGAATGGATCAGAAGTATATTCACCCCCATTATCAGATCGTAATACTTTGATCTTTCTGCCAGTTTGAGTCTCCACCAATTTCTTCCATTTCACGAAAATCTCTAGAACCTCATCCTTTGCTCGCATGGTGTACACCCACACACGTCTAGAGAAATCATCAACAAATATAACAAAATAATGGCTTCCACCAATTGATGCAGTCTTGGTTGGTCCCCATACATCACTATGAACATATTCAAGGATCTCACGAGTATCGTGATTAGCTGTACCAAACTTGACCCTTGTTTTCTTGCCTACTACACAATGCTCACAGAAATTTAATTTACAGGTTTTGGTACCTTTTAAGAGTCCATGCCTCATCAGAGTTTACAAAGACTTTTCTCCTGCATGTCCCAGTCGTACATGCCATAGCTTGGTGGTGTCACTGTGTGCCTCAACAGTATCTCGCTCATTGTAACATATATTTATATGGGCTCAACATACACCTAATATTGAAGTGCTTTTCAAAAGCATCACTTCATTCAATGAAAACTACATTGCCATAGTATTTGCAATCTTTTACTAAGCAGGTACCATCAAGATCAACCACTGTACCACTTTTTTGTGCTATTTGAAAGAAGATTATAAATATGTTAGAGTTCCATAAACTCTATAAGATAGAAACTTAAATTAGTGCACTACACATAAACTTCGTACAGAAAGATAATTCAAACATCTCTATAAACACAAACTCTCAAGATGTTTTGGAGTTCCACAAAACTGCCATTTCATGCCTAGAAAAAATATCCTAGTTTTTGCTTAATATATATCTCTCATTTTAATTAATATGGTTGTTGCTTAAAATTTTAATTAAGATCATTGGCTTTGAATTACTACTATAGGATTCCGAAATAATCAGCAGCCTATTTCTTCTTCATCTTCAAAATCACCCAACAAAACAAAGTTTGTTCAAATTTAAATGTCCCTGCTATATCAGTGCTAATATTTGTCTCAAAATTTTGTTCCATTAATCCGTGACTTCAAAAGGAACAACGATCTTTTCCTATTCCTAGTTCTCTTTTTTTTTTTACTCTTATAGTTTAATGAGTGGCTAAGATTAAGTTTTAAATTTTAATGTTGATAATCAAGCCAGCTTTTGTAATTTTATTTACAATTAAGCCAACTTTTTTTTTATTAGATTTGAAAACTTAGGAGAGTTTAGGAGAAAAAACAAATTAAGAGAGAATCCTAATCCAACTTAGAGACTCATATTGATACTTGTAGAGATTGTTCTGCTGCCTTCCATGTAGAAAAATATTTACTTGGATTGAGACTAGAGTTTTTTTTTCCTTCTTAAAAATATTTTTTTAATTTTTAATCATAAGTTTGAGAGCAACATATATGAATCATAAGTTTGAACAAGTAATCTTTAGTTTAAAATTATAATATGAACCGATATCTAAAGGTCCGGCTTCTAAATCAAATAAAAGCTTATCCATAATCAACACCTGGCGATGCCCAAAAACTCTCTGAACAAATTATTATACAAGCAAGCTACTGCATGATTATATTTCTTATTCGTGGATAACACTTGTCATAATTGAACTTGATTTTCTTTCAATGACGATTGTAGCATGATTCAGTCATTCTATTTACAATAAATTTTTATTTGTTCGTGTCCTTTTGCACCTTGGCACCAAAGCACAAAGTAAAAGGGGCAATTGTTCGATATGAAGGTCACTGGCATGGTTAACAAGTGCAAAAGGACCAAGGGAAGCCCAATATTTTTTCTGCTCTTGACACCCAGGAAATTAAGCAAGACTCAATAAAAACACATTTATTAAATATTATTTTTTATTTTAATTTCTCAAAAGAATTGGTAACAAATAGCAAGGTTGAGGAGTATACGTGAATTAAAAAAAATCATAATAATAATTATCTTCGTAAATTTACTGATAACATTTTCTAATTTAGTAAGGGTATTTTCTAATTGCTATTCGGCTTGCACAGTCATCTTCAACGCTTGTGGGCTTGGTTGCTTGGTTGTTTTGATATGTAGACTTGTAATGGATTCCGAGATTTTTGATGCTTTAATAGAGGGATGTTCCTTTGAGGGTTGGGGGTTGGAGAAAAAAGGAAAAGACAGAGCGATGTTGGCTAAGCAAGGTTGGAGATTGCTCTCTGAACATTTTTTGATTGTTTGGATATTGAAAGCTCGATACTTTAAATATAGGTCTTTCTTACTGCAAAGCATGGTCACAACCCTTATCTTATATCTGGTGAAGTCTTCCATGGGGGCATGGTGTTCTTGAACGGGGTATTTGGTGACATAATGGGTGTGGGTCACGCAACTCACAAGTGGACGTCTATCACGGCAATTGGATTCCACTGCTCAAATATTTTCGCACAGTCTCCAGTGCCTCATTTTGATACAAAAGTGTCTCCTATACTATTGGATGGCAATCGCAGGAATGATTCTTTGTTGTGGAGTATTTTGTGTCAATGGATGTTGAATCCATTTTTTTAATTCATTTGCCTAGTACTCCAAGGGCTAATAAGGTGTTACGACATTTTACGAAGTGGCATTTATACCGTTAAATTAGAGTGTCTTATGTCTTTGGCTTGGGAGAATATGGATGTTACGAAAAGTCCTAGTAGTTCTTCAAGGATCGGAATAAGATCAGGCATCTCAATGTTTCTCGTTTTGAAACATAGTTATGTTTCATTTAGTTAGCAACTATTCGAATTGAAGAAAGGGTTTGATGAATACAAACATAGGATAATGTAGAGATCGAAATAAAACTTTATGTTAGTGTAAGATGCCCAGAACCTTTTGTATTGCTGCACTGCTTAATTCAAAATGTTCTTTTGAATGTTCTTACAAATGCCTTTGGCGGTCAGTCACAATTTAATGTGTTACTTAAAGATGTTCTGTTTCAAACTCTATTTTCAGATTTTGTGTTGAACTATTCTTCTATGGATATTTGGAAAATGTTTTTGAAGGTTTTTGACACTATTGGAGGACTGATCTTGAATTCTTATGTCAATTTTCATGCTTTCTATGGACTGTGTGGTTCTCTAGGAATAGATATCAATTGTCACACACACACACACACATTTGCAATGTTATAAATATTTTACAACACTAATTTATGTCATAACAAAGTTAAGTTTCAGGTTTAATCACTATGGCTTCTATCGAATCAAAATCCTGAATCTGACACTGACAAAGAACACTCGAGCCTTTTTCTGTTAAAGGAGGTCCTGAAGATAAAATTTTACGTGAAACAATCCCACAAGACTGACGCCAACATCATATAGATGTGGTGAGATTTTCTGATTTTCAAATTTAAATTTGACAAACATGAGAGACAATGATGGTGGGATTGGAAATTTAAATTCAATTGGACGGTGCCATCCCTCTCTCACATTTGCCAAAATTTAATTAATTAAATAGTTTAATATGAGTTTTTTTTTCAACAACAGGATAGTGTTTGTTTTAATGTAAAGTCAGTGTATTACGTCAAAGAGAGAAAGGATTTGCTATTCGCTTAATAATATGGTTTGACACTAAACCGATTTATTTTTGTCACAACTGTTTTGTTTTACTTAGGAATTTTGTGAGATTAAATTGGTTCAATTTAATTTAGTTTAGCATATACATATATGTATCCTTATAGCAATCTCTACAGATAATATACTTGTGGATCGATCGGTCAGACTCTTGTAAAATTTGTTATAAAACTGAAGTGACAAAAATGAATTAGTCTCATCTATTGACTTGACTAGGCCGGAATGCAAACATTAGCACGTGGGTTCACATTTTTGTGTTTTTTTTCAAGTAAATGTTTTTTAATCTCTACAGTTTGAGCAAACAACAAAATAATTTATACCACATAGGTAAAAATAATTAAAGAAAATAATTAAAATGAAATACAAGAAAATTAATGATAAAATATGGTCATATTATTTTGAATGAGAAAAATATTTTTGTATAAAAATTCTAATCTAATGCAACTTATACCGCCAGAGGCAAAAATATATAATTAATTCAATCCAACTTATTCTGATTATTATTTTGAATGAAAAGTAAAATAATTATTAAACATGTATAATGGGTAGTACTTTCACTTTCGTGAAGGAAGGAATGCCCTTTAATTAGCGAAGAAATGAGGAGACCACGAGATAGAGTCGATGTTTCTTGCTCTAGAAAATCAAGGGATAGTTTGAGTAGGGAAAATGGAAGAGAAAGTGAATGAAAAAATAACAAAGAAAATCTTTATTAGAAAGTCACAGAACATAAGGTACAAGGTATAGGTCCTAAGCTCAAATGAGCTATTTATAGATGGAAGTCGGAACACTCTAGACTAATGAGAGGCTATCAGATGAGACTTGTGGCAGCTTCTCACTGGACAAGTTGTGCAATGGGTAACCCATAGTTTTTCTAGTGAGAGATTGCCATGTGGTGCATCGCTCACCATAAGCGACCGCGCTCACCTAAACAAACCCCCTAACACTAATTACTAATTAATAATTTAATACACAATCTTTGGTGCCAGCTGAGCAATCTGATTACACAGCGACGGCCTTGCATCTTCAACAACCTTCAGATAGTCTTGACTCTTGAATCCAAATACTCCGCTACACTTGAGTGCAGCCAATGAACTGGTGGTCCTTCCTTAGCTATAATATGATCCTATGATGGAATATCACAAATGCAACTTTTGTAACAGATAGACAAGATGAATCTAATGAAGTGAAAGCATAAAAAAAAAAACATAAATACATAAATAAATCCCTTCATGATGTGTTCAGAAACAGAGTTTTATACTAGGGGCAGGTATGGTGTCGGGCTCTCAAAAATAGAGCCCGGCTGTGTTTGGCTACGATTAGGTTGGTTCAATTACTATACAAATTTGCAGATATAATCTAGACATGTAAAGCACCTAGAATATAACATCTTAGCCCAAATTTAGTTACATTTATTACTATTTCTATGACCCAATACAGAGTTACAGAAAACTGGTCTACTGACATGAAACACCAACAACCTAAGCTTCTGATTTTCTTTAAAAATTCAATACTATTCAGAATATTGTGAAAACTTTCAAAATATTATTAAACACAACATATAAAATTTTCAAGCCATTTGGACAACTCTATAATAGGTTCTCACATGATTGAACTAAACAAATCAAAACTGCCTTTTTAATTCACACAAAAACAGCTGAGTTTTGGTGATTTATTAAAATTAAAATACTCAATATGTTGGGATCAAAATTCCCAGAACATAATTACACATATAACTTGATAACATATTAAAAGTTCCAGACATTCTGATATCATTAAGCTAATGTTTCATAAAATCAAACACAAGTGCATAGTTCTGTCAAGGGGTATACGGCTAAAGCAGTAGAGTTTGAAAAATCATGAAAAACAAAAAAGAACCAGAAGTTCAATTACCAAGGAACTTTCAACATTTAAAATACATTTAAAATAGACTTATTGAAGTTTAATATCTCAAAAATTCAGCTCATGTTGACACGATTAGATTATTCGTTTATAACAGCAAACATGGTACATACAGAGTTTTTGATAAATTCCAACAGCAACTGACCAATTTGACGAATCCATTAAAAATCAACTATTAGTTCAATTCATTACAAAATTTCCAGAATCGAAATATTCAATTCAGCTTTTATTACTCAAAATTTGAAGCAAATCAAGCATCATTTAGTCATATTTTCAAACAATCAAAGTTATGATAATAGTCCAACAATCTTTAAATTTTCTGCAGAATCAATAAACTATTTATCATCTTTTCCGTTAAATAATCAATTTCCGGCAAAATTAGACGTGCAAAACCAACAACAACCTTACTTTTCAATTTTGAAATAATAAAACATCAATTGCACAAAGTTACCTACCTAAATCACAAGCTTTAACTTCCTAGCCTGTTAATAAAGCTTTCTGTCACCTTCGCAAGTATTAACGTCGGCCTTGACATTACCAAAAAGCCTACCCAAAATTTAAAAAAAATGATAATCAATCACACTTCCATTAAACAAAGTCATGAGAGATTATTTAAAAAAAATGATAATCAATCACACTTCCATTACCATGGAACTTTCCACATTTAAAATAGACATTGAAGTTTAATATCTCAAATTTTAAAAATATATTAATTTAGAAATTTTAGAAAAAGTAACATTAACAGTAAACAAATAATGAATAGAAAATAAAAGAAAGATATAATGTTGTCAAAATCATGAGAAAAAAAATTATATAATAAAGGAGAATCATTTGTTTCGTATATTATATGTGATGTGTCATATTTAACATCAAAATTTTTATGTATTTTATTATTTTTCTCAACTTTATTATTCCAAAAACCCTAAAAGTTTTTTTCCTGCCCATTTCATGTTTGATGTCCTTGTTGTATGTTTGATTTCCATTGTTGCATCTTTCATATGAACTATTGCATGTTGACATGGTTTTCATGTTGAACATCATATGTTGCATGTTTGACTTCAAGTGGTGCGTGCTCTACATGACCTTCTTTACATGTAAATTTCATGTTGCATGTTTGACCTCACTTGTTGCATGTTTCACATGGATTGTTGCACGTCTTGAATAAAGCTGTTAGAATGCAATTTATGCACTAGTTTTGCATTGTTTACTTCCTTTAATATCGATGTTTTGCACATAATAATAATAATTTACTTGTGTTTTATTTTTGTAGGTGCAATTCTATTGATTGATGCTAAAATCGAGCTACAAGATGATGTTTGAGGATGATTGTTTTCCTGGAGAAATTATGAGCTTCAGAAGAACTTTGTTGATAAGGCGTGGGCGCGTGCTGTCAACTACGGACCTGTAGTTTTTAGTTTAACTTGTTTTGTCTTTTTGGTTATTTTTGTAATTCCAAATTTAATATTTAGATAATATTTTAAATATTAGTATTTTATTTTAAAAAGAACTCTAGAGGAAAAGAGGGGGGAGAGGATTGAAGGGGGGGATGTATTGTCAAAAACCCTAGATCTAATTTTTTCTCTTCTCTCTATGAATAACTAAACCTATTATTCTGATTGGAGGTTAATAAAGCTTTGATTCGTCATTACTGTGAGATCTTTCTTATGCTTTAATTATTTTATTACTTTTTGGGTATTTGTTTATTCTCTAAATTATTGTCATGATTATGTTTGTTAATTAGATAATTGGCCACTATTTAATTATCAACTCAATCTATTGCCAATTAAAAGATTCATCGTATGAAGATTTTAATGTTTGTGACAAATAGCATAGCACTGCGTTGTGTTATAAAAATAAACAATCTAATTTAAATAAACTATCGTATGCGTTTGTTGATTAGGATTTAGGTCTCTCTAATTTTTCAAGCTGTCAATTGATTAAATCCTATGATCGTATCTAGGGTTGTCTATTGATTAGGAAAATAACCAATGGTCGTACCTTGGTTATCGACTAGTTAAGGAGAGATTGTCTATTAGAGGGTCTATTCATAAGTAGTAATGATTTATATTTGAATCAATGATCAGTAGTCGAATCAAGCTGAGTTAATTCCTTCAATCAGAGCTTTTCCCAATTTGAATTACAATTTTAATTTGCATTCTTGTTATTTTAATTTGATTTTTATTATTGTCAACAATCCCCCTATTTTGCATTTTATATTTTCAAAGGATTTAAATAATTACCAATCTCTGTGGTCACGACCCTGCCCAATCACTATACACAATTTATTTAGTGTAGGTATTTATTTTTACTGGCTTCGACAACCATCAAAAGCCAAAAAATAAAAATTTTCTCACCTGTTTTATGTTTCACATCCGTGTACCTCTGTTGCTACATCTTTCACGGGGACTATTGCATGTTGACGTGGTTCTCATGTTTAGCCTCATCTGTCGCATGTTTGACCTTAGGTGTAGTAAGTTTTACATGACTTTTTTACATGTAAATTTCATGTTGCATGTTTGACCTCACTTGTTGCATGTTTCATGTGGATTGTTGCACGTCTTGAATAAAGCCAGAAAATGAAAATTTTCCCGCCCTTTTCATGTTTACATATGTGTTACATGTTTGAGCTCCGTTGTTGCATCTTTCACATGAACTGTTGCATGTTTACGTAGTTCTCATGTTTAACCTCGTCTGTTGCATGTTTGACCTCATATGTTACATGTAAATTTGATGTTGCATGTTTAACCTCACTTGTTACATGTTTTACACGAATTGTTGCATGTCTTGAATAAAGCCAAAAAATTAAAAATTTCCCACATGTTTCATGTTTCACGTCCGTGTTGTATATTTGACCTTCGTCGTTGTATTTTTCAAGTGAATTGTTGCATGTTGACGTGGTTCTTATGTTATTTAACCTTATCTATTGCATGTTACATGTTGCATGTTTTACATGTACTTCTTACATGTAAATTTCATATCGTATGTTTGACCTCACTTGTTGTCTGTTTCACTTGAATTGTTTCATGTCTTGAATAAAGACAAAAATTGAAAATGGGTGAGGAAGACGAGTAACCGTGCATATAATTGTGAAGCCGACTAGCCGGCTTAATTAACAATGAATCTTGCGGTTAATCACTTCCACTCCAAAGACACCCAACAATAAAATGGTTAGCTGGCTGATTTAACGAAGAATTAAGCGATTTACCACTTCCACTCCGAAAACACCCAGTAATGAAATGGTTAACTGGCTGATTTAATAAGGAATCAAGCAATTAACTACTTGCATTCAAGCAAATAGCTAACAATGGAATAGTTAGTTGGATTGTTAAGCAAAGAATTAAGCGATTAACCACTTCCCCTCCAAAAACAACTAAGTATGAAACGGCTACCCAGCTTATTTAACAACAAATGAAGTAGTTAATAAGTACAATGAATGTTTGACGTTGATATTTCGTGTATCACATCATCTAACACATATAAAATACCATGTTGCATTTCAAAATTTCTTGACAATTCAAGTGATAACTTATAATCAAATTATTATTATTATTTTTTTGTTTCATATTCTTTTTTATTATTAATTAAGTTTAATTAGGCCCCTCCTATTAAGAAAAAAAAATGAAAATGTTGCCTTAGTGTTAAAATTATTTGATAATTTAAGTGATCATTATTACTCCAAGTAATAATTTATCATTTTAATTATTATTTGTTTCATTATTTTTTAATTTGTTTACTTTTTCAAACGAGAATAACTATGGTGACAATTTTAAATTACCAAATAACTTTCATTTTTTTTTAGTGCAATTGGTAATTTGTAAATTTTTTATTTTAAAAATCAAATAATACATACAGCACTTTAATTATTTTGGATTAATTTCATCAGAGCTTGTAAATAAAACCCATAAACAAAGGCATCTCAAACTTTGTAATTACAAAAAAAAATAAAAATATATATGCATAAAGAAGAGAGTTGGCAGGTGCACGCCATACGTGAATTAATTTTCACCATCTTCTTCCACCATATGTCGCGAGCAATGGAGGCTTTCACCCCCCATTACCATTACAAAAAAGGTGTCGACCTGTGTCACTCCCCCAGGGGCGGATGCAGCTTGTGACCAGTGGGGGCTCAAGCCCCCACTGGCCAAAAAAATTTTTTTAATTTTTTAATTAACCCCATTAAATTTATTAAAATAGTCACTATAAATTATAAACCCTGTAAAATTTAAACTTTAACTTTTAAGAATTATAAAAATCTATATCTTAATTAAAAATAATGATAGCCCACCACTCAAAATATTTTCTATTCTAAAAAATAAGATTAATTCTTCCAGTTTCTATAATAATAGTAAAGCGAATGTTTTCAGTAATGAAACTCATGATAAATCATCTTTGGAATCGGATATGATAAATGATAGTTTGGTTGCTTATATAGGAAACAATAAATTTAATAATATTGGTAATGAGTCTATTGCATAACATTTTTAAAATGTGAAAATGCATAGAGAATAATTATAAATGTATTAGTAAATATTTTATATATTCAAAATTTTAGTTTTTTTTTTTAAATTTTACTATCATCTAATTTAGCCCCCCATAAATTATTGTTCTAAATCCGCCACTGCACTCCCCCATCCAAGAAGTGAGTTGAAAATTATGAAACTCCAAATCATTGTCTAAGCATAGCACACAAACTACTTCCAGCATCTCCATTAACAAAATACTTGAAAAAAGCAAGGCATAAGCTATTAGCCCATACACTTTTAAGCATAATGATTCTCATCACCTCTCATTTATCCAGGAGGCCATGAAAACATGCTCAAAGATTCCAAAAGAAAATTGACATTTACACATGTAAGAATCAATCTCAAGAATCCATTAAGTTTGCAATCAAGCCAAAGTAATGTCAATCTCTGATCTCAAAGACCAAACTTCAAAGTCTATAATTTCAACGATCAAATAACAAATGATGTCCAAATAACATTCACGGAAATCGATAGAAACCTTTGGCATTATTTTAGACCATGTAATACGGACAGGCCTTGTTCAATAACCCTTTAAATTATTAGGTTCGTTCAATTACTATACAAATTTGCAGATATAATCTAGACATGTAAAGCACCTAGAATATAACATCTTAGCCCAAATTTAGTTACATTTATTACTATTTCTATGACCCAATACAGAGTTACAGAAAACTGGTCTACTGACAGGAAACACCAACAACCTAAGCTTCTGATTTTCTTTAAAAATTCAATACTATTCAGAATATTATGAAAACTTTCAAAATATTATTAAACACAATATATAAAATTTTCAAGTCATTTGGACAACTCTATAATATTTTCTCACATGATTGAACTAAACAAATCAAAACTGCCTTTTTAATTCACACAAAAACAGCTGAGTTTTGGTGATTTATTAAAATTAAAATACTCAATATGTTGGGATGAAAATTCCCAGAACATAATTACACATATAACTTGATAACATATTAAAAGTTCCAGACATTCTGATATCATTAAGCTAATGTTTCATAAAATCAAACACAAGTGAATAGTTCTGTCAAGGGGTTTACGGCTAAAGCAGTAGAGTTTGAAAAATCATAAAAAACAAAAAAGAACCAGAAGTTCAATTACCAAGGAACTTTCAACATTTAAAATAGACTTATTAAATTTAATATCTCAAAAATTCAGCTCATGTTGACACCATTAGATTATTCGTTTATAACAGCAAACATGGTACATACAGAGTTTTTGATAAATTCCAACAGCAACTGACCAATTTGACGAATCCATTAAAAATCAACTATTAGTTCAATTCATTACAAAATTTCCAGAATCGAAATATTCAATTCAGCTTTTATTACTCAAAATTTGAAGCAAATCAAGCATCATTTAGTCATATTTTCAAACAATCAAAGTTATGATAATAGTCCAACAATCTTTAAATTTTCTGCAGAATCAATAAACTATTTATCATCTTTTCAGTTAAATAATCAATTTTCTGGCAAAATTAGACGTGCAAAACCAACAACAACCTTACTTTTCAATTTTGAAATAATAAAACATCAATTGCACAAAGTTACCTACCTAAATCACAAGCTTTAACTTCCTAGCCTGTTAATAAAGCTTTCTGTCACCTTCGCAAGTATTAACCTCGGCCTTGACATTACCAAAAAGCCTACATTTCTCGGTGGGAAGCATGAATCAGAATGAATAAAGGTATTCTTTTGTTTTTTTTTATTTTTTATTAAATTTCTAATTTTTAAAATTTGGCTTTCTCCTTCAAAGCCCTAATTTTTCAAACTTGATCTTTCTCTCCTGAAGCCGTACATTAGCTCGCTGGGGAGCAACGCCGAATGAATAAAAGGTATTTTTTTATATTTTATTTTGTCTTATTTCTTATTTTTGGAATTTGCATTTCTCTCTGAAAGCACTAATTTTTCGAATTTGGTCTCTCTCTCAAAATCCTACATGAGCTCAATGGGAAGATGACTCGTAATGAACATAAGATATTTTTCTTTCTAAATCTTTTTTATTTTGGTTAAATTTCTAATTTTTGAGAATATGGGTTTTTGCTTTCCATATTGAATATCTAAGAATTTGGATTTTTGGTTAAATTCTTATGAAACAGATCTTGAATTTAATTTTTTTTTCTATGGCTTTAAGTGTTCTTGAGCATTTTGTTAGATTCTCGTCAGGAAACTCAAGATTTCATGATGGGCGTGTGTGATTGTTAGGCTTTCCCCCTCCCCTCTCTTTAAATGGCTAAGTGTTTTGGGTAGACTATGGTCTTGGAGTTTGGATTAGTTGCTTATTTATTGTGATAGGTTTTGCTCTGAAAATTTTCATTTTTATTGCAGTTCATATAATCAATATTTCTTTATTAGGCACTGATATAATAAATTCCGGACTTTTTTTTTAAAGATGGATCTTACTATTTATTTCTTGTACAAACTCTGGTTAGGTGTTGACTCAACACTTGGGGCTGGAGCATATATTCTTGTTGGAACGGTTGCTAGAGAGCATTCAGGACTGGCACTCACCCTTTCGTTTCCTTATAGCTGGAATAGCTTCTGCTTTTTCAGCCTTTTGCTATGCCTAGCTTGCAAGTCGTTGGCCATCTGCTGGGAGTGCCTATCATTATTCATACATATGTGTTGGAGAAGGGTAAGTCCTTGTTACCTTTAATATTGGTATAACTCGGAATAGTCATTTCTTAGAGATGTAGTTTATTGATTCATATAATTGGATCTTGTTTCTGAAGTGGGATAAACTAGTGATTAGCTGGGGCATAGTAATCGTTATTAATGTTTTGGTCTAATAAATTGATTTAACTTAGTTGATGTTGTATTTTGGCAGTGTTAGGTGGTTGATTGGCTGGCTCTGATACTTGAGTACACAATTGGCGGGTCTGCTGTTCCTCGTGGCATATACTCGAATCTGGTCTGGTGAATTTTATCGAGCTTTGATTGTATATTTATTTACTTTAGTTGTTACTATTGAGTCATATGTGTTTTGCACTATCAACTAAATTGGAATGGTTTAATTATATTGTTTGTTCATTTAGCATGTTTACTTTTTCCTTTCCTTTATTTTCTGTGAGTTACCTTTTTGACAACTAATCATCTTTGTATTGATTTGAATTCATATATTTTATGAGGGAGGTCTACAATTGCCTATGCAATTTAAACGTTTCTGTTCTTATGTTGTTGTTATTAATGATTATAGGTTGTGCATTCTTCCTTTCTTTTTGGCTCATCAAGAAATTCCTGGGCTTGACATTATTGTTGATCCATGTGCTGCAATTATTGTACTTTTTGTTACTGGACTCTTGTGTGTGGGAATCAAGGAGGTATCCATTTGTTCCTTTCAATTGTATTTATATTTCTCTTATCACTTTTTCTATATATATTTTGTATTGATTCTCAAATATGTCCCACCTGATGAGGTGCCAGTTCTATCCACACTTCAGTCATCAATTGATTCTGTATCATTGCAATTTAGTTAGAGTTCTCTAGCTATTAGTAGAGAAAACCTTGTTGATGTTGGCACTTTGAAATAAACTCAGCCTTGCCAAAAAGGGTGGAGCAGCCAGTTATCCTTTTATAAAACGAGTTCAAGTTATTGTGCAACCTTTGTATTTGGTCATCTAGACCTTTAAAATATGCAATTCTTGTAAATTTTCAAATAATTAGGTGCAATTTATTATTGCTTGATCAATGGCTGCTCTGATTGGTGTGCCTGAATTCACTGTGTGGTAATTTTCCTAATTTCAAAAGTAAATATATTCTTAACTTGCCATATGCTTAATCATAATATGAAAAGTTGTGTTATCTAATGTAAATTACTTCTCTTTGGAGTGTGTTTGAATTATGATCCTTTCACCATCATATTTAAATTTATGGAGGTTGGATTGAGCTGGACTCTTTGATATATTACTCTCTGGATTTCGCTATGACATTTATTTCTTTTACCATGCTTTTTGTACTTTATCTTCTGGGTTCTGCTTAAGTGTTTAATTATGTTTTATATGACTATTATAGACATTTATAATGAAACAAGCAAATAGTTGCTGGATGGACTGTAATTGTAATTATGTTTTATATGACTATTACATGCATAGGGGTGTTTGTTCTTACATATGCAGCTTCAGATTTGAGCCTTCATTATGTTACCTTTAACTCTTTATGAGTTTTATTTCTTTTCTTTCATAGCTTTCTTTAGCAGTGGAAGATTTTGCTACTA
This sequence comes from Citrus mangshanensis, assembly GCA_030449895.1. Lineage (NCBI taxonomy): Eukaryota > Viridiplantae > Streptophyta > Magnoliopsida > Sapindales > Rutaceae > Citrus > Citrus mangshanensis. The sequence goes on from JASUUJ010000161.1 coordinate 8,778,258, forward strand.
TCTTAGATTTTTTCTGCTAGTTTTAGGTAGTCTTCCAGCTGTTTTGGGCTTTTGTCTACTGTTTGTAGGCAATTTTTTCACTTTTCTTTTGGATTTATTTATGTTGTTTTTAGGCATTTTTCACTGTTGTTTTAGGGTAATTTTTATTGATGTTTTGGGCATCTTTTTCTGCTGTTTTTGGGCATTTTTTATTGTTGTTTCTTGCTTATATTTGCTGTTTTGGTGCTTTTTTCCTGCTATATTTTAGTGTAATTTGTTGTTGCTTCTTATTATGATTAACGGCTATTTATATCTTATCGATTAACTTGAAAATTTTAATTATTTGCAGGAGAGAATTCAACCGGATATTGCTTGGTTCTATAAATTATCTGGCATAAGCGTTTTACTGGAAACTTTTTGATGTTGCACAACCTCTTGGTTTACAAATACGAACGAAATTGTAATTAGTCTGTAACTCAATTTGACGATGCTTTTATTTTTTGGGTGATTATGCTTATCATAATTTTTTTTTCTTTTTATAGCCTACTCTTATAAATGAGTGCTCTTGATTTTCATTATTTTGTTTTTCATTCACAAATTTCTTTTGAAATAAGTGTACTGTAGTTTGTTTTCACACAATTAAAAAAAAATGAAAAAAGTGTGATATAATTTAATCCAAAATGATTTAAGATATACTAGGTTCTAAGCCCTCAAATGTGCCATCAATTTGTTGCAATCTTTAGGTTTGGCGGGTGTTATTGGTGATATTGAAATTCTACGTCGTCAATTTTCGATGTTTAGCATATGGATTTACCCTGGGAAGATTTTCGTTTTATTTTTCCTATAACAATGATCATAGTGATGTTGCTTTTTTCTTTCTACCATATTTTCTTTTTATCCCTCAATTGTTTTTGTTTTGCTAGCATATTTTCATTCATAAACGATTGTAAATTTCAATTGAGCTTAGAATTTTTGTGACTCAGTAATTTAAATTATCCACCATGATTAGTTTGTTTAAAAAAAATCAAACAAAATACACCTAAACAATATTATTATGCGACAAATAAGAATAGTGATTTTCACTTGAATGATCAAATTCTTTTTCGAACTATTATTAGACTAAAATAAGGAAAACAAAATTGGATAGATATGTAATTTTATTATAATTAATTGGATTTTTTTTCAAATTACAAGTTCTTTTTAAAGCCATCATTTTATCAATCATGTAAAAAATAGTTAGACAATTAAACTTATATGTGTAATTTAATGAACACATTTATAATTTGTGTATGAGTTAAATAAACAAGGGTCATTCTATAATGCCGTAACTAAATTTACGGCATTGATGCCGTAATGGACGTGGACCGTTAGATTTGAATAAAAAATTTTTACCATTAATTCTAAATAAATAGGTAACATGTTACCTAAGTAGCAGGTAATTACTCTTTTTTGTTCAAGTTTCAGGTTACATTTACTAATTTTATGTGTGATTTACAAGTTTTATGAAACTTTTACAAGTTAATGTTGATTTACAAGTTTTATGCAACATTTACAAGTTTTTATTTTGTTTACAAGTTCTTACAATTTACAACTCTAACATTAATTTACCTATTTTTCCATTAATTTACTAGTTTTATGTGTAGTTTACAAATTTTTTGTTTTATTTCACACTTAATGTCAATTTACAAGTTCTATGTCATTTTTCTAAATTTTTGTTTTGTTTACAAGTTCTTCTGGCCAATTACAACTCCATAATTAATTTACTCATTTTTCCATCAATTTACTAGTATTATGAGCGATTTACACATTTTTTGTTTCATTTCACAATTAATGTCAATTTACTAGTTGTATGTCATTTTTCTAAGTTTTTGTTTTGTTTACAACTTCTTTGTACAAATTACAACTCCAACATTAATTTACCCTTTTTTTCATTAATTTATTAGTTTTATGTGTGATTTACAAATTTATTGTTTCATTTCATATTTAATGTCAATTTACAAGTTCTATGTCATTTTTCTAAGTTTTTGTTTTGTTTACAAGTTCTTCTTGTAATTTACAACTCCAATATTAATTCACCCTTTTTTCCATTAATTTATTAGTTTTATGTGTGGTTTACAAATTTATTGTTTCATTTCACACTTAATGTCAATTTACAAGTTCTATGTCATTTTTCTAAGTTTTTGTTTTGTTTACAAGTTCTTCGTGCAAATTACAACTCCAACATTAATTTATCATTTTTCCATTAATTTATTAGTTTTATGTGTGGTTTACAAATTTATTGTTTCATTTCACACTTAATGTCAATTTACAAGTTCTATGTCATTTTTCTAAGTTTTTGTTTTGTTTACAAGTTCTTCTTGTAATTTACAACTTCAACATTAATTTACCAATTTTTCCATCAATTTACTAGTTTTATATGTGATTTATACATTTTTTGTTTCATTTCACACTTAATGTCAATTTACAAGTTCTATGTCATTTTTATAAGTTTTTGTTTGTTTACAAGTTTTTCTTGCAAATTACAATTCCATCATTAGTTTACCATTTTTTCCATCAATTTACTAGTATTATGTGTGATTTACACATTTTTTTGTTTCATTTCACACGTAATGTCAATTTACTAGTTGTATGTCATTTTTCTAAGTTTTTGTTTTGTTTACAAGTTCTTCTTGCCAACCACAACTTCAACATTAATTTAGCCCTTTTTTCCATTAATTTACTAGTTTTATGAGTGGTTTATAAATTTTTTGTTTCATTTCACACTTAATGTCAATTTACACGTTCTATGTCATTTTTCTAAGTTTTTGTTTTGTTTACAAGTTCTTCTTGCAATTTATAACCCCAACATTAATTTACCCTTTTTTCCATCAATTTACTAGTTTTATGTGTGGTTTACAAAGTTTTTGTTTCATTTCACATTTAATGTCAATTTACAAGTTTTATATCATTTTCTAAGTTTTTGTTTTGTTTACAATTTTTTCTTGTAATTTACATCTCCAACATTAATTTACTACATTTTCTATCAATTTACTAGTTTATGTGTGGTTTACGTATTTTTTTATTTTATTTCACACTTAATGTCAATTTACAAGTTCTGTGTCATTTTTCTATGTTTTTGTTTTGTTTACAAGTTTTTCTTGAAATTTACAACTCCAACATTAATTTACCCATTTTTTCATCAATTTACTAGTTTTATGTGTGATTTACACATTTTTTGTTTCATTTCACAATTAATGTCAATTTACTAGTTTTAAGTCATTTTTCTAAGTTTTTTTTTGTTTACACTTTTTTCTTCTAATTTACAATTCCATCATTAATTTACTCAATTTTCCATCAATTTACTGATTTTATGTGTGGTTTACACATTTTTTGTTTCATTTTACACTTAATGTTAATTTACAATTTTTAAGTCCTTTTTTCAAGTTTTTGTTTTCTTTACACTTTTTTCTTGTAATTTACAACTCCATCATTAATTTACCCATTTTTTCATCAATTTACTAGTTTTATGTGTGGTTTACAAATTTTTTGTTTCATTTTACACTTAATGTCAATTTACAAGTTATATGTCATTTTTCTAAGTTTTTGTTTTGTTTACAAGTTCTTCTTGCAATTTACAACTCTAACATTAATTTACTCTATTTTTCTGTCAATTTACTAGTCTTACGTGTGGTTTACAAATTGTTTGTTTTATCTCACACTTAATGTCAATTTACAAGATTTATGTGATTTTCTAAGTTTTTATTTTGTTTGCAATTTTTTCTTCTAATTTACTCATTTTCCCTTTTTTTACTATTTCCAAGTGTGAATTACAAATCTTTTATTTCATTTCATACTTAATGTCAATTTACAAGTTTTTTTTTCTATTTTTTATTTTTTTTAATTTTATAGACCAATTTACCACTCTAACGCTAATTTACCCGTTTTACCTTCAATCTACGAGTCATACGTGTGGTTTAAAATTTTTTTGTCTTATTTCACATTTAGTTGGAATTTAGGTTATTTAGTTTTGGTCAATTGCCTCAACTTAAATCCAATGTGAAAATGATTAAAGAGTTGGGTTATTGGCATTTTATGATTTAGATAGAATGATATAAGGGTGGGCATGAGTTGGGTTTGATAGGTTAGTGAAATTCTAACCTGGTCTACTTTTTAATGAGCTGAGATAAAATCCATCCAACTTAACTAAATAAACTTGTTTAACCAAATTCTACCCAAACCTTATATCGTCTGGTTAAGTTGATTAGGTTGAAGGTCAAATCAAAATTTTAAATTGAACAATAAAAATGATATGAAACTTGAAATGAAACTTATTAAAATCAAATATAAATCTTTTATAACATGAAATTTTCATTCACTATCTAGTGTACGTAAAGAAAGTTAATAAATTAACTATCTTTAAATTAAGAAAATTTCCACAAAAAGCATATAGACTTTATTTCTCCTGCATCTCCTTTTCCAATTCCAAATTCAGACTTTTTAGATAATTAGCTAGCATCATATACAAAAATAAAATGAAAGTGACATATAATTATGTGTCGTTAAGTATTCACTAAAAAAATAAAAAGAAATTAAAACCAACTTACTTTTATATTAATCTTATAAAATAATAAATTTACTTAGAAGAGAGTGTGATTTTGGTTTTGGAATTGTAGTCTAGAGCAACAGATGCAAGAATGAAATAGCCTCTTCTATTAAAAGATTAAAAAGAATAAAAAATTAGATAAGCCATTTAAGTCTTTATAATTGTACAATTGAGAATTAACACATTATCATTATCCTTCTTCTTATTATTATTATTATTATAGATTTGGTTGGGTTAGACTGGTTAATTATAATTTATCCAGCCCAAACTAATTATTAATTAGGTTTGAAAAAAACAGACCCGATTAAACCACAATAATCTGCTCATGGTGCATTTACTAATCGAATCAATCAAGAATGTGAATAAGAATAAGTTATTTATTTGAGCTATAGAAATTGAAGTCGAAATGAGATTCATTTCCATCGATGTGTTTAATTTGTCTTGAAATCGGAATGAATTATCATAATTTACTTAAATGCCCTTTGTTGATTATTGTCAATTGATGGTAATAATAATAATAATAATAATAATAATAATAATAATAATAATAATAATAATAATAATAATAATAATAATAATCATCATCATCATCATCATCATCATAATATTTATTAAAATAGTATTATAATTATGATTACTAATTCATTATTGTTATTATTTATTAATTGCATGATTTTGTTATATGATTATTATTTATGAAAATATTATTGTAATCAAACTTTCTAATTATTATTATAATAATAAGTTATTATTATTAATATTTTATTATATTATTATTTAGTAAAACTATTATTATATTTATAATTTTATTGTTATTATTATCCGTATGAAATTATTTCATTATTATTTATTATAATATTATTATAATTATAATTCATTATAATTTATTAATCTTTTATTATTATTATTTATTTAATATTACCTAATTGAAATTTATAATAATTAATTAAAATATTTTTATAGTTATTATTTATTAAAAAATTCAATATTGTAACAATTATGGCACCATCAACAGCAAAAAGTTAAAAATAAACTTTTTTTATACTATCTATTTTTCCCCTTTTTTGAAAATAAAAGGTGGAAAAAAAACATTTCCCATTGAGTCTCAACGTCACTGTAGAAGAAAAAAAATCAAAACAAAAAGCACTGCCCTGTCCGCCCCTAATGTTCATTACCAAATGTGAATTTCTGTCTCAATTCTCCTAAATTTTAAGCCAAGATTCGCCAAATCCGAACCCAAATCCGTTGGCACGTGAACCGTGAAACCGTCGATCACAATCCAAATAGTTGGGAATGCAGATTGTCGAAGAGATGAGATACAAATTGTCGTTCAGATTCTGGTGATGGTAAGGCTGTGGAAGAAACCAAGAAGAGCATCAAAAGCATCCGCTAGTTTTAACCCTGAAACTATCTTCCAACTCCAAAACTTTGCAGATCGGTTTGGGACGCATCGCGCGAGGTAAGCAATCTGGAAAATCATTTTAGAATTTTTCTTTTTTTCACAAATTATTCTCGATAATGAAGACAAGAAGCTTAGACTTAGAATATTTGAAAAATGTGTCTAGTAATGTCTTTTGGAGCAGAATAAGAGTATTGTGTTTTCCAAGAACATAATGCCCTGCGTGAACTTTTTGGTTTAAAATTTATTTGCTGGCAATAATATACTGTTGAAATTTTTTTTCTTGCCTGTCTGAAAACTCAGTTTTTCTTGTTTTCCATCTTTGTCTGAACATACTATGTGTTTACATATGTATGCTAATGGAGAGACATGTACTGCCTTGATCAATTTGATGGGCTTATACATTAACAAAGCATAGGGAAATTGGACTATTTAGACATTAATTTGATCAATTTGATGAGCTTGTAAAAAAACAAAGCATACAAAATTGGACAATATAATTGGGTCTTTTTTGCTTTTGAATGGGGCTGCGATGTATTTTGCAGCCATGCTTGTGAGCTGATTTGTCTATCTTTCAGCTACTATTAATATACTGCCATCTTAAGTTTTTTATGACCTGAGAAGACTTTAGCAGGAAAGTTCAACCTCTTAAGGTTTTAGAAGCTTATAGACTGAGAATCCTTTCATCTGATATGATGACTCTTGTTAAGATTTATCTTGTATTCAATTTTCTTTCTTTATTTAGATTACAAAGTGTATTTCATTCCTTAGGTTGTGTTAGGAAAATTGGTGAGTGAAGCAGACGCGCAGCTAAGTTGAAATTGTAAGAAAATAAAGACAAAGCACAATAGAGGACACCCGAAATTACGTGGTTCGGCTTTTAGCATACATCCACGGGCGAAGACAGACGAAAATATTTTACTAGTGAAAAGGAGTTACAAGTATTGTAGTATTTTAGCTCACTTCCTAAAAACCCCAATACACCCAAACTCTCTCAATCACTGTAACAAGAGTTTATAAATGCAAGCTCTTGAACTCTCTCTCAACTCCCTAAATTACTCTCTGAATGGAATACCTAAGCTCTTCATTTGCACTTCTATTTATAGCAAAATGATGGCCAAGAAAGTCCAAACCGTGTTCATCATTTTCTTCTTCAAACATTTCTTTTTGCATTTTCCTCTTCAAGTATTTCGGCCCATTTTCAATCTTCAAAGCCGTGTGTAAAAAAGCTTGTTTATGCAAAGCTTCTAGATGCATTCAAAGCTTCTAGATGCAGCCAATATTGACATTCTCCCACTTGGAGATTAAATTGAAAATCAATCAATCTCCACACCATCCTTTCTGCTTCGCCATAATCATGTTGCCTACGTTTCTGCTAGGCCACAAGAGGATCTACTCCAGATAAACTTGTCAGCATTTATCGGCTTGGTCAAAACATCTGCTAGGTTCTCCTTGGTATGGATTTTCTGCAAATCCACACTTCCATCTTCCACTACTTCACGAACGAAGTGATACTGAACTCCTATGTGCTTTGTCCTGGAATGGAAGATTGGATTCCTTGCAATATGCAAGGCACTCTGACTGTCACAAAACACAGGAATTTTCTGTTGTTTGTGCCGGAGCTCCTCCAATAACCTTTGTATCCAAATAGCTTCCTTGCAAGCTTGTGTAGCTGCCATGTATTCTGCTTCTGTTGTAGATAAAGTCACAACGGTCTCGAAACCCGCTTATGTAAACACATAACCAGTAGTAGATTTTTTTTTTATCAAGATCTCCTGCAAAATCTGAATCCACATAACCCCTGATAGTAAACTCTGATCCTCTATAACATAATGCAACATCTGAGGTTCCTTTAATGTATCTCAGAATCCTCTTCACAGCTATCCAATGCTCTCCACCAGGATTCGCCATGTATCGACTGACCGCTCCCACTGCTTGTGCAATGTCTGGTCTAGTACATATCATAGCGAACATCAAACTTCCCACTGTTGATGCATACGGTACTCGAGACATCTCCTTCCTCTCCGCTTCATTGCTAGGACACATACTTGAGGATAATTTGAAATTAACAGGAAGTGGGGTAGAAATTGACTTACAATCTTGCATATTGAAGCGTCGCAAGATTTTCTTCAAGTAGTTCTTCTGCGAAAGCCAGATCTTCCTATTATTTCTGTCTCGGTGAATTTGCATCCTTAGAATCTTGTTTGCTGGTCCCAAGTCCTTCATTTCAAACTTCCTAGCCAATTGTGCCTTCAATTCTTGGATTCGATCTTTATTGGGGCCTGCTACCAACATGTCATCCACATACAACAGCAAAATAATGAAATCATTATCTTCAAACCTCTTGTAATATGCACAATGATCTGAATTGAGTCTGTTGTATCCAAGGCTCATAATGAAGGAATCAAATCTCTTATACCAACACATCGGCGCCTGTTTGAGACCGTATAGAGATTTTTTCAACCTGCAAACCAAGTTCTCCTTTCATATTTCTGTAAAACCTTCTGGTTGGAGCATATATATTTCTTCTTTAAATTCTCCATGAAGAAATGCAGTTTTCACATCCAACTGCTCAAGATGTAGGTCAAATGTGGCACACATTACCAAGACTATTCTGACTGTTGTGAGTTGAACCACCGGCGAAAATATCTCGTTGAAGTCAATACCTTCTTTCTGAGCATATCCTTTCACCACTAATCTCGCACGATACCGCTCCATTTGGTCATTGCCATCACGTTTAATCTTGTAGACCCATTTGTTTCCAATGGCTTTTCTTCCACGTGGTAGTGGTACAAGTTCCCATGTTTTGTTCTTGTGTAGAGCTTCAATTTCTTCATGTATTGCTGTCATCCACAAAGTAATATATGAGCTTTCTAAAGCTTCATGGAAAGTTGAAGGCTCTCCATCCTCTGTTAGAAGACAGTATGCAACGTTGATCTCTGTGACATACTCCGAGTGCCACGCCGGCGGTCGTCTCTCACGAGTTGACCGACGAACTTCTGGAGCCTCAGACTCGACTGGTTCTTATTCTTCGTGCTCTGGTGCTGCTTCAGAATAATCTGAATCTTCTGGATTATTTTCGACATATACCGGCACAGTCTTTGACTTTTCTTTTACAGTGCCATCATCTCCATCTTTTCTTTGCAGTTGATCTTCTACAAAAATAACATCTCTGCAGATGACGATCCTGTGGGCAGTGGGGTCTCACAGACGATACCCCTTTACTCCATCAGCATACCCCAAGAAGATACATCTTCTAGATTTTGCATCTAGCTTTGTTCTTTCTTAGGCATTGTACATCACGTAAACAGGACATCCAAATACATGTAGGTATGAATAATCAGCTGGCTTTCCAGTCCACATCTCCATCGCCGTCTTCAACCCAATAACTGTAGATGGCGATTTCTTGTATAACAGGTTTTGGCCTGAATTGGGTAGTCCTCAACATAGCTCTTATTCTTTCTGTAAGAGTTCTGTTCATCCGCTCTGCCACTCCGTTTTGTTGAGGAGTGTATGCCACCGTGAACTGTCTCTGATACCACTGTTAGGAAAATTGGTGGGTGAAGCAGACGCGCAGCTAAGTTGAAATTGTAAGAAAATAAAGACAAAGCACAATAGAGGACACCCGAAATTACGTGGTTCGGCTTTTAGCCTACATCCACAGGCGAAGACAGAAGGAAATATTTTACTAGTGCCAAGGAGTTACAAGTATTGTAGTATTTTAGCTCACTTTCTAAAAACCCCAATACACCCAAACTCTCTCAATCACTGTAACAAGAGCTTATAAATGCAAGCTCTTGAACTCTCTCTCAACTCCCTAAATTGCTCTCTGAATGGAATACCTAAGCTCTTCATTTGCACTTCTATTTATAGCAAAATGATGGCCAAGAAAGTCCAAGCCGTGTTCATCATTTTCTTCTTCAAACATTTCTTTTTCCATTTTCCTCTTCAAGTATTTCGACCCATTTTCAATCTTCAAAGCCGTGTGTAAAAAAGCTTGTTTATTCAAAGCTTCTAGATGCAGCCAATATTGACAGGTTGCAGAGTCATTGCCACGGATATGCTTCTTTTCTGGCTTTGGTGGGGAGGAAATGAAGATGTTCATTGAAGCATTTCCAGAGACAGGTACTTGATCTTCTGTTGAAACACCATTGCAGTATCATGTTTCAGACCTTGAAGTGGATATATTTGTACAAGGCTGCTTATAATGATGAATCTCTCTCATTATTCTTTCTAACAATGAAGTTGAAGATGAAAATTTTGCTAGATTGGATTTGTATATCCGTTGTGCAAACAGTGTTAAGATGTTGTTTTACTTCCATGCAGGCTTAGAACCAGCTGTGTTTGCAGCTCTTGTTCGGAATGGTGCTAATAAGCCACTGCAGGAGTTGATAGAAGAGGTTATGGGTCACCATGAAATGCTGGTAAGCTGTGTTTACATTCACATGTACAGCTGCATGATCAATTCCGTATCACCAACCATGTACATTATTATAATGTGCGAACTCCACAAATTGATTTATGGAACTTATTTAGAACCATAATTAAGTGGGTTGTATATTCTTATATCAGTTTTCTTTACTTTTTATTTTTCCCCTATGCATTCAGTTGTGATATTTGGACAATGTAAGATCTAGTTTCCTAATATTTGCAAGCAAGTAGCTAAGGGTTTCTGCCATTTTTTTTTCTGCCCCCTTACTTTTCTCACTCTTTCGCTTCTAGTAAGGCTCGGAGATACTGATCATGTGGCTTCTAAGCTGGATGAAAGGGGATTTTAGTGGAAAGCTTGTGATTCATGCTTCCCCCTGAGCAATGTAGGGCCTTAAGAGAGATATCAAATTTGAGAATGAAAAAATTAGGGCTTGAACATAGATAGGCCAATTTTGAGAATGAAAAATTTAGGGATTTGAGAGACCGAATTTGTCAATGAGAGATTTCAGGGAGAAAATATCGTCGTTGAGAGAGCGATTAGATTTTAGAATGGAAAAATTTTAGGGATTTGAGAGACGAATTTGAAAAAAAAAAAAGGGAGGAAAATAGAGGGTGTGTAACCGGTTGCAAATTATTTTCTAATTTCAAAAATTATTATATTTGAGCCGTTGGATTCCTTGAACTTAAATCCAACGGTGAATTAATTACTCCGGCATGGTACCGGGGACTTGTGTCCCGGCATTGTAGCTTTAGCCTATAACCCATAAAGCACGCACAGTTAACAGATGGGCCACTGATTTCTTCATCTTTAAAAGATAATTTTTGCAGCGAGATCGACAAAAACTAATTCAAAGTCAAAAGATCAGAAACGAGTGCCCCAGCAAATACAATTCAAGCCGCGGAATTTTTGTTGGACCTATCGGCACTTGTGAATCCTCGAATCATCAAACGAATAGCAAAAGTATTCCAACATCTGTTGTCACGTGGAGAGGAATCTTTTCTCACTTTCACTCCTTTATTTTCACGCGGAGAGAAATTTCGGTTTCACCCTAAATACTTAAAGGCACTCGCGAGTGTCACATTGGCTTTGCAATACACGACTTTTGAGTCGGGCTAGGGATTGTCAAAAGTGTTATAACCCATAAAGCACGCACAAACACCATTCAATGGGCCACTAAGCTTTTCTTCTTGAAAGAGAATAGGAAAAATATGAGAGAGAGAGGATGGGACCGTTCAATTAAATTTAAATTTCAAGTGGGCAATCCCACTCCCACCATCATTATCTCTTATGCCTGTCAAATTTCAATATGAAAATAGGAAAATCTCACCATGTCTCTGTGATAACGTTATGGGAATGTTTCACCTAATTTTTAATTCTCACAACCTCTTTTAATAGATAAGTCTTGGGTGTCAAAATTTTGAAACTTCCAATTTTTATGATTTTTTATCAAGTAAATGTTTATTTAGTTTTTGTATTTTGATTTAAATACCCATTTAATTCTTAAATTTTAAACAGTTCTTTAATATACCTTTATTATTAAATATATTATATTATTATCCTCACTTTTATAATACTACCCTATCAACAATATTCTTAATATTAATTAATTTATCTACAAAAATTTAATAGCATGTTAACTAATTATATATTACCAAATAAATCAATAAATATCAGTATGAAAAAAATAATATTTTTTGTACTTTAACTAGAATCTGACAAATAGCTATTTATAAATAAATTAATATCAACTAACTGAAAGTAATATTTAATATTATTGCAATAATCTTACTAATAATTGTATACAAAAATTTAATTTATCAAATTAATCCAAAAAGTAAAATAATAACATAAAAATTTACATTAATTTTTATTTTTTAGGCTAATTTGATAAATTAAATTTTTTTCATAAATATCTCCAAGATTGTTATTGTAAGGTATTATTATTAAAATGAAAATATTGAAGGTTGGAACCTAATATATTTAATAATAAAGTGTTTTGAAGTATTTTTCAAAATTTAAAAATTAAATAAACTTTTAAATTAAAATATAAGAACTAAACCATATTTTACTTTTTTTTTTAATCAAATAACAGGGTAATGTTAAAAACTTGATAAACAAAGCTCTTGCCATTGAACAACTTTTTCATTAAATCCGTTGGCTGAATCCCAAAAGTTGAAAGTTTTGATCGGATCCACATAGTAAGAAGACTAGTGATTCTGAGTGGACCTGAAGGAGTGACTTAATGCGACGCGTTCCCCGAAAATTATATTACACCTTTGACAAATTACTCTGTATGTATGAATTAACTAATGAATTTATTTTGGTAATTTTCGCAAATAAAAGTAATATAAACGTTATGTTCTTTTTAAAAAAAAAACGAGTTTTCTTTCTTTTGCTCTTGCATTTGCTCTGTATTTCATCATCGTTCAATCTCAATCTCTTGCAAGTTTATTATTAGTTACGAAATTCTGTAGGATTGCATGCACATGACGCCTTTGTAAACATTTTTTTTTCCGGAGAAAATTTTAAAAATTTAGTTCTGTCATCATCCCTAATAAAAGTGAAATGAAAATAGTGCTGATTGTAACCCATAAAGCACGCGCAAATTAACAGGCCACTAACTTCTTCTTAAAAGAGAATTATCTATTGCTGAAAGAGAATTTCCATATTAGCCAATCATAGGTGATAAAAAATTTCAATTTCGACATGAGATATTCATAATTTGGAGAGAAAAAAAAATCAAGTTAAAGATCAGAAATGAGTGTCCCTCACAAACACAATTGAAGCCACAAATTATTTTTCCTTTTTGGTCATATTTTTATTGGCACTTGCAAATCCTTGAATGATCATACCAATAGCAAAAACACTCAAACATCTATTATCCCATTGAGAATTGTTAAATTCCTTCAATGAATATGAATACCTATATAAAAATAATAATCGGTTTCATTGTCTCTTCTTTCATTGACTTGGACAATATGTCGTCAACTTATAACATCCTCATTGACCTGCAAAGAACTTTTTTACCCGATGGCCAATGCTTTGATGAAAGTGACACCACCGGTTTGTACAATTTTTTTTTAGGACTAGTAAATTATCTCAAATTTAGAAGAAACATATTTTGAGTTTTTAGGACTGTAGCATTATATGTCCTGTTACTATATATGGAGATACAAAAAACAATTTTTTTGTAAGGTAGCTGGATCCATAAAAATATGAATTCAACTTGTCTAAAAATTTGAGTTTCTAGGGTTGTAGCATTACATATCCTGTTACTATATATAGAGAAGTTTTTTTTTTTTTTTTTTAATGAGTAAAACTATTTTGCGATAAAACTATCGAAATCACATTTAAAAAGGATTTTTTTAATAAAAAAACCACTCCTCTTCCTACATAATGTAAGAATTTAACTTTGTAAATTTATCTATTTAAGTAAAGTAATAATCTCTTCTTAGATATGCAAATATTAAAACTTAATATTATATCCTTTAACCATATTTGCTCCAAACTCGCGAGATTACAAAATTCATCATTAGGAATTTGTATAAAAGTTATGAGGTTAGAAGTCTGATCAAAGGGAATAAATTAATAGGATGATTATAAAGAAAAACAAAACTTACTATAATCATTAATTACGATCTTGTGTTCCTGAGTGTGGACCTGAAGGACTGGCTTGACGCAGCGGGTCCACATAAAATTATTGCACCTTTCAAAAAGTTATGAGCATAATCGTCTCACTCCTCTATTTTCTTTCTTGCTGCTTCTTCGAAATTTCGGTTTCATTATATATACTTGGAAGCAGCTATGAGTGTTCTTGCATTATCAATCCAAAGCACACACTTACAATCTAAATATTCTAGTCTCATGGAAAGAATTCCTTCCGCCCGGATGATGATCAGATTTCTCTTACTCCATTGCTTGATTCTTTCCTTCATGATTGCATCAGCCAACAATACTAGTATTACCACAGACCAAGAAGCCCTTGTTGCCCTGAAAGGTCATGTAGCTGATGATCCAGCCAATTTCTTTGCTAAAAATTGGAACACAAGTAGCTCTGTCTGTAATTGGACGGGCGTCACTTGTGATGTCCGTACTCATAGTGTCACAGCCTTGAATGTATCTGGGTTAAATCTCACAGGCACTATCCCTTCTGAACTTGGGAATCTTTCGTCTCTTCAAACACTTGATCTCAGTTTTAATTGGTTTTCGGGTTCCATTCCCGCCTCTATCTTCAACATGTCTTCTTTACGTTCTATTAATTTTACAAACAATGCACTATTTGGCGAACTTCCACCAAATTTTTGCAATCACCTTTCCAATTTGGAATCCCTATTTCTTAAAAGTAACATGTTTCATGGCAAGATACCATCCACTTTATCAAACTGCAAACGGCTGCGAGAGATATCTTTATCGGTCAATGATTTTTCTGGGACCATACCAAAAGAAATTGGCAACGTGACAAAGCTTATGGGGTTATATCTTCGAGAGAACAAACTCCAAGGTATGATCAATGAGTTTAATTAATTGATGAAAATTAGTAATGTCTCACTTTTATTAATCCTGTCAGCGTATAATTCTTTAATTCTATGAGTAATTTTTTTTTTATCTCTCTTCAGGCAAAAACATTTTTTATTTCATTTTCTTCTTATTAAACGCCGGTTAATAAGTTGAAATAGTTAACGCATATGTTACTCATGATTTTTAGGAGAAATTCCAGGGCAGCTGGGGAATCTTGCAGAATTAGGGAAGTTATGGCTGCAAAATAATTTCCTAACTGGAACCATTCCTTCATCAATCTTCAATCTTTCTTCTCTATCGAATTTGGATTTGTCAGTTAATAACTTGACAGGTAACTTACCTCACGACGTGCATAAGTGAAATCTTCCTCTTCTTGGTAATTTTACATCTCCCATTATAAATTCTCTTATGGGGACATGTCATGTCATTTCCACTATTTGACATTATCTTGTTATTTGTTAGAAATCTATGAGATTATGCAAAAGTTTGTAAATTATGTTGTAGCAGATAGTCTATTAATAAAGGATTTCTTAAACAGGCACCATTCCTTACGTTGGACATCTATTTCAGCTGCAATGGCTTGATCTCAGTGATAACCAACTCTTTGGTTCTTTCCCCCCTTTCAAATTCAAGATGCCATTTTTACAAGTTCTTGATTTCAGTGTCAATAGATTATCTACTGAACTCCCTGCAAGTTTTTGCAACAATCTTCCTTTTCTGGAAGAACTTTATTTGTCCAAAAATATGTTTTATGGCGAAATACCCTCCCATCTAGATAATTGCAGGTATTTGCGAATCTTAGCTTTGGGGTTCAACGATTTCTCTGGAGCCATACCAAGGGAAATCGGTAACTTGTCCAAGCTTGAACGGTTAGCTCTTCATTCTAACAGACTCGAAGGTGCGTCTTATTATAGTTTATGTTATATCCACTCCTATGATATTTTACCTTAATCAATGATGTGCAATCTTATAAGTTACAATATCTTGAAGGTTAGTGTGATATTTTACCTTAATTTAATGTTTGAGCATTTCAACTGAATAAATTGAGAACTGGTCCTCGGTGGTATTTCAGCTGATATATATGAAAAATAGGCTAAAAAAGTTATTTTACTGAAATAACAGTTAAAAAGAGAGAAGTACAGTACACATTATTATTACGCCTATAATTAATAATAGCATTCCCCGGCTTAGCCTTTTCCTTTTCTGATATCGTCAGAATTTTTAAACTAAACTTTTATTATTATCTAACAAAGCTCACCACTCAAGAGGGTTACAAAGGAATACAGAGATTCACCACCCAATGAAATCTTACAAGAGATATAGGGCTTCTCAACTCACCACTTGAAGGAATCCACCCAAGAGATACATAGTTTAAAGAATGAACTCTAAAAAGAGAACTCTTCTAGGCTATATTCTCAAATCACTCCTCTCTCTTTAAAAGTTACAAACTAATACATTTATATAGGTAATTTCGAACATCCCTCCAAGGGTAGGATAAGATTTCTATTATCTAGAATTCAAATCAAACTTAAATTAAAAGTTTTAGCTGTCATGAGATGGAAGAGAACAAAGCAAATCTCAATTTTGACTACTAGGTCGGTTTGATTAGTAAATGTGAGCAGTCACCACTCATTTATTCATATCTTGATGTAGAAAACTCTAGATCGAACACCATAAAATTTATTAAACTCCTGACTCAAAGCGCTTTCTAGAGATATGAAACTTATGAGATATAACTTGATGCACTGATGCCAGTAAATGCAAAACTTGCGGCCTTGTGAGGAATTTTTGCCAGCAGTGACTTTTATTGACTAAATCTTGAATTTCTTTAAGAAGAGAAGTCCAAATTTGATCTCGTGAAATTCCTTAGAAACTAGACAAAATTATCTTTTCAACTATATATTATACATAATTTACCTATTTCTAGAACAGTACACTTAATTTGAACAAATGAGCTGTTAATTTTGACTTTTGCTTCCCACTTTGACTAACCTAACCAAATGTTCACATTCATCTTCATTGTTAACCTCCAAATATGATAAGTCTCTAAACACTCTTGTGTCATTTTCGTCACACATTTGATCTTTTAGTAAGATTTTCTATCATAAATTCTCGAAAGTGTGCACAACATATATATAGATATATATATATTTGCATATAGTGGAGGATCAAATCAATTTTGGTTCCAAACAACAACAGTTAATGTTTATCAAATATTTTAGTGTTGTAGCTTAAAAACTAGAACTACTTAACTTCAATACCAAATAGGCCTTAAAACATACTAAAGCATTGATGGATGAGTGGTGACAGAATTGAGTTTGTTTTTATATATTGTTTATTCTCTCAAACAAATCTAAATATAGTTATTTCAAAATACAGTTGAGATACCTCATGAAATCAATATTCTTCCACCATGATATCAATTCATATATACACTGTAGTAGCACATAGAAAAATAAACTAAAAATTTAGTTTGAAAACAATTCTTATGTTCATTCAAATATTATATTACTAATTCAAATTAATATTATAATGAGTAGTTTCTTTATTTTAATTTAATAATGACGTGAAAATTGGAATTATTAATACTTATATTTAACTAATAAGAATAAAAATTTATTAATTTCTTAACATTTCATCTATGTATAATAATTAATCTTAAACTCATATTTAAATAATTGTAATTATGAATACTCATTTCATGATATAAAAGTGTATAATTTATTATTAAATATAAATTTGAATTATTTCTTTCAAAATACAGGTGAGATACCACATGAAATCGGCAATCTCCATAATTTGGAACATATGCGGTTTGATTCTAACGAATTAGTTGGTATTGTCCCAACTACAATCTTCAATATGTCAATACTCAAATCACTTCTGCTTTATAATAACTCTCTCTTGGGAAGACTTCCATCAAGTGCAGACATCCGACTTCCAAATCTCGAAGTGCTTCTCTTGTGGGGTAATAATTTTAGTGGCACAATTCCTAGTTTCATCTCCAATGCTTCTAAGCTCTCCATAGTAGCATTGCAAATGAACTCATTCTCTGGTTTTATTCCAAACACATTTGGCAACTTAAGAAACCTTAAGCGGCTTCGTTTAGGTAATAATGATTTGAAATCTTCAACTCCAGAATTGAGCTTTCTATCCTCATTGTCAAATTGCAAGTACTTAGAGTATTTAGGCTTCTCTGATAATCCATTAGATGGCATTCTTCCAAGGGCTATAGGCAATCTTTCACAATCTTTGGAATTCTTTTGGATGGTTGAATGCAACATTAGTGGCGGCATTCCTGAAGAGATCAACAATTTGACCAACTTGATAGCAATTTATTTTGGGGGAAACAAATTGAATGGATCAATCCCAATTGCTCTCGGAAAATTACAAAAGCTTCAATTATTGAGTTTGAAAGATAACCAATTGGAAGGATCAATCCCGAATGATCTTTGTCGTTTAGCTGCACTGTTTCGATTGGTCTTGGGTGGCAATAAGCTTTCTGCATTCGTCCCAGCATGCTTTGGCAATCTCACCAATCTAAGAGAGCTCTATTTGGACTCCAATCAGTTAACTTCTATTCCTTCAACTTTATGGAACCTTAAGGACATCTTGTACCTTAACTTGTCTCTAAATTTTTTTTCTGGTCCACTCCCATTAGAGATTGGAAATTTGAAGGTTTTGGTACAAGTAGATTTGTCAATGAATAAATTTTCAGGTGTTATCCCAACAACAATTGGAGGCTTAAAAGATCTACAATATCTCTTTTTAGAATACAATAGATTACAAGGCTCAATTCCTGATTCTATTGGTGGTTTGATAAACTTGAAATCCTTAGATTTATCCAATAATAATCTCTCTGGAGCTATTCCCATATCTTTAGAGAAACTGTTAGATCTCAAATATATAAATTTTTCTTTCAATAAGCTAGATGGAGAGATTCCTAGAGAAGGACCTTTTAGAAATTTCTTAGCTGAATCATTCAAGGGAAATGAATTATTGTGTGGTATGCCCAATTTGCAAGTCCCACTATGCAAAACTAGAATCCACCACACATCAAGGAAAAATGATCTTCTCATAGGGATTCTCTTGCCATTGAGTACTACATTTATGATGGTAGTGATTTTGTTGATCTTAAGATATCAAAAGAGAGGGAAGCCACTGCCAAATGATGATAATATGCCACCAATAGCAAATCAGAGAAGGTTTACATACCTAGAACTTTTTCAGGCTACAAATGGATTTAGTGAAAACAATCTAATCGGCAGAGGAAGTGTTGGCTCTGTTTACAAGGGAAGAATTCAAGATGGGCTGGAGGTTGCAGTGAAGGTTTTTGACCTACAATATAGAGAAGCATTTAAGAGTTTTGATATTGAATGTGACATGATGAAAGGTATTCGCCATCGAAACCTTATAAAAATCATTAGCAGTTGTTCAAATGATGATTTTAAAGCGTTGGTATTAGAATACATGCCTTATGGAAGTCTGGAGAATTGTTTGTATTCAAGCAACTATATTTTGGATATTTTTCATAGATTGAACATAATGATAGATGTTGCATCAGCTTTGGAATATCTACACTTTGGTTATTCAGTCCCAATAATTCACTGTGACTTAAAGCCCAGCAATGTATTGTTAGATGATAATATGGTTGCTCATTTGAGTGATTTTGGCATGGCAAAGCCCTTACTCAAAGAAGATCAATCTTTGATTCAAACACAAACACTTGCCACCATAGGCTATATGGCACCAGGTTCGTTACATAATAATTTTTTTTTTATTTCTTTAATACATTATGATATGTTTTTTATTTATTTTGATCTTCATTTACGCATAGTATTACAAATTATGTTATCTTACAAAGTAATTGTTGCAATCCATAGAGTATGGAAGAGAAGGACGAGTATCCACAAATGGGGATGTTTACAGCTTTGGAATTATGTTAATAGAAACATTTACCCGAAAGAAACCCACAGATGAAATTTTTTCTGGAGAAATGACATTAAAGCGTTGGGTTAATGACTTGCTACCTATTTCAGTTATGGAAGTTGTTGATGCAAATCTATTAAGTCAGGAGGACAAACATTTTGTGACCAAAGAGCAATGCGTGTCATTTGTCTTCAATTTGGCTATGAAGTGTGTTGTAGAATCACCAGAGGAGAGAATCAATGCAAAAGAAATTGTAACGAGACTCTTAAAAATTAGAGACTCATTGCTTAAAAATGTTAAGGGGTAGACGCATGTGACACTCAAATTGATTTTCTTTTCTTTCACTGGTAATGATTTATAATCTTTGCAATGAATAACTCCAATAATTGTGTGTAGGGGTATTGTCTAACTTTTAATTCGTGCCAATGCTAGGTTTGCTTTCCTTGGTTGTTGTGCCCGCATGTGATCCTGCATTCTCTCACTTTCAAATATTCATTCTAAATTAGCTATGATTCGAAAGGGAACAGATTTGACACTTGGTTAGTTTTCTGCATCTTATTCAATTTCTATGGTGATTTGTTATTGTACAATTTGAGTCCCTTTTAAGTTTCCATAGAGATTTCTGCCATCTGTTTAGGTTTAATTATATTTATATTTTTTCTATAGGGAAAATCTGAACTTTCATTTGGTATAATCAGGTCAGTGTGATTTAATTATTGTTCTTTTGCTTCATGTGTGGAAAATTATGAATATTTTGTAGGATTTATAAAGATTGAAAATTTCAGTGCATTTAGTTGTATACCCATAAGTTTACGTGTATATCGCACTTTATGAAAACCAAAGCTGGCAGATTGAGAAATGGATCTTATTATATGTCAAATGACCCATATACTTTGCTCAAAACTAGGGAAACTATTTACAGTTCCTTTTAAAATGATATTCTTACTTGCGCGTAAAGTTAGAAAAGAACACATATTTCACTGAAACCCACAAATGAAATTTTTTCTGGAGAAATATGTTTAATGTGTTGGGTTAATGATTCGCTGCTCATTTCAGTTATGATAGTTGTTGATGCAAATCTACTAACTCAGGAGGACAAACATTTTATGACCTAAGAGCAAGGTGTGTCATTTTTCTTCAATTTAGCTCGTCTTCAATTGGCTATGGAGCGTACTGTAGAATCACCAAAGCAGAGAATCAATGCAAAAGAAATTGTAATGGGATTCTTAAAATTTAGATACTGAAAATTGAAATCAAACCGTTAGATTCAACTAAAATGAATCTAATTGTTGATATTTTATATTCAATGAAAATAGAAAAAGAAAGGCAACTTGAGATGTTGGTTCTCAACATGAGAAATCCCTAAATTTCTCTCATTCTCCCCCCCCCCCCCCAACACCAATCTGGTTTCTTCGCTTTCTCAAAAGTGAAATCCCTAAAATTTCTTCCCTCTTTGAAATCCATAATTTCTCTCATCCGATTTCTTTGCTCATCACCTAAAACCAAATCCATTGTCTCTCTCACACCAATCAACCAATGAGATCCATCTACCCAAGTATTTAGTTTGTATACGAGAGCTAGAGAGAGGCAAAGCTGGTATCATGTCTGTTGTTGACTTTCCCACCGTCCACCATCATTTCTATCCCACCGTTGCCGTAAGAACTGCCGTCATCAGTTCTTCAACCTTCATTGCCGTCATCCTGGCTTTGGCCGAAATCGTTGCCGCGTGAGCTGCCCATGAAGCCACCAGCGTAAACCTCAAAGCATGTTAATTTTTTGAGGTTTGGTTTTTATTAGGTGTTATTTTTCTCTTGATATACTAATTTTTCTTATTTCGTTTTCGGTGTTGTTTGCTTATTTTGAGCTCCACACTCATTGTTCAGAGTACTAAAGATGGGCACTCACAAATTTTGTAAAGATTTATCCATTCAGCTTCTTTTTCTTTTATTTTTAATTTTTTGACCAATCATATTTTATGTGTTGATATTCATTATATTACTTTTAAGTTTTTTTTTTTTGTTGCTGTTTTTCAGAAACTTTTATTGATGTTTCTAGAGACTCACCATCATATACTGTTGCTTGATGATTTAACGCTATATATTTATGCTATATAATCACCAGCTTTTATTTTTAATAGAAACTGTTAGCAATTTTTTGGGTTATTTGTTGATCGGAGGTTGTATGTTTCAATTATGTAGTGCTATAGATTGGAAGTTTGGAGTTGAGCTATTCGTCAAGAGGTAAAAAACACTTCAATTTTCAAATAATCTCTCATGACTTTGTTTAATGGAAGTGTGATTGATTATCATTTTTTTTTTATATTTTGGGTGGCTTTTTGGTAATGTCAAGGCCGAGGTTAATACTCGCGAAGGTGACAGAAAGCTTTATTAAGAGGCTAGGAAGTTAAAGCTTGTGATTTTGGTAACTTTTTTTTTTTTTTGAAAGGTGATTTAGGTAACTAACTTTGTGCAATTGATGTTTTGTTATTTCAAAATTGAAAAAGTAAGGTTGTTGTTGGTTCTACATGTCTAATTTTGCCAGAAAATTGATTATTGAACTGAAAAGATGATAAATAGTTTATTGATTCTGCAGAAAATTTAAAGATTGTTGGACTATTATCATAACTTTGATTGTTTCGAAATATGACTAAATGATGCTTGATTTGCTTCAAATTTTGAGTATTGTATCTTTCGAGTCTGGACATTATGGAATGAATTGAACTAATAGTTGATTTATAATGGATCCGTCAAATTGGTCAGTTGCTGTTGGAATTTATCAGAAACTGTGTATGTACCATGTTTGGTGTTATAAACGAATAATCTAGTGGCGTCGAAATGAGCTGAAATTTTGAGATATTAAACTTCAATGTCTATTTTAAATGTGGAAAGTTCCATGGTAATGGAAGTGTGATTGATTATCATTTTTTTTAAATAATCTCTCATGACTTTGTTTAATGGAAGTGTGATTGATTATCATTTTTTTTAAATTTTGGGTAGGCTTTTTGGTAATGTCAAGGCCGACGTTAATACTTGCGAAGGTGACAGAAAGCTTTATTAACAGGCTAGGAAGTTAAAGCTTGTGATTTAGGTAGGTAACTTTGTGCAATTGATGTTTTATTATTTCAAAATTGAAAAGTAAGGTTGTTGTTGGTTTTGCACGTCTAATTTTGCCGGAAATTGATTATTTAACGGAAAAGATGATAAATAGTTTATTGATTCTGCAGAAAATTTAAAGATTGTTGGACTATTATCATAACTTTGATTGTTTGAAAATATGACTAAATGATGCTTGATTTGCTTCAAATTTTGAGTAATAAAAGCTGAATTGAATATTTCGATTCTGGAAATTTTGTAATGAATTGAACTAATAGTTGATTTTTAATGGATTCGTCAAATTGGTCAGTTGCTGTTGGAATTTATCAAAAACTCTGTATGTACCATGTTTGCTGTTATAAACGAATAATCTAATCGTGTCAACATGAGCTGAATTTTTGAGATATTAAACTTCAATAAGTCTATTTTAAATGTATTTTAAATGTTGAAAGTTCCTTGGTAATTGAACTTCTGGTTCTTTTTTGTTTTTCATGATTTTTCAAACTCTACTGCTTTAGCCGTATACCCCTTGACAGAACTATGCACTTGTGTTTGATTTTATGAAACATTAGCTTAATGATATCAGAATGTCTGGAACTTTTAATATGTTATCAAGTTATATGTGTAATTATGTTCTGGGAATTTTGATCCCAACATATTGAGTATTTTAATTTTAATAAATCACCAAAACTCAGCTGTTTTTGTGTGAATTAAAAAGGCAGTTTTGATTTGTTTAGTTCAATCATGTGAGAACCTATTATAGAGTTGTCCAAATGGCTTGAAAATTTTATATGTTGTGTTTAATAATATTTTGAAAGTTTTCACAATATTCTGAATAGTATTGAATTTTTAAAGAAAATCAGAAGCTTAGGTTGTTGGTGTTTCATGTCAGTAGACCAGTTTTCTGTAACTCTGTATTGGGTCATAGAAATAGTAATAAATGTAACTAAATTTGGGCTAAGATGTTATATTCTAGGTGCTTTACATGTCTAGATTATATCTGCAAATTTGTATAGTAATTGAACCAACCTAATCGTAGCCAAACACAGCCGGGCTCTATTTTTGAGAGCCCGACACCATACCTGCCCCTAGTATAAAACTCTGTTTCTGAACACATCATGAAGGGATTTATTTATGTATTTATGTTTTTTTTTTTTATGCTTTCACTTCATTAGATTCATCTTGTCTATCTGTTACAAAAGTTGCATTTGTGATATTCCATCATAGGATCATATTATAGCTAAGGAAGGACCACCAGTTCATTGGCTGCACTCAAGTGTAGCGGAGTATTTGGATTCAAGAGTCAAGACTATCTGAAGGTTGTTGAAGATGCAAGGCCGTCGCTGTGTAATCAGATTGCTCAGCTGGCACCAAAGATTGTGTATTAAATTATTAATTAGTAATTAGTGTTAGGGGGTTTGTTTAGGTGAGCGCGGTCGCTTATGGTGAGCGATGCACCACATGGCAATCTCTCACTAGAAAAACTATGGGTTACCCATTGCACAACTTGTCCAGTGAGAAGCTGCCACAAGTCTCATCTGATAGCCTCTCATTAGTCTAGAGTGTTCCGACTTCCATCTATAAATAGCTCATTTGAGCTTAGGACCTATACCTTGTACCTTATGTTCTGTGACTTTCTAATAAAGATTTTCTTTGTTATTTTTTCATTCACTTTCTCTTCCATTTTCCCGACTCAAACTATCCCTTGATTTTCTAGAGCAAGAAACATCGACTCTATCTCGTGGTCTCCTCATTTCTTCGCTAATTAAAGGGCATTCCTTCCTTCACGAAAGTGAAAGTACTACCCATTATATATGTTCAATAATTATTTTACTTTTCATTCAAAATAATAATAATCAGAATAAGTTGGATTGAATTAATTATATATTTTTGCCTCTGGTGGTATAAGTTGCATTAGATTGGAATTTTTATACAAAAATAATTTTCTCATTCAAAATAATATGACCATATTTTATCATTAATTTTCTTGTATTTCATTTTAATTATTTTCTTTAATTATTTTTACCTATGTGGTATAAATTATTTTGTTGTTTGCTCAAACTGTAGAGATTAAAAAACATTTACTTGAAAAAAAACACAAAAATGTGAACCCACATGCTAATGTTTGCATTCCGGCCTAGTCAAGTCAATAGATGAGACTAATTCATTTTTGTCACTTCAGTTTTATAACAAATTTTACAAGAGTCTGACCGATTGATCCACAAGTATATTATCCGTAGAGATTGCTATAAGGATACATATATGTATATGCTAAACTAAATTAAATTGAACCAATTTAATCTTACAAAATTCCTAAGTAAAACAAAACAGTTGTGACAAAAATAAATCGGTTTAGTGTCAGACCATATTATTAAGCGAATAGCAAATCCTTTCTCTCTTTGACGTAATACACTGACTTTACATTAAAACAAACACTATCCTGTTGTTGAAAAAAAACTCATATTAAACTATTTAATTAATTAAATTTTGGCAAATGTGAGAGAGGGATGGCACCGTCCAATTGAATTTAAATTTCCAATCCCACCATCATTGTCTCTCATGTTTGTCAAATTTAAATTTGAAAATCAGAAAATCTCACCACATCTATATGATGTTGGCGTCAGTCTTGTGGGATTGTTTCACGTAAAATTTTATCTTCAGGACCTCCTTTAACAGAAAAAGGCTCGAGTGTTCTTTGTCAGTGTCAGATTCAGGATTTTGATTCGATAGAAGCCATAGTGATTAAACCTGAAACTTAACTTTGTTATGACATAAATTAGTGTTGTAAAATATTTATAACATTGCAAATGTGTGTGTGTGTGTGTGACAATTGATATCTATTCCTAGAGAACCACACAGTCCATAGAAAGCATGAAAATTGACATAAGAATTCAAGATCAGTCCTCCAAAAGTGTCAAAAACCTTCAAAAACATTTTCCAAATATCCATAGAAGAATAGTTCAACACAAAATCTGAAAATAGAGTTTGAAACAGAACATCTTTAAGTAACACATTAAATTGTGACTGACCGCCAAAGGCATTTGTAAGAACATTCAAAAGAACATTTTGAATTAAGCAGTGCAGCAATACAAAAGGTTCTGGGCATCTTACACTAACATAAAGTTTTATTTCGATCTCTACATTATCCTATGTTTGTATTCATCAAACCCTTTCTTCAATTCGAATAGTTGCTAACTAAATGAAACATAACTATGTTTCAAAACGAGAAACATTGAGATGCCTGATCTTATTCCGATCCTTGAAGAACTACTAGGACTTTTCGTAACATCCATATTCTCCCAAGCCAAAGACATAAGACACTCTAATTTAACGGTATAAATGCCACTTCGTAAAATGTCGTAACACCTTATTAGCCCTTGGAGTACTAGGCAAATGAATTAAAAAAATGGATTCAACATCCATTGACACAAAATACTCCACAACAAAGAATCATTCCTGCGATTGCCATCCAATAGTATAGGAGACACTTTTGTATCAAAATGAGGCACTGGAGACTGTGCGAAAATATTTGAGCAGTGGAATCCAATTGCCGTGATAGACGTCCACTTGTGAGTTGCGTGACCCACACCCAATATGTCACCAAATACCCCGTTCAAGAACACCATGCCCCCATGGAAGACTTCACCAGATATAAGATAAGGGTTATGACCATGCTTTGCAGTAAGAAAGACCTATGTTTAAAGTATCGAGCTTTCAGTATCCGAACAATCAAAGAATGTTCAGAGAGCAATCTCCAACCTTGCTTAGCCAACATCGCTCTGTCTTTTCCTTTTTTCTCCAACCCCCAACCCTCAAAGGAACATCCCTCTATTAAAGCATCAAAAATCTCGGAATCCATTACAAGTCTACATATCAAAACAACCAAGCAACCAAGCCCACAAGCGTTGAAGATGACTGTGCAAGCCGAATAGCAATTAGAAAATACCCTTACTAAATTAGAAAATGTTATCAGTAAATTTACGAAGATAATTATTATTATGATTTTTTTTAATTCACGTATACTCCTCAACCTTGCTATTTGTTACCAATTCTTTTGAGAAATTAAAATAAAAAATAATATTTAATAAATGTGTTTTTATTGAGTCTTGCTTAATTTCCTGGGTGTCAAGAGCAGAAAAAATATTGGGCTTCCCTTGGTCCTTTTGCACTTGTTAACCATGCCAGTGACCTTCATATCGAACAATTGCCCCTTTTACTTTGTGCTTTGGTGCCAAGGTGCAAAAGGACGCGAACAAATAAAAATTTATTGTAAATAGAATGACTGAATCATGCTACAATCGTCATTGAAAGAAAATCAAGTTGAATTATGACAAGTGTTATCCACGAATAAGAAATATAATCATGCAGTAGCTTGCTTGTATAATAATTTGTTCAGAGAGTTTTTGGGCATCGCCAGGTGTTGATTATGGATAAGCTTTTATTTGATTTAGAAGCCGGACCTTTAGATATCGGTTCATATTATAATTTTAAACTAAAGATTACTTGTTCAAACTTGTGATTCATATATGTTGCTCTCAAACTTATGATTAAAAATTAAAAAAATATTTTTAAGAAGGAAAAAAAAAACTCTAGTCTCAATCCAAGTAAATATTTTTCTACATGGAAGGCAGCAGAACAATCTCTACAAGTATCAATATGAGTCTCTAAGTTGGATTAGGATTCTCTCTTAATTTGTTTTTTCTCCTAAACTCTCCTAAGTTTTCAAATCTAATAAAAAAAAAGTTGGCTTAATTGTAAATAAAATTACAAAAGCTGGCTTGATTATCAACATTAAAATTTAAAACTTAATCTTAGCCACTCATTAAACTATGAGAGTAAAAAAAAAAAGAACTAGGAATAGGAAAAGATCGTTGTTCCTTTTGAAGTCACGGATTAATGGAACAAAATTTTGAGACAAATATTAGCACTGATATAGAAGGGACATTTAAATTTGAACAAACTTTGTTTTGTTGGGTGATTTTGAAGATGAAGAAGAAATAGGCTGCTGATTATTTCGGAATCCTATATTAGTAATTCAAAGCCAATGATCTTAATTAAATTTTTAAGCAACAACCATATTAATTAAAATGAGAGATATATATTAAGTAAAAACTAGGATAGTAGGAGCCATTGATCTTTATACCTCTTCTTGATAATTGAAACACTAAGTCAAAATAACGCTTTAAAGAGCAAAATTTTAGAACCCAAAATTGTTACATTTGCTCTAAAGCCTCTCCGGTGACTTGAAGCAAATTCGTATTGAGTATTAACCACTCTAGCGGGAAAAATTATTACATTTTTTCTAGGCATGAAATGGCAGTTTTGTGGAACTCCAAAACATCTTGAGAGTTTGTGTTTATAGAGATGTTTGAATTATCTTTCTGTACGAAGTTTATGTGTAGTGCACTAATTTAAGTTTCTGTATTATAGAGTTTATGGAACTCTAACATATTTATAATCTTCTTTCAAATAGCACAAAAAAGTGGTGCAGTAGTTGATCTTGATGGTACCTGCTTAGTAAAAGACTGCAAATACTATGGCCAATGTAGTTTTCATTGAATGAAGTGATGCTTTTGAAAAGCACTTCAATATTAGGTGTATGTTGAGCCCATATAAATATATGTTACAATGAGGGAGATACAAACTTTTGTTGAGCTCAAATAAGTTGATTTGGTTTTAGGTGATGACACCTCCTCGGAAATGTATACTTTCTGGAGTTTGAGGAGCTAACTAAGGAACCGAACAATTGAAGAGGTTCCATACCTGTTATAACCATGCCAGGGGTCACAACTCAACTCAAAGATGTCTTAGTTATGGGTATTAAATATTTATTTTTAAAATTACTGTAATTAAAAAATTTTACAATATTAATTATTTTTATTTTCTTTTTCTTTCTCTCTCATCATCACCATCGCCTATAATTAGAAGGTTTGAATTTTCCCATAAGTATGGGAGTAAAATTTTAGATCTTTTAGAAAATATAAAGAAAGGGATGAATAGAAATATCATTTGTAAAAATGAATTTTGCTAACATACGTCATATAATGGGGCCAAAGTCTGATTGTGAGTTCTAGCTTTTCGAGAAGGCCTATGTGAGGGAAGGTCTATAAAAGATTTATGAAGATTTTTAATATCTTAAGAAATATTTTCTATAAAAGTAACAGTATCAACTAGGGTTGGGCACTATTTAGTTCGGTTCGGTTCGGTTCAGTTTTACACTTCAGTTCGGTTTCAATTTTACAGTTTCTCCCTAGATTGAACTGCACACTTAATACCAATATTTTAT
This sequence comes from Citrus mangshanensis, assembly GCA_030449895.1. Taxonomy (NCBI): domain Eukaryota; kingdom Viridiplantae; phylum Streptophyta; class Magnoliopsida; order Sapindales; family Rutaceae; genus Citrus; species Citrus mangshanensis. The sequence continues at coordinate 8,807,475 of JASUUJ010000161.1, forward strand.
ATAACATGATAAAATTTAGCAAAATAAAAACTCGTAAGTCAAAAAAATACATGATTCAAAAATAGAAATTGACAATAACAAAAAAATCATAATAAAATTTTCATTCCTAAAATAATAATAATACACCAAAAATCTCAAATGAAACCATTTGCAATAACCAACAAGGCCTTCAAAATCAACATTTATTCAATGACCAAGCAAGGCTGTGTCACCAAAATCTGGCAAATCAGCAACTGCAACAAAGACCCAAAAAAAAAAATTTATAATTTCTCAAAATCAATTTTACTGTGGTCACAATGGAGAAGAGCAGATCACTCCCTAAGTAATCATCATCATTTTCCAGCGAGTTCTATTTCAACAACCAATCAAATTTATACACTTTCAATGGTCCAAACAGCAAAAGAAACGGATTTGCAACACCAAATCCAAAAAAATAAACAAATACAAAAAAAAGCAAAAAGAAAAAAATCAAAATTTAATGTTGTTATTTCACTTAAACAAAGAAATGGATCTATAATAGAAATAAAATCAAAAAACAAAAGCGAGAGAAATAAGAAGAAAATAAGAATTCTTGTGGGATTGCCGAGGGCTTGTGACGAAGGAGGGTAAAGGATGGATCTTGTGGCGGCTGTGACGAACTATCGGTGGCTGATGAGCAGCTGTGCTAAGGGTTGACAGTGGCTGTGTGGTGAGAGAGAGAAGCGGCTGCCAGCTGTGTGTATGGTGTGAGAGAAGAGTGGCTGCAAGTTGTGTGTGTGTTGAGAGAAACGAGTGGCTGCCGGTGGTGGAAATGGATGGTGCTGCCAATGAGAGTGTGAAAGCGTGAGGGTGAGTGTGTGCTGCCGGCGGTGAGAAAGAGAGGGTGTGTGTTGCCGATGGCTATGCGGGAGACGAGTGAGTGTGTAATTGATTTTAGGTTTAAGTTTTGTTTAGCTATTTATGTGTATGTATACAATTTTTTTTAATTTTAATTGAAAGAACTGATTAGTTTGTCGGTTCGGTTCGGTTTTGATTCGAACCGAACATAAACCAATCGGTTCTTCAATTTGTGACCGGTTTGGTTTTTACTAGTAAAACCAAACCGAATCCCCACCCCTACTACTATCAACTACAACTGGTGTAGGATGTTATTTTAGAAATTTTATTATTTTAAGATTTTCTATTTTAATTAGAGTCAATTATGATATTTTATTATTTTAGAACTTTCTATTTTTATTAGAATCAATTAAGGTATGAAATTTAGTTAACTTAGAGAAATTATATTTTATTTCGATTATAATTGCGATTTAGTTTCTCTTTTTTTAACTTAACTTAGGGAAGTGGGTTTACTCTATTATAAATAGAGAGGTCATGTTATTATTTTCTTAACTTCAGATATAATTATTCAAAAAAACTTCCTCTGAGATTATCTATCAAAATCTCTCTTGTAGAATCGTTTGGATTAGAGAGTCATCTAATCTCGCTTTAAGCGTTATTAAAAATCGCATTGAGTTATTTGGATTAAAATAATATTTAATCACGCTTCGATCAGAGCATAACCTAATCGTGCTGGCTTAATCCATTATTAGAAAGATATCTAATGTTATCTATCCTATCAATTCCACTTCCGCTTTTTGTTACCTAATCAATTCCGCTTCCGCTACCCTCGCTCCATCAAGAACTCACAAAATAATCAAATTTTCCTAGGATGTTATGGCTGCGGACTGAGCATAAACCAACCCAACTTGTGGCGAGAACCAGTCTTCAAGCCACAATCATTCTTTTTACTATTTTGGGGTTATTCTAATATTCTCGTTGAGACCCTCGTAATTTCTGCTAATATAATGAATATCTCATTGATTTAAAATGTTGTCACCATTGGTGAAGGATAAAGAAGAAGATCACTGATGAGAAAAAAAAAAGTTAATTATCAATTACTTTATGTCAATAAATTCTAAATTAAGATAATTCAAAAGAAATCCATATTATAAGAGAGGCCAATGAGGTTTAATTTAAAAGACATTCATATTATAAGAGAGGCCAATGAGGTTACTTCCTTAATTCACTTGGCAACCATATAATTAACTTGGAACTTGAAAGAAAAAATTGGGGTACCTTTTAACATTTTTTCTCATTGCAAAACCACATATACAAGTGCATATTTTACTTTTTGATACCGGCAGAATTTTAAAATAAACTTTTATTATTATCTAACAAAACTCACCACTCAAGAGGGTTACAAAGGGATACAGAGATTCACCACCCAATGATATCCTACAAGAGATAGATGACTTCTCAACTCACTACTCGAAGGAATCCACCCAAGAGATACATAGTTTAAAAAAGGAACTAAAAAAAAGAGAACTCTTCTAGGCTATATTCTAAAATCACTCACTCTTTCTCTAAACATTACAACCTAATACATTTATATAGGTAACTTGGAACATCCCTCCAAGCTTAGGATAAGATTTCTATTATCTAAAATTCAAATCAAACCTGAATTAAAAGTCTTAGCTGTCATGAGGTGGAAGAGAACAAAGCAAATCTCAATTTGACTACTAGGTCGGTTTGATCAACAAATGTGAGCAGTCAACACTCATTTAATCATATCTTGATGTAGAAATCTCCAAATCGAATACTGTAAAATTTATTAAACTTCTGACTCAAAGAGATTTCCAGAGATATGAAGATTTCTAGATAGAACGGGATGCATTGATGCCAGTAAATTCAAAACTTGCGGCCTTGTGCAGAACTCTGACAGCTGTGACCTTTGCTGACTAAATCTTGAATTTCTTTAAGAAGAGAAATCCAAATTTAATTTCGTAAAATTCATTAAAAACTAGACAAAATTATCGTTTCAACCATATATTATACATAATTTATCTATGAAACGACCCACCTCGAATCCCCCCGGGCGTGTCAATCTAGTCTCATCAAAACGAACTTGATAATAATCTAATTAGTATGGATTCTGTCGAAAATTCAGCAGAATCTCCTTTAAATATATATCACTCCCAATCTACAAATATGTAAGACAAACACTCCCAATATAATTCAATATGCAACAAACTCCAGTGATCAACATCCTCAACCAAAATGCTGAGTTTTATATCTCCAGAGTCTCAAAAGATAAATTTATAACTAATATTAATATCTCAGTTTATTCTTAATCCCAAAAGAATAATATAACAAAATTTTACAGTCCTAATAGGACGAGATAACCAAGATGTCATAACAAAAATAACTATATCTTTTAACACCATCACGTGGCCAAGACTCAAAATAATATTTATAGTCGCTGGGTCGGTCTGGTGTACCTACAACCTCTTGGTGGGGGGGGGGGAAATATAAAAAAAATGAGATAAGTTTAAAACTCAGTGAGATCAGTGAGTGGATAGTAGTTTTTGTTAAAATTATTTCTTATTTTAAAATAAATAATCATATCATTTCCAAACATTTTCATCAAACTATAAGCGAGAAACCAGTAATAAATCATTTAACATTTAAACCAGATTACTAACCATGAAAAGCATATATAATATCGGACTAAATAACCATGGTAATCATATCACAATATCATATAAAATACACAAATCTGAAAATCATCACCAAACAAGTACCCAGGGAAATAATCTCGTCATATCTGGACCTCAACGGACAGGCAATGACGTACTATTTGGGTACCGTCACACCCCGGAGCTACACGGATAGACAGGGAAATACCATCTCATTTCTCATAATATCTGTGCATGCATAATCTAGTCCCCAAAGGACAAAAGCGTCCAAGCACACGGCCCAAACCCTCTGTGTGTACTCAGACGGGCCCCAAAGGCCTGTATCTCATCTGTATCTCAATATATGTCTGTATCTCATATCAGTATATCTGTAATCATCATACCGCATGAATATGCCCCCAAAAGGCAAAAGCGCCCAAACACACGGCCCAAAGCCTCTATGTGTGTTCAGATGGGCCCCAAAGGCCTCTCATGATTATTACGTATGACGTTATATATGCTTTTCATGGTTAGTAATCTGGTTTAAATGTTAAATGATTTATTACTAGTTTCTCGCTTATGGTTTGATGAAATCGTGTTTGGAAATTATATGCTTATTTCTTTTAAAGTAAGAATTAATTTTCAAAAACTATTATCCACTCACTGATCTCACTGAGTTTTAAACTCATGACCCTGTTTATATTATATTCCCCCCCCCCCCACCAGGAGGTTGCAGGTACACCAGATCAACCTAGCGACTGTAAATATATTTTGAGTTTTGGCCACGTGATGGTGTTAGAAGATATAGATGAATCTTTTTGTTAGGATATCCTAGTCATCTTATTCTTTTGGGATTGTATAATTTTGTTATATTATTCTTTTGGGATTAAGAATAAATTGAGATATTAATATTAGTTATAATATTATCTTTTGACACTGTGGAGATATAAAACTCAGCATTTTGGTTGAGAATGTTGAACATTGGAGTTTGTTGTATATTAAATTATATTGGGAGTGTTATATTCATATTTATAGATTGGGAGTGTTATATTTATAAAGGAGACTCTGCCGAATTTTCGGCAGAATCCTTACTAATAGAATTATTATCAAGTCCGTTCTGAAAATCATCACCAAACAAGTTGACACGACTTAAAAGTGTATTACTCTCAAGTATAAGAGTGTCTAGTTATAATATAATTCGGTGAGACCGGGGTCAAACCACATGGAGTTTTAAATCTAGTAAAACTACGAAAATTAATTGCGGGGCAAAGAAATTATTTGAAATTGATTTAAAAATAAGCTAAGGTTTAGGATCCACTCTCTGTATTCAAACTATCATTTTAATACTCTCTCATTTATATTTTGCCTCACTTTTACCAATTAATTATTATTTCATTTAATTCTATGTGCGTGGATAAATATGGAATAAAGTACCTAATGTGCCACACTATATTAATGTGTCGACATTATGTCAAAATACCATAAAATCCAGTGAAATTTATAAATTAACATGATATAAAAATAATTAGAAAAGAATTAAATAAATTTAAAAACTCATTCGAGAAAATAATAATAATTAATAGTTTGAAACATTGAGCTTCACCATTCACCTCAGCTTAATAAAATTAGCTACTCATATTGAAAGAAAACACAACACTTTTTTTATTTAATAAACTTTTTGAAATATATTACAAAGAAAATTGATACAAACAGAAACAAGAAAAGAAAAGAAAGAAAGATAGAAATTCTTCAGTCTCGGCTTCAGCTCTCAAAATAGCTCTCTAGTTTCTGGCCCTCCTCAATCGCTTGCCACCCCTTGGCTTTTATAGGCAAAGTAAATCATCTTTTTTTTCTTTTCTTTTATTAATATTAATATTTTATTTTATTTTTATATTATATATATATATATATTGAATTGTGTGATGGTCAGGAGGGTGATGGCCTCCTGACCATCACCAACAACCTTTTGTTCTTTTTATTTTATTTATTATTTATTATTACATCTCTTCAATTGTGTTCCAATAGTTCTTCTTTGTTCCCGCTTTCAATTCCAATTCCATCTTTATTCCTGAAAAATATTTACAAGATAAAAATTAACAAATTACGAATTAATTTAACATAAAATATATTTGGGGAGTATTAAAATAATTTAGAAATAATGAACGCATTAATCGACACAATAAGTAAAAAACTAATAATTTTATCCTTATTAAATGTACATTTTTTAGTGTCAATCACACCCCCCAACCAGCTTATTGCTAGGCTCTAGCAATTTAAGCGATAAAATTTAGAGAAATTTCAAAACCAAATTGAAAATCTTTTTTTTTTGAAAAATTGTGTTTACTTCTTTCATCAGATTAATGACAACAATCAAATAAAAGTATAAGCATTATCTTCAACTTAAAGAAAATCACACCCGCACAAAACAATTCAGTAAAATCCTGTAAAATGATCAATTATCAGAGCTACATTAATCAAGCCACTTTTAAGAATAATATATCAAACCCCAAAATCTCACGATTAACAGTGACTCTCTCAAAAGAAGATATACCCCAAACTAAATTGTCACTCTAAACAAATATGGTAAATTTGAGAGAATAATAAAACAATATCACACGCTCTCACCAAGATAAAAAAATAATGCCCACAACTTAGAAATAAAATGATCTCAAATCCAAGGAATTATTGTAAAAATTTATTTTTATTTTTATGCATCACCACATCTTTTAGTCTATATCACCAGCTTTACTTCAGACTATAGTTCCCAAAAATCGAGAATGGCTTTTATTAGGACGTAACGTAGGCTAGGGTTATGGCTAATAATAGGGTTGGCTAGAAAGGCTCAAATGGATCAAAGATGGTCTTCTGTCATCTTTTAAGGCTCTAAATAATCTTTCATATCCACTAGTTCAATAGACTTTTAGATGCGGCCGCACAAACTTTCTCTTTTTTTAAAAAAAAAAAGAAAATATTGAGATATTGTATAATAAATTGAGAAGCTGTATAGGCAAACAAGGTTACTCTCCAAGGATAATAGGCTCAAAAACTCGCTTGGTCTTTTCATAACATGTACATTCCTCCAAATGGCTTAATCAATTTCACTCATCCAATTTCTCAATTTACATTTCAACATGCAAAGGGAAAAATATAGTGTAACATAACTCAAGCCCAAAGATAATACGAATACCAAAATTTAAAAATCATCATGTTATCCAATGTTAAAAGATCACACCGAAAAAGAATTTTTTTTTTTTTGTTAAAGAAACACTAAAAGAAATTAGGACTGATTGCAGAAACTTAAGGGAGATGATTAAGAGAAAAAGAAAAGAAAAAAAAAAAGAAAACAGAAAACAAAACGTTAGAAGACATTTTTTTTTTTGGAAACAAAACACTAAACTTAAGAAGATGCATTTCTAGAGACACTACATTTAATATTTTGCCATCTTCGACTTAAATCTTTATCCAAAGTTAGTCTTTACAACCAAAATTTAGTAAAAACATCAGTAAGACTAAGACATTCCACAATTATCAACTATTCCCTCCCCCTACCTAAAGGAGACATTGTCCTCAATGTCTAAAGAAAGGAGTAGAGTTTAGAAGATATCACCTGGGCACTGTTGGCAATATTTACAAACGGAGAGTTAAATCTAATTTACACTTTTTACGAGAGTTACTGCCATCGTCATCAATTGCCCAATCCAACGCCAAAGTCATGGGATTTGGCTCTGGTTTGTAAGCTTGCAAAAGATCAAGTAACTCATTAGCAGTAGGAGCACAAATGAAGAATTTTTTCGTTGAGGATGGAATGAAGGAATTTTTTATTGCATGATTAAGAAATGTTATTAAGCTATCATAAAAGTTATTAACATTTAACAAACCGATGGGTTTTTTATCAATATTCAAATGGGCCCAAGAAGCAAATGTAATTAGCGCCTCTAATGTTGCAAGATCTCCTAGCAAAAAGATGAAAGCATCAGTATGATTTAACATTTCGAGTATTCTTTCTTACATACCTGAGACAACTAGCTCTTTTCCAGTTGGTGAGTCTGGTAGACATCCTAAAGGTTTTAAGGCTTTTGGAATGATGCCTAGCACTTGGCTTCCTCGAACAAAAGCAGCTTTAGAGACAAGCTTTGATAACCCTCGGTCACCTCCTGCATATACAAGATGTAGTTTCCTCTCTACTATAGCACGACCAAGATCTATGGCTGCCTGAACGAAGTCCTTATACTTTCCATAGCGAAATCCAGAAAGCACACAAATGTTCTTTAGTTGTCTGCTTAAAGTTGCTGCCATTACAAAAATTCTAAAAAGAAACAATTTGTGAGTGCTTGAAACTGAGCTCCTATTTAAGGATCTTGGTGACGGATATAATGATATACATCTGTAAATGAGGTGGTGTGTTTGTCAAATAACGTGTGAAGCTTTTAGCTTAATAATTCAAAGGCAAACAATGAAAAGAAAAAGCAAACAGTGATTAGATTAAAAAAACACAATAATAAGAATAATGTAAAAAAATAAAAGAACAGTAAAATAAAAAGGATATTTACTGGTAGTTGTGATAGTGGCTCACATCTTCCTCTGGTTTTATGTTCAGTAACGGCTTGAACGTCCTCTATGGGTCGAGGATATTCTTCCCATCCAGTTTTCTTATAAACTGGCAAATAGAGTCTTTTAGAGTCAGATTCCCAAGACTAAACTATGCACTTTCCTTTTGGAACAACTTCCATAAATTTTGAATTTCACGTTGAACATATCCGCTGGGATGCGTCTCAAGAGATCGTAAGATATCATCCAATGATTCTTTACTCATGCCATCCTTAACGAATTTGATTTTATCTTCACGATTTGCAGAAACCATTCCTAAAGTTTTACAATGTGGCTTTTTGCAAGCAAGTCTTACACAGTGAGAACATTCAGAGCCAAGTCGTTTAGCTCTTCTTTTCTTAGCAAATGTACTTTTACCAAAACCAGGCATGTAGGAAATGAATGAATCAGACTTGAAACCAACTTTACCCATTTGTTAGAAAACCTAACTTTAAATAAAATACACAAATATTTAAATTAACTTTATCCTGTATGCTTGAGATTCAACCTAAATATACATAGAATGATAAAAATATTACTTCCTTTGGTGAAAAAATCTAACTTGAAAGCTTGAATACATTTTTGTCTTCCTCAAATCCTTCATTTACACCTCCTACACTTAAAATCTTGTCCATTAAGTGTTCTCAGATGAATTTTTAAGGATGGAAATACTTTAGATAAACTCTCCAATTCAGTTGTGAAAGACCCAAACTCAATTTTGGAAAAATCCCCAAACCTTGATAACTTTATCTAGTCATGTTAGATGAAACTAGATACATTTGTCCTTGAAGTTTAGGGTGGATCGTTTTAGATAGTATAAGAGCACTTCCAATTGAAAATATGAGGATATTTGTGACATCCCACATCCCTTGGGAAGGATGTTTAAGGATGATTCCTTCGGTGTTCAGGGTAGGTCGTTATAATTTCTCTCATTAAAGTAGCAAATTCACCAATAAATTAATTTTAATTGCTCCAAGTTTACCTCTATAAATTTAGATAAACGAGCGACATAGACGACGAGCAGAGGTGGCTTTAGGTATAGGCGAATAAGGCGGTCGCCTAAAGCCCCATATTTTGTGAAGGCCTCATTTTTTGAATTTTTTTTAATAATTCTCTTTTTTTAAAATTACGTATTTTAGGAAATCAAAAAGATTATTAACATCTCTCTAATTATTAATTATCATACAGTTAAGAATTATTTTTTATGAAAAATCTATATTTGATAACATTAATGTTAAATAGATATAACTAATAATATTATTTAATCATTAATTCATTCATTATTAGTCTTTCAAAAAAAAAATTAAATTAGTTATCTTTTTAATTTCCTCAAAAAAATTAATTATTTAATGTTAGAATATTTGACTTTTAGCATTTCTTTTAATTTCCATTAAAAACTTTGTAATCTCAAAAATCAGTAAATGAAAAAATTTCTTCCTCACTTCTCTAGAAAGAAAAATATTATATTCATTGGTTCATTTAAAAAAATCAATTTATAGAAATACAAAGTCCATTTCTATTATCTGATCATTAATTCATCATCTCAACTTTTTATGTTCTATCATTCTAAATATCCTATTTAAAAATAATATTATTTGTATTTATTTGATTGTTTATTTTGTAATAGTTTTAATGGAATAAAAAAATATATTCTTAACTTTTTTTTTAGGTTTTATTTTTAAAATTCAAGAATTACAAATGAAATAAATTTTGAGCCTTTTTTTTTAAATTTCTTTGAGCATTGAAATTGCAAAATAAATAGAGGCCTCATAAAAAAATTTCGCCTAAGGCCCCAAACACTCTAAAACCGGCCCTGACGACGAGAGCAACTATTTGAAACTTTTATAATGTCATCTTTTCTTTGTGTCAAACTTATGACAATGCTTGAATATCAGGGGAGGATCTGGTTGTTTATGCAGTGATGACAAGGGTTTGTTTGATTGGTTGTTTTATGACACCTTTATTTTGTGGTTTATTGTTTGTCCTCCCTCAAACCCCCACCCCCTCCCCCCCTTCTATGAAGATAGCTAGTTAGGGGAAGCAAAACTATGTAGAGAGCCTATATACAAGAAATTAGAATCAAATATGAGATTGAATTGAAATTTTATCAATTCGTTGGTTTGATGAAAAATTTTCCTCATGACTAATGTCTGTCAATAACATTTCCCATTTACGACTATTATTGTCTGTCTGTCAATAACATTTCCCATTCACGACTATTGTCTGTCACGTAAACATTACATATTTAATTAAAATAATTAAATTAGTTATACATTTAATTAAATATTAATTCCTGAATTTTGGCGGTAAATGAAATATATTTTAATTTTTTTGTGAGAATTTATGGAATTGGCGCCAAATTTATAATTGTTTTTTGCGAGAAACAATGAAATTGGCGGCAATTTTTTTGTATTATATTTTGGCGGGAATTAATGAAATTGGCACCATTCTTTTTGGCAAAAATTAAAATATATCCTTTAAATTATTATATAAATAAATAAAAACGTTACACACACACATATATATAAAATTCATATACAATAATTCTCAAATCCATATCCACAAGTTTCATAAATTATAATCTTGTTATGAAATAAAATAAGTACAATAACTATAATTACATAAATACTTCATCAGTTATTAATCTGTTTCCTAAAATAACGACTACAGTTTCTTAAATGAACAATCTTGAATCAGATTTTATAAGCCACTAGCAGCACAACTAAAACCAACAACACTGTTTGATGAAACCATCCCAATAAACCAGCAACAATCAGCTGAATGAAGCACCAAACTGCCATCTCAATAAACCCTGCTTGAATTAACATCAGCACGTCAAGAACAATCTTGAATTAATAGGAAGAACAAACCAAACTGCCATCAAATGTCACACAGTCTCATACTTCCATCAAATGCAAGTTACATCAAATGCCACACAGTCTCGTACTTCCATCAAATGCAAGTAACATATTCAACAAAACCAAATGCAAGTGATCAGATGCTGGAAAACATGAAATAAACTAAACCAAATGCCACTAGATTCACACTTCTGGTAGTTAAAATAGATGTTGTGTTTAATTAAACTACACGTAGTTTGATACTGACATTACAATGAAAATTCCAAATAGGCAGGTTTCCATCCGAGAAGCATCAAAACCAAACCAATGTAATCCAGCATAATTACAAGCTCAACCCAAAACAACTAGACATTATATTTACATATCAAAACTGGCTCTCAAACCAAGCTAATATAGCCAAGTAAATGAACATGAGAATGCAAAACAGGCCCACGCTAGCCAAAGTATTTAATAAACAGCTCCTCACCTTATATGAGCACTCGGACATAGCTCATCCATTAATACCGTACCTCATCCATTTCTGTCTGAGTGTAAATTGATTTGTTATTAAACTGTAAATGACCAAATGATTTAACAGCAAATATGATGGACAAAAAATATTCACCAATGATGGACATAAAACATATCACTTACATTGTTGAGCAATAAACTAGGATCGACAATAATATCCCTCATATACAGCATGACATAATATCCACACTCATAAGATCCAGGTTGTTTTGGAACCTACAATAATAAAACTCAATCTAAGTACTTAAAAATCTATAACAGGTAGTTAATTAAAATGATAGGAAAAAGTAAATTGTATTACCTGTACAATTTTGAATTCAGAGCGCACTCTTTTTTTACCGCTCGTTGTTGCGAACATGTTGATCCCACTAGGAGTTTAAAACTTACTGTTAGAACTACTAAAATGTTTATAATAGACGTAACATTCTATGATGATTTAACTTTGATATACCTACTTTATTACCAACTCTTTAATGTCTTCCGCTGGACTATTTCCTTGCGGATCCATGAAATATCCAGTCTTTGCAGCCACATCGATCACAATAAGAATCCAATGAGCGCTATAATTAAGCGACAACTTGTAAGTAAGAAGAAATGAAAATTAACAACCTGCTTACTAATGAAAATGAATATAAATTAAAATAAATATACCCAGGATTGTAAGGAATGAATATGAATTAAGAGGGGCGAGCTTTGGCCAAACGATTAGCAATTGCTTGTGTCCTTGTTATGCGCGTTTTAAGCGCATTTTCAACTCTGCTGGGGCTAACGTGACCAGGTTCATGAAGCCAAATGGCTTGCCCATTTTATCAGCTGGAATCTTATCATATAAGCAACTGATATTCACACAAAAAGCAAGAATTAGATATTTATATAATCTTTTAATAGATTTTGATAATTAAAAAAGGAAAAATAAATTACTTACGCCATATAGATATGCATGTGATTAAGGCCTAACCATTCCATGGTAGCCAATGCATAACAATCATCCCTCCCGATATAAGCCAGACATTCACTTTCAAATACCTCATTATCAAGTGGATGAGGAAGGTAATTTGTTTTTCCTGGAATATTCAACAATGTGCCGTAGATACTTTCACACACATTTTTTTCAATATGCATAACATCTAATTGATGTCGAACAAGCAAGTATATACAGTACTCTAAATCAAAGAATATTGACTTTTTCTTCCAACAGTTGCTCGTATTTCTATCATCAACACTCTTTTGCTTCTTGCTTGTTCCTTTTCCCCATTTGTTATTGATACCTTTAACTTGTTCCCACACATCATGGCCTGTCAATAGTTTTGGTGGGTCTCGTTCTTCCACCTCATTGTTGAAGGCCTTTTTTTTTAAATCGAAATTCATGGTTCTTAGGAAGAAACCGCCTATGGCCCATATAAGCATTTTTCTTACTATGTGACAATCTGCAAGGAGTTATGTCTTCCCCACAAGCTGGACAAGCATAATACCCTTTTGTCATACGCCCAGAAAAATTTCCATAAGCTGGAAAGTCATTGATCGTCCATAGTAAGATAGCTCGCAAGTTGAAGAATTCTTTTCTAAAGGCATCATATGCCTCAACACCAATAGCCCATAAAGACTGCAAGTCCTCAATTAATGGTGCTAGGAACACATCAATGTCATTCTCTGGTTGTTGTGGTCTAGAAATCAATAATGACAACATCATAAATTTCCTTTTCATACACAACCACGGAGGAAGATTATAAGTTATAAGGACAACTGGCCAGCAATTGTATGTACTGCTTAGGGAGCTATGTGGATTGATTCCGTCAGCTGAAAAGAGCAAGACGGAGATTTCTAGATTCAGATGCAAAGGAAGGCCATTTATCATCCACTAACTTCCAAGCTGGTAAGTCAGCTGGATGACGAAGCTTGCCATCAACTTCTCTTTCATTTGCATGCCAAGTTAAGTCCTTGGCAGTTTGTGGTGATTGGAACAGCCGCTTAAATCTAGGGATGAGTGGGAAATACCATAAAACTTTTGCAGGAACCCATTTCCTATATTTTTCCTTAGAACCATTTTTTTTCTGCCGCCGTGATACTCTACAAGTAGGACATTCAGAAAGGTTCTCATATTCCTTTCTATATAGTACGCAATCATTTGGGCAAGCATGTATTTTTTCATACTGCAAGCCCAAGGCAGACATAGCTTTTTTTGCCTCATATGTACACCTAGGCAATGTATTGTTCTCTGGTAACATGTCAACAAGGAGACTCAATAAATCTGAAAAGCTAGTAACGGACCAACCATATTTTCCCTTCAAGTTGTATAGCTTAACCAATGCACCTAACCTAGTATATTTTTGCAAACTCAGATACAAAGGTTTCTCGGCATCTTCTAATAAGGATTTAAAGGCCTTAGGATCATCATCAAAATGCTTGTAAGCATCATTAATCATGTTTACAGCCTCACCCTGATTAAGGTACATGTTTTGTGGGTCAACTTGATCACCTATATCAATTTTTGTCATACCAGGTTTGGTTTCCCCATGCCAAGTCCAAATAGTATAACTCTCATCAAAACCCTTAAAAAATAAATGGTCTCTAACTGTCCTAGAATGATAAAATGCTAGGTTTTTACATTTGATGCAAGGACACCTTATAAAATCACCATTATCAGAATTTTCAATTGCAAAATCCATGAACATATCCACACCAACAATATATTCTGCAGACAATCTATGACATGTTATCCAAGACTTTTCCATTTTATAAACCAAAAACAGCTCCTGATACAAAAGTAAAAATGTAATAAAATATTAGAAAAAAACAAAATGACAGAATACATGCAAAATCATATCCTTTTTCAAAGTTCCAGGACAAATACTATAAAAGCAGCAGCCAATAATTTATGAATAACTTGAATTAAAATAAAGAAAACGCCTATCGACACCCACTATTATCATAGAATAAAATGCCAGTATAAAATTTTTATTTATATCAGTATAACAAAACCAAATATGCTACTGATCATGTTATGTATTTAATTACATATGACCACTAGCAGTTTAATTTTGGCTACTGATCATGTATATATTTAATTGAATATGATCAAATTTAATATTTTAATAGAAAAACAAAACTAAAATAGACTTTACTTTCATTAGTTTAATGAAATAGGCAATGTTATGCAAGGGGAATGGAATAAAAAATAGACATATAGTACTCAAGTAACCAAAAAGTAGCATTATACAGGGCCAGAAAAGCAGTCATATATCTATTTACCTGCTTGATTATGCAACTTAAATGCCTTTTTTTACCAAGTATTTTACAACCACTTGTCTCTAACCTGAAGAATATATAAATCGAAAGAAGTTAAACATTAATGCTTTTTGCCCAGCTCAATATTGATTATTTTTCTTTTTTAACTTTACAATACAAAAATTGAAAACATACAAGTATCAAACAATTTGGGGGACCCATGTGTGTCAAAAATGCAGCACATAAAGGTCCTCATTGTGCTTTTGACTATTTGAAAAAACAGCGAGGACCACAAACCAAATAAGCAAACAAGGTCCACAAACTGTAGGAAAAAAAATATATGCTCAAGACCACAAACAAAACTATTGTAGTAAACAATATATACCAACCAATTGTTTTCTTTATGACACCATCAAATTACACAAAATGGCAACATTGTTTAAACCTTTGCGAAGCCTACTGCACATAAAGACAATCCGAAGCTTTACACACAATCCATGCAAAATTAGAATCACATGCAATTCAGGGCTTAACGCACAATCCATGTGGAGTCAATATAATATTCATAATGATCACAAATGGTCTTTACAAAGTCAAAAATAAGTAAACAACAATTAAATTAATGACTTAAATCATCCCAATTAGACACGTAAATTAGAAATAATTAGAATCACAACCACAATTTCACATGCAACACTTAAAATCATTTAAATTTGAAATGCAAGAACTTGAATGCACTAGCATTACATCATAACACCAAAATGAACAAGCTATCTTCAAAGCTCATAGCAATTTAGGTATTAATCAACCACAACAACCATAACCATAATTATGACATAATTGCACCATTTTCTTTAAGACCAAAGAAATATAGACAGTACCACTCATAGAGTCAAAGGATGCAAACCTCAAGGTATTTTAATTTCACTCATGTAGCAACAGAAACCAAAAGCTTCTTCTGTGATAATAGTGGCCTCAACCTTACGACCACATCTTTAACTGTAACAAGTACATAAGAAGTATTAGAACCTGAAAAATTTAAATAAATAAAAAAGAAAAATAGATAAAGAACCAGGACCACTCCCAAACATTAAGAATAATTATTTAGGGAACCACTGGATCTATATATATTTTCACGGCTAAAATTTACTTAGGTTCCATTAGAATGACACCCACATCTAAAAACCATCACATGCATTACCACTTAAAATTAGCTAGGGATATAACATTGCAAATTAAAAATTTGAGTGAGGCTTTTGATGCACTTACTTTTTCTCCTTCTTCTCTTTCTTCTCTTTCTTCTCTAATAACAGTTGGTGTTTTGAATAAGGGGTTGTTGGGTGACGGCTAATGAGTGTCAGTGCAAAGGGCTTGGCAGTTGGAGAGATTTTGTAAATTCGTAATGGGTGGTTGGTGGTTGTTATGTGCTTCGTTCAATTGATTTTCTCCAATTGGGTGATTAGGTTTTCATCAATTGAGTGAAAATAGGGCGTAGCAGTGCGATGCTTCTTCTGCGCTTGAGAGGGTGGAGAACGAAAAAGCAAAGGGGCTGCAATCGTTGCGCACTTAGCAAAATTTGCTGAGTGTTGAAACAATATTTCCAAAGCAAAACGATGGCGTTTTGCTTTTCTTTTTAGTTTAAATAATTCAATTAAAAATGTTTTCACCGGTTCCAAAGCCAAGCAAAACGATGGCCTTTTGTTCTTTTTCTAATTTAAATAATGCAATTACAAAGGGCATTCAGTTGTTCCAACACTTAAACAAAATTGTTGGAACGTTCTTTCCAAAGCAAACGATTGAGCTTTTTTTTTTATTCAATTACTTAACAATGGAAACCTTGTAAATAAATTAAGTTATACATTAATGAAATATTTTTAAATAATTAACAATGACAAATTTGTAATATTTAAAATTTTAAAAATAAACAAATTACATGTTGAAAATAAATATTTTTTAAATAATTCACTACAGTCCGTCACAAGTTTGTGTTATGTAGATAAAACAATTTAAATGTCATGCGTTTTAAATTTTTAAAATTTTAAATTAATCAACCATGACATTTATCCATCATCAGTTTACATCTGTTATCTATCAATCACGAATGCTTCATTACGACATGATATATTCTATATATCACGAAAATATCATTATTTCATAATACAACCGTGACATATCCGTATCTGTCATAGATCAGTGCTTTTTTAGTAGTGTGGATAATTTTATTATTGGCCTTCTCACTTTTACATATTTTCTATTATGTTCAATCATATTTATCGAATTTTATTGATGTTGCCAGAAAAATGATTATTTCCAAGAACAAATACCTTTGGAAATACATAAATACCTCCAAAAAAACTCATTTATCAGAAAGTCACACCATTAACCATCGTCCTATTAAGTTACATTAGAAAAAAGAATTTCGATAAGTTGTCGAATAAAAAATCCATTTTCAACCATAAAACTGTTGAAAATGACATTAATTTTCCTTAAAAATGATCTCTAAGAAACCAAATAATAACATATTTCGAATTGCATTTGCTCTTGGAAATTGCACAAATTGTCCTCGGGAACGAGATTGGATAAACCAAATGATTACTATTCCACCCGTAATTTACCCTTGAAAATGCAAGACACATGTCAGAAATATGCTTCTATTTTTCTTCAACGACTATTTTATTTATTTAATAATTTTTTTAATGAAGTATATGTATTATTAATGCAACACAATCAACAAACTATAGTAATAATAATACACAAAATTTATTAAATATAGGTTTATTAATTTAAAAAAAAAATCATAGAAATCACATCCACCAATAAAACTATAACAAAATATCAATTTTAATAGTATATTCCCCACCCAAATAAAAAAAAAAAAATCCCAAATGTATATACAAAATGATCTTGTGTCTTGAAACTTTTTCAGGCATCCTCCGACACGTCTTCTTCATCCTCTGAAACTTCTTTCTTGATTCCCTAAAACCTTTGCCTCAACCTCATCTTCTCCATTCTATCATCATCTTCATCCGAAAAAACAATTTACTATAAAAATGAGAAAAAAATTAGTCATTAAATTATTAAATCAGTATCTGGTATATCAATATGCTATATCTGAACAGTCATTTTGTATAAAGCTTATCATAAGTACTATGACCAAGATCTGCTAAAGAAGCCTAACAAAATATGAGACTTGAGCAATGGATAATAGTCATCAGTGCAATATTAGTTACGCAGAAGCAAATATGCTATATTTGGAGTCACTAGCCGGAATTGGATTCTAATTTTGGCAAGTAATTACTACCTTCAGAAGATTTATGCACTTGCATTAAATCTGGTCCATCAGTTAGAAAACCTAGGTCAGTTTCCATAGATTTGAAAGTGAAAAAAATAAAAATAAAAATAAGAAGCTTGAAAGTAAAATGAAAAATTAACAATCTGTATCTTCAAAGATGATTCTTGTGCACTTGACTTTCCCAGCAAGAGCTTTATTATTTTTTTTCAAATTCTTCACTTCCTTCTCGGAAACTATATTACAGTGATGAATGCAAACAATGAGCATGGAACAGTTGCTTCCTTCTCAAGGTTATTGCCCGAATCACATACTCCCTTAGATTCAAGGGATTGACATGTAAGCTTGGAGGATGAGCAAACAATTTTCAGGCAGATGCATACGGGTAAGCAAGCCACTTCACCTCCCAAACAAGAAGAAATCTGAACAGCAAGGAAGGACTACAGCATTGGTTTACACCACCGCTGGGCGCCTAAATGGGTTTAATTGAATCTACACGGCATAGGCTTTAAATCAATATATGATCAAATAGAAGAACAATAATTGAGGACCAATTTGAATCATGTAGCAATGCCAGCATTTGGAGCAATGGCTAAATGAGGAAATGACTCCCGTCAGTAGAAAATAAGTCATGAGAAATCCAACACGTATAACAATGCAGACATGAGAGGCTTTGGATGGACTAAGGAAAGAAAAAAGAAGCACATAAAAATGTATGGGCAGAGCAGAAGAGTACACATTCATGACGTCTCTATGTCGATAAATGATTGTTTCTTTCTTAATTCGTTTAACTTAATTACTAGCAAATAGAACATATGAACTAAGTCTTATCAAGCTAATAGAATGGAAAGTCAAGATTCTAATTTCACCATAATTTTTTTTTATTAGTCCTGCACATAAAACACACATGTTGCAAAACAAATGCTTTAAATAAAGTGGAGCAACATATATATTAGAACTTTGCAAAGTATGTAGACACCGTAGTTACATCTATGACTACAACTTTATTAGAAGGTGGAACCCGCATTGAGCACAGCCTCACTCTCCTCAAATATTTAATCACGTGGGTGTCATTGATATTGTCTCTCAAACGCAGAGGAAAGTATACGCATGCCATTTAATCAGTTGCCACCAAGCTCAAAGAGCCACAAATTGCTTTTGTGATTGAATCGTTAAGCCAAGTCTCTGCAGGAATACCTCTATCTGTCCTTTTTCATGGTAAAGATTTGGTCTTTGACGCATAGCTTTCGAGTATCAAGCTTGTGGGTGAAGCTGATGAAGAAGACACTAGAGTTTTATCATGCGCACACTTTTGTTTGAAAAATAAATCTGCCCCTGCGATCTTTTCTGCAGGGGTAAGAAATAGCTTTCCTTATTTGGGTGATATGAGCACTTTTTCATTTTATTTTATTTTTTTATCAGCTCATGATTTTAATAATGCTTTCTCTGTCATCTATCATGATGGATATTAGTTTTTGTATTTTTCTAATAAGCTTTTTTTTTTTTTGGGTTAGAATGCAGATAAAATTCAAGTAATTGTTCTGCTTAAAACATCACGGAAGCTCTACAAAAACCAAATTATTAACCGACCCGCTGCTCTAGCTAATCTTCCGAACGCTGGCGGCATGCTTAACACATGCGAGTCGGACGGAAGTGGTGTTTCCATTGGCGGATAGGTGAGTAACACGTAAGAACATGCCCTTGGGAGCCGAAATTAACAACCCGAAACGGAACCGAATTACAAACCGAACCGAAACCGAACTGAAATTAAAACCGAACCGAACTTAACCGAGATAATTTTCCAACCCATTTGGTTGAATTCTTAAACCCAAACGGGTTACAAGCCGAACCAAAAACTAAAAATACCGAACCGAAAACCGGAATGACCACCCCTATAATCTATTATATAGATTGGCTGGGATACTGTTTACATATCATCTTTATGTAAATCAATAAGTAGGAGCATTAAATGGTCAAGTAAAGTTATCCGAATTGTAACATTTCGCTTCCTTTAACTATCTCACACCGTCTCCCTTCTTTTCTCTCTCTGAGAAAAAGAATGAGAGTTGAAAAGTAAGCCTTTGGAGGCTAGTATTATCACCTACATAGGTTGGGTGCTTTTTCATCTGGTTTCTCTACTTTTCTTTCTCCAAGCCGTTCTTTTGGCTTGGTTTCATTATTAGTTTCGATAGTAAATAAGCAGTCTTTTAAGATGGATGCTGAAGAGCTGATTCGCAAATGCTAGGAAATATCTTTGAGTGGAGATAAGAAAGGAAGAGTATCTTTGAAAAGCAAAATGAAGGTAGCAGGAAAGAAGATTGTAGATGGATGCTTAATTGGAAAGGTCCTAGTGAACAGAGAAGTAAAAATTGTGGGGTTGAAAGCTGCCTTGCAGCAAGTGTGGAGAACCATAAGAGAAGTTCAAATCGAAGAAATGGGAGACAACATCTTCATATTCAGATTTGGAACGAATGCTAATAATAGGAATATTTTAGCAAGGGGGCCATGGCACTTTGATAAAGCTCTCACAGTCCTAATTGAACCAAGTGGTATTGGGGAAGTAACCAAACAGTCCTTTACTCATGTATCTTTTTGGATCCAAATACACAATGTTCTTATCATGTGTATGAATGAAGAAATAATTAAAGAGATTGGTGAAGAAATCGGAAAGGTGAAGAAAGTGGGGACTAATGCTGCAAGAGAATGTTTTGGCAAGTTTATTAGACTCAAAATTTCGATTGACGTGACTAAACCACTGATGAAGGTGGTAGAATTAAAAGATGAGGATGCTGCAGAAGAAGAGAACACGGAAGAAAAAAGTACAGAAACAGAAGAAGGACGCAAAGAAAATACTAAAAAGAAAGTCATTCCCATGCTAGTGCTATTTTGTTTGTGGTTGTATTGGGCATCAATACAGGGAATGTGCTCAATACAAAAATCGAGCTAGAAAAGAAATGGCTTATGGGCCATGGTTGAGAGCGATTACAAAGTTGAGATTGAACAGAGGAAGGGAAATGTGGAAGAAAGAAGCCAATAAACAAAGTAATGAGGATTCAATACAAACAAGAGTTGAGGCCAACCCAGAATTGAAGTAGAGTTGAGCAAGAGACAGCAACAGTGATTCAGAAAACGAAGCCGAGTTAACTCGGATTCAAGAGGATTTGAATACGGGTGGGCCAAGGATGGAAGAGACGGGAAAACCAAAATGGTCAGAAAAATGTTGTCAAAAGCTGATGCAGCCAGTTGGGATTGACATAGTACCTCAAAAATAGAGAATTGAGGTAGGAAGAACATGCACAAATGAGAGGGAATATGAGATGGGAATTGGACAAAGAAAAAATGAGAAGGAAGAAAACAAAATTGAACATAACCCAAATGATAGGGTGGCCCAATTAGAAAAAACACAGCACAAGCCCATCTTGAAACAAAATGTGGGGAAAGTGAAGAGTTGGATGAAGCACACTCTAATATAAGGAAATAGAAATAGAAGCTCCAAGCACGAACAATAGAAAGAAAAATGGATCCAGAAAATGGGCCAAAGAGCTTAAATAGGCCTAAGGAAGACAATTGTGGGGGAAGTCCAAATGAAAAAAGAAGAAGAATGTGCAGTCCAAGACATATTAACTTTTGCTCCTCAATAACAAAGAGTAAAATCGGGAGGGAAATAAAACAAGATAAAGATGTGGAGATGACAGCAGCAACAAAGGTGGAAGAATTAACGGCGGAAGCTGGTTACCAGCCCCACCGACAGTTATGAGAGCTTTAAGTTGGAATGTTCGGGGTTTGGGGAATGACTGAGTGTTCCGTGAAACCCAAAAGATTCTCCAAATGCATAGGCCTGAGGTTATGTTTTTGTACGAAACTAAAATGAGGACCGGGCAAATGCAGGGTAAAGGTAAAAAGCTAAACTTTGAGAATTGCTTTGCTATTAGTAGTAGAGGTAGAAGCAGTGGTTTAGCATTGTTGTGGAAATCAGAAGTAGTGGTGAATATAAAATCTTTTAGCCAGCACCATATAAATGCAGTAGTTCACTCTGAAAATGGCAGCCTGTGGAGGTGTACGAGAATTTATGGGCATCCTGAAACAGACCAGAAACAACATACATGGACTTTATTGCGAAGATTAGCCAGATTATTCTCTTTACTATGGCTTTGTTTGGGAGACTTTAATGAGATCTTAAAGCTAGATGAGAAGACTAGGAAGAATGATAGGCGTGTGTCTAGCATAAATAAATTCCGCGAAGCTATTAATGTCTGTGGTTTAAAAGAATTAGGCTGCAAAGGCTATCCATTTACATGGTCTGACAGGAGGTTTGGTCCCCATTTAGTAGAAGAGAGGTTAGATAGGTTTCTATGTTGCAAAGCTTGGGGAAGTATGTTTCATGAAACAACAGCATAACATCTCAAGACATGCACGTCTGATCATAGTCCAATTCTGATGATTGTGGAAGAAAGGGGCAGAAGTAAAAGGTACATCAAAAGAACTTTCTCAAAGGTCCATTGTGAAGATATGTGGAGCCCTTATGAGAAATGTCAAAAGATTGTCCATGATGAGTGGAAAGCGAAGAGCAACTGGAACTGTGAAGATCTGATTACTCAATTTAAAAAGACAGCAAAAGATTCACTAGCCGAGTTACAATTGTGGAGCAAAGAGGAATTTCGGGTTAGAGAGAAAAAATTGAAGAAGCTGTTAAAAAAGTTGAAGGCTCACAGAGAGAGCAGTAACCAATATGTTAGCGGAGTTGAAATTAAGGCAATAGAGAAACAAATTGATGACTTGCTTATTGATGAGGAAATTTATTGGAGACAGAGATCAAAAGCTGTGTGGTTACGGGAATGAGACATAAATATAAAGTTTTTCCACTCCAAGGCTACTTCGAGAAAGAGGAAAAAAAGGATTAAAGGAATTGTTGATGAAAACAACCAATGGATAGAAGAAGCTAATGAAATTGAGAAGATATTTTGTAAGTATTTTGACAATTTGTTTACCTCTAATAATCCAGCGAAGCACCAGATGGAGTCAACACTTAAAAACATGCCTTGTAAAATTTCAAGTGAGATGAATGCACAACTCAATCAGCCCTACACAGAAGCAGATATCACAGAAGCTTTGAGTCAAATGCATCCAACAAAAGCCCCCGGTCCAGATGGTCTTCCAGCAGCCTTCTTTTAAAAGCATTGGAAGTTTGTGAGCCAAGGAGTCATAGCTACTTGCCTACATGTTCTTAATGATGGAGGTAATATCACCCCCATAAATCACACGTATTGCTTTAATTTCGAAGGTTGACATGCCTAGGAAAGTGGGGAATTATAGACCTATTAGCCTTTGAAATGTTATTTATAGAATTATTGCAAAAACTATGGCAAATAGGTTGAAACTAATTTTGAATCATGTTATCTCCCTAACTCAAAGCGCCTTTGTTCCTAATAGACTTATAACCGACAACATAATTATCAGTTATGAATGTCTTTATAAAATAAGGCTTAGTAAAGGGAAGAAGCATTGGCTAGTAGCTTTAAAATTAGATATTGGCAAAGCATATGATATGGTGGAATGGAACTTCTTGAAATGTACACTAGAAAAAATGGGGTTCTCCTCAGAATTTTTGGGGCTGATTATGAGGTGTATAATCACACCATCCTCTCAGTGTTGATAAATAGGGTAGCTAAAGGTTTGATTAAGCCGCAAAGAGGGCTAAAGCAAGGATGCCCTTTGTCTCCATATCTTTCTATTCTTTGTGCAGAGGCTTTTACTAATCTCCTTAGACAATTTGAATTACACAAGCATATTCATGGAATCAAATTTGGCAATGAGTTGTTTATCACTCACCTATTATTTGCATATGACAGCTTGATTTTCGTAAGAGCTACAAAAGAAGATTGCTTGAGCTTGAAAGGAGTTTTTGATTGTTATACTACTGCTTTAGGCCAAATTTTTAATTAGGAAAAGTCATCCATGTTCTTTAGTCAAAACACAAAGCAAGAGCTGATCTCTGTGATAAAGAACATTTTCCAGTTGCAAGTGGTCTCCCGACATGAGAAAAACCTTGGGCTGCCCTCTATGGTTGGAAGAGACAAGATCAACTTTTTCAACGATAACAAGCTTAGAATTCTCAGCAAGATATCCAGTTGGCAAGCAAAACTTTTTTCATGTGGTGGAAAAGAAATTTTGATAAAAATAGCTGCCTAAGCAGTGCCGGCATATGTTATGAGTGTGTTTAAGCACCCATTAGGGCTCTGTGAAGATATGCAAAAAGCTATTGCTCGGTTTTGGTGAGGAAATAGCAAAGATCATAGGCTAATTCATTGGCCAAGATGGGAGAGAATGTGTCAGGCTAAGAGTAAAAGTGGAATGGGATTTCAAGATTTGTCTAGTTTCAATCAAGCCCTAGTAGCAAAATAAGGTTGGAGGATTATTCAAGTGCATGATTCCCTGGTAGCGAAAGTAATGAAGGCTAGATATTTTAAGGGAAAATATCCACCGTCTATCCGTTTTTTACACCATTTTCAAAAATACACAATTCCTTCATTTTTTGGCTGGAATCCACCTAAAGTTATATTTTTTTCACTTTTCCACTTCCGTTTAGAATCCGTTAAGAAAACTAACGGAAACTTAAAAAAATGACCATTTTACCCCCAAAACAAAAATTACAATTTCACCTTAAAAATTATAAAAAATAATCAGATTAAATCTAATAATTTTTCCCATCGGTCAATAAAGACATTAATTCCACAACCATCAAATGCAAGTTTTTTTTTTTAAATATGTCGGTAATTAGAATGCTAAATTATAACAGTAGTATTAAAAATAACCCAATCTCACAAACCATTAATTGAATTTAAGATAAGTAAAATTTTATTATTCATTGGGTTATAATCTCTAATAGTTAAAATTTTTTTGTACTTCATTAACGTACCAATAATGATATTTATCATTAAATCTTATTATTTTTGGCATTTTTTAGGGTGAAATTATAATTTTCGTTTTGGGGGTAAAATAGTCATGTTTTTAAGTTTCCGTTAGTTTTCTTAACGGATTCCAAACGGAAGTGGAAAAGTGAAAAAAAATGTAACTTTAGGTGGAGTCCAGCCAAAAAATGAAGGAATTGTGTATTTTTAAAAATGGTGTAAAAAATAGGTGGACGGTGGATATTTTTCCATATTTTAAACACTCAAGCTTCATGAAGGCAAAAATAGGCTCTTACCCCTCTTTCATATGGAGGAGTATTCTTTGGGGAAGAGAAGTTATTGAGAAAGGATTGAGGTGGAGAATTGGAAATGGTGAACAGGTGCAAGTGTATCATAGCATATGGCTTCCAAGACCTGACACTTTCAAGCTGATACCCCCCCCCCCCGAAGCTACATTTAAAGACAACTGTTTCGGAGCTCATAAATGAAGAGCATGAATGGAATGAAGAGCTGATTTAGCAGCATTTTTTAAGAGATGATGCATAACAAATTACAAAAATCCCTCTCCCAAGGCAGCCAAACCCGGATCAAGTGTTGTGGCACTATGACAAGAAGGGTGAGTACTCGATGAAGAGCGGTTATCAATTGGCTTTAAAGATGAAATTCCCAAACAAGCCAAGCTGCTCAGAGGAGAAGCAAAACTCATGGAACTCTATCTGGTATCTTCAAATACCAGAAAAATTCAAGATCTTTATGTGGAGAGCAGCTAATAACTTACTGCCAACTACAGAGAACCTATGGAAGAGGAAAGTTGTGCAATTCCCTTGGTGTCAGAGGTGTAATAGAACGGAAAAGTCTATTTTTCATACTCTATTCGAGTGTAAAGCCTCTAAAAAAATATGGCAGCTGACATGTTTCGAAGAGGATATCAAGCTTTGTAAGAACATGGATGTTTTTAGCTTATTTCAAGCTATGACGGGAAAAAGGAACAAGGCTGAAATGATTGTGCTGGAGCATTTGGCAATTAAGGAATCTCCTCATTTTTAAAAGCAAAAGAGAAGATTCCCAATCATGAGTTGCGGTAGCAGAAACAGTTGTGCAAGCCTACAGAAGAATTCAAATGCCACAAATGCAAGAAAGTTCAAGATATGACAATGTTGTCCAGAAGTGTTGGAATCCTCCACCAGCAGGCTAGTTCAAGGCTAACGTGCATGCCGCAGTGAAGACTGATCAGCAAAGAACTGGATTGGGAATTGTTATTAGGAACTCAGAGGGCAAAGTTGTAGCAGCAGTTATGAATACTACAAAATTTTTGGATAAAGTGGATTATGCAGAAGCTGAAGCATCTCAGTTCAAGTTGGAGATAGCAGAGCGTGCAGGATGCATTCCGGTGATTATGGAATCTAATTTGCAAGAAGTTGTGAACTTAATCTCATGCAAAAAAAGCATAAGAACTGAGATTTTTTAGGTTGTAGCTGAAGTTCAGGATCGGATCAAAAGATTAAAGCAAGTGAAAATGCAATATACTCCAAGAAAATGTAATAGTGTGGCTCACTCACTTGCAAAACTAGCTTTAGAGCTCAATTATTTTGTTTTTTGGGGTGGATGATATACCAACCCAATTTTTGTATCTATTCACAGAGTTGAATGAATGAAAGTATTACTTTCTCTCCATAAAAAAATAAATGGTCAACTGATGTTTTTCCCATATGATAAATACTATCATTCATCCCAACATTTGTTTTTATAGATAACATTATTTGAAGAGTAGGGATATATGCATGTACGCACAGCTCTACTCCAATATACATTGAATTTATTTAATTCACCGCTTGCATCAGAAGTAATAAGATGTAATAACAAAGTTTACATTAGTGCTATGAGATAGTGTCACATCATCTCTCACATTAATTGAGACATAAACTTTGTATTAATTCCTATAAACATATCATCAGTGTTATTTGAAATTTTAAACATCAAAGCCGAGCTAGTTGACGAATATCAATGGGATGAGTATCAGATGGAAGTAGGGAAACGTATGATCTTCCGGCAATAACGAAGTTGGCAGCCTCAGTCGGATGAGTTGCATCATAGAAAACTTCTAGAGCTCTTACAGGACATGGAGGGCTGAAAGGGATACATGTCAAAATACCACCATTATTTGCTATATTGGCAACCGAGCAGCAGGGATTTGGTCCCTGTAAGCCAGCTAATGGACCTGAAGAGATTCCATAAACGTTTACATAGATAAATTTGGCATCCTGGAGATTGTGATTTAGGTTATCGACCAGGGTTTTAAGCCGTGTGTTGAATTCTTGAACTGCCTTGTTTATGAAGTCTACACATAAAGAACCATTGGTGTCATATGTAGCAATGTTGGCGGGTGTACAACCAATTGGACCTATTCCGAATAGGGCTACCTTCCTTGCTCCATAGCTGTACAAAGTCTAGCACACAAAGAAAGAACCAGAAGTTTTGAAAAGAAATAATGCAAATTCCAATGTACGAAAATCTGAAGTGAAATATCTGTTGAGAAATTACTAGATAGAAAATTTCAAGATTGGAGGTAAGGATCCAAATAATAGTATTTAAGTATTTAAAACACCATCAAAATTATTTTAATTTTTTAGGATTTTTTTGCTCCAATATAATTTTGAAATTCAAACAATACACTGGCAGATCCTAATGGCAGTAGTAATATAAACAAATAACTTTTAAGTATCGAAAGTAATGATATGGATGCTTTTGATAGTCTTTGCTTAAATCTCGGACCAATTAGATGTTTAGCCTGAACTTATCAATTTGAAAGGAAAGGAAGAATAGAGAACGCCCTTATTTTATTTTTTAATGCAGACACACTGTTAAGCTGTGCGGTTTAATAGAGTTAATTTCCAATACGCTATAAAAATCATGTAATTGAATAGTATTGAAAATTAACTTTATTAAACCACATGGCTGCATGAAAAAAAAATGAGAGCGTTCACATTACAGAAAAACTGTGTGTGTGTATAGACACACACGACACACACACAGATATATATATATATATAGGAACCGAGATAGTAACCTTTAATTGCTGAGAATATTGTTCAATGAGAAGTGCGGCATATTGGTCTGGTATGTGGAGGCGACTTGTAGGGTAAAATTGAGGCATCAAGTAGTTGTTAATGTAATCGTTGCTGCCAATTCCCACTGTATAAATGCATTTGCTCAAGTTCTTTTCAGTTGATTTCTCATCGCCCAGTAGGCTTACTATGCGAGAGACTGTTGTTTTGTGATTAAGTAATTGCTTACTGAAGCTAATTACAGTGCCCTGCCAGAATTTTGTTTTTGTTTTCAAAACAAATTATAAATAAGTACATTTGACGAGCATATTAGTAATCGTAATGTACTTCATACTTATAATATTTCTTTTACCCAGGCACTAGAGTTACTGAATTCTTGCATGTATCGTATGCATACAAAAAATTAACTTATTAATTACCTTTTGAATACTGAATCAATTACTGTTAGGAATCAGAAATGAAAATAAATCTTGATTTGAACTAATTACACAAAATTAGTTGAACACAAATCCTAATTCATTTGTTATAATGATAAGACATACTTTTTTTTTGGGAATAGGATAAGACATACTTTTAATAACTAACAACTACATTAAAGAAAGATAAAAATCCAATTAAATATGTATTTATTACACATGGAAGTCACATTCTTTTGTTCTTTTTCTTTTTTCGTTTTTTCTTTTTTCCTTTGTGAAGGCTCTCGATAACCAAAATAATCTCAACGCTTAACTTGATCGTACCATGTATAGCCAATATTCACTAAATCCTAATAAAAAATCTTTCTCAATCAACGCCATCCATAAGCCAAACCAAGGCAATTATATAATGCATATGTGACAAGTATCATTATCATTAATGACATGTATATACTTAAAAGTATCATATATAATTAATATGAAATCAAATTATGGAAGAAATTAATAATTAATATATAATGAATAATTATTTTCCTTTTATGTAATCTATATATAAAGACACACACATCATGCATATGCAAATAAACTTTTAGATAAGATGGCCATATATATTATCTAATTCAGATATCAATATACACACATATTAACGTAATTGTATTTGTTAATAATGTCATAATGCTTACTAGGTTTTGTCCCGTTTCATCCCGAATTCCAGCTCCTCCAGATGCGTAATTTACACCTTTCAGAATTTCTCGACCACTGGCAGTTGCGAAAGATGGAATGTACTCAACAAACCCTAGAAGTTCAGCTGCAAAAACAAGATGACCCCAACATCATATGTGTGCGTGTGTGTGTGTGCGCGCGTTTTTAATTTGTACACTAATTATTAGAACGTGATGAAACATCAGTTATTAGATTTCATTTATGGAACAAAAGAGAAAGAAAGAAGAAGACCTGTAATATCAGCAATGTTTCGACCATTCGAAAACCTCCCCGTTGGCCCTGCCGGAAAGTCAATCCCATACGGCAGATAATTGGCCTTAACCTTGGTTTGGAGGGCATTGTTATTGCCATTATCGAGTAATGAATCTCCAAAAATGAAGTAACATGGCACTTGTTGCTCTCCATCAACCCTGCTTATAGTTGACAAGTTCAATATCATCATCAACACTATTACTAGTGCTAGATGCCACGTTTTTGTTCCCATGGTCATGCTCATTACCAAGATCAGAACAAAAACAAACGTATAGAAATTTATTGAAGTTGAGATGTACTAGAAAGTACGACTATGCACGTCTATGGAAAAAAGTATAATAGAAGTTGGATATCGAATCTTTTGAAATCAGAAAATAATATTAATAATATTATTGTAGTGGGTTGATAAGGATATGTAGCTAAAAGATGATGTATAATTAAGCCAAAAAAGTTGTTTTAGTAGTTAAAGATAAACAAAATTAGTTGGTTTAAGGGAAATAAATTAAATTATAGCCAATAATTATTGGGGAAAGAAAATGATGCTTTGGGGATCAGTGAAGATCTGGCTCTACAGAAAAATCCAGCTATGTATTTCATTTATAAAGAACCTTTATGAAACTCGTTGCATCTTGCCAGCTTCTTCTTGTTTGTTTATTCATTTTAGACTTTTAGTTGTTTTAATATGAGAGTATTAATTTCAAATAATAATAGTAGGATGAGACTATTGACTAAGAAAGCTGGCTAGGTAGCCAGTCCGGCAGGACAAGAAATTCCAAAAAATAATTTTTAATATATCTTCGAATGATGAAGAAATAGGCATTAATTTTTTTTTTTTTTTTTTAGGGTGCAAGTAATCAGTCATCTAATGATCAGATAAAAATCAACCAGTTGACTCAACTTTTGTTGTGTTACATAGCCGTCTAAGTACTACAAAATTTTAGTAATACAAAACGGCATAACATGCACCAGTGGTCTAGTGGTAGAGTAAGACCCTGCCAGGGTATAGACCCGGATTCGATTCCACGCTGGTGCAGTCGTGATGGAGCGATGAAGTTAACTCACAAGTAATGGATGGGTCCATTACTACCGTCCGATACTCGGCGATAGCAAGTGCCGTCTGAGCTCTAAATATTTTGATTTTTTTAGGTTGTATCTGTTGCATTATTAAATTGAGGGATTAAATATAACTTTATCTAAATTTAGTCCAATCCATTTCAATCTAATTATATTTTCATCCACTTCAATGATTAGGGTTTACTCATACCTTTCATACGACAACCTATAAATAAAATCATAAATTCAAGTACGATTACTGATATTTGACCTTTTAATTTATTTCATTAAACCTAAATTTTTAATTTAATTATTTATTTTCATAATTACTCTGATTAGAATTAAAATATCTATTCTTTTTTTTTCCTTTCTTAGTCATTTCTCTGTCTCTTACAAACATCACATTATCCTCACTGCCTATTCTCATCACCAACGAGTTCATTGTCACCATCACTCACCACGTATCTTCACCACCATCAATCCATCACTATCTGCTATACAGGATGGATTTTATTGGTACAGTTTTATTTAAATTTTGTGAATAAGTGATGGGATCGATTT
The DNA here is from genome assembly GCA_030449895.1 of Citrus mangshanensis. NCBI lineage: Eukaryota > Viridiplantae > Streptophyta > Magnoliopsida > Sapindales > Rutaceae > Citrus > Citrus mangshanensis. Next base: position 8,838,395 of record JASUUJ010000161.1, read on the forward strand.
TATCGCCGAATAAAAATGAAGTGTAACATATGCAAACTTTCTTTATAATCTTGTATTTATTAAGCGTTGAAAGCCCAATGATTCCTTATAAATAAGCCCGAAAAAATAGAATATGCTAAAAAAAAAACCGCTAACTATTTTTTACACGAGAGGCCAAGGGCATGAAAGAAAGAAAATGGGAAAATTTTCAAGGTTTGGGGATTTTGCCAAGAATTAAATATGGATCTTACACAACTAGATTAGAGAAATTATTTTAAAGTGTTTTAACCGCTAAATTTATTTGGGGACATGCATTAAGAAGGAACTTAAGTGTAGGAAGTGTACAGAGAAGATTTGAGAGTGAGAAAAGTGATTCAAGCTTTCAAGTTGGATTGATTTCTCACCAAAGAGAGAAAGATTTCTATCATTCTATGAATATTTATATTGAATACATGGGAATGAAGTTAATTTAACGTTTTATTTAAAGTTAGGGTGTCCATCAAATGCATGCAGTTGGTCCAAATCTAAATTTTGTAACTGGTAGATTATTTTAGGTGCATAAAGGCACCAACAAGGCATTGTAGAGTTAGAGACGCACAGCCCTTATTATTTCTCGATTCGGTATATAATTACCTTATAGCTTTACATTATGTTGAGATAGTTTACAGTTAGTAATGAGATTGTTGATTAATAGTTTACAGTTAGTAATGAGATTGTTGATAACATGCATGATTTAATAGTGTTATAAGATATAATTCAATTATTAAGGAAGAAATATGGAATTTGAATAAACTTGAGGGTATTATGGTAATTTGAGCTACAAGTATGTATTTGAGACATGTAGATTTAACGATAAATATCACTTGTGAAATTATGTCACGTAAACCTAGTCTTGAGTTTTCTCAATTTTGTAAAGTAATCATACCATCTCCTTGATTTAAGAAGAGCTGCGAACATGATTCAGTCTACAGAAGTCGTCAATAATTGAGCTTGAGTATTGTAGTTGTGAGTAGAATATACTTAACTTACATTTTATATTTTCCTTATGATTTTAATTTTAATAAAGTAAAGCATGTTTACAAACCAATATTTGATAATTCGATTAAGTTTTCTACAAATAGATTTTACTTGCATATTGATGTGTTTCTTGAGGCATGATAAATGGGGATTTTTTAATTTTAGATGCATGAGTATATTTTAGTAAAAAGAAATATAGATTTAAACTATTTTAAAAATACTTATATACATGTGTAAAAAAATTTGTTTTAAAAAATCATTTGACAATATCCTTTTCCCCTAGATACAGAGATGAGAATAGAGATGCAGTTATACACATTCAATTATTGAGATACAATTAAGCTAGAAGTCTTTGGGTCCATCTGAATACACACAAAGCTTTGAGTCTTGTGACTGAACACTTTTACCCTTTAGGGGCCATCTTATGCACACGATATGATGAGATTGGATAAGATATATGAGAAATCACGATATTGGTCTACCGATTATAGCTCCGAGAATGCCAGTACACTTTTAATATGTTATTGTACCACTTGTGTTAGGTTCGGTATGACAAGATTATTCACCTAAGCACTTGTCATATACATATGTTATTTCTTGATATGAGTTTCATCATTATTACGTATAGCATCATATATTTGTTTTTAATACTAGTTACTTAATTTAAAGTTAAAACAATTTCTTACGTTTTTACATATAGTTTGAAGAAATTGTATATTACAATAATATAATAATTTTAAAGTATGTTTATTTTCAAAACCTATTATCCATTTATCGAGTTTTATACTCACCTGTTTTACTATTTTTTCTCCCTGTGGGAGGTTTCAAGTACACCACCCAACCTAGCCACTACAGTTATTTTGAGTTTCGGCCACATGATGGTACTAGGAGACATAGATGATATTATTAGGTATTTTGATCATCTTATTTTTGGATTGTCTAATTATATTATGATTGGATAAATCATTATGTATGGTAGCATTAGCGACAATATACTCTTTCAATACTTTAGAGATGTCAGGTGATATTTGGATGAGATCATTTAATTATATTATTTATATGGTTAAGAAGATTAATCAATAAAGTTGATTGAATATTGGATTAGTTTAAGAGTGCTTATTTTATAAATTTGCAGGTTAAAAATATAAAAAAAATATAAGAGAGATTATGCAAACTTTTAGGTAAAAATTCTTATTGATAAAATTTTTAGTCTTGTTAAATATTGGATGGACTCGCCTTAAGAGTTTAGGGAAAGTTGTTTATGAAGTTAGTAAACAAGTTACAATGGAAAATCCAATTGCCTTGATGAAGAAAGAAGTGAACCAGAAGAAGCATATACTACATACTAATATGCCTTCATCATCTATTTTGTTCGTGCTTATGTCGTGTCGTGCTTGTGTTGTGCCTCGTAAGCATGTCTCACAATCCTTTGAGCTTGATCTCAAATTAATCACTCTGACTTTCAAGAGCTGTTATCATCAAAACTAAGGTTTGCATGACTCTTTGGGTCAACAAAGGATTTTATCAAGCCAAATGTAGGTTAAAACTATAAATTGGTTAAAAGCTAGATAAAAGTTAGGTTAGTTAACAATTTATGGTGGAAAATTAAATTGCCTTGTAAATAAAAAAGAAGTGCATTAGGACAAGCATATAATACATACTAAAATGTCATTATCATTCATTGTGTTCATGCTTGTACCATATTGTGCCATGTTATGTCTTGTGTTGTCCAGCTCATTAGACATCTCTAATAATGTAAATGAGTAAAGCAACCCAATCTAACTGAACCAAGGAAAAGACGAGTTCTTTGATAGATTCAAAGATAAAAAAAAAAAATTATGAAAAGAGTTACAAGAACGGGGAGTGAACTGAAGAGATAATTGTCACAAAGATCCAATTTCTACAAGTGAGTCAAGCCACTGAGTCGACTCAAGATGGTCTCATTCAAGCCATTATTTGACAAATCAAAAGTTGTGCTGAGATGGTTTTCGGGAAAGTTAGATGATTGAATTGACTCAAGACAAAACAACTTATTTTCATCTAGAGACAATGGTTCCAGTCGTTTAAGGTTAGATATTTGAGAAGAGAACAAGTTTACCAAAGAGAAGGTTTTAGGAAAGATCAAGGACTCTGAGACATAAAAGAGAGAAGAGGAAAATAGAAATAGGGCGTTTGAATAATAGAACCAATGAGATTACTCAGCCAAGTTGGCAAATAACAATAGCCCAATGACAATATGGGTTCATTTTGTTCAATGAAAGAATCTTTTGGTAGTTTTTAAGTGAAGAAGCTTTTGATAGTTTTCAAGTGAGTCTCTAGAAGAAAAGAGATTTTCTTTCTAAATATTGGTAGTAATGGACTAATGGCGAACTAATTAAAGTAGTATTAGTATAAAAATTTAGATCTATTTTATAAGTGTAGGCAGATTATTATCCTAAATTAATTAAACTAATTAATTTAAGTGCAAGTAATAAAAATGATAGAAAATAATGCATACAAAAATCTTTACTTGATTCGAAAAATAATCCTTTATCTGTGTGGACACATCTAGATATTATGGAGTTCACTAATGATGCATTTACTTTTAGGATTGGAGAATCAAGATTTGGAATCGGAATCATTGCAACATTTACTTTACAAAATAGAGATGGGAATGAGAATTGTTTGAGTAGGGTCCATAGGAAAATAAGAGTCTCAGCTTAAAAAAAAAAAGAAATTCAAAACCAACAACCATTGTTAATCGAAACAAAGAGCCATAACTATTGTATGTTGGTCATTGAATGCAGAAGAGCCTCACACCACTACAAATCATTAGCCCCGTGCCCTACAAATTGTCACTAATCATCAGCCTCGCACTAGATTAGAACTTTGCTGATTGTCAAAGATGTGATTGTGATGATGTTGATGAATATTCATGATGAGATTGATGATGCTGGCGAATACTAATGATGAGATTGATGATGTCAATGAATGTTGATGGCATTGATGATGCTGCATCATCAGATTTGATAAGCGAGTCGCATCAGCTAAAAGATGTAGTACTGAGCTTGAGATGTGATTTTGATGGTGATGATTAAGAAGAAATTGTGATTAATCATAATGAAAAAGAAAAGTTGTTTGTATTATTATTACTATAGTTATTTTTTAATAATAATAATTACAAATGTTCTAATAATAATAATAATAATAATAATAATAATTTTTAATATAAAATCACATATATTATAATAAATAATAACAACAACAACAATTAACTAAAGGTATTTAAGTAATTGAAAAGTATCTATTCTAATTTGAGAACAAAGTAAACACTACATTAAGAGTACAACTCATTCCCATCACGATTCCTACAATTAAAGTAAGCAACTTATTTTTATTCCCATTACCCATTCAATGCCAACCCATTTTGATTCTGGTCTATTTTGATTACTAATTAGTAAACGCACCATTAGTATATAAAGATTACAACTTATCGGACTTACACAATGTAAGACTTCATCTTATATTTTGTTGCAATATTATTGAATCAACTTAGCAAAAACTTACAAATCCACCTTATTTTAAAAATGGAAAATGATATATGTACTAAGCTTATTAAAGCTTGAGAAGACCGAAAGGACATCACTGAGTATGTTTTGGAATTTTAATGAGTCTCACGTGTTTTTTCATGTGATAAAGAGTAAAAATAAAATATAATAAAATTCAGCCAAAAAATCCCATAATCCATGATCTTCCAAATTGTTCCCCAAACCCAAAATCGCAGAATTCCTTATACCCAAATCACTCTACAACACCATTCTAGCTTCTTCACTTGTCACCACCATCTAAGTATGTTTTATTTTTTATTTTTTATTTTTTTTTAGTATTTTATTTGTAGGGTGATGGCTTTTGTTTGATGGCATTTTATCTTGATCTTTCATGAAAATTTTAAATTGATGATGGCTTTAATTTTGTATAAGCTTTTGGAGTGTTGGAAAATGTACATTGAATATTTTATATAGCTGAATTTTATAGTAGTAAAAAGTTGCAATTTTGTGTTCTTTGTATTGAAATTTTTCTAGCCAGCATATGATTGCCTAATTGATGATAGTTTGATGTTTGCCAACTCCAATAGTCTCTTAATCACAACGTTATCTAGCACAAGTGAACTTTAAACTCACTGAAAGTATGTGAAAAAATATGGTAATCATAAGGAGTTGTTAAATGTAATAGTTTTGAATGCGTAGAAGACCGAAAGAATAGCAAAGAGAAAAATGACTTCTTAGAAAGTTAGCATTGCAGATAGAATGGCTATCCATTAAATTTCAGTTATTTCATAAAGAACTTGAATGGATGCTACAATGTGAACTGCTAAGGTGATTGTTCAAAAATGAACTATGAACAAAATGGACAACAATAAGAAATTTCATTAAAATAATTGTAGTGGTTATTGTACTATGTTTTCTATTTAATTGTTATTTCTAGTTGTTTGAATTTGAACTTATGTATTAGATAAAGATTTGTTTAGACCAAACTTAATAAATGTCTTAGTGAATATAGTTGATCTTCATGTGGTTTCTTTTTGTTCTTAATCCTGCTCTATTCATAGAGCATGTGAAATCTGCCTCAATTGTTTGTTTGAGCTTGACCTGGAAACTAATATATTATAGGCACTTCATCAACATTTGTTTCCCCATTATCTTTCATTTTCTTAATCGCTTTGTAAAATTTCTTTGGAAAGACAACAACAAGTTCTTTAGAAAATCTTAGGCGATACATTTTTTAAACACTACTTTTGTAGTCGTCATTATACCTGCACATAAACACTACTTTTGCACAACAATATACATGTATATAAACACCACTTTCGTAGCTACATTACCCAACAAAATTCAAATTACAATTTAACATCATCAAGCATCATATCCATTATAAATGTTTCATTATCAATTAACAAATAAACTATAATATTTGAAATATTATCCAAAGAACATTACATCACTTTTACAGCAACTGTTTTAAAAAATCCAAAATATACCAGCATGTAAACATCACTTTTGCATCAACAGTATTCAACAAAATCTATATTACAATCCAAAAGACTCCACACAAACACCACATAAAGAATCTTTTATTCACTAGGTAGAAGTTTACTTTCAAAGTTATCTTTCTTACATTGCTAAAGTAATAGTTGTTAAAAATTCATATATTGAATTCCTCTAGAAGTCATTCAATACTCCAAATAAGGCATCATAGTGGCATGTGGAAGGAGTGGCTGTGTTTTTATATTGTAAAGTAAATAACCAAATTATTTCTATTAGAATTTATAATAACTAAACATAAAGCCATAAAATACCAAACTCCACTTACAAAGTGATGATCGTGGTAAACAATAAATGAATAGCATCCCAAGTACCTACAGAAAACATTAAATTACAAAGAAAATGAATAGTTATAATACAAATTAACTTTAATGAATCAAAAGATAGGATAAATAGTTCTCTTTACTATAGTGCTCTCTTGTACTAGATTCCAATAACTACTTCAAAAAATGGAATGTTCCCTTGTGATTTCTATAAATTATAGAAAATAAATTAAGTATAAATAGTCGACTCAAATGACTCTAATGCATAAACTTCCTCAACACTAATGCTTATGGTTTAACTTTACTTTTCTTTTATTTATATATTTTCAATGGAATGTTTCCTCATGGTTCCTGAATATAAATAGACAAATGACATTTCAACTCAAATGACTCTATTGCATGAAATTACCTCAACATTTATGCTTGATGGTACTATTTTCTTTGTCTTTTGTTTTCCTTTCTTACAAATAGTTTATTCTTTCCTATTGCAAATTTCGAGTTGCTATTGGACCAAGTATGTTTGCAGAATTTTCGATATTGACAATACCACTTTTGTGCCAAATTATAGTTGGCTACTTGGCTCTAGAACTTATTTTTTTCTGGTAATGTCTTCAATGTGTTCTTGTCCAATACAAAACTATATTACAACTTTCTGCACATCCTGAACCAATGCTTGCAACCTTAATAAAAGTAGTCAACATTTTTTCATATCGCTTCTATTCTTTTGTGGAAATCCTTTCAAGCATCTTTCTGTCATCTTTATAGGATGTACTTTTCTGAAAGTGCAAAAATGTTATTCCAAGTCAAGACTGCAACTGAATGTCTGCAAACAATTCCTCTAAATTTAAGCATTGAAAACTACATCTAACTTCACCTAAGTCTTCTTTAAAAACAACTTTAAAAGAAGTCATTTTTTAACCTCTCCAATAGTGATATTTTCGCTAACTACATATTCTTTTCCCACGTACTCAAAGTGTATGACAACATATCAACCTAACTAACTCTTTTTGAAATTCTTTAAACTTGGATAGCGTGTACACCTCTTGAACTTGTTTCTCCATCTAAAAAATAGTTACACAAGGAACTGTTGGAAAAAAAGACCTTTCATCTGCCAAAGATTCTTTTTCAACCTTTTTTTCAGCGTATTGTCATATTGCTCAACAAATTACTTCGATGACATTTTTAAGTTAACAAATACATCAAAAAAGTCATTCATATTCTCATTCTCACAATGTCAAATGGTTCGCATTCCTGCCCAAATGCTATCTTAAAAAAAAAAAAGCATAGTACCCAATGATGTCTGTGATCATATAAATCACTTAACCATTTACTACCACCCAAATCAAATTTCAAAGGCCATACAGAAGAAATAGAATTATATTCATTGTATTCACCTAACTTATCATGACCTTCTTAACTATGTGCCACAAACACCATCGATGCCTAGTGTTATGCAAACTGCCTCAATAACCTTTTTCATTGTTTTGTCTTAGTCAATGGTGATCCCAATAAAAGTAATTGGGGACATGCATTCTAACCACGTTCTAAATAACTATCTAAATGTCTCAGTGTCTTCATATGAAATCAATTTACATCCTAGCAAAATATATTGACCACGATGATTAACTCCAATAAATAGGGTAAATGGCATGTTATACTTTTTTGTTAAAGAAGTAGTGTCAAATATAACAACATCTTTAAATTGTTTATAGGTTGCCTACTCCTCGGATCTGCCCAAAAAACACTCCTAATCAATTCTCCTCATTCAAGTCTATACTAAAGAAAAATCCTTTATATTTTGACTGCACTTTTGAAAAATAAATGTGAATTGCAATAGCATATCCTTCCTCAAGCTGCAATTGCCTCATCTTGTTAATAAAATTTTTGCAATCTCTTTCTAAAAATGAGATGTTGTCATGTCCAACAATTTTCAACAACACAAGAGTTGTAATTTTTTTTTTTACTCTAATTCTTGATCAATCATTATTTATAACCTGCCTTATTACTCATGGATCAATCAACCGACTACATAAAAAATACTTAGTCTTGCTTGAACTCACTCCATGATTATTCTCAAGATCCAAAGTTTGAACTTCTCATTTTCCTTCTTTGTTTACATGACCTCCAACTTTAGCATGGCAAATCAATTTTTCCAATAGGCTAAGGCTTCAAGATATTAGTAGACTTGCTTTTAGAACTGCCATTTCACCCACAAACAAATGTTACATATCTTACAATCTCATCACTCCCTTTCTCACAAGTAAGGATGGCAATTTAACCCGAACCCGGATAATCCGGTACGGATTGAATCAGTACCAGATTAAAAATAAATCTGGATCTGGATGTGATTTTGCCAACCCGAACGTTTCCGGGTCCGATTCCGGGTTCGCATAAACCCGCATATGCGGAACCCGGACCCGGATGTCCTTATTTTAGTATTATATTTAAATTATTTTTTTAATATAAAAAGGGGAAAAAAGTCAATACCCTAGTTCACACTTTCACTTCACAGCCGCCAATTCATTCTTCTCATATCTCTTCACCTTTTCTTTTCTCTTCTCTTCTCTTCTCTTCATCAAATCATCATTTTCGTCTCTCTTCAGTTCTTCTCTTCATCAAATCGTCATTGTCACTCGTCATCACTTCGCATCGCTGTGTTCCCGCTCATCATCATCATCAGCCTCCGTTTGGCAGCTGTTTGTCCATCGCGATCTTGGTTTTGGTTGCCGTTCATCCGCCTTTTGCGAATAACGCTCGCGGTTGTGACGTTTTCATCATCATCATATCATCAACAGCGGTTGTTTGTTGCTTTCCCAAACGTCGATTGTTGAAGTTTGTGAACTAAATCCGTGAATCGCGGCTGTGACGTGAATTGTATACATGGATTTGTATTTTGTGAATGTTATATCATAGATATGTATTTATAAATGGTTGATTGCTTTGAAATTTAAAATCTGTAAATTTAAAATGGTTTATTGCTTTGTATTTGATTTGGGTAGAATCTGGTTTTGTAAATTTGTGAAGTGAATTTGATTTTTTTTTTATGTGATCCGGGTTGAAAATCCGCAATCCGGAAACTTGGATTATTCCGGGTTTAACCCGTACCAGACCCGCTGTCATAAAATTTGGGTTTAAATCCGGGTCCGGTACAACATTTTAGTGTTCGGGTCCGAAACCAAGAAAGCCAAACCCGAACCCGAACTTAATTTTTGCCGTCCCTACTCACAAGTTCTAATTTCTAAACGCAGTTACTATTTTCATTTCAGTCTTCTCAGCCTCTTAGATGCTCGATATATCTATCATTACCTTTTAAAATACCTTTTAAAGAAGCCAAATGCCACCTTGGCTTGTCCCAAAATTGGAGTTCTTATCACAGATATTAAGCAATCAAAAACTTCTTCAATAGATTCAAAAAACAAAAAGGATTATCACACCCTTTTTTTTTTTTTTGGGTTCAAATGAGCAGAATATTATTTTATTAATAAAGAGACAATTACAACATTTTCAATTTTTTAATTAAAAATATTAAATTAATTTCGTGGACTAACTCATCAGTGCAAGTTCAGGCTACAATAAGTTTATGGGACTTGACCCAGCCAGGACTACATGGCCACTAGCGTTTCAATCAATTCATTTTGTCTACCTCACACCATCTTTCCATTGATGTCTTCCCCTTATCTTCAATCACACCTCTGCCCTAAAGCTTCTCCATTTTCCATGACTCACCACTTCCTTTTACACACTTCACTCATCGCTCAATCCTCTTCCTCCACATTCTCCACCCTCTCTTGCTCGTTCAAACCCCACAAAATCCCCATTATAACAAACAATCCAAAAACAATACCGGCAACAGACAGAGTCATAGACTTTGGCAAATACAAAGGCAAAATGCTAGGCACGCTTCCTTCAAGTTACCTTAAATGGGTGTCCAAAAACCTTCGTGCCCAAGACTTTGAACATTGGGCTATGCTAGCTGACCAAGTACTTCAAGACCCTGTTTACAAAGACAGAATAGAATGGGAGTTTGCTGAAAATGTGTTGACTGGAAACAGTAATGATGTTAACAAAAACAAGAACATGGCAACAAATGAGAGTTCAATTTCTCGTTTGTTGGAGTTGAGTCAAAGGTTTGGTTGGGATAATGAAGATAAAGTTGGGTGGAGTAAGGTTAATTTTGAGCTTTTGGGGACTAGCAAAGGTGGAAGGATTCCAAGAATCTTGAAGAGAAAAGTAGGGAAAGAGAAGTTGAAGGTGGAGAAAAAAGAGAGATTTGGTGGGTTGTTGTTATCAGAGAGTGAAGAGAGGAGGAGGGAGCGGAGAATGAGGGTCAAGGAGAAGGTTAGTGGGGTTAAAATTGGAAAGGGGAATGGTGGTGGTGGTGGTGGTGGTGGTGGTGGTGGGGCGAGTCTCAGAAGTGAGAAGAGAGATCAAGATTTGACTGTGGAGATTCACAATCCTTTTCCAGGAAGGGAAGCACTTTTGAAGAAAGTGATGAGTAGGAAGAGATTCTTGTGAAAAATTCTGAAAGTGTATCGGCTAATACTAATTTTGATCACAAAATTTTGCTATTGGTACTCCGTTCTTCTATAAGATTGTAAGTTTTCCCCACTCGTTGTTATTACGCTTTACCAGATTTAGTTTTGTGACACTGAAGTTAAAGCGTTTTAGAACCCGGCTACTAAATGAACAAATTCAAACTTGAAATGAATACTTTCCTACTCAAGCTAATTACAATATACATAGTTCAAAAAAACTCTTAAAAGAATGCGAAAGGAAATAGCATTTCTTTCTTTTTCCACATTTGACTTCGGACCAGGTAACTGCATGCTGTCAATTCTGTTTGTACGATGCAGCTAATAAAAGAATTGTTTTCCCAGAGCAAATGTCAAAAATATTGAACTCCAGTTAAGAAATCATCTGCAGCCAAATGATAAAGCTCAAGATGGGAAAATGAAGAGGGTACTAAGCTTTTACAAATGGTTAGGATCCAAGTCCTCTGGAACTTTTCTGCACCTACTATTCCAGGAAAGCTTATAAAATATAAAATTCCTGAAGTTCATCAGCTAAATTTGGTACAATCACAGATTGAAAGGTAATCCCAAAACAGGCACAAACTTTGGATGGGTTTCACCTCCAGGCCAACCAATGCCATCTCAAGCAGGGCTCTGATTCTACTTGAAGCTGCCTCAGCCCAACATCATTGCATTTTACAGCTTACTACAACTTGCGTCTGGACAACAATAACTGCAGTATCTTCGCATTGAACAAAGTTCGGTTTGAAGAAGAAATTTTCCCTGCAAGACCAGATACCATTATGCTTTTGAAAAATTGACAGGAAACAGTTTCTACCATCTATGCAAATCATGAGCAAAAGTTTACATTAACTGGTCCAACAGACCATACTTAGAACCTCCATTATGAGCAGCATTGTAAGATTTAGGTGTAACCACCCATCCTAGTATCCTATCCCAGGGGAAAAAATGATGCAAAGAGTCAGGCCATAACAAAAATGTGAAAAAAATGACAACAGAAAAACAACTAAGGTTGTTGAAGTACCAGTAGCTAGTTCCCTAGCTGTAATCAGTAAAAAACCCTGAAGTCTCAGGAGCTCCAACACTTCCGATGTGGAATCAAGATTGGCAAGGCCAAGTAACTCCACCCATTCACATTAAATAGCTAGAGGTTGGCTGGCCCTTTTGAGCTTCACTTGCCCACAGCACAGTCTGCGAAGCAGGATTGAAACAAAGAGATTTAGTGCATGTAAAAACTGAATAAACACCAAGCTCTGCATCTTACCTATTAGACCAAGCTCACAACCAGTAATTTGTTGCATCTCACTATTGGCAGCCATATCTACATTATGCACTCCACATGCTGTTGCAAGCATGAAGACACAAGCATGTGAAAATCTAGAGCAGTGGTATATATTTTAACCTTGGGAAGCTTGAAAGCACAAAAATGTGAACCAGGAGAACATTGATCAGCCATAATGATGTCAATACGATACAATTACAAAATTCATTTCTCCCATCTCTTGCACGATCAAAAGAAGATGTTCTTCAATTAAATTCTAGTTCAACACCAAGATGAAGTGATGAACAACTTATTAAGACAGTGGCTTTTCAACATGTCTCCAAAAGCAAAATCTTCTTCTTTGAAGACTGCAAAAAGCTGTATCCTGGATTCTTTCTTAAACTTCTCTCTTCCATTAGCTTCCGTGTTTTCCATGCATTATCCCATGCACCAGCTGCAGTATATATGTTTGATAAAACAACATAGTTAACTGACTTCTCAGGTTCCATATCAAAAAGATTCCTGGCAGCTAATTCTCCAAGAGATGCATTGCCATAAATACTACATGCCCCAAGTATGGCACTCCAAAGTGATGCAGTAGGCTTAATGTTCATCTGACGTATCATATTATAAGCTGATTCTAACTGACCTCTGCGTGCAAACAGATCCACTACGCAAGAAAAATGCTCAGCCCTGGGTAAGATTCTGTATTTGTTAATCATATCAGTGAATAACTCCCATCCTTCATGTGTCAATCCAGTATGACTACAAGCAAATAGCAAAGACAAGAATGTAACATCGTTCGGTACCATTCCTTCATGTTTCATTTTCTTATATAGTTCAATTGCTTCATGTCCATCGCCATGCTTCGCATATCCAGCGATCAAGGATGTCCACGAAATCACATTCTTGTCCCCCATTTCATCAAAAGCATGGTTAGCATCCGCAATTTCTCCAGATTTTGCATACATGTCTATGAGAGCATTTCCAACAGCTGCATCATAGCTTGATTGATATTTGAAACAAAAAGCATGGATTTGTCTTCCCAAGTTCAGTGATGCCACATTGGCACATATGTTAAGCATAAGACATAATATAACATCGTCAATTCCCATTTTCTTAAGAATCAGGTCTTTGAAAAGATCAAAAGCCTCTTCGCTATGATTATCATCACGAGCAAAGCCACTGATCAGTGCAGTGCAGGATATAATATCTGTCTTTAGCATGCTTCTGTATAACTGATAAGCACTTCTTATACTTCCATATTTTGCATATACATCAATTAGTGATCCAGTCAGTTTATTAGATGACTCCAAACCTAGTTTGATGATCAAATCATGAATTTGGCTGATCTTCATAAGTTCAATACCTCCAACAGAAGCTCTTAAAATACTCCCCAAGGTGAAGCAATCAGGTTTCATCCCTATTAAATTTTAGCATTGAAACGGCAACATAGAGAATAATTACATAAAAATATACCCTCAAATATGTCAACCACGAAACAGGATAGAGTTTCCCAAGGAAAAAAAATGGAGTAAAAGAAAATGTGGGGAAAAGACACTAATATAAAATAAATTTCAAAAGGATTTCATGCATCATCAATGATGTCCGTAATATTTTCAATAGGGACTAAGAGTTGGTGGAAAAATACATATGGTAAACTTCGGAGTAAATAATCCATGCTTTTGTAGTGGCGAAATATGGAAATTATCATATTCACAATTTGGTAGTTAAAAAAAGAAGAAAAGAAAGAACAATGAGAGAAGACGTCCGTGAGTTCAAATCATGCAGTAATCAATGATCTTCCACAAAGCACAATCAATTTATAGTAACATGAAACAGGTACCCCTAGATGCACATGTTCACAGATACGAAAAAGATAAGGTCTCATAGTAACCATATGCTTCTAAGGTATGGAATTATCTCTATCTTTCATGAAATAAGAATTTTCTTAAAAACAAGCACAAGAGCTCCTCAAAACAAACTGTCATCGCTATAGTAAACTTTCAGGATTCTAGCATTTAATTTGAAGAGGAAAAGGCATAAAAAAAAAATTAAAAATCTTATAATAGTGAATGAATTCAAAAGGTTCAATACCAACAGGAACAATACCTTGTCTCATCATTGATCGGAACAACCAAAATGAATCATCGTTAAAACCTTGCATAGCAAGTCCACCAATCATGGCATTCCAAGAAACCACATCCTTCCTTTCTATTCTCTCAAACAAAATCCACGCATCCTCAATCCATCCACACTTGGCATACAAGTCAAGCAACGCGCTCTTGACAAACAAGTCCTCCACAAACCTTCCTTTTTGAATACCCCCTTGTATCATTCTCCCACCCTGCAGCCACCTCATCCTTGCACACGCCCTCAACGCGCTACTATAAGTGAACTGATTAGCCCTAACACCAGCTCTAAGCATTGCCGAAAACACCAACAAAGCATTCTCATCATATCCGTTCTGGGCATACCCAGAAATCATTGCTGTCCACGACACAACATTTCTTTCAGACATTCTATCAAACACATTACGCGCTGATACTACGTCGCCGACTTTTGTGTAAAAGATTACCACTTTGGTGCTTAAATGCAAATTGGATTCATACCCATTTGTTATAATGTGGGCGTGAATCAAATGAACTTGTCTTTCAGCCTTTTTGTCGATGCAGAACTGTAGTAATGACATGTACGTAGAAGGGTCTAAGAGGGTATCAGGGCATGAAAGACTAAATTTTAGAGCCTGTTTTAGCTGCCCAGTTTTGAAACTTGCACGTACAATGTTCATGATGCATTTTACCTTTTTTTTTTTTTTTTTGCCTTTTTTGTGTTTATTACATTTAATAAGTAATATTTGTCATGAAATTGCAGTTTTTTTTTTTTTTTTTTTTGGAGATTTGATACGAAAATGCAAGCCCTATTGGACGTTCGGTTGGGGTTCTTGATCATGTATCAAATCTAAATAGCAGCTTCAGACTTCAGTCTCTTATTTGAATAATAGCAGTTGGGTACAGAAACAAACGCTTTCTAATTTTTAAGGAATTTTCCTTTATTAAAGTTGTTACACTCTACAAAATTCTCAAAGTTCTGTAAGCTTGGCTCAGAAACTTGTATCAATTATATCTCCTATAATCCACTTCTAGTATGAATTAGCAGTTTTCAAAACATAAAATGTCAAAAATAACAAGATAATTGACTTAGGAAATCTTACAACCATATATGAAAATTAGAGCAACAAAAAATAAAAATAAAAATTAGCTAAAAGCATCCAGTACTCAGTAACAATTTACACTCTATTGAGATGTAAAAAATCTGAAAATTTTGCTTTAGTGTTTGTAAGTGTTGGACTTAAGAAACAAGTTAGTAAAACCTAATATTTTGCAGACATAAACTAATCTCTGTAACAAGTTATAAACTATAGTAAGTCTAGTTGTCGGATTAAAAAGGAAAACATTGGATTACTCTATTTCATACAAATTTTGTCAATACAAAAATTCAGTTTAGAGACTCATTTGATATAAATTGAAAACTTATCCTTACTCCAGAAATCATAAACAAAATAGGGATCCAGATGTTATTTTATTGTTCATTGATTTTTCTATTGAAAGAAATGACAACGGGTGGGATATTTCTATCAACTATTAACTCAACCCACTTCTAAAAAATATTTACAATAACTTTATATTATTTTTAAGAAATATAAATAATAAAAATTTTATATAATTAATTAAGTAAATTCTTTTTATAATTTTTTTTTGTTTAGATTTCTTTGACCATCTTTGATTTTTAAAGTTGTTTTAATATAAATTTTACTTAACTATTTCATCTTTATAACATAAAATGAAGCAACTACTCTAATAGATGGGTGTTTTTATATCTAATAGTTTATGTATTAATTTTGTGAATTATAAACTAACTTTTCTAAAATGAAATCTAATAATCTTTGATATTTTACATGAAGTGACATAAATTTAACTGTTCGATAATTTACACAAATATTATACCATAAATTTCTTAATTTAATTAAAGATTAATAATCATGCTAGTAAAGTAGAATTAACACAACATTCAGAAACAATGAAATTTATATATAATTTTAAAAAATATTGAAGTTAAAGTAAATTTTTTATACTTTTACCTTATAGTGGTAAAGTAATCAATTTAAATTTAGGTTGAAATAATCTTAATAATGTGGTAAAAAAAATAATCTTATTAATAAAATATAATAAAAAATTTAAGTGAGAAAAAAATAAATTATGTTGAATTTAATTAATTTATTTACTAAAAATTTCTTTATTTGAAAATTTTAAATTAATGAGAATTTTTTAAACTATTTCTAAAATTGGGATTAATTTAGTATATGCCATGCTTAATTTAATGGCCTCACGTGGTGATTACATCACATAACCTCCAAGGCTTCAACTCACACCCTCTCCTAACTCTCTCTATCAAGTTTCGCGAACTGTCTTTGAAGTGTCAGCTCAAAACTGAAACAAGGAGCTTTTTGTCAGGTCAGTAGAATTGCATTTTTTCCATTTATTACTTCATTTAATCTGTTAAATATTGATGGGTATGGATTGAATTCATGTGCTATTACTTTGTTTAACTCTGCCATAATTTAGCAAAACGAGAAAAAGAAACTATGTTATTGGGTTATAATTTTGCTGAATTTAGAGAGCTAAGGATAAAATGTAACGTGGGTTTGTTTCTTTTTTCTTTTTAAGTTGTTTCTGGTGATTATTTTGATAATTTACGGCTTCTTTTAATGAAATTTAACATGGGTTTGGTGTCTTGCTGTTTGTGGGTGTATATAACTTGTATACTTTCTATTAGTTTCTCATTAACTTGACGAGCTTCTTGATGATATATGCCTGTATTAGTGTTCTCCTCATTCACAGTTTCAATCCGAGAGTTCTCATTGAATTGTATGGTTTTTTTTTCCTTAAAAGAAAATTATTATTAAATGATAGATGAAAATGGGTACCTTGAATATTGTGAATGTGTAGCTTAGGGAACCTTAAACCCCAACGGCTTAGTGTCTCACACTAATCATTATAATCTTTTCTGCTGTTTTGAGCCATTTCATGTTCAATATTGCTATCTTGTTATATTATGAAGCTTTCTACTTGCACTATTATAGAGCATTTTTGCCTGTGAATCATCATCTTCTTATGGTTGGTTTCATCTTTCAATTTCTCATTATTTTGTACAAAGTACTAATGCATTGTTCCTCAAATTCCTTGTCAAAGCATTTCACTTTCTGCTTTTAGACTACATATTTTTATTTTTTTTTCTTTGGTGCACAATAGAATAAGTTGCTTCTGTTAGGTCTAGCGATTTCTTTTCTTACTTTTGACAAGTTGTGGTTAATATATTTTCCGTATTGTTTCTTAAGGAGCTTGTGGAAACCCTGTTTTCCAATTTGTCATTATCATACCCGTTGTGCTTGAATTTCAATCATTTTTGTGAAATTAATTTTTTTGATAAAATTGATACATCGAAATTGCATTCTTAAAAATGTACATACAATTTCGTCATTATATTGGGCCAGAACTGGTATTGCAATAAAATAGATGCCATAAAATTAATGTGAGGCGTATAATGGGGTCTTAAACTTGAACCATACTTCAGTAAAATGACTCCAATTTTCTGCGAACCAATATTGTTGTGGTTGTTTCAGAGTGATTAATTGGTTGCAGAGTGTGCGTTTATTGCTTTTGCAGTGATTGGCCCAATGGACTTCTGGTGATCATAGTGCATCTTATTTTGTTTCCTGAGAGGACGTTCGTTACCAAGTAAAAAATTGCGTAAAATTCTTTAACAACTGTACTATTGTTGAATGGAAAATCTTCTATCTTAGTTGAGGATAATTGGTCTGACATGGGTCGATGGAATAGCTGTCATGTTGCAACCTAAAAACATGGAAATGTATTATTCAGCCAGAAATTTCTTTCTGAAGAAGTGAAGGCTTGTAAAGTTCTCAGATAGTAGTCTACTTATATGATCAATTTTAAGAAATTCTGCAAACAAAAGGCTTTTAGTTATCCTGTATTGGTTAGCCATCAATATGGAAACTTAAATCTTCGTTGTCTTGTGTCACGTATAAAATTCTTGTAACAAGGTAATAACATTTCTTTATTTCTCTTTGATGTTTTGAACTTTCAGCTTCAATGACTATTCATTCCACAATTATTTTTTTGTTATGTCGTTTCCTCTTCTCTTTGTTTCTTCAAAAAATAACTGCAAACATTTGGTGATTGCTATGCAGAATTGGAATGACAGATAGGATTGGTCATGACACTTTAACATTAGCTGATGGCTCTATAGGAAAGCTTCCTGATCATCTCCTGATAGAAATTTTCATCCGAGTCCCTGTTTCAGAGTGGGCTGAAATCTCTTGTGTGAAAAAGCAATGGGCCAATCTGTTTCGAGGAGAATGCTTGTGGCAAGCTGCTCTTGCCAGGACTTTTCCCCAAGCTGGCCAAGCTAAAAGGTGGCCTGGTCCTATCCCTAGAGGGTTAAGCAGAAGGTACAATCTAATGACTTCTTCCTTCTGCCCTTTTGTTCGTTTTGATCTTCCCCCTCCCCCCCAAAAACAACACCCCCAGCTTCTTAATCGGAGAAATTTGTTCCATCATTCAAGAATGTGCACTCTGGGTACTTGTTACTACATATGAAATGAATTCTTCATAATTAAACAAAGGGATAAGAACATGCAGGTTCCGGGCAGTTTATACTATATTTATGTGGACGTATGACACAAACTGGGATTTCAATATATGTATTTCAGAATTTGTCGTCTCTTTTTAATTTTCCATTTTGATTATAGAGCCGTTCTAAGTCCTACATACTATTTTCAGGAGATACATAGCTTTACAAGTTAGTAAACAGATACTTTCCCTGGATGGCGAGATGGACGAGATTGTAGGCCATGCTTATTTGTTTCTGAAAGAGCAGCTTGAACTCTCAACCATGCCGCCTCCTTCAGGAGTGCTCCATGGGACAATTATTGGTATGTTCTCCACTTCCTCTTTCCTCTTTCTCTTGTTTACAATTATTGGTATGTATGATACCTTTTGCTTCTGTGTCATTATATTTGTGATTGAGGAATCTTTTGTTCTGAAGAGTTTTCAAAGCTTAAGCATTCTCAGAAATGATACTCCTTTGGGTATTGGCAGATCAATTTATTGCTTGTGGCAAATCGAGAGACACAGCACATGAGCTTGCTTCACAAATCTGGCTGGCTGTCCTTGACAATTTGGAGGAAAATGAGCAAACATTTCTCCTTCTTAAACGTCTTGCACTAGAAGGCGATGTAAGCTGCCATTTTGAAACCCTCTTTATTAGTTACCTGTTTCTTAAGACTTACTGAAACTATATGGAAACTAACTGATAGTCATTTAAACATCCGTAATGCATGCAATCGTAAGTTTAATGCTGAATCTGGAAAGCCACAGAGATGACAAAAGAAAGGCCCCTTTGCTATGCTTTACTGAAGAAAGGACCTAAGATAGAGCGACTTTGCTTAGGTTTCTTCCTCTTTGATGACAACTACCTGCAACTTCATATAACAAAAACCATAGGAGAAATTTATTCGACTTTCTTGAAGGTTTGACTTACTTACCTGTGGACTTCTCTGGTTTAGAAAATAGGACCTAACAAAAACCATAGGACCTAAGAAAGGCCCTTTGTTATGCTTGACTGAAGAAAGGACCTAAGATAGAGCGATTTTACTTAGGTTTCTTCCCCTTTGATCACAACTACCTGCAGCTTCATATAACAAAAACCTGAGAAATTTATTTCTCCAAGGTTTGACTTTCTTACCTGTGGTCTTCTCTGGTTTATAAAATTGGCAACACCTTTTGCATTCAAAAATTTTCACTAACTTCTCTAAAAATTTTTTGAGGACCTCTCATGAAGTTACAGACAAGGCAGAACTTTTCCTTCTTTTGAAACCATGATATCAGCCTGTAATTAAAACCAAAAATCAGGGAAGGCAATTCAAACTCTACTTCTTGTTTTAGCTAGAGATTAGACAAACAATGAACTTTTCATAATTGAAAACATGTGTGATTTCCAGTAATGCCTGCTTCCTAGAGCATATACAAAAGAAAAAACAGATTTAAGCATGCAAGATCGTACTTATTCCAATGCTTCTATGCTATATACAGGTCTTTCTTCCATATCCATACTCAAGATCAATTCAAGTGCAATGGAGAGTGTTTGAGAAGCTCTTCACAGATTTTCGTGACTGCTTCAATCAAGTGGATTACTATGATGTATTGGCGTGCGCAAAGAACAAGTTTCAGTCAATACCATCTTTATGGTTAGGTTACTAGTCTGCATTAAATTGTGCACATACAACAACACAAGCATTTGTATATATGATTATAGCTCTTCCACAGACTGCAGCTCTGCAACATGCAGTAGCATAATGGAGTGGAGAACTTTTCTCCCTCCCTTGAGAAAAAGAAACTGTATATGTCCGCTATTAATCAATGAATGATTGGGGAAGTTCCCCAAAAAGTTGTGGCTGTGCTCATAAGCTCCGACAATTGATACCCATCTAGCCTTTTCCTCATCTTTGTAGAATAAAAATACCTTTCCTGTTTGAACTTTTGGAGGTTTGTAGAAACTGTAAAAATGCATCAGTTTTGCTGAATCTTTTTTGACACACCAGGGGAGAGTACTAAAGCTGAATTCTAATAAGCAATACTGCTGACTAATTTGATTTTGATACAGGGGAGTTGAGTTCTTGCAGTTTATGCTGTCTCTGGTAGGTAAATGCTGTTCCTAAGGAGCCAAATAGTTGATTGAATCAATGTCTGTGTTTAGTATAAATTTATGTAAATTGATTCATACTGTTGATATACACTTCACATTGTTAGAATTAGAGTTTATTACAGGGTAGTTGTAATTTGTAAAGGGTAAGCTTTGTACTTATATATGATTTATTTTACCTTTATGAATAATAAATAATAATATTACACAAGCATGTTTTCTTGCTAAAAAAAGAATCATTTGATAAGGGTGAGTTGAGAAAAATGATTATGTTGTTAAAAACTTACTCAAAATTGAAAAGAAATTCTACTCGCACAATGAACATAAAAAATTCGACAATAATATCTTCTATCTTCTCAAAAAATTTCTATTACAAACTTGAATTTTGGTGACTTTTTCAAAAGTGAATTTGAAAGTATGTTACCAAACACATCGCTTAAGTCAATAACTATCATCAAAATTAGTCCAAATTTTGGTTCTAAATTTACATGGTTACTCATTCTTATTATCATGAGTTTAGGTAGGATTAAATATTTTATTTTTATCCAAATGTCCTACCAATATCTAAAATTTATTAAATAATTTATTTTAACTTGAATTCGATCTAAGATTAAATATTAGAATTTTAATTCAATAATCTATTAAACTAGTATTTTAATATTAAATAAAAAATATAACAATTATTTGTCTACAATAATATTGAATATAAATATTAAATTTAACAATTAATAATGCAATTTAAAAATAATTATACTATTTAAATAATTATTTTATCTTCATTAAATTAATCCAATGATGGTTAGTTTATTTAAGAATGTTCTAAGGGGATATTATTATTTTACCACATAACACTTTTTTACATATCATTTACTACCGAAATATTATGAAATTTATTTTTTCCCAATTAATGTTTTAGTTTTTATTATTTTACCACCCAATTATTAACTCGATTGATAAATTGCTGATGCCGTAGGTATGTTTTAAAAATTTTAATATATTCAGTATTTTAGAAATTTCATAAAATAAATTATTTTTAAATTTATCAATCAATATTTTAGATATACAAAATAATCAATTGATAAAAATATTATTTATTCGTATATAATTAGTTTTGTATTTTTTTAAATTTTGAGCGTTAAGTTACACTTACACAGTTTATGAGTAAAAGAGATCTTTACTATAATTTTAATTAAAAGTTCTATTACCTTTATGAACTTGATAGTAAAATAATAAAAATTAAAATATCAAACAAAAAAGTAATTGTAAAAAAAATAATAATAAATAATGTCATAAAATATTATTAAGGTCAAGCAGTCAAATGAGGCCTTTCTTAAAGAACAAAAGCCTCTCCCTCGTCTCTCACTTCATCGCTTCTCTTTTCCCGTTCTCAATTTCTCCTCTGCAGCTGGCTTAACAGCCTAACCGGCCAACGTAACGCCGGCCACCGCCTGTACCACGAGCTGTTTGCCACCAGGTATGCTGATAAACCCCGACCCACGTGCTGTTGTTTTATGAGCAGTGTTTCTTTTAACTGCAAATATTGTGGTGCTTATAAAGAGTTTGACGAAATGCCAAAGTAAAGTGGAAGCCTTATAAATTATGTCTTGTTTTTGGTATTTTGTTGTTCCGTTTATGTGTCCTTATCGTTTTGTTTTATTTTATTTTGGATAAGAAAAGTACCCCTTTATTCGAGTTCTCTTGATAAGACTTTTTCTGACGTTAAAGCAAATTCATTCGTGTATGTTAGGGATTGAGGTGTTGTGTTGTTATGGCTTTTGATCCATAGCTGCTGCATGTGAAATGGAATCACTGACTGTTAAGTAAAAGTGGGTGTTTACCAAACACTTAAATTAAGTAGAACTATGGAGTTATAAACATACCCTCCATTTGGTTCGATGGAAATCACTTGTTCTTTTGTTTTCTGATATTTTCTTTTTGGGTGTTTATTTTGGGTGAATTATGTAGAGGTGCAGTGTTTTTTTTTTTTTTTTTTAAACTATGTAGAGGTGCAGTGTTGTTTTGTTATAAAACCATCAAAAAATTATAATCCTATTTCATGTATACAAAGGTGGATGGGATCATTTTGCTGTGTATAAATCATTGATATCGACTATTCTGGTTCTCCAGTGTTTGTCTCATGCTTGCTATTTCATTTTTTTCAGTTCCCTCTCACCATTTTGAATTACTGCAGCAACTTGAGAAGCGGTAATGGGCTACGCACAGCTCGTTATAGGCCCTGCAGGCTCTGGAAAGGTGAGTTTCTTTATGTAACGGTCCTTAAGCTGTATATTGTGTTTTCTGGAGAATGGTTCAATATTTGGATCTTCTATGCAAAGGTTACATGTCATGGTTGTATGCTTTAGTGATTAAATGTGTTTTTTCCCCCCTCCCAATCAGTCAACTTACTGCTCTAGTTTGTACCGACACTGTGAAACTGTTCGACGGACAATGCATATTGTGAACCTGGATCCTGCTGCAGAAAATTTTGACTATCCTGTGGCCATGGGTAAGTTTTGTCCACCTATTATTGCTTGATTTCTTGGTAATTTTGACAAAATAATCTATTTCTATAGTTTCAGAGCATTAATCTTTCTCTTTTCTCTTGCAGATATTAGGGAACTTATTTCTCTCGAAGACGTTATGGAGGAACTTGGATTGGGTCCCAATGGTGGTCTAATCTATTGCATGGAGTATCCTTTCTGTTTGTGTTATTCCCCACAGTGAAATCAATCTCCTCCCTTTCTTAGTTGCTATTGCTAGATGTTTGTTCTTGCAATTATTATTTATGATTAATGGCTTAAAAAGATAGGATTTTTGTGACTTATCTGTTTTACTAATCCTTGTTAGTTGCTTTTGATTCAATGCATGGGATCATCCCTTGAAGCCTGAAGGGAGGGATAAAGTTTACTTAAATAATTGGACAATGTTTATTCTATATTTTTTTTCATGGATATGAATGACCTTAATCCCCTTATTAGACATTTAGAAGATAATCTGGATGATTGGCTGGCAGAGGAGTTGGATAACTACTTGGATGATGACTATCTTGTTTTTGATTGCCCAGGTATAGATCATGTCTGCACATGGGCGTGTATGTTAATTCCATATATTTACTGTACTGTTGAAATTAATTGACCGAAGAGAGGAATAAAAGGAGAGTAGGTTTTTATCATGTGAATGTGATTACATGAGACAGGGGCTTCTACAAGTTAGGCTCTTCACTAGCTGAAATTGTGGATCATACTCAAAACTGTCCCTTGAAAAGTAAAGATGGCAAATGAAATTTACATTAATCTCTTGCGGATTTGCTTGATGCTTGTAGTTTATGGAGAATTCCCTCTACTGGCCATGTGCCTTAGCTTCTGACTTAATTTTCCATAAAGTATATGTTCCTTCTTTCAAGAATATCAAGTTAAGGAGGACTTGGAACAATATTGACTCATGCTTCCCCTTTTCACTTCAGTTGCAATATTCTTCTGGCTTCTTTCAGCTTAATTTTAGAAGTTCATCCAAGTTTTCTACTAGAAAATCTATTTTTAACCTCGCCCAATCGTAAAACTTTTACAGGCCAGATTGAACTTTTTACGCATGTGCCAGTTCTTCGGAACTTTGTGGACCATTTGAAGAGTAGAAATTTTAATGTCTGCGCTGTGTACTTGCTCGATTCACAGGTTTGTATAAGATTTAGAGCACTCCCACCTCGTATTTTATGCTCCTATTGTACGCTCACTGTTGTGCAGCGTGCTTATAGTTTTCTGTTTCATATGAATTAGTTCATCACAGATGTCACCAAATTTATAAGTGGGTGCATGGCATCTCTTTCTGCAATGGTCCAGCTCGAATTACCCCATGTTAATATCCTCTCTAAAATGGACCTTGTGACAAACAAAAAGGAAATTGAAGAGTAAACTCCTTAATCTTTGCTGATTTCTCAATCTTGTATAGTCCTGTTTTAACATATCTTTTCTGCTCTCTAGTGTATGTGTTTTAACCTAATGTTTGTATCCTTGCTGCTCTTAGCTACTTGAATCCAGAATCACAATTTCTATTGTCAGAGTTGAATCAACACATGGCTCCTCAGTTTGCAAAGCTAAATAAGTCTCTGATTGAGCTGGTACGTAACTAAGCAATGGAAAGTCTAATATCTAATTTATGTTTTATCTATGAAGATAAATTTCCATGAATTACTTTCATTGACTTTTCATACCTTTTGTGTGGTCATGCCTCCAATATCTTGTAAACCCATTAGTGCTTTTTTTTTTTGGTGGGGGGGGGGGGGGGCCTCAAATAGTTAGTTGACTTATGGCTGTCCCTACCTTTGTTCTTTCTGAATACTGATTTGAATTATGGCTTTACATAATAACTAAGCCTATGTTGTTTGATGATACCCTACTAGAGATGCTTGAATTGAATTTCCATTTGGATAAGTTATGGCACTGAACATTTTATCCAGCATATCGAGTTGTTAATTGTTATTGTCATTGGGTTAATTTGATCTTCAGTTATTTGAATATTTCATGTTTTTCCTTTCTGCCCAATCGGTGAGCAGGCTATATTACCATACACTACGCAATACAGTTTCCCTATTGGTTGTGTAAGAGTATTTTGTTCTAATATCTGCTTAAATGAAATGTTCAGTATCTATTAAGTTGTGATTTTGAGCTTCCACTAATTTTATAATGACATGTCTATTTTTTTTCAGAAATAAATCCGTACATCTCTCAGAATTGACGAGTATCACTTGGATTTCTTTAATTATCATATTATTTTTGTTGCATTAGGTGGATGAGTATAGCATGGTCAGTTTTATGCCTCTTGACTTGAGGAAGGAAAGCAGGTATTTCCTCTATCTTTCAAGCATGGTTTGGTGTTTCTCTCTAGATTTTCTGGAGCTGTGCAAAACATGAGACTTTATTCCTGAATTTCCAATCCAGCTTAACTGAGCCGCCATCAGGGCATGAAATCGTAAATTTGTTTGAGCTTAAAAATTGAAATAGAAAAAATGAAAAAAGAAAATAAGGGAAAAGATGTGAAGTAGGAAGGGTTTGGGATGATATGGTATGCATAATTTTTCCTGTTCGCTTTTTCCACCTATTCGTGGTTTTTACGTTGCAGCATCAATACAAAACTGCTCAACTCCATACTTCCTTCTGTTAGCTTTGTGATTATATGTTTGATGATTCAAAAACGGTTAATAATTGATGATCAGATATGTGTGACAGAAGATTATTGTCCCAGATAATGAAGATGAGTTACAGCTAGGGTTCAAACATATCTTTCTAAGATGCTATTGTTATCACTGGGTGATGGTTTCTGCTATTTCAATGAACTGATTACCCAGGATGGCCAGAAAAAGAAAAACAATTTACGTAGTCTCTTCTGCGTTAATCTTTTCGAACCTGATTCAAATTTGCTGGTTTATAATTTGCTGTAAACTCAAAACTTGCAAGGTCATTCATTTCATTGAATTGGTTAAATTAAGAAACTAAATTATTTTGTTCATTGGCATTTCATATTATTGATGAGCAATGTTGACCTGTTGTCTTCTTCAGTATAAGGTATGTGTTGTCTCAAATTGACAACTGCATCCAGTGGGGAGAAGACGCGGATGTGAAGATTAAGGATTTTGATCCAGAAGATGACGACGAATAGCCCCATTCGCGGCTCTAAAAAAGTTAAGTGTTTGTCTATGTTCCCTTGGGATTAAAACAATGACTCATGTAGATATCTTATAGAAAAATGATGGGAAATTTTTATCAACACTTGGATGAACTTTTGAATACTAATATCTTCACTCATACATTTGGGTAACTTTAAGACTGAAATTATGATATAAAAGCAATGAAACATGGAAGTTAATTGTATTGAGACATTATGTAAGAGCAGAGTGTGCTGTGAACTTGTGTTTGATACTGGCTTAATGTGATTGTGCTGAAGTCTTTTTGCTTGATTGTTGTAGCTCCACACTTTCTCTTCTTTTCTAGTAGGCTTTTTATTTTAATTTTAATAATGGTATGTAAAATGCAAAATGAAGTCTTGTGATCTTAAATTTTGAAACTCAAATTTTTAGCGGTTTATTTCCTTGTATTACAAATTAATGGGGAGTTTGAGCATCGAATGGAAGATTTAGTTTCGGTTATTCAAACTTTGCACTTCTGTTTCATTGCATGCAAATTGAGCTACAAATACATAGATAAATAAATTACGTGACTGTTTGATATAGTTTATCTAATAGTCATAAGTGCTTATTTAATTTCATGAGTTCTTTTTAAATATTTTTTTATTGTTATTTGGTTGCTTTTTTGGCAAGTTTTTGAAGACTAAATAAGTTATTTTGTCTCTATTAGTAAAAGTTTAGATTTTAGATTTTTTAGAGTAGAGATTAAAATATGTTTTTAAATGTTAAAATATTTTAAATATTTTTTATTTATTTGATAATATTATTTTATTATTTTCATAACATAACTTTAAAAAAAATTGTTTATTAAAGTAATTTTATAATTTTTAATAAAAGTTTTTATTGACAACCAAACAACTAAAAATATTTTGGTAAAAATTCTACTAACAAAAAACTATGTTTAAATAAGTTATATTTAAAAATTATAGCAAACGAAGTCTATATACAAGTGTCGCGCGGATATTACAAAAAGTTTAACGATCAACTGTTTGTTTAATTTGCATTAATTGATGGCATAGTTAATATATTATTATTAGAGTAGCATAATTTTAATGGTCGAAATCACACCAAAATATTTAATAAGATTTATAACTTAAACAAAAACGCCCCAGATCTAAAAAGGATAGGATGTAGTTGCATGTTAAAAAAAAAAGAAAGAAAGGAAAAATGGTCATGGTGGATTTGTATTCATGAGGGGAGACATGACATTGTGGGCTCTTTGAACTTGTTTACTCAGTACTCATGCACATCATGTCCCAGGGCACAAATGATGATTTCTACCACTATTTTCCATAAACAAATATGTTTTATATTTCTTATATTAAATATTTAGTAAATTAAGAAGATTTTTTTGTTTAAATAAAAAACAGAAACTACTAGAGAAATGCAATTTATATATAAAATTATACAGTGACCGTTAAAACAGCAAAAATAATTATATTTATGCATAAAATTACAAATAAAATTGCACGCGACTACTAAAGATAAGAAATATTTCATTTAAAAAAATGAACCCATTCACTTTATTAATTTTATTACAAAAAATTACACATGACCGCGAAAGATAAAAACATTTCAATGAAAAATAAACTCATTCGTTATATTAATTTTGCCTTTACCTACATACCTCTTCATGTTATTTGTCACGTACAATTTTATGTGCAATTGGCATTGCTCAATCCAAGTGAAAATGACATGATCAAGATTTGATGTGTGCGCATACATTATCATTGATGCATTCCAATTCACATAATGCTATCAATGGCCCAAACGAATGAGACTGAATTTATGATTGATTTTTATTTAAGAAAGTTTACAGACTTTATGCTGCGCTTGGGGTGTACGGTAACTCCCCATCACACCTTTGTGGCCCGTTAGTTAATAATAGGCTAATAGTGCCACTAACATTGAGGGCATCAATTTGAACCCTCGTGGGTTTTTTTTTTTTAATTTTAATAAAGAATATGAAATAAGAGTAGATTTTTCCCTAATGTTGTTAAAGCAATTAAATTTTCAAACAAATTTCGTAGATTTTTTAGATTTCAATATATATATATATGTGTGTGTGTGTGTGTGTGTGTCTAGTATCTCAATAGACCTTCTATTGTAATGTATTTGTAGATAGTAAACATTTAAAATAATAATTCGCATTAGCTTTAAACGGATGACATGCTATGTGCTTAACTCACCTTGGATTGCGATCAATTATTTATTGAGTTGACTTTATGACACGCATCGAAATTTCTCATAAAATCTCTTTTTAATTGAAGTTACTTGAATAACCTAACACAATTTAATTCATTTCTTGTTTTAAATGAAAATTCAATTAAACATTTAGATAAATTATTCTTTCAACAAATTTTTTACGCCCATCACGTTTTAAAATTTATATTTATATTTATATTTTTCATTTTCAATTGAAAAATATTTTTTCAAAAGAAATTATAAGAGTTTAGAGTTATGAAAATATAAATTATCTAATAAGAGAAAAAAATTTGAGATAAATATAAAATTTTAAGATTTGTATGCAATTTAAAAAGACATAAACATTTAGACTTGAGAGGGATGTTAAAAGCTCCATTCTTCTTCTTCTTCTTATTATTTTTTTTACTATATTTCCAAACTCAATGTTTAGACTTGGCCCAATACATTATTTGTCAACTGTAGTAAATCCTACATTTCATTATTCATTTGTTGGAGAAAAACTTATGTGGACCGTGTTTCTCATGTCAATCATGTTGATATGGTACACTTATCAATAAAGATCTATCATTTTGTTAGGTATGACCCTTTTTTTTTTTTTATAAAAATCACCCAGAGGTGAGGAGTTAGGCAAAATCTTTATATGTAATATAAAGTAGTAATGAAGTAAATACTTAAGAACGAGAACATAAACCAAAATCTTCTAAAGAAAATATAAAATACACAATAATAAAAAAAGAAGAATAAAATTATCAAAAAGAGAAAGAAAGCCATCAATGTTAGCGTTTAACATGAGGAACAACCTTTTTATGTTATTTTCTTATACTTTAGTTGTCACTTTAACAAAATATGCAGGCTAAACTTTAAATGAAAAATAGTTACAATACAATTTAATTTCAAAGTTATTAATTACACGAAAACAATAATACTTAAACTTTATCTATAAATCTAAATTAAAATGACTTAAATTACTTCTAGCCAATGGATTTGGTTTATTATTCTAAATTATTCAATTGCCATGGTCTCAAAATTGCCATCTAAATATTCGATTCAAGTTACTCCATCTTGTCTTGGTTCTGATGTGAAAAATAATTGAGGTAATTGGATGACTAATGATATTTTTATTTGAAAGAGGTTGTTGATTAATGTTTGATTAATGATTTAATGGAGAAAAATGGGCAAAATATCTAAATATGAAGGAGAGCAAAAGAGAATGAAAAAAATAAAATTATATAATACCTATAAATAAATTATAAATAAAAAAGAAAGTAGGGGTTAAAAAATAAAAGATAAAACTGGTATCGTGAACAATTGTACTATAGTTTTATCCCTTCAACATAATTTAGATCTATTAACATAATATGGATTAATTTTAATTTATCCACTCGTCAATTGATTATGTTTAAATTGTTCTTTTTATTTTTTTAAATCTCAATTTATTTTTTTTTTATAAAAATAAAAAGAAATTATCAATCCACCCTATTTTTTCTTACCTTTTAACTAAATATAGGGATAATTCAGATTTTTAAAAGTAAAGGAAACGATTTAAATACAGTCAATTCGAGAAAATAATTTGAAATTTATCTTATTAATAAGGGTCATTCATGCTATGACTAAAATGATGACATCAATACTGTAATTAAATATCAATTGTGTAAATGCAATTTGAGACATGTAGATTTAATATAAAACTTATAAATCACCATTAAATGTAAAACAAAACTTAAATTTTGTAAATATAATATAAGACTTGTAATAGAAGGTAAAATAAGCAACATAAGAGTGATGAATTATATATCATTAATAAATAAAACAAAAACTTATGAATATAACATAAAGCTCGTAAATAACATTAAATGTAAAATAAAACATAAATGATTTAAATGGAGCATAAGACTTATAAATGAAAGATAAAAATAAATTAATAGAGAAGTGGTAAAATGATGTATCATTGGTAAATAAAATAAAAACTTATCAGTATAACATAAAACTTGTAAATCAACATTAAGTATAAAATAAATAAATAATTAATTAAATTAAACATAAAACTTATAAATGAAGGTAAAATAATCAAAATTAAAAATAAAAGTGGTGAAATAATGTACTATTGGTAAACAAAACATAAACTTACAGATATAACATAAAATTTGTAAATCAGCATTAAATGCAAAATAACATATAAGTCATGTAATGAAATTGAAGACTTATAAATGAAATGTAAAACAAGTAAATATTACAAGAGTTATTAAAAAAATAAAAACTTACAAATGTAAAAAATGATTACCTTATATATTTACAAATTTTATTTCTAAATTGAATAATTATAATTTTGGGTTTATGTAATATATGTGATGATATATGCAAAATTTTAGTAAGAATAAAAATTATTCTCAAAATCAAATTTTGAAATTTTTTAATATTTTTTTAAAATTATTTATAAGATAAGTGATTTTGCATTCTTCTAAACCTCATCGATAGCAACCCTAAATAATTTTTTAGTATAAGTAAGAAGCAAAGTTTAAAACTATATGAAATATGTATAAAAATAAAAGTAAATCCAATTTTATTGATATTTCATATATGTCTAGTAATGTAAGAATGTTTTTTTATTCTGATTTAGCTTGATCTGTATTGAGAAAAATAATTTTACTTAATTGTCCTATCGTGAGTGTAGAATTTATGGTTAAACCAATTTAATAAAATTTATTCCAATTGTTTTCAATATAATTTTTTTATTTCAATTGATGAGTAAATTTTTTCTTAAATAAATAAACTATTTTTTAAAATTAAAATTTAATATTAATTTATAAATTTAATATTATTTTTTATAAATATTTATTTTATTTATAATTTTAAAATATTAATTTATCACTCTTATATTAATTAATTAATTTTATTTATTATTTATTATTTTTATGTGTAATTTATGAAGCTTATATTTATTATGACATTGATGCCGTAAAATTGTAATGATGGCAAGATAGAATAAAGATAAAAGGGTAATATGGTAATCTCAATGGTCATAGATTGAAGCCCTTGTATTTGCGCGGCATTTTTTAAGTGTGACTGAGAAAAAGCAGCGGGTGAGTGCATCTTCTGACAATATTCTCATTTCTCTGTACGACGCACCCTGTGTTTCTTGGGCTCCGTGTTCGCATTTTCTATTTTCCAAATAAATCCAAAACCTTTAATTGAATTAATTAAAATGAATCAATAACACAGATTTCCCATGATAATTAAACCAATTTTTAACCTTATTTACTATCTAATTTTTATCAAAAAATGGAGGAAAAAAAATTACATGTTTTATGGGAAGTGGAGACCCTAATTGAAAATATGAAACCCATTGACTGGACTTGATTCATTTATAACGTTTTCATTGTTTCCAGCACTTCACTGTTTTGCACAGTCATCAACACTCATTGTCCTTTTTTTGGCCTTTTTGAGGAAAATGATTAAAAAAAAAAGCTCTTTCTAAGGGTTGAATTGAATTCTTTTTAGGGTTCTTACATTGCCCTTTACTCAATTGATCTTGTTAGATTTCTTCGAGTGCGTTATGGTTTTGGTGTAAAATCTTGTTCTGGGTAGTTGTAAAATAACAGAAATTGGCTTGATTTTTTGGAGGGGGAGTTTTAGGGTTTTCTTCTTTTGCTGCTTAGGGTAATATTGATCAAAATGTGGGTTTGAGGAGTGAAATGTGTGAAAATTTTGGTTAAAGGTTGCAGTTTTTTAGTATTTACTGTTGAGCCTCTTTTTTTTTTTTAACCTCTTTTTTAATGAGTAAAACTTCTTGATCTACTTGGGCTGAGCTTCTGGAAGTGACTGAAAAGAGCAATGAGTAGTTTGCATGGGGTTGAACTGTGATTTTGAATTTGATTAGAACTTCCCAGTTAAAAGAATGTTGTGTTCTGGTGATTCTTAGTTGCTGAAGCATATCTTTAGGAAAGATTCTGAATCTAATGTTCTGATCCAAAAAAGTTCATTTCAG
Organism: Citrus mangshanensis; assembly: GCA_030449895.1. Classification (NCBI taxonomy): domain Eukaryota; kingdom Viridiplantae; phylum Streptophyta; class Magnoliopsida; order Sapindales; family Rutaceae; genus Citrus; species Citrus mangshanensis. The sequence goes on from JASUUJ010000161.1 coordinate 8,871,179, forward strand.
TTTGGGGAGGGTTAGAAAAAAGAGAGGAAAAAGGTCATTTTTTGAAGATGGATTTGTTCAAATTTAGGAAGTTCAGGAAAGTTCACAAACCAGAACCAGAAAAAGATTTGGAGGATAAGTCCGTGCCTCAACCGGAGGAACCAAAGAGCGAGAATGGTGGTGATCAGGACAACTCACCGAAGACTGACACTTGTAGTGATTTTGAGGATGATGATGATGATTTTATAACAAATGAGGTGAAGAGGAGGCTCAAAGAGCTGAGAAGGAACAGTTTTATGGTGTTGATTCCTGAAGAAGACTCGTGTGCCGAGGAGGAAGAGGATGAGGAGGAGGAGGGTGAGACAAGCTCCTGTGAGTGGAGAGATGTGGAAGCTGAGGGAAGGCAGTGGTGGGGTGGATTTGATGCTGTTTATGAGAAATATTGTGAACGGATGCTGTTCTTTGATAGGATGAGCTCACGGCAGCTCAATCTTGCCGGTAATTGTTGGTCTCTTCCTCTTGGTTTAGTCTTGCTGTTCACTTTAAATGACTCTAAAGTTGTTGGATGCCTGTATCTATGAGAATGAATGACTACTACATTTTGCTTGCAGCATGTGTTTCGGTATGGATGTTTAAGTTGGGCATTCTAATTTCCATTTATTTGATTCGACCTTTCTTAGGAGAACTCTTTTTTTTTTTTTTCTTTAAGTTCTGTTTCAGCAGGATAGGATCTGATCTGATTTTTGTAGCCCTTGAAGTCATATCTAGGAGCTTCGTAACTCCTTTGGAACACCACAGATCATATTAGAACTTAAGAGCTTTCTGATGTCTATTATTTCCAAATCAGATTGCAAAAGCATAACAAGTGAGAAGTTAAAATTTTGAAAATGATCTTTCAGAAAATAGTGTCCACATGACTACTGAGTAGCCAATGGCTTTTTCAGTGCCTGCTATTTTTTCCTTAGGCTGTAATGCGCAGCAGATTGGACACAATCTGTCGGATATTGGGGCTTAATACAGGGTGACCAGAATTTCTACTTGCTATGATTTCAACTATTTTTATACAAATAAACTTCACATTTTGTTATAGGATCCCAAGTTCCTTCAACTCCATCTCCGAAATCTGGATCAAAAAAGCTTGCATCTCCTTTTCGCTGCCTTTCTCTGAAAAAGATGGAAGAACCTGGAGAGGAAACCGAGCACCATCAGAAGCCTGAGAGTGATCCTTCGCATGATATTGAAACAGCTTATGTAGCTCAAATTTGCTTAACCTGGGAAGCACTTCACTGCCAGTACACTCAACTAAGCCAGCAAATCTCATGCCAACCTGAAAATCCCACATGTTACAATCACAGTGCTCAGCAGCTTCAACAGTTCCAGGTTTTGTTGCAAAGGTTTATTGAAAACGAACCTTTTGAACAAGGTCTCAGGTCTGAAATTTATGCTCGTGCCAGGAATGTTTTCCCAAAACTGCTTCAAGCTCCAAATATCCAAGGTAAATCTTATTGGATGATTCAGATTCACATATACAGAATTTTTTTTCTTTTGACTATATCATGGTCATAGTTTCTGCTTTAGAAACCTCCTCCCACCAATGACTATATTATATATCTTTTCGATCAAATGCAGAAGTGGTGGATTTGGTTTCTGCGCTTTTGCTGGAGACTTAATTTGCTTGGCTCGTCCTTTCAGGTTCAGCTCAAAAAGGAAAAGAGCAAGGGGAAGAAGAATCAGATTTTGTGGTACTTGCTTCTGATCTTATCAAGATTTTAGAAAGCACAATGCTGGTTTTCCGCATGTTTCTAAAGATGGACAAGACAAAGTCTAGTGGCGTTCTTAATCTGTTTGGAAATCATAGCCAGAATGCAACCCCTCTTCATCAAATTCAGTGTTCTCTTGAAAAGGTAAGGCTCTTTCATTGAGACATTTTGGGTTACAACTTCATAGCTTGACATTCTTATCAGACTTAATTGATCAAGAAGTCTTCTCAGGACTTCCAGTTTATTTACCTAAGCGTTCCTAGTTGTGGACCATTTTGCTGGTTTCATTACTTGTCCAGCTATTTGCTTGAGAGCTGCTACTGTATGCATGTCCTTTATAAAACTTCTCCTAATTTGTGGTGTAGCGGTGTCCCAGAGCCTCTATTTATTTCTTTCTTGGCTTGATGTTGGAGCTACAGTGTACACTTCATTGACAGCACACAAGAAAGAATTATAATTAAATCCAATCATTGAAGGCATGTAGAACATTGGTATTGATTTTGGTGGATCTTACAATGCATAGTATTGCAAAACTTCAGTGCAAGGAATATGAATTTCCTTCTTGCTTAAATATAAGGAAATTTCTGGGTTTCTTGTAGAACACTATTTCCTTTCTTGTAGCACAAGAAAACATTGATATATCCATAGAAAATGCCTTCGAAACTAAGTAGCTGGGCATCCTTGCCCAATCTTCTATTGTTTGATTACTTCAGGCCTACCGATAAACACGTTTTATTGACTAAGTTGTGGTACTTCCATGCTTTTTCCTGTTTGAATAAGGTGATTATATCTGCAACAATAAAAGTTACGAATTATTTGTTTCATTTTTCATACACATGTATGTATTTGTAATGGATTAGATCACAAGTTGTGAACCTTATGTCTTGCATCACTAGTATCAATGACTACTTTCATGTTTGCCATTGGAAACTGCTCTTATAATTGTTTTTAAGCCTCTGACAATTGATCCGTTGTGCCACAGAAAGAAATGCGGCTGAAGGAACTGCATAAAAGGAGTAAAGGTGGGAAAAAGAAGTCCTGGCCTCAAACATGGGATGGTATTCAGCTATTGTTTGGCATTATTGACATCAAAGTCATGTCAAGAGTTCTTAAAATGGCAAGGGTCACTAAGGAGCAACTCTTTTGGTGTGAAGAAAAGATGAAAAAGTTAGACTTATCAGATGGTAAGTTGAAAAGAGACCCCTCTCCTATCCTTTTCCCTTGTTGATGGTTCTACAGTTAAAGATTAAACGAGCCCATTTTTCGGAGACCTTTCATCTAGTTCACTCTTCCTCTGAATGCGATTTGGGATATTTGTCTGAGGATCATTCATAAACCAATCTTTGATCTACATGTATGGATCAACAGACAGTTTCTAGGTTTCTTGAGGGTAATGTTTACCCATGCCTTCCTTAAACTATGCAATCTCTTGATTGATTGCACCATCTTGCGAAAATGTTTTAATTTTGACACCATTCAGAGTCCTTGCGGAAAAACTAGTTGAAAGTGAATATTAAGCCTCTACTTTTGGTAAGTGTGGCTTCTTGTTGTCCAAAGGTTGTATCAACTTGTCAAATATTGTCATTTTGTATCTCAGCAGCTGCAACCATTTTGTATTATTGATGTTGCAGGGAAAATTGTTGATGTTTTGTGAAAAGTGATTTCCAAATGTTTTGTGCATTTGTCTTCTTTATTATTTTGGTACAAGATCTGTTGAATTGGTGTAGGAAGTCAATGTCAACTCCACTGCGGGTGAACTAAAAGTAAAATGAAATGGGTTAGTTTAATTTAGATTGACTGTTAGACTAACGCTAAGCTCATCTTTTTGTTAATTTTTTAGAAATGTACAATTGGTAACTATTGGATAATAATATAAAATTAATTAAATTTTACTTGTATAATATTATATATGTGTGTGTAGATTACGAAGGGTTGAGCCCAGGTTGATTAAGTATTGAATCCAAGTCTAATTTAATTTGGGATGCGTGGGAAAAAAATAAGAATTATGGTACATGGATTATTTAATCACAATAATTAATAATTTTTAAGGAGTAATGATATAGTTATAAATTTTTGTATAAATTGACGTGATGTGATATGATAAAATTAATTAAATTAAATATTTCTTAGTCTACGTAATTTATTTATATTATTTTATATTTTTACTCTATCAATGAATTAATGTTATATCAATTTGTATAATAAATTTATACAATAATTTATGATTATATCATCACTCAATTTTAATATGAGTCAATTTACTTTTATTTAAAAGACAATGAAGAATGAAGTGTTAGGCTACACAATCAATGAGTGGTTTGTAATAAACACGAATATATGGAAGTACAATTAATATGTTTGAAAGAGAATCAAGAACGAAGTGTAGACCACACAATCACCGAATGGTTTGTAATAAATATTCAATCAATTAGTGGTATGTAATAAACATGAATATATAGTGGTACAATTAATATGGCATTTCCCAATACTAGTTAGACAATCTTAGGGTTAAAAATAAGAGGTATTTGATTAACGATCATGATTCTCTCTTAATTTGATTTTCTTCTAAGTAAATTTTATTAACGTGATTGATAGTTAATAAATTAAAAAATAAAAATAATTAAATTTTAATCATACACTAAAACTAAAATGCAAGTGGCACAATATCCGTAAAAAATCATGAATACTCAAATCAAAAGAAGATCCTATTCTATTTGATTAAAGAGAGAAGTAATTTTAAAAGTTTGACCCATGATTAGATTTATATATCTTTTTTTTTTTACCCCTAAATTTTTTAATGTCCTTCTTACTTTAATAATTATGTTTTCATACTAGTGTCTTGTAATACAAGATGGCAACCAAAACAAAATTTTACAATTAAAATCAAGTATAGGTCAATGATTTTTGTACCTCAGGATATTTTAAGATCTTGCATGCGAGATAAAGATGAAACGATCTTAATTAGAGAAATTAATACTCACAACAATTCCTAACGAGGGTCCTTTTCATCCAAATTTATCATTAAAAATAGACTGTTATCCTCACTAATCATGTATTTCTCGGCTAATGATATTGGACTATTCTATTTCTTACAACTGAACGTGACAATTATAATGTGAATATTGGGTCAATTACAAAATTATGTTTTCCATTACAAAAATTTGTTTGAAACTATAAAAATCTAAAAAATTTAATTATCCAATTTGGTACTTTGAGATTAATAATGTGTACTCAACAATTATCTCCATAAATGATGGTACAAAAAAAATATCTTTTATAATTTTTTAGATAATTTTCCATTAGAAGGACAAATGTCTCATTCTCACAAGAAAACAAGATGAAGTCCAAAACCAAAAGCCTCATCACATGCTCCTCTAATGTGCTTCTACCATTGGGTTTCTTAATTTCTTCTACATTTCAGTGGTTTTTTTTTAATTTATTCATTTCTTGACTATAATCTCAAATAATTTTGGATGAAAAAATTTGGCTATTAAATATATATTACATTAATAATATTATGGTTAAATTATGGTAATTTATTACTCTTTCTAATGAATCTTTATAGCTACTAATTACAAAATTTCTTTTATTTATAAATTTAAATAATTTTATTTAATATAAATAATAATTAAAAACTACTAGATGTACAATGCCTCGTATTACATAAAAAAATTACTATGTTGTAGCTTAATGTAGCCAAATGCAATATAACTCTATGGCAATACAATGAACTATATGCACTCCAAATGCATCCATAATAGTAGTTGAATTAAATAACATGATAAAATAGGAGTATTATATTATAGTACTTTCTTTAAAAGAGTTTTTGAGGTTAGATAATGTGTTATGGACGTAAGATAAAAGTATCTTAATACTTAATATTTATTAAAAGACTTGTAAGCAAAAAGAAAGTAAGGTATTAAATAAAATTTGATAATGAATTAAAAAAATCTCAATATTTATTATTAATAAAAAACTGTATTAGTGTAAGATGTTAAATTAAATATGATAATAGTTCAGCCTCAAAATAGAAAATAGGGGGTATGGTCATAGAGGTATAACATAGAATAAAAAACTTGTGAATATGAAATAGATAGCATAAAGTGCTGAGAAAAATGTGCTAGTGGATCCACTTAGAAATTAATTTGATATTTATGGAAAATTTTCTAAATAAACAGATGGACTCGACTGTGTCTTTGTGGTTTTATGAACTCCATAAAAATATATTTTTGTTTTAAATATATATATTATGCACATGTGCTAAACAAGAGTAAATCCATAATAAGAAAATTATTTACTTTATTAAAATGAAGGACAAGTGAAAAGATAAATAAATACAGATTCCAATATACTGCTTCATAAAATATATTGTATTAGAATTTTTTTTATTAATCTTTAACTTTTGTCCCTTGTTTAAGATGAATAAGAGATCCCTTATTATAAAATTACGTTACTAACAAATAATCTTTCTTAAATTAAAATTTTGAGTTTCTTAAATAAATGTAAATGCACTAAATATTGAAAAAGAGACAAGCGAGAAAAAAAAAAAGAAGGTTATAATTGAATTCCTGTTACATTCTCCTATTAATTTTTTTTTATAAATTATTTTTCTAAGAAGATAAATTTTCAAAATCGTTGTTCTTGTAAATTAACTCCTAGAAGATACCTTAATAGGAGTCTCTCAGCTACTGCAACGAGTGCTTCAATATTTAGAGCAGAACTGAAATGTTGAATTATATGAATCTGGTCTAAGTATGCTTACAAAATTGGGTTTAAGTTCGGAGTAGAGGATCAGGATCAGGCTCAGGCAGCCTCATATTATGAGGAGGTCTACTTAGGACAACATTTCTCATCTGGACATATTTTGAGGGGATCACATCACGGGAAACTAAAACTATAACCATTCATGTCAGTGTGATGTTTTCTAAAAATACATGCACAGGCAGCTGGTTTTTTTTTTTTCTTATTTTTTACGTTCATTTTACTTGTACTTTTACATATACATGAGCGTAAATTCTTTTTTTTTTTCATAAGACAAATAAAATTGAGATTCATGCTCATTGTTATGTTTATTTCGTTAATGATGTTGATTCAAATGTATAATGAAAGAGAAATGATTTGTAATCATTCATCTCAAAACCATGGCACTCGATTACAATAATTACATAGCATTATAAGCAATAGTGACACACAACATGTGAATAAAGTAAGAGTGGATAGAAGTTCATTTATCCGACTATGTGAGCTGTTTCAATCAAATTGGTGATTAGAGGCTAATGGTTTAGTGACAGGTGAAGCACAAGTTATGCATATTTCTATGCACTTTATCTCATCATGTCAAGAATCACGCAATTAGTAGTAAGTTCTACCAATTAGGTGAGACTATTAATAGATACCTCTACTCAATTTTACGAAGGGCACCATAAATTGTACCAGAGAATCACATTGATGAGAGATGGAAGATGTTCAAGGTACATTGTAAATTATTTATATTTGATTATACTAGTGATAGTTTAATGCTAATAATTTTTCATTAGTTTTGAGTATGCAGCATTGCTTGAGGGCATTGGATGGAATTTACATTAGAGTTTGTCTGCCAGAAAATATAAGCTAAGTTATCAAACAAGAAAAGATGAGATTGCTACAAATATTAGGATTTTTTTTGTGAGCATGAGAGTAAAGGTTGAGTCTGATTAGGAAGTACTTATTTCTAACTTGACAATTATAATTTTGCAATAGTATTTTTGCATGTCGATGAGCGTCTTGAATTTTTTAACACAGCCCAAATTACTAGTGATTATGTTGCAATTATTGTATTACTTTGTTATTTTGTGATTATGTTGTAGTAAGTATAATAGTGATGATACAACCACAAATTCTTGTACAAACTTATCTTGTACAAACTAATGTGGCATTAATTCATTGGTTGAATGAAAATATAAAATAATAGAAATAAATCATGTGAGCCAAGATATATTTAATTTAACCAATGAATTAACGTCACATCAATTTGTACAAGAGTTTGTGGCTATATCATTACTCAAATCTATACTGTCATTCCAAGATGACTTTTGAATGAATCTTGTATGTTTTAACTATATATTTACGTTGTGATATTTTGTAGAGGTTATTTGATTGAATTATTTGCTTTGTTCTTTATTTCACAAGGGGTACATTTGGGAAATACTGCAAAAATAAATATTGTGCTACCGAAAATTTTAAAATTTATTAGTTTTACATATATTTTATGAAGAATTATGATCCTTTTTTTATATTTATACAAAAAATGATCTAAAAATTCTAAAATATAAGACTTCTATATTTAGTACTTTTTCCAAAAATATAGTTTAAATCAATCACAAAAAAAAAAATTATGCAATGCAATGCAATTCCAAATATAATATAATTAGAAATTCTTGTACTACCTTATAGCATTAAATGTTGTACAATAATATTATAATACAAAGCTAATGTAAAGTGGTATAATATAATACACCTGCATTAAATAATATAATACACAATAAAAGAATTCAGGCCTTTAGAACTAACATTTTAGTGATGAAATTTTTTTATCGCCCTAGGTATGTTTTAGTGATGAGAAAAGCATTTTGTCGCCAAAATATATGAGAAAAAATAAACAATTATTTCAAGTTTTTAGCGATGACTTTTTCATTATTAAAGAAGCAAATTAACGACAAATTTTTTCATTATTCTAGTGAACGATGGTGACAAACAAAGTTTAAATATTAATGTGAAAATTTAGAAAATGCAAAGTGGTTTATTTTCTGCCAAATTTAAGTTTTTGCATGAATTTTAAATGTCGACACTAGAAACCCCAATTCTTTATTTATATGTCATTTACTTTATTTCTTTCATTCTTTCATCCTCTTGTTCTCTTAATTTTAAATGTCATCCTATCATTCTCTTTTATTTTTATTATGGTGTAATTTTTTTATCTCATTTATTATAACTTATATTACTATTATGTTTAGAAGTTAACTAATTACTGTTTGTATTTATTTGTAGAAAATGTTGAAGATCAATTTGACCAACATGAAGAAAGCTAATTACTATTTGTGTTTATTTGTAAAAAAATATTGAAGATCAATTTCACTAACATGAAGAAAATCAAGAAATTTTTTCTTGCTACAGTGTTTAGCGATGAAAATTGTATGTTTTAAGGCCGATTATTTTCGTCGCTAATGCTTTTTTTTTTTTATATTGTAGTATGCCAAATTTACTTTGTTTGTATATTCTTAGGGTGAGCTTATCTAAACGTACCAAACTACTCACTAAACTCATTTACTAAATAAACTCACACTTAAATTTAAAATTTTAAGTTTTAGTCAACAAACACATTTAAATACCCAAGATACCCTTACTAAATGTTTATATTTATTAAACTGAAGACTAACATATTATCCAAATAGTTTACACCAAAAATAAATAATAATTTCAGTAATTTATTTTGAGAAAATATTCAAAAAATGAAATTAAATTACCCAACATATGTTTTAAAAAAATACAAAATATTAATCAATTTAGTTTTTTTTATTGTGCATTTATTTTAATAGTATTAAGGTTTGTCAATATATTCTTATCAATTATTTTTTGAGTACTATTTTTCACTTTAATATCAAATCTTCTAAAATTTTATAATATTAGGGTTTTTGTATGTATTTTAATAGTATATTTGTCAATTTATTATTCTTAGTTATTTTTTAAATATCTAATTTAATTTTGAATATATTTTTCACTTTAATAACAAATCTTTTAATCACATCAACGATACTTGAGAAATCTTTAAGGGTTATTCGTCAAGAATTTTTATTTTACTTTATTTTATTATTTTTAGGGCTCATGTTGCATTTTTTTTTAAGTTAGTTTGGTTATTTATATCTATACACATAAATATAGCATGGAAATTTTTTGCCCAACAAATTTTGAACACCTTAAAACTAATAATAAAAATGTTCAACTGTAATGGACTATATTTATATTCATATGTTTTTGGTATTTTATATCCAAACAAATAATTTCTGATTTTGAATTCATTGGACGAATAAAATTTGAAATACTATAAATTTATAAATGAAAAGTTCAAATGTATTATTCTATACATTTTAGCGTCCAAAATTGTAATTCTATTAGGGGTATTTTTAATAGTTAAAAATTAGTTTCAAATGTGAGTTTGGGGATATTTTACTAATTAAAATTTGTTTTTAAGTATTTGACAATCCTTGGAAACTTGGCACTTACTTTGCCTGACACTGCGCAAGCCAGAGAGATCTTAAGATCCTCTCTTGCGCTGGCAATGAAGCTTTTGTGTGTTATCTAAAACTTAGATCTGGGCACTTGCTGTTGAATCTAACCTCCCTACTTCTATTGTATTATAATGATACTTCACGTTCTCATAAAGAACTTTTAGCAACCATTGCTTCCATAGGCTTGCCATGAAAAAAACGTTCACAAAGTTTACAAAATTAAACTAAATAAGTATCAATTTTTGACTTTTGAAATATAAGAATTGGATGTTTTGTTTTAAGTATAGGGATCAATGACCAATGTTCGATATTTATTTACCTTAAAGATTTTGACTTAAATCTAGACATAAAAATCTGTCAAAATCTAGCTATTTATTTACTTCAATCGGAGGGTTGAGATAATTACTTTTGTGACATTAATACTTTTAAATATATGACTATAAAAATAAAAAAGCTAAGGTGCCATATTAAGATTAGAAAGAGAGAGAGAGAGAGAGAGAATCTTGAGTGTTGATATACTTTATTTCTCGAGGAGATTATACCAATAAAAACTTTTCTTTATGTAATGAGATTATAGAGAATACTACTCTTACAAATCTCTAGAAAATTATATTACTTGCGCAAAGAATAAAATACAAAAGAAACAAAAACTTTGAGCAAAATGAGATAAGATTTTGAGTCAAAATCGCACACGCAAACATTAACGTAAAGATATATTATTGTTCCAATAAGGGATCTCTTATTTTTAATAAAATAAGAAATAAAATAATAGAATAAAAATACATACGCCATATGTGCGTGTATTAGACAAGACTTGAGCAAGATTTTGAGACAAAATCTTATATACATACATACATACATACATACATACATACATGTATGTATGGTGTGTGTGTGTGTATAGGCTTTATGGGAAGCCGCCGACTATCCTTAAAACTTCAGAGGGCTGAAGTTAAATGATTTAATGTCTATTCTCCTATTACCAATTGATTTTTAAAAGAATATGATAACTTTAATTTCAAAACTCCCAATTCAATGATGGGTGATTTGTTAGAAAAGTGCAACAAGCACCTTCAAAATTCTCTAGTTAAATGTATTTGATGAAGCTGGAGCAATTGAATGATGGGTGATCTGTTGGAAAATTACTACAAGTGTCTCGATCTAACATTTGTGAGTAGTGATATTTATCCAACTGGTATTAGCGAAAAAAAAAAATTCAAATACATGCTACTATAAAACCACAATAATTTGACTTAAATCTAGATATGGAATTCTGACCATTTATTTAGTTTAATCCAAGAATTGAGATAACTGTTATGTGGCATTAAAACTATATTAAAAATAAAACTCAAAAAATAAAAAGCTAATGTGCCATATTAAAACTTATGGGCTGTGTGTGTGTGTTTTTTTTGTCTTAATAACTTAATTGACTTAATTACAATTAACTAAGTTATTAAGTCCGTTTGTTTTTTCAATTTAATGAAAATTTTCAATCATTAAGTCATTAAATTAATTTTTTTTTAATTTTTATTTAATCTAAAAGGTCTGAATAATATCATTAAAAGATCACTATCTAATTAATTAATTTTCATTCATACCTAAATAAGTTTAATAATTAGTATCATTACCTATCTCTATAACTTATGATAATATAGTGGTAGATAGTTATTGCTTTTATTTTTTTATTTTCTTCGAATTAACATTATTTATCTTTATAATTTTGAATGAATATTTTTTCATATAAAACATCATGAACAACAATAAAATTGATTAATATTTACTAATTTAGAATATTAAAGGGTTGTATTCAATTGAGTATGATTGTGTTATGAAAATATATTATTTTATTTATGTTCTTTGAGATATTATTAATTTTTTAATATTTATAATTTGTAAGGGACCAGATGTAAAAATATTGGTTTTCAAATTTTTTTCAAGTTAAAAAAAACAACTTAATAATAAATTCCGTCTATCAAATTTCAGATAAAAAAACAAAAGCCACTTTAATAAAAAAAAAGAGGGAGAGAATACTTATTCTACTTCCTCAAAGATTATATCTGATGATAACAATTTCTAATCTAAATTGGGAAATTAAAGAGACAATTCATCCCCGTTCTCACAAATCGTATTCTTCCCAAAGAAATCAAGACTCCATAATTTTGTTAACAAAATATATCTCAAAGCCAACATATCTCTAATTCAACGTCAGGTAAAGCCCACTGTTCCTCTCCACTTCGGTTCATCTTTGTCATCGATCTCTTCTATTCCTCCATTGCTTTGCCCTTCCCCTCAGCTTGGGCCTCCCCAATCAACAAACAATCAAGTGATCTGACCTTAAACTCGACCGTGGGTTAATTGATTATTGTTGCTAACTTTAACTTCAATTATAAAGCATTTCTATTTGCTATTGTTTTAAGTAAATTCCTGTTAATTGATGAATACTTTCTTTACATTTTACGGTTTCTTGTGGAACTTTTCCTAACATTTCTATCTTTATTTTGCCTTAGGCGCTGGTGAAAGTGAAGTGAAGCGCCGTACTCGCTCAATATATTTTTTTCTCTTTTTTGCGTGAAGAATAATTTTAATTTCCTTTAAAACTTTCAAGAATGGAAATAGGTAGAATCTCTATAAAATAATACTCGATAAATTAATAATATATATTATATAATAAATCTTCATGGTGCCGACTTGATTAATGAACTAAATTAATAATTTTGATAGAATAATAGATGAAATTTTTAAAGAAATCTTATATAACTTTGTGGTCTCATTCAAATCATAAATTAATAATTTGTTGAGATTACAAACAAAATTGACTATGATACTTTAATTACATAAACTATAACTCTATTGTTACATGTTTACATAAAATATGACTCTTTTGTTACTTGCTTCTTTTTATAAAAAAAATAAATTTAGTTGGATCTCATCTCTTATTTTTCTTATTGCATCTAGAAGCACAGTTGTTGACTTCTTGAATTAGAATAAGAAAGGGAAAATATCAATCGTTCACCCATTTTTTCCAACTTTTTCAAAATATACACAATTCTTTTTTTTTTTTGCTGGAATCCACCTAAAGTTATATTTTGTTTCACTTTTCCACTTCGGTTTGAAATCCGTTAAGAAAACTAACGGAAACTTAAAAAAATGACAATTTTATCCCCCAAAACGAAAATTACAATTTCGCCCTAAAAATTACAAAAAATAATTAGATTAAATCTAATTATTTTCTCCATTGGTCAATAAAGAAATTAATTCCACAACCATCAAATGCAGGGTTTTTTTTAAATATGTTTGTAATTAGAATGCTAAATTATAACAGTAGTATTAAAAATAACCTAATCTTGCAAATCATCAATTGAATTTAAGATAAGTGGAGTTTTATTATTCATTGAGTTATAATCTCTAATAGTTAAGATTTTTTTGTACCTCATTAACGTACCAATAATGATATTCATCATTAAATCTTATTATTTTTGACATTTTTAGGGTGAAATTGTAATTTTCGTTTTGAGAGTAAAATGGTTATTTTTTTAAGTTTCCGTTAATTTTGTTAACAGATTCCAAACGGAAGTGGAAAAATGAAACAAAATGTAACTTTAGGTGAATTCCAGAAAAAAAAAAAAAAGAAATTGTGTATTTGTTAAAAAGTTGGAAAAAATGGGTGGACAATGGATATTTTCCCAATAAGAAATTATGAAGTGTTGTTGATGCTTTGAGTACTTCCTTGTGCGTGGCAGGCTCCAAAGTTACTATATCATCCTTAGGTTCTTCTTCAATGGGATTTTCGTTGATGTGAGCAACGATTTCTTCTAAACTTAAAGCTCTAAACTTACATGCATGTAGGGTGCTCTTTACCATACTCACATAATGCTTTATGCATCTCATCTATCATGCTTGATTTTCCAACACCTTTCAAATGAGAAAATATACAAGATTTATGTCCAATTTAATTATTTATATTCTTACAGTAGTTTAATGGTGAGATTTATCAAATAAAGACGACTGCTTTTAAAACTCGCAACACTTTTAAAAAACAAATTTTACCAAACGTTTAATATTTTTTTTTACAGATGATTATTTCTATAACACAGCTAACAACAATTATTTTAAAGGTCATAGCATTACTAAACTAGCCCTAAATATAAAACTATTTCTCAAAATCAATATACCTATTCAAAATCTATCATAGAATAAGGTGATTTTATCAAAAGTAATTTTTTTTAAAAAAATTTACCAAATACTAGAATTAGCTTGTAACTTTTCATAATTGCTTTTAAATCTTCCAAAAGTAATCCCAAATTGGCACTTAATGAACTTGCCCATTTCAACTATTTAACTCTCATTATTTTGGTCATGTTGATGATTGAGGTGCTGTATCTTTTAAACTACATTTGCTGTGGAAAAAAATGTAACTATAAAATAAAAATTAATAATTTGTAGTAAATATAAATTTTAAATAATAATTTTGATAAAATTATTAAAGATATAATAAATTTTCTATAGTATAAGTGAAAAATTATTTCAACATAACTTCCAAGATACAGCAGTTAGTGTTTACCAAATACTTTAGTGATATAATTTTTAAGTTACAGCTGTTTAACTTCAATTCCAAATGCACTCTTTATTATAAACAGAACTTCAGTTCTCCATTTTACTTATTTAACCAACTTATCTAAAAGAACATTATTCAATAAGAAACCTCATTTTCAATCTATAATCGTTAAGACGTTAACCCTGTGATAAATTTCAGAGACTGTGGCAGCTCTCTCAATTATTCTTTCATGCTGCGGTAAGTGACTTGATTTCATGATAATACACAAGTCCGTAATAATCGACAATATTCAAACAAAAATGTAAACAATTATTAAGTGCATATTTTCAAATAGTTTTTATTTTTATTTTTATTATTATTAGTCAGTCATTTGGTGCAATTGAAAAAGTTTTGCGGTATTGCATGACTTATTATTCATTGCACTCCCTACCTAACATTATTATGTACGTGTCCTCCAGTCTTATTAATTTACTAATTATTATTTTTTAGAATCTTTAGAGCTCATTATTGAACCCTCAGCCGTTGAATTTCAGCCACGTAGCGATTTTTTTTTACTTTTCTTTTGTAGATACGGTGCCTCTACTTTATCATGCTGTTAACGTGTATCACCTATAATTATCATGTCACTTTACAAAATTACCCCTCCCCTCGGGACAAACCAAAACAATATAGAGAAAGGTGGCGTTTATTTTTTAACTTAATAACTTAAAGTGACTTAACTTAATTAATTAAGTTAATTAGAAGTGTTTATTTTTATAACTTAATAGGACTTTTTAGATAATTTTGACTTAATAAAATAAGCTAATTTTTTTAGCTTTTTACTGAATGAAAAAATCTTAATTAAGTTAGTTACTTTCTAATATAAAAAATATCCCTACTTTATAATTTATTTTCTATATCTATCCTAAAACTCACCTATAAATATTTACCCCACATAATAATCTTATCATTATTTTTTTTGTCGTCATGCAATCTCCCCTCACTTTGCTTCTCTCGTCCAGTTCTTGAATTTCCCATTAATTTCTCTTGAATCTCCCATTAATTGCTCACCACGCAAGCACTTGACTTGGGCCTTTCTTTTTTACTTTTCAATTACCTTTTCTAGCATTCACTTTTATTATATTTGACTTTTCAATTACGTTTTCTAGCATTCACTTTTAATAATTAATAGCTTTGCTACTCTTTTTGGATCTGACACAGTTCGTTATGCGTTTTGGGTATTGTTTTATTTATATGAATATATTTTGTTAATCTGACAGTGATTTATTTGGGAGAATTTTTGCTCATCTGTTTGATTTCATTTTTCTTTTTTATAATTGAGATGATGTTGTGTATGATCAATTGACTGAATGCAGATATGACATTGCATTTTATTTTTTTTTAATGTAATTGGTTGAAGTAGTTTTAATAGAGCTATCTTGGGTGGTTACGAATTTTCCAGTCTCCTTAAGTGAAATTAATAATGGCAATTGCTGAAATTAATAATCCACAATTGGTTCCATTTGATTGTTTTTTGCGGAACTTTCTCATAGATGTCATCACAAGGGGAGAGAGCAAATTGGACTGATCCAACTTATAGGAAATATTTTATTGATCTCTGCATGCGTGAAGCAAACAATGGAAATAGATCTGGGGCAACCTTGAAGCCTACTGCTTGGAACAAGATTTCTCAGGAACTGAAAACATTGACAGGAAAATCTATTACCCCGAAACAACTTAAAAATGGATGGGATTATATGAAAAGGCAATACCTCACATGGCTGAAATTAACAATGACAACAAGACATGGTTACAATTCTACAACTCGTACTTTTGATTGGCCACCTGAAAGATGGGAAGAATACTTGAAGGTAACATTTTTTTTTCTTTTATTTAAGTAAATTATTTAATATTTTTACATATAAGTATAATCAATTATTATGTTTTGATTGAACAGAAATATCCAGAAGCTAAACAATTTCGCAATAAACCTTTAGCAAATGCTGAAGAGTTGGAGGCATTGTTCTCAGGTGCAGTAGCAACAGGAGCTTATAACTGGAGTTCTGGAATGGAAGGGATACCAGAAATGGGAAATCTATCATCGATGCTATCTGAAACTCCAATTAACGTAGAAGATAATGATTGTGAGGTAAAAACACCAGATTCATACACCAATGTGGATGAACCACTTCCCGATGACATGCAAAGGTGTAAAAAGAAACAAAAGAAAAGCAAATCGGATGAAACTCGCGAAGATATCAACAAATTAGTGGCTGTATTAGAGAACACCGATGACAAAGGACCTTCAATTACTCAGTGCATGCCAATTTTGAGAAAGCTACTAACTTATGACAATCCCATGTATTATGTGGCTACTAATGCACTCTGCAATAAGAGAGAGTATCGAGAACTATGGATGGGCATGGAGTGTGATGAAGAACAAATTGGATGGATTTATAGTTTACCAAAAGGGCCTTAATATCTTATTCCTAGTTCATTTGTCAATGTTTTATTTGGTGTCATTATGGAATTTTTGGATTATATACCTTTTTGTTTATGCAATGAATCAACGTTTTGATTAAGGTCATTTGTTGAACTTTTGGTTTGTGTAGTGAATTGTGTGTTTTGGTTATTTGAATATTTAATGAATATCTTGCTGCTCAAAGTGTGGTTTACATTGCTTATATATGTTTTTTTTTACTTTATTTTTGTCTTTGTAATTTCTTATAAATTTGTTTATATGGTCAGGTTGTTATATCCTATCACAAATAAATTGCAGCCTAAGCAATACTTTGGACTTTAATAGTAGGTATTGCAACATTTAATTAATATTAAATATTCTTCTTTAAATGCTACATATAATACATATATATATTTTTTTTCGTATAATAGATATGGCTATGGCTAACGAAGAAGTTGACATAAAGATTGGGGTTAGACGAATATTACGAAAACAATTGATTATGTTGGTAAAAAAATTATTGAAAGGGTCGACCAAAAGGCAACGAGTATCTACATCATCTCTGACAGGTTCTCTTTACATTCAAGAACTTTTAAATGGATCACCAATAGTCTACTATGATCTTATGCGGATGGATAAGAATGGGTTCATATCTCTATGTCAATTGTTCAAAGAAAAAGGATGGCTTTCTGATAGTAAGCATTTAACTGTTGAAGAGAAAATGGCTATGTTCTTATTTACAATTAGCCATAATCTTCGAAATCGGTTCATTAAAATTAGATTCCAGCACTCATGTCATACAGTGCATAGGTATTTTCATGAAGTACTGTCGGCAATGATGAAGTTTTCGAAAGAAATGATCACTCCTCCGTCATTTACAGATAATTCAAGAGGCATCTGTAATACTCGATTAAGGCAAATTTTTAAGGTATAAAACTTTCTGTATACTAATATGTTGAAGAATAAAGCTTTTTATTTTGATTATTGAAATAATTTAATTACTAATATGTAGGATTCAATTGTTGCAATTGATGGAACTCTTATTCATGCATGTATTCCATCTGATAAACAAGTGCCATATAGAGGTCGGGGCAAGGGAGAATGCTTTCAAAATGTAATGGCCCTTTGTGATTTTGACATGATATTTAGATATGTTGTTGTTGGATGGGAAGGAACTGCACATGATTCAAGGGTCTTAACTGAAACCATTTGTAATTCAAGAAATAATTTTCCTATTCCATCGCCTGGTATGTCATTATTCATTATTTTACCAATTTATTCATTATAATTTATAATATTATATTTTATTAGTCACTCATGTTGAATGTTTTTTTCTAGATAAATACTATTTAGTTGATGCAGCATATTCACATACAAGAGGTTTCATGGCACCATACCATCATGTGTGTTATTGGTTAGGTGACTTTCGTAGTGGCGGTCGAGCTAGAGGAAGGGAGGAAATATTCAATCATGCCCATGCTAAATTGAGAAATGTTATTGAACATGCTTTTGGTGTGCTAAAGGCCCGTTTTCCAATACTAAAAAGGATGGCACCATACTCATTTGATACACAGAGAAAAATAGTGGTGGCATGCATGGTGATTCATAATTTTCTTTAAAAAATATCAGTGGATGATGCATTATTTGCTCAATATGAAAATGATGAAGTTGAGCTAGAAAGTGGTCATGGCAATCAAAACCACTCAGCTAATGCTATCAACTCCTCAAGTATTGAAGATCAAAATTACATGCGACAACTTCGAGATGAAATTGCAAATCAACTATTTCAAACATCTTATTAATTTTTTCTTTCTTATATTATATACGATAAAATTTCAAATTTATGGTATTTTATATATTAAAATTCCAAAATCAATATGTATTCACTTAAATATAGTTTTACTTATAAATGTTAAAATATTGTGGTATTTAATATATTATTTATTTGACATTTAAATTTAATAAGGATACAAATGTAAAACTACATATTTTCAGTTTTTTAAGTTGAAAAAAAATAACTTAATACTTATTTTCTGAGATTCAGACGAAAAAATAAACAAATTATTCAGATTCAGATATTTAGATCTATTCAGAATTCAAACTAATTCAGGTCTATTCAGATTTCAGATAAAAAAAATAAACGCCACCAAAGTAAAGTTTCTCTGTAAACCTTTTTCCTCTGTGAGGGTAATATGGTAAATATGGTTTTTAGTATTATTATAGTAATATTGCTTGATTGCACACTTGTTTATAC
Source organism: Citrus mangshanensis (assembly GCA_030449895.1). Lineage (NCBI taxonomy): Eukaryota > Viridiplantae > Streptophyta > Magnoliopsida > Sapindales > Rutaceae > Citrus > Citrus mangshanensis. The sequence continues at coordinate 8,890,431 of JASUUJ010000161.1, forward strand.
AACCCCAAAACAATATAGAGAAAATAGTATTACAAGGCTGTGACAGTTTAAAGAAACAATGTAGCGTTGAAAATTTTGACACGTGGACCGTACCTCCACTCATAGGCCATCAAAACCTCAAGGGGTTGTTTGGAACTTGGAAAATTGGAATGATAATTGATTGAGACTTTTTCTTTTTATGAGATGAATCATCATAGACTAAAATAGTATTTTATCAATCTCGTCTATTTATTTAAGTTTTAAATTTTTTTTTCATTCATTATTTCTTTTAAGGGTAGAAGGTGGACAAAACTCCAAATTAAATCAAATACTCAGTCAAATAAAATTATTTAAAACCACTAGAGTAAACATCTAGAGAGTTTTTATTGAATTTTCCTTATTTTTATTATTTTATTTTAAATATAGAGATACGTGTATGAAAATTCTTACATAGCAACTAATATTTATTTTATAGATTATAACTACTTTTTAATATATTATTTAGTAGGAATGTATAAAAAGTATGAAATATGAAGGACATATTATAACTATAAGTAGATTATTACTTAAGATGAAATAATTTGAAATTATGTATATAAAATATTATTAACAATTATCAGATAATGAAATTTATGAGTGTTAAATTGTTATGGGTGCAATTAACAACACATTTTTGGTGATAAAATAGTTTTGGTTTCGAGCCCACTAATATAAATAGAAAGGAAATTTGATTTTATTTCATACAATATTATATTTTAAAAATAATAAAAAATTATTGAAATATAAAAAAAATATTTTAAAAAGAAAGATGCTATAGTTTCTACAAAGAGTTTTTATTCTAGTCTAATTCTAGTTTTTCAAAAATAGTCATATCAAATATATATCCATTCTAGTGTGTGTGTGTATTTCTTTAGTGAAAACATCCTTATTTTAACAAAGTAATAATGCCACTGATAGATAAAAAAATACATATTTTAATATACTAATAAATAAAGAAATATAATTTTTAATATATTAAAATCTATATTTTTATATAGTTTAGCATGCATCCTTACTTTAACAAAGTAAGGTGCCTTCATTAGAAAATGATTGTGCATATATATGTAGTCCTTATGAATATACAAATGTTCGCACATAAAAGACAAGAAAAATATGAATACCAATACACTATTTTTTGTCTTTTAATATATCAGAGTTTATGTTTTTTAGTCTTTTACCTCTATTTATATGAATTTTTCATACAAATGTCCACATATTATATATTCTGTGATGAGGACATACTCATTTTAACTATACAAAGATATTACTTTTAAATAAAAATACACAATTTTTAATGTATTAAATTATATATTTTTTATATTTTAGATAGAAGAAATATATATATATATATATATATATATACAGGCACATACATGCATGCATGCAAACATACAATAACCTTTCATAGTTTCATTCTGAAACATTTAGCCGAAAAGGGAAAAGCAAAAATATTCCAAACACAGCCTTAAAAGTTAATTGTTACAAAACTGAGTTGATATCATCAATTATGTGTCGGACTCCTCTTTCTTTGAAGAACCCAACAAACACGTGTACAAGCTTGACGTGTACTAAAGCTTCCGATATAGACAAAAGTACCAGCATCCTTTTCCGAAATTACAAAATAACTCCTGGGTATATTCTCCAATTAACCTTCAGGTCCCTGAGTATTTATGAAATCACAAATAAAGATGTAATAAATATTACGAAATAAGGAAGTACAAATAAATTTTTCTGTTAAAATTCTAAATAAAATAAAACGTTTTATGTTTGCTCATTATTTTCATTTTTTAAATTTCATGTTGGTAATTGAGTTTGTCAGTTTTCTTATATGTTAAAATAATAATTTACTCTTGTAATTTTTATACCAAAATAACAATTATGATTATTATAAATACAAATTGAAATAAAAGAAATTTTAAATTAGGAGACTACTTTTATTGGACTTATTGAAGGTCTAGTTATTGAGCGACATACTAGTATACATATATATATATATACCAATTTGTAAGTGATCCCTTTGTATTGGATCTTGGGCTTAGAAGTGATGAGCCACCAATACCTCACAACAGTGGCAAAATTATAGTTCATTGTCATGTTTTTTAAACCATTAAGGGTGCATTTGGTACATGTATTGCATTATTTTAATGTTAGTATATTGTATTATATTGTATTGCATTAGCATTGTATTATAATAATACTGTACAATGTTTGGTACTACACTGTACTGTAATAAATTTTTTGATTAATTTAAATTAAATATTATACTATATTATATTAATATACTTAAATTATATTAATATTTTATATTATTATTAATTTTAAATTAATATTATTCATATTTAACTATTTATTACTAGGTATAATAAATTATAAATTTATTAATAAATTATAATGTAAAAAATAATATAATATAATAATATTGAATAATAAATTACATGTTTATTAATCTATATTAATAATTATAATATAAAAATAATATTAAATTAAAAGTTATATTTAATAATAATAATAATTATTATTATTATAAAGCAAAAGTCAAAAATCAAAACTCAAAAAGCAAGGCTCCAGCGACAATTGCAAAAGCAAAAAGGGAGAGAGAGAAAAATAAAAAAACAAAACAAGCAGCAGTTGCCGCATTAAGTTAAACCCGACTGTGAGTCGGGTTTAATGTGGTGGTCCTGTAGCTTTTTATTTGCCAAACATGGACTTGTGTAAAATTAATACAATGAGGTGCTTTAATACAATAACCAAACAAGCCCTAAAAATTTAGAGTAACAAATCTAGTTTTACAATTTTTGTAGTGCTACCTACTCAAAATCAAATAAACTTTTTTTCTTGTCTAAATATAAGTAAATACTTTTTAAAATACAACAAAATATGACATAATTTTATGAATAAAAATAAGTCAATATGATATAATTAATCAAATAATTAGTGGTGTCATAAATAAAATTTACGGTTGAAAATTGTGATTTGATATAGATAATATTAATGAACCAACAACACATTGAATTAAATTGTTATTTTGATCATCTAAGACCAACCCAAATCATCTATGTTCGTATTGTATTTGTGTCTGACTGCAAATGCCGACCATTTCAAATTTTCAAAAACACCCATTAATCGAACACAATGTTCGTGGTAGCGATTAATATGAAAATAATTAGAAACTCCCTCCACTCTTTATCATTTTAACAAAAATCAGAGACCCGAATGTTATTGACAACATAACTAATTACCTATTGGGATTCTGTCATTTCCAGGTTAATTAAATAAACTTGTAATATTTTTCTTATTTAATTAATTTAATACAAAAAAGAAAATTACAGGAAAGGAGGTCGAAAACTTGAACCCGGGGCTACACTCTAATGGACTAATATCATTTATTTATTTTGATATATTTGTAAGCGAGACATTTGTTTCTGTATAGCAACATAACTTGATTTTAGTTCCTAGTATTTCGAGAAGTCATCAGAGAGTTTTTGTCTCCAACAGAATTGGGATTCTCTGTGCCTCTGTTTCTGTTTCAAATATCTAGGTTTCGTCAGGTTTTGTTTCACTGACCCGCCACTCTCTCTTTGTTTGTTTATTTGTGTACCCATCTAAATGTATTTGTGTATGTATATGTTATTTATTTATTTTTATTTTGATTTATGCTTCTGATATGAGTGTTAGTGATAGCTGATTGTTGTTTGTAGCAAAAGTTTGTGGCTTTGAGATTAGTGGGCTCTGTTTAATCTTTGTTGGTTTCAGGTTTGGGAATCCTGTTAAGGGGTCTTGCTTAGTATTAAGAAAAAGAAAATGATTTTTGTGATGGTGGGCTTCAGCTTGGTGTAGAAATGATAAATTTTTCTGGGTTCTTGTGATTTTCAGTGGATTTTTAGTTGTGTATATTGGACATTGATGTGAGAGAACTTGAATGTCATTAGTTGTGAAAGAAAATTTTTGCTAAACGTTGGGTGGAGTAATATGTGGAGTGTTTTTATGTTATGAGCATCGGGGATATTGAGTTGTGGCTTGGAATGGGGATTGAGTTTGTTGAAACGACTATTTTGACTGCCTTGGTTTTGTTGTTGCGAGGCTGACGATTCTTTAGACGGGAATAGTGTAAAAAATGAATATGGCTGATAATATGTGTTTGTAATTAATGGAGGTGAATTGACTTATATGCTTGCTTTCCCTTAAAATCATGAGTCAGTGAGTGAAGTCATGTAGATGAAGCGCCTTAAGCCTACTGACTTGGAAGTTGCAACTAGCTAGATGGCTAGATGGCATTTTGGCTGGCATGTCCAGCATATGTTGTTTGTTAGATCAGTGACATATATATATGGTTTGCCATATGTCCTGAATGGATAAGTGTGTGTTTGTCTTATTCATGACATTTTTTACTAATTTAGTTTATCACAAACTTTGAGAGGACTTGATAAGCAGTTTGAGTTATGGTTCAATGATAGGATTGGTGGTGGTTAAAACATTTATGCAATAAGATCTCAATACTTTTTGGAGAATGGAAATGCAGATTCGTTTTATATGCATGGTTGCAATATTTTCTTTATGAACCTGTATGTCAATTTTTATTCCATTTCCATGAGTTACTAGGTAATGGATGTGAATAATCAAATGATTTAGACTATTATGCATCTTTCATATTGTTGACTGGGCTTAATTGATACTGAACTAGTTTCCATTTTGAATCATATGAGGAGTCTTATCATTATGTGTGAGTATGATTAAAAAGAAAAAGTTCCATTTTAGTAATTTTATCCATTCTTATGAGCCACAATACACATTTGAAAGTCATATAAAATATGACTTTTACATGGATGGATTATTGATTTTTTATCATCACTGCACACATGATATTTCCTTTTATTCGTTGATGTTCTATCAGTCTCATATCTGTACCAGCATTTCCCGTCAGAATATATTGGTTTTCCTGGAAACCACGTGTTTAAGTATTAATACCGATTAGCTAATTGTGCTATTATATTGTCATCCATCCTACCGCATGATGCAGGTTGTGTGCAGGCTCTTTTGATCGTTGTGAATGGTGATTTCGGCTTGTAGTTTGACTTTAAATTGATAAATGCTTGTATCAGCCTGGCTTAGTTTTATTGCTGGAATTAATGTGAATGCCCTTGGTTCAGGAAAAGAAAAGAGGTTTCTCGTTGTTCTGTACATAAAATGGCAACTGAGAGCCCTATGATAATGGTAGAAGGTGGTGGTGCTAGAAACTGGCATTCTTCCAAGGATTCTGCAGTTTTTGGTCCTAGATTTGAAAATATGGGAGCTGAGGAGTTGGGTTTGCTTCTGAAAGGGCAAAGATTCCGTGGAGACCAGACAGACATGATTCCTAGTCGAAGTGGTAGTGCCCCACCGAGTATGGAGGGGTCAATTGCAGCTATTGGGAACCTTCTAGCTAAACATAACTCTAGTACGAATGCAAGCTTGGAAAGTTTAAGCAATGCTCTTGGAAATTATGAATCTGAGGAGCAGTTACGTTCACATCCAGCCTATTTTGCGTATTACTGCTCTAATGTGAACTTGAACCCAAGACTTCCTCCACCTCTTATGTCACGTGAGAATCGGCGGTTGGTACGTCATATGGGTTCCTCTGGCAGCAATTGGAGGTCGAATTCTGTAGATGATGTTGGCAATGGAACGTTGCATTTGTCTCGAAGTTCCCTTTCTACCCATGAGGAGGAGCCAGAGGAGGATAGGTCCCCAAGACAAGCTTCTGAAAATTTGTCAGAAATCAGTTCTGCCTTTTTTCCAGGACAGAAATCAACTTCTTTGGTTGGGCGGCATAAAAGTTTGGTTGATTTAATACAGGTAATTTGATTACGTATTGTCTATCTTTTTATTTTGGTTGCTTGATGTTTAGCATTAAGCTTTTGTTTGCTTAATTTGTAGGAAGATTTCCCTCGTACCCCTTCTCCTGTATTTAACCAGTCTCGTTCCTCAAGTCATGCGACAGAAGAGCTAATTGATCTCGACATCCACGCTATTTCATTGGATGTTTCTTCTATGAATATTTCAGAAGCACCAGAAGCAAATGGCTCTGCTGATGTTCATGTGGATCCATGTGTTATGGATCCACAAGATATTGCATTGATATCCAATAACGGTCCAGCAGCAGTGTCTTTTTCTAGCTCACCATGCCCTGATGGGACAGAGACCTCACGCAACCCACGAATTGATGATACAAACTCTAAAAATGCTGGATTGGAGGATGTTGCATCAGTTAGTGCTGCTTCTCAGTCAGATGTCTCCCGAGCAGAGTCTAGAATGAGAAAGAAACAAGAAGAGCAGAAATATCAAGGAAGAATTATGATGCAACAGTATCCATCTGCACAACAAGGTTTCCAGTATCAGGTTCAGGGAGTTCAGGGCCAAGCTGTTTCACTGGGAATGAATAATGCACATAATGGTATGGATAAAAACTCCTATGGTCATGGTAAATTCTCTTCTTTTGAGGCGCAGCCATCAATGAATTCACCTGGTCTCACTCCCCCCTTGTATGCATCAGCTGGTACATATATGCCATCCGGAAATCCGTTTTACCCTAGTTTTCAGCCTTCTGGTCCTGGTGTATATCCTTCACAATACAATGTGGGTGGATATGCTCTGAACTCTGCCCATTTCCCGCCATTTGTGGCTGGATATCCATCTCAAGGTCCAGTTCCTATGCCGTTTGATGCTACTTCAGGCTCAAGCTTTAATATTCGAACTACTAGTGTTTCAACAGGGGAGGGCATACCGCATATTGGTAGTACCCAACATCAAAAGTTTTATGGACATCAAGGACTAATGCTACAATCTCCTTTTGTGGATCCTCTTCATATGCAATACTTTCAACATCCTTTTGGAGATGCATACAATGCTTCAGTTCAGCATCGGTTGGCATCAAGTGGTGTTAATGGAGCTCTGGCAGACCCTTCCTCAAATAAAGAGCCAATTGTTGCTGCTTATATGGGTGATCAAAATCTTCAGTCTTCATTAAATGGGGGTCCAAGCTTATCAAATCCAAGAAAAGTAGGAATGCCTGTTGGTGGTTACTATGGAGGTCTCCCAGGCATGGGTGTTATGGGTCAATTCCCAACTTCGCCTATTGCCAGTCCAGTGCTTCCATCATCGCCTGTTGGTTCCACAAGTCAACTAGGTCTGCGACATGAAATGAGGCTTCCTCAGGGTTTGAATAGGAATACAGGAATATACTCTGGATGGCAAGGGCAGAGAACATTTGAGGGGCAGAGAACATTTGAGGACTCTAAAAAACATTCATTTCTTGAAGAATTGAAATCCAGCAATGCCCAAAAGTTTGAGCTGTCTGACATAGCAGGGCGTATAGTTGAATTCAGGTAGGTTTTATAACGAGTTTGTTTTGCCTGCATCTGTACAATGTGATTATAGTGCCGTCGTTGATGTGAAGGCTAATATTCCAAGCATTTTTTACTTCAGTGTTGATCAACATGGGAGTCGATTTATTCAGCAGAAGTTAGAACATTGCAGTGCTGAAGAAAAGGTTTCTGTTTTCAAAGAAGTTCTTCCACATGCTTCAAAATTAATGACTGATGTTTTTGGGAATTATGTTATTCAAAAGGTATACTTTCTAATTCTTCTAAACAGATTATCTTGCTTAACTTGTGAACTCCGATGGTGGCATGTTAGTGATTGTTGGATTTCAATTTTAATTGCAGTTCTTTGAACATGGAAGTCCTGATCAGAGGAAGGAGCTAGCAGAAAAACTTGTTGGGCAGGTCTTGCCTCTGAGTTTGCAGATGTATGGTTGTCGTGTGATACAGAAGGTATGCTAGGTTTCTTACGATAAATAGTTTTATTTAGTGGTACATTAACGTCCTCTGGTGCATCCTATTTCCTAGCGATTTTAGATCTATAGCAGTCTTATATCAGAGAAGATGGTACCAACCATCTCATTATTAGCCAGTTTGGTACTGGCTTCATTGTTGGAGAACTTCAAGCCTTATGTTTTAGGCCTGCAGGTGTTAAATGATTAGAAGCCTTTGAAGCAAGTTTGAACTTTCAGTTGTATGTTCCCCAGAAGGTTAGCCAATCAATAGACCACTCGTACATCTAGTCTTTAGGAATGGGCTAGAATCTCTCCTAACCTCAACCGTTTGCCTATCAAAAAGTAAGAGGATCTTTGGAGAAGCTAGATATGAAGATCTCGATTTTTGTGGGATAAGACTTATTATAATGTTGTATGTTTTATTTTTCTAAATAGTACACAAATTTAAACCAAACCACTCCCCAACCTTGGTACTTGTGAGATTTGGATCCCTGATCTCTTGTAATACCCAAGAAGTTTTACCAGTTGAGCCATTGAGCACCCACAGATAAGACTCGTTTCTTGCCTCACTTAGGGCATTGGTTTCAGTTCAAGAATATTTCTGGTTCTCCTTTATATATACAAAAACTGGGAAGCCTTTGTTAGACTGTTTTGTTATTAAGTTTTATTTCTTCTAGTTCTGATTCTATTTTTGTAGGATTCTGGTCCACTTTCTTGTTTCTTCTTCTCATAAATAGATTTCTGGTTCGCATAAAGATTACTTATTTCATTAATGGGAATCATTTGTCTCAGATTTGTTCAAATTTCTGAAAGTATTGAAAAATACTTTATGGCAATTCAATTGTTTTTTATGGCTTTTTGTCTAGGGTTTTGAAGTTATATGCGATAAAGATGCTGATTTTTAGTTATTCTTTGTGTTTATATTGTTCCTTTAGTTTTTCTTGTTCATATTCTTCTTCATAATGTATGTTTAATGGAATTTTTTCTTTTGCTCTAGAATACTTGTTTGTTTTTCACTTTTACGTTGTTTGGGGCTTTGGGGGGTAGGGTTGCATTATGAAGTCACTATATGCTTAATGAATCCCAACAATAACCATGTATTATTTCATATCAAGTTTTAATACCATCTCTTTTATGAGTCTTGATCATTTTGCCTTGGATGTTTGTTCTAGGCCCTTGAAGTGATTGAGCTTCATCAGAAATCACAACTGGTCCTTGAGCTTGATGGCCATGTTATGAGATGTGTCCGTGATCAAAATGGAAATCACGTGATACAGAAGTGTATAGAATGTGTTCCTGCAGAGAAAATTGAGTTTATTATTTGTGCTTTTCGCGGTCAAGTTGCCACTCTTTCTACTCATCCGTATGGTTGTCGTGTCATTCAGGTAATACATCTCAATGTTTTTGGTCTGAATCCTTCAGTTTTGTCTCTGAGCGTAGGAAAGATTAAGATACTAGTATGTTGGCCGTTTTAGCCGCACAATAATGCATCTGGTTTTCAATAGAGAGTTCTGGAGCATTGTTCAGATGAGCAACAAGGTCAATGTATAGTGGACGAAATCTTGGAATCTGCTTTTGCTCTGGCTCAGGACCAGTATGGCAACTATGTCACCCAGGTTGGTATTGTGTGGTTTGTGGTTCTTGCTTAATTCTTTTAATATGGCTTATGATGTTAATTGTTTATAAATACTCAATAGTTATCTTATTTAAAAAAAATGATGTTAATTGTTTATTTACTCTGAAAATTAAAAATAAGTATCAAAACTGTAGCATCAGCTGTTACTTACAGAGCTTACAAACTATCTTTCAGAGTATTGTATTTTGTTTTGATTCTTGTTCCTACATATAAATAGTTTGTCATTACAAACCTGAACCACCTTTGACGTAGTTGATCGGCAAGCTCATCTGTATGGATTGGACCTGTGGATTTTCTTTGTTATTAGCAAAAAGATTTATGGTGTAGAAGATCCTTCATCAGTCAATTCGTGGGTCTGTGATAAAACTGTTTCCATCGTTAGCTTGTATAAAAGATCAACTTCTAGATAGTGAAAATCAATGATGTATGGTTGTATATTGTCTCAAAACTGACTGAAAGGTAAACTAAATTACAAAATTATCCCAGGATCCCTTCCTAAAAGAAATGAGTGAAGAAGAATTTTTGAATCCTCGAGCTCCTTAGAAATAGGGGTTGACGAGGAAGCTTGTAATTGAAATTGAACTCTATCCCTCGAAAAATTGACATTTTTCACAATAGTCTGAAAAAGTCCTTCTATCTTGTTCCTGCCGAATCATCCAGGAAATTGCTAAAACTGTGCATTTCCATAGTACTTTACACCCCTACCAAAAGCTTGTAGGTCTTCGGAATGCATAAGCTGTATGAGATTTGAATGACCCGCATTATTTTAGGCGATTGGATTAGTTTTAACCATAGGACAAGGATCATTCAAAGTCTAAAACAACTGCACCATAATAGAAAACTAAAGTTTACTATGATTGCTATACATAATTTTTCCTCTATGAAATGGGACACCTTAGAGAAGATCTTGGGCCAAATGAAAGAACAAAACTGCATAGAAGAAACGAAGCATGTTGACTTTTCCTGAGAAACAAATTATTGCAGGATGCCAAAGATGTCTTCCTCTCTTTAGAAACCCATTTTCCCAGTTCTCAGTGGATGTTAGGTGAGGATTTCTGGATTATTATTGTGGTTTTAGCCATTTGCCTAATAGAAGGAAAACAATCCAGGATCTTTTGAAAAATCTGAAACTGATGCTTCCTTTATTATTGTAGATCTTAAATTGGTGGTCTTATTTGTGTCTCTAACCTGGCAAAGCAACTTTTAGATATATTCGTTAGTCTCACCTTCATATCTTGTGGGTGTTCGATTGTCATCAACCTTTAGAAAGATGTCTTTATGGGGTCTTTTGCCCCGCTTTGTTAATGTGGATTGATAATTTTAAGCCTTTTCTAAAGGACATAGTTTAATGGCTCTTATTCCTATGTCATCCTTAAATTATGTTGTTTCCTATCAACAAAAAGAAAGATAAAAGAATGGTGGACTTGGCCGCATGAATAATTGGCTTGGCTGTGTATGCTTTCAAGTTGACTACTCCATAGAGGGTTTTGTTTTCGGTTTCAGGTAGTCAAGTTGAGTACTCCATAGACTAAATTTCATCAACATTTTTCTGTTTCTGCGTGGTATTTCCAATATCTTGTGGAACTGACTCTGATATCAAGTTGACTTGTTGTACTTGCAGCATGTTCTGGAGAGGGGAAAGCCTTATGAACGAACCCAAATTTTAAGCAAGTTGGCTGGGAAAATTGTACAGATGAGTCAGCATAAATATGCATCAAATGTTGTTGAGAAATGTTTGGAGTATGGTGATACTGCTGAACGGGAGCTCCTGATTGAAGAGATTCTTGGGCAATCTGAAGAAAATGACAATTTGTTGGTGAGTAAAAGCAAAAACTTAAATTTCGTGCTCTACTGCTAATACTTTAATGCCTGAACTTTTTTGCATTATGTTTGGTTAGATCAACCAAGAGCTGGTGCTATTGGTTTTGGTTGAATCTAGACATATGTCTAATATCTGTACAGACTTAAGATGCAAAACTAGTTTGCCTTGGATTAATGAACTATATTGGCTCACCCTTAATTGTTCTTTTGGCTTTTGATCTATTATCTAAATGTGGACAACTTTACTTTGCACAACAACGGGAGTCTGACTTTAATTGAGCTATAATTTTATTTTTATCAGTACTATAAGAGCAGACTTGCTGGATCAATGCTTATATGCCTAACATCCTGGACAGAGCATTAAATCTCTGTCAGTTGGCAGTACTTTCAAAGTAAATCTCATATATTCCACTCAACACAACTCAGTCCGGCCATGTTTCTTTTTTCCAATCTTATTTTTATTTCAGTTATACCGCTGCCCTGCTAGAGAAGTAATACCAAATGTTTGTTCTGTTCAAAAACTGAACGAGGTATTGATTGATGTATAACTCACAAATAGGATTAGGAACTAGTTCGGGTATTATTAATTTGCTTAGAAACAAATGATAATTTGGTATTCTAATTTTTCAGATTTATTTTCATTTCATTGTTCCTCTTTGGTCTGGATGAGGCTTTATCACATGATAACGTTCCGCTTTTTTTTAATTCTGTTCGGAACTAGACAGTTGCTTTTACAAGGGCATTGTATGTTGTTTGCCTTGTAGTATATCTTGGGTTTTTGCATATGATTTTTTTTTTTAAATTTTCTAATTTTTATCTTGTATTGAATGGTGTCCTCCTAGTTTCTGTTTTAGAATATGCAAGTTTCATACTTAAAATTGCATGTAACCAAAAATGCTGGCTGGATCAAGCTCATGCTTTCCCTTCCCTTGCTGCGCTGATTCTAATTATTAACCAACCACCAAGTTCAGCACGTAATTATGGCAAATAAATATCATTTTTTCACCAATCATAATCTCAGATCTTCATTGTATGCTGATTTGTGCAGCTTTTCCTAAGCTTAGAAAATACGAGAATAATGGGATGTAATATCATTTTGTTGTTAATTTAGTAAAATAATTCTCCTTCTTAAGCTTCTCTTTCTTTCTTTTCTTTTTATATTTTTCATGAACTTCTTGTGAACTAGTTGTAGCATCTGATGTCATGTTGACTAGAAGTGTCAATATCTTAATAGGATTGTCATTAGCTTATTTTAAATGGAATTTCTCAGTGTAGACAGTATTTCAACTTTTATCTGGGTTTTGCTGACTCTTTTCTCTTCCAATTTCTATACCCTAGGTAATGATGAAGGACCAATATGCAAATTATGTGGTTCAGAAGATTCTGGAAAAATGCAATGAGAAACTGCGAGAAACATTAATCAGTCGCATCAGAGTTCATTGTGATGCCTTGAAGAAATATACCTATGGTAAACACATAGTTGCTCGGTTTGAGCAACTTTATGGTGAAGGTGCGTAAATTCTCTTTTTGATTTCATGAAGGTGTGTATATTTTGTTTGATAGGGTATTTATGTTTTTGCATTTAGGCACAGATCACATATGACTGAAAGACTTTAATTTCTTTGTGAGAAAGTTCTAGATTATCTTCTAAACAACAAATACTGTTAAGTACCAGTTATAATAAAGTTTTTTCTTCACACAGTTACCATTATTATCACCTTTCATTCCTGTGAAAGCAACCCATCACGCCCTAGGAATTGGTTTTGCCCGAAGCATCGGACCAATGATTACCCATGACTTCCGGGTACCACTAGTGCCACATCATTTCTGTTATGTTCATTCTGTTACCACTGTTCATCATCAAATCAACAAATATGTTTCACAATATGAAGCTCTTTCTTCATAGTACCGTCAACATCACCGTCTTTCTGATATACAATATCACTCCCACGTATGCGCTTGTTAAATCCCAGCTAAATGTAGCATCCACTGCATCTATATCCATTTCAACATATTAAGCGGTTGCGTGATATTTAAGATTTTTCTTTGTATAACTATCAGCTCCAACATATTACCATTTATACGATAGTCCAGGACACCATTTTCACATGCATTCTTTGATCAGTATGTGGGATCGACGATAGGCAATCGCATTCCTTGTTCCAACATTAACACCAAGGTTTGGGGTTTAGGATCTTCTGTTGGTATCGCACTGTATTATTGTTGCTTACACTTTATTGCAATATATACGACTTCTAGAAATGCTCCATTTTGCATTCCAAGCGCTATTGATACGCTAATTGCTTGAATTGAATTCACTGTAGAATGCTGATGTCCGATCACTGACATGCAGAAAGCCAACCCTCGGAAGCGTAGAATGGAAAGTGGAACTTTGTTAGAATTTCTGGCAAACTCGCATGCAGACAAAAGCATACACAATACAAGCAGAATTGCTGGGGGCTCAAAAGCGTGAGATGAGCAAAGCCTCGTATCATTCTTTTGCAAAACCATGCCGCTCGGTTGGCTGATCATAATAGTTGCCAGTTTGATAGTAGTAAGTAAATAGATGCAAATAACATATATATATATATAATCTATGAATTATCTTCATACTCTTGTGTTTATGTAAACCTGTCTATAGAAATAATTAATGGTGATTGGTCTGAAAGTAAGTGTGCTTGGATTTTTGCTTTGCAAAATTGTTGGGTCTATAAAGAAGGTAGCAGTTTTATTTGCTTCATTGATATTGTGTTTTCAAGTTTGGCTCATTTGGAAAATTAAATCTTTCGATTCCTCCTGAGTGGGATCAAAACCCTTGCATCTGTTGTGCTATTTAAGTACTTTACCCAGTTTTGTTATCAGACACTAAAATGAAATCCGTTAACGAAGGAGACAGCAGCAAAATTCGGGGCCTGGTCCGACTCGGCACGGGCTCAGTGGACTTGAGTAAGACCGGATGCATAAGGGTTAAGTGCTCGTTGGTGTAGTTTATAAGTGTTTGTTTAATCTCATAAGGTTTAATTAAAATTTTTGTTATTATTTAGTTTTTTTAATAGAATTTTTGAGGATTAAATAAGTTATTTTATTCTTATTTGTAAAAGTTTAAATTTTATGGTTTTAGAAATAGAGATTGAAAAGTTTATTTTTTTAAAATGTTAAAATATTTAAAATATTATTTATTTATTTATTTAATAATTTTATTTTATTTATTTATGTCATAATTTTGAAAATTTTATTTATTAAAGTAATTTTTAATAAAATTTATTATTGACAATTAAACAATTAAAATTTTTAAATAAAAATTTTATTAATAAAAATTTAACTTAAATAAATTTTACTCGAAAAACTGTACTGAATGGAGCTTGGGGATATTAGTTGATTTTTTTTGGAAATAAAGAGGGGTCTATTTGGAATTAATAATAATTAGAGCGGTAGTTCATGAAATTAACTAAAAACACCTAGAATGGGTGCTCGGCTGAGCAATATCCCGGCCCAATGGTCGGAGGGCCGAGCTGGGCTTTAGTATTTTAATCCCGGACTCATTCTTCATCTTTTTCATCTTTTATAAACCCGTTTATAATTAAAATCTCAACTCAATCCAAAAGGCAAACTAAAAACATTTACTTTCTTTCTTTACAACTATTAAAATAGTTTAAAACTTATTTCTTTCAAACAAATTTAAAAAATTAAGGCTTCGAGAAACCTAGCCCGAAGGCCGGGCTTAAGTCTACAAACGGCCCAGTCAGGCCCTACCTCATCCGGCTTATTTGCTATCTCTAACTAAAATGTAGAGAGTTATACTTGGATCGAATTGGATTGAGTTGGGATACGATTGAACATAATCCTTACAAATTATAGCTAGCTTTCACCGGACTACGCCCAAAACCAATTCAACTTACATTGCTAGCTGAATAACCAAAATTGTGAGAATTAATCTTCGCACAATGAGTGCACACAACATTTCAAACGTATAAGTTGATTGCAAAATATTGGTGTAATAACAAAGTCTTCCATGGGAGATAACCTCTTCCAACTACAACCATTGGGACACCATTGGTACTTGAATACACTACATTTAAGATCAAACGGAAAAAGATTCAATAGAAACTGGAAAATTGAAAAAAGAAGTGAACAAAAACCAAATTTTACATAAGTACCTGAGTAGTTGAAAAAAATTGTTAGGTTTCCAGTCACCAAAACTACCCAGAAACTATCAATCCTTATTTTTCCTCTTCTTCTTCTTCTCCTTCTTACTTGGTGTTTCCGACTCCTCTTCATTATCTTCAGAATGTTTTCTCTTCTTTTTCTTCTTCTCCCCTGCATCGATGTTCTCCTCATCAGCCTCAGCTTCTTGTTTTTTCTTTTTCTTGTCTTTTTTAACCGAATCTTCATTTTCTGCCTTGGCATTGCCATTTGCATCCTTGTCATCGGCTTTCTTGCTCTTTTTCTTTTTCTTTTCTTTCTTCTCTTCACTGACAACAATCTCCTCTGATGCTTTCTCTACCTCATTTCCATCAGCAGCATTTTCCGTTAGACCAAGAACGGAATCCGCTGCAGGATTATAAGTCTGCAAAAAGCAGATTAAACAAACATAGTCTTCTCTAGGAGGACCAAAAAGAAATTTGAGAAAGGAAAGGAAAGGAAAGAGGTAAAAAGGCAGACCTTGGCAGCAGTTATCATTGCCCCAGGCCCCTTCTTTCGGTCCTTGTCATAAACTTCAAGCTTAGGCTTTCCTTTAGCAGACCCAGCAGCACGACTCAATTCTTTGCCTTCAAGATTCCTTAGCCGTGCTTCAAGCTGCAAATAATTGTGCGTGAGAAACTTGTTCACATAACAAAAAATAGGCAAGAATGAATCAAATGTTTGTAGCATACCTTGGCACGATTCTCCAGTCCCATCGAGTTATCTTGGTCATCACCAAGAGCATCACATCGAATTGCTAATGCAGTTTTGGCCGCAAGTGACCGGGAAATTTTGCCCTTATGCTTTGGGGCTGCCTGACCAACAAGGGACGCATGGTAGATAAGCCCGTACTTGGGAGTTGCATGCTTAGTCTTCAGTGCTCTGAAAAGAGCCTTTTCTGCACCAAGAATCTGAACAGTACTCCCAGGCTGCTTCGCAAGATTCAACAAGCTGCCTCCATGGGCAATGAGGCGAGCTCCAACAAGCTCTCCGACAAGAGCAGTCAAATTTGGAGCAACTGTATTCATTCTACTTTTCAGATAGTCATACAGTTGAGCTCTGTACTCAGCAAGAGACAGAACCTGGTTACAAAGTTCTTTAATGTTCAACAGATCAAGATCACTAACTTCCGTTCCCATGGAAATCATAGCTGCCTCTTTCAACCCTGCCTCTACTTCTTCGGGCAAAATCTAAAAATATCAGACAGGGCAAAAAAAAAAAATGATGAGAATGACCAACTTGATCTGTCTTCTACAAAAATAAAAAGAGGGGAAAAAAATGCAGAGATTTAAATTTATGTCAGCACAATGGTTATATCACTTAACTATGATATTATTACACCGTAACGAACTCTCAAACAAAGATGTTTATGTAGGAGTGTTCACTAACCAAAATGTCACATCAGCCTAAATTTAGGACAAACACATAGACAAGGCACATGTGAATAGATAGCTTTAAAAAATTTTGCAAGTCACCAAATGAAATTGAAACCATTAATACGAACACTACGCAATTACCATTAAGTAAACCAATCCAAAATCTACCTCAGAAAAGTCAAGCTTTGCAGCATTAGTGCGGTTGCCCATAAACTTCACGGCTTTAGCATACAGGATATTGTCTTGGATGATCTTTGTAAGCTCCGGAAAATGCCATCCATACCACTCACGAACACGCATCGCATAGGTATTGAGCTCTTTATCAAGATCGTCAAGCAAACCAATTGCCTGAATGATCATTGTATCCACCTAAAACAAGAACCAGAACTAGAGTTTCAGCCCCAAGTCAGGAGATTAGACTAAAAGACCATTATGTTTATCTAAAAATCAAAAACTCAAAATACTCCTACCCCTTGCTGGTCAAAGCAGACACAATATTTAACATTTTAAACAATATCAGTGATTGAATTTTAGTTCATCTAGGACCAACTTGTCCTTAAAAGAGAATTCCTCAAACAAAAACAAAGAGATAATAGTATATTAATTGTTAACACTTTGTGGACAAAAGGCAAGTAATTGGTTTCAGAAAGGAAATAGCAGAGAAATATGTAAGTATTTACACAAAAGCAGACACATATATTTACACATAAACCAGGCCCTCACACACACAGTCAGTAACTGGGCTGCAAAACACGAGATATGAATCCCTTTCAATACCCTAATAATCTACCCACAGATCAAACCATAGACCTTTCACTTATACAAATGTCAGTCAATTAATTTCAATTAAGAACGAAAACAACTTCTTTAACTTATGATAAGCAGATGAAAAGGGAATTAACATACAAAAATTACCTTGTCAGCACTGAACTTGAGCTTGTATCTAGACAAGCTATGAGACAAACCCAAACTCATTGGTTGAATATCTTGAACAGCTAGACCTGATATGAGCTCTGTCAACTGACTCCTCACACCTCTCATCAACTCCATCACAGCATTGTTGTGAACACATTCTATTTTCTGCAAAAACAAAAAATCACCCCAACTATAACACAAAAGAAGAAGCAAACAACATTAAAAAAAAAAATACAAAAAAATAAAATTAACCAGTTTGTCCTTGATTGCATTTCCAAGCTTCGAATCGGCCACACCTAATGTTTCGCCGTCACAGTGAGCGCGCAGGAATTTACGAAGATCTTTGGTGGGTTTGCTTTCCAGCAAGCATGTAGCTGCTTTCAGAGCTTCTGATGTATTCTCAAACTTTGAAAAAGCTTTCAGCTTCACAATCTGTTGTAGGGTATCAAGGAACAGTTAGATTTTCAATCTCAAAATTAAGCATAAAATTTTAAAAAAATGCCCATTTGAAATCCCCATATGTTTCAAGCATTTCATATAAAGGGCAGGCTTAAAAAAGGGGAAAATTACCTGTCTAGCAGAATCTGGGCTGTTAAACTCTTGCCCCAAACCCTGAAGCAACACCAAGTTAAAATCAATACCAGAGTAAAAATGGCGAAACAAAGTTATTGCGTTTGTAATAAAGATTATTAATTTACCTCAAATTTAGAGAGCTTCCCTTCGTCCAACACTTTAAAAAGGGCAAAACCCGCCGGAGTTTCGAATAAAACTAACATTTTTTTCTTCTGTTTTTGGGTAGCAGCAAGAGCTTTGTTTCGAAGAAGAGGACGAATAAGAAGAAGGGGGCACCGGCGATGGCGTGACTGTGAGGTGACGGAGTGATAGCGCCGGCGGTGTGAATTGTTAGTGATTGAGTGGGACGGATAGTAAGAGTGGCTGTGAGTCAGGGTTTAGGGTTTTGTTTTTGAAAAGAGTTGAGGTGTAATTCTCAGTTTTGTCCTCTGTTTTTTGGGTTATTTGCAACTAGATGGCCAAGATGCGTTTATTAATGAAGACCCCCCCCCACGTGATTTCAGTGTTTAGTTGGCCTCTGTTAGTTGGAGGAGGGTAAAATCGTAAAGCATATGAAAATTACACAGAAAATGCTCAGTTTTCAATGAAGTTAAAGGTCAAACTTAAAATATCAATAATTTATTAAAAAATCGATAATATTAAGAATCTTAATATTTAATCTCAATATTATGTGTTATTCATTTATTAGATGATGTATTTCATAATTTATAAAATTACTTAACCTTCATTCAATAAATTAATATTATATCAATTAAAATTTAAATTAAAATTTAGACGATAAAATATCTCACGTTACTCTTAAAATATGTAATATTGTTGGTTGCTTTAACCTTTGATCGACACAATGACAGTGCTTTGAAGGTGTTTGAATGAAATGTTTAGTTGAAGCTTAAAGTTTAATATCGTTGGACATTTTATTTTAGGTTTGATTTTGGAGAGACGGATATGTGAAACAAAAGAATTGGGCGGAGTCATTGTCAGTGGGGTAAAGGATTATAAGACCAGATGTTTCTTTCTATAATTCTCTCATGGAAGTTTGCTGTAGATAAAACGAAATCATGAGGGGTAAAATTGTCATATTACGGTAGTAGTAGTTTTGGCGCCAAAAGTGAGTGCAGGTTTCAGGGGCTTCAGGCTTTGATTTTGCTACAGGACATTTGGTACTTTCCTGGTCAACTAACAGTCAACAAGAAAAATTAACCGAAGTCACCTCGCCAGGGGGCTCTTCACTAAATAACGCATCTTCGCGGTCCAGTTGCAAATAGCCCAAAACACTGGGGTGAAAACTAAGAATTACCCAACCCGACACCCACAAGCTGAATCCCCTTATATGGATGGAACAAGCCATGCAGAGCAGAAGTTTGAATGCATTTTGCAAAAGATATGAAAACTGCGATGACAATATCCACTAGAAGAACATAATTCAAAGCAATATTTGATCAATACGAAAATTGACAGCTCTCGAAACATTCGGTCGCGTAAGATCATGAACGGAAAACTACCGACCAGGATGTTTTATTGCAAATCGTTGTAGCACGAAAAATTTCGTAAACAATGAGCTCGTACATTCTCATGAATTGTGACCTTCATTTTAGCTAAACTTGAGACCTCATTTCATCTTCAACTGGTACTTACAAATATACATGCATCTCTATGTATAAATATAAATTAAAAAAGAAAAAAAATGGAGAAACCATAGGAGAAAATGCCAAAGAACAAAAACTTTAGTGTTGGTAATACTACATGCACCTTGTTTGGTATTATCTCAAATGGATAGCAAGATCTGGTTAAAAGATTCTTCTAGTGACGCCTCATCTCCTTGAATATATTTGAAACCCTTGGGGCTAGCCCTGGAAGTTTTTTAAACAACTGCAGAAAGAACACAATTAGATAATCAGAAGCTAGCTACGAAATATAGAGAGGATCCACATAAGAGGAAAGCCACCCATTCAATTATTACGGAGCACTAAATGGAATTTCCATCTAAAGGTTGATTAGATAGTGGAGAAACAAAAGTTCTGAATTGAATAAGAATCCTAAAAATATAATTCTAATTAGGTTGAAGGTTCGAGTTTCATTCATATCAAGGTTAAGGTTCTGGTAAATCTCTTGATTGGAATAACTCAGTTTATGGATCCCACTTGAATTATTCTGATCTAGTTGACCACACCAGGGGAGATGAACAATGTACAACGGGAACTTGCTACTTCAAAGTTTCCTAATAAATTTATCTCGTTGCACAGTAAGCTATAAGAAATGAGAACAATTAAACGTGTACAAGAAAATTGTACAGAACATACCCAAAGCTTCACACATGCATCCATAAAAACTGGGACCACACAGACAAAAGTGATTATGGCAGACTCATCAGCTTCAATACCATAATGCTCAAGAATTATCTCCACCAGAGTCTGCCAACCAGATTCAGAATGATACCTGCATGGATAAAAATCTTTTATGTCATTTTTCAGAAGCACAAAATTCACTTGCATAAACATGAACAAGGAAAAACTATTTATAATGTATATCAGAAAGAGAACTAAAATCCTGCAAGGTATTAGGCATTTGGTTACAAGAAAAAGCTAAATGAACTGATATAACTTTAATGACTTTATCAACTTCTAATTTATAAAATATTTAATGGATGGAATTTCTCTTACAGCGAAGGAAATTTTTCAGAGAAGAAAATACTTATATCTGTCATGAGAATATTCAATTTTGTAAAACTCTTCAATGCAAGCCAACTAACCTAATGAGTATAGTAATTTCTTCTTTTTTTTTTTGGGGAATAGTGAGTGTAGTAACATTAGTAAATAATAAGGACTTGTTATCCACTGTAAAGAGCAGAAAATATTACCCTAAAAAAATATCTGTGACGAGAATAATTAAGAAAGCCTTCCCAGCATCTGAGATGTTATTTATTATTTTATAACCAGTAAATTTCAGCAAGGCTACCTGCAAAATTGGGAAGCAAGAAAAGAATAAAATTGTTAACAAGAATAGAAATTTTTTGTGCAGATTGTGGATTTCAAAGAAAAACATATGGTTTTATGAACTGGCAGAAGGCTTGAGAAACACCAACATTCAAGTTATATACCATGAGAAGACGATATCAATTCATCCCCATTGTAGTTTTCACGGGAAGTCCATAATGTTTGATGAAAGATCAAAGTAACCAAACTAATCCAGAATGACGACATCATGCTGACTAATAATCAGCATAGTTTCTCTAATTTTTAGCAACCATGGGTTGTTCTTAAAAAAATAAAATAAAAATTTAATAGCATTATAGCAGTATATGAAGTCATAAAGCAGGAAATAAACTGAAAATTTTTACATGCTTAATCAGCAAATCAAGAAATGTTGCCAAATTCAGTCTGCAGTAATTTTTACAACATGATAGAGCAGATAATAAAAAGTATTGAGAGCTATTCTGACTCATGGAGCACAAAGGGCATGAACTCTACCCACACATTCGCACTAAACTGTTTCCCATTCATAACAATGAAGAAATAACACCTAAACTGTTTCGCCTGATTTACTGAAAGGTTATGCTTAAATAACCCAAGATAACCTTTTGGCAGGCAAGTGCATTGAATTTATTGCAAGGTCATGCTTAAATGGATTCAAAATGATTCCATATGTTCTTTTATGGTCATTCACTTTCTTGGACTTATGGCTCATCATATATGTTCTACATTACCCCCAACATCGAAGGTTTGTTCTACAGATCGAATTGGATGGTCCTGTAATGTTTACATTTTGTTTCTCTTTTTGAAATGAAATAACAGTGGATCAGAAAAGAATTATTTGACTTAAAAATAGCTAGATTCTGGAAGGAACTGGAACAAGAAGAAAAAAAGATAAACTTCTCACTGATGGTGAGTTGCAAATCTCAAGCTACATTCGAAGCTCCTCTACTGTACATGTTTTGATCTATTTTCCTTGCACAAATTAAATTGATGTGGATATAACTCAAATCACTAATTAATCCAGTATAATTCTTTTATTCCCCACCACCCCACGCTCCGCGCGGGTAAGAAAAGCAACAATTGTTTCAATTTACCATTCAGTTTTTGTATTCTATTAGGCTAAAAAATCATTTTTAGCCTTGACAATCAACAGCCACATAACCTTCAGCTCTATAGGAAAGTCTAGACCTACAACAAGTGTCTTTAGCACTACGAAGAAAAGGATTAACCATACAACAATAGCTAGGATAATGATAACTCTAATAACTAGGTGATGCTTTTACTATGAAAATGATTCAGGAAATAAAATAAATGAGGAAAGAGAAGAATAAAAACAAACTCACTTTACTCTGATTGAGGTATAAAAGAATGAATAATGAGATCCCGAAGACCAAATCTGACCATATATTGGCAAATGCTTTACGGTTCTCTAACCTCCTCTCATCTCTCAACTCTAACCTGTCGAAGCAATAACGAAAGCTGATGAATAAATGCATTTATTAGTATAATACTATAATCAACTTTGAACTTTATGTAATAAAGACTGCAGAAGAAGAAGTTTTTGGGGAAATATTATTAAAGGATCTAAAATTGACAATAATAAGAACAAAAAGGAGATAGTATAAGGAATGTGAGCTCGACAATGAGCACAGAAAAAACTCAAACTTACGCTTTATCTCGTAACTCCCACCAAACCTCCTCATCTGAAAGAGGTGGAGATTTTCCAATCTCAACCTCAAGCCGGAATCTTGCTTTCTCAGTTTTTAATACCTTAACCATCTCAAGTTTTTGACTTCTTCTCACATCAAGCATCTGTGCTGCAAGTGGCACAGTCTTTACATATCTGTACAAAAAATAATGGTTACTAGATACCTTTAGCTGAATTTATTAGGCCTACTCTCAACAACAATAACAAAAACCATGTGTTCTTATACACATCTTTATGAGTCTCATAAACTGTTTAGCACAGAATGTAGTTAATGATGGCAGCTGACAAGATCAACTTCAACACTGGTGTCAGCAAGTTCTAGTTGAGTAGGAACCCTAATGTGAATGAGCTAAGATGAAAAGAAACAGGTCAATCTCCAAATAGAAAGTAGAAAAAGAAATTTATTTAATTAATTGCCTAACACAAGATGATTATTTTTGAAATCACTGAAAAACCAAAATTATCAAGAGAAAAAATTAAATTAGATTAATTTCTTACTTATCATTGGCATAAAAATATCATATATTAATAATTAAGGGAGAATAGTAATTCTTCCCCCCCCCCCAACAAAAAAAAAAAAGGAAGAATTGTAACTAACATGGGGTCAAGTAGCTGATTAATTACATCTGCAGCAGAAGCTTGCAGCTAGATGATTATTCCACAAAAAATTAGATAGAAGAATACATAAATTAGGCAAAGAATAATACTTATGTATTTTTGTTATGCGATTATAAGTTAAATACTTGAGCTATGATTCTTGAATTCAATGATTACCTGTCTAGAAAAGGCATGAGAACAAAATCATGAACCACAAAGTCCAAGGCCCAAGGTATAAGTATCAGTAATGCCAAAAATTTAGCCTGAAACAACAGGGAAATTGCTTAGGCCATCTTGCCATATAACACTGCTAGAATGACAAATTATCAGCTGGTCAAGATATCCAAACTGCTAAAAGGAAAAAGTATATGATTGCCAAGGGTAGTCATAAAAATTCAAAATCAAACATGGTACGTCATAATTCAGATCATATGAAACTCACAAAAACATCAGACACGATATGATTGTAAATATTCAATGACAAGTTATAGAAAGTTCCATCATTTTTATTCCTCACTCATTACTCCTAATTTGGATTGTTGATTTTCGTAATGTAGCTCTCAGGTCATCCCTAAATATTCTATCTAATTGACCAATCAACTTCTCCTCACTCTTGCAGGAGTAAAACATGAACAAAGAGCACTTAACAAAGCCTCCATACTATATACTGAATTGGGCTTCTTTTTTAAATATTCCCTAAAATTAATTACTTTAAAACCAGACAAGATTTAACAAAACAAGAAAAATGAAGAAAACTATATTGAATGAAAAAAATGAGAAGAGTTTAAATATCATGAAGGTGAACACTTAGAATTTGTGTACAGAGCTTATACAGTTTTCATGTAAATGGGCTGAGAAATCAATTCTCATAGACTTCTATAAAAGAAATGAAATCATTATAATCATGCACAGATAATTCAGTAAGAGAGAGAGAAAGAATAAGTGAAAGGTAAAATACTTTTGGCCTCTTTCAACTTTTGGATCATATCATGGTCAGCCTAAGTGGATAAAAAATGCATCAAAACCCCTATGTGGCAGGGATTCCTACCACACTTTGAGAAATTCCCAGAGAGATTTTCATAAATTTGAGGGTCTTCTTCTAACAATCTGAAACTAAGGGGAATGTTTTGAAGAATCCTGATACATCCCAGTTAACCTGTATCTGCCATTAAACTTTTCAAAACATAACATCAGATAGATGATATTGTGGTGAGAGCTGGAAGAAGGGGCAGTTGTGGAAATAAAATAAAAGAAATGGAGTATTGAAGCACCATGAATCCAAAAGCTTAAATTGACAGGAAATGGCTAAGCTGCCATTTAAAACTAAAAAGACACATGAAGTGAAAGACGTTATTTTGAGTTCATTCATATTATTAAGTGAAGTTGCGAACTTCGCCTTAGGTCTGCCATCTTTCAGCAAGTTTATAACATATCAGAGTGTTGCCTCTCTAAAAGGCTTTCAACAACCAAACATACATAACTACTATTAGAGTTTGAACACTATATTTGAGAATTGCCAGGCTTAATGGTGTCTCAACATGGTGTCATAGCCTCCATTCTACCAGTCAGTTATAAAAGAGGTTTGCGGTTGGATCTTCGGGTATGTTTGTGAATGTCTAATCCACGTGTTTATTTGGTTGCATTTGGATCCACCTGATAAAGTTCATTTTATTAAACTTCAGCAATGAACGCGAGGGGCAATGCCACAGTTTCCTATTAGCTAAAGATTTTGGGACTAATGATTTCTCAGCAAGCACGGATAAAATGTTCTTTGCATTAATCAACTCTGCAACTAGCATTATAATTCCAAAGCTCCAGCAGAAAAGCATAAATTTACAAATAACAAAATGGACAAGAAAAAGCACATTTTCAGGTGAAGCAGATGCATATTTCATACAAGGCAAGGGGGTTTAGGTTGTCAAGTTTAAATTAGCTTGCCCAGGCATTCATTTCTGACTGTATAAGTCCACTAATTTTAAAGCAACAGCAAAGCAGGCCAGGTACCAATGAGTGTTTTTTTTTTCTTTTAATGCCAGATCAATTCGTCAATGTAAACATCCATTTACGTATTAGCAGAAAAACATGTTACACTCATTCAACAACCACTACTAGATAGTGAACATTACAACAAAATTACACATAATTACTTACCGAATTCGTAGAAGCATACCGGAAAACCCGATCTTCGTACAAAATATCATTTTCTTCTGTGCCAAGAACCAAGTCCCTTACTGACTCAACCAACCCCCTTTCAGGAAACAACTCACTCAGATCATTCCCTTCCCAAATCCCATTACCGAAATCTTGACTCCAAGAAGAATCAGCACCATTTCCATGATTATCATCCACAATCCAGTCCTCCCACCTCCTATTCTCTTCATTCCTCATGTCTTGTTGTGCTTCCCTCAACTCTACAATAGCCTCTGCCCTCCTCTTCCACGCCTCAAACTTCTCATCCTCTGATAACTCCCCATCACTAGAAATATCATTCTCCTCTTCAGTCAAATCATTATCTCTCAAACCAAACCAATTCCCATCATCATCGAGAAAGAACCTTTGCCACCAACTTCTCTTACCCTTTGAATATTTATTTCCACTACCCTTTTTCGCATTTGGGATGAACCCACAAAGCCTTTGTTTCTTGCCACTAAATTGAACCAAACAGCTAGATGAATTGTGCACAAAAAGTGAGTTTCTAGTTCTACACTTGTTGTTTTGGTCAATGAATAATAAATTATCACATAAAACCATTGAAGTGCTCATCAACAACATTAACATAAAAATAACGACCCCAAAATTTTCAGCCTCTCAAAGCAATAAAGCATGACTTAACTGTTCATTGAATACATGCATAAGCTAAGCAACTAACATTCTTAGAGCAAAATTGAACACAACCCACTTCAGAACTCAAGAAATGCTGCATGAGAAACTGCAAATTGCTAGCATTAGAAGAAAAAATTCAATTAAGAAATAAGAAGCCAGAAAAGCAGAAGCTAGGAGAAGCAAAACTCACGCGTATGAATAATATAGATGGTTGCATGATAATTTTTTAGCATTTTTGTTGTGTGTGCGTATATATATGTAAATAATATCTACAGATAAAGCGATAAACTTTCTCTTTTTAAATTTTAATGGGAAAAAGAAAAAGAATTCTCCTTTCTGAAACAATGAAGGATATTATTAATTAACTTCCTGAAATATTTCATATTTTCACTTACTCCCTTAATCTCTTCTTCAATTGTATATAAGTCTCACAAAATCTGAAATTAGTAAAATCAATCGACAATCATAAGCACTCAAGACATGAGCAATTACTAGGCTTTAGTGGTCCATATACGATCGATAAATGATTTGCAAGCTAATTTGTGACAGATTGCTTAAAAGTATTTATACCGTGAACGTTCATTTTTAGCTTTTAAATAAGAGAAATGGTAAGTGTGCTACTTTCGCAAATGAAACTTTTTTATTACTTCTATTCTTTAAAAAATATGTTTTCGACATATAATGGAATGAATGAATAATTAAACACGTGCTCAATAAAAGGCTTTTGAAATGAAATTTCGTTTTTCATTTGTGTCACTTCATTTTAAGTACTGTATACCTTTTAATAAATTCTTAAATAAAGCATTATTGTCTATTGCAACTAGGGATGACCAAAATCAAGTTCGGGTCCAGGTTTGGCCTTTCCAATTTCGGACTCAGATGACAATTCTCCTTCCCGAATCTAGATAAAAATCCGCATTTTCTTTCTTCAGGTCCGGTACGGGTTCAACCCAGAAAGTTGGATGGAGAACAATGAAGCCTCTGTGCTAGGGATGGCAAAATCCTCCACGGGTTTGGGGCCCCATGGAGCCCCACCCCAAATGGGAAAAATTTTTAATAATTTTTGGGGAATGGGTGGGGAGTGGGAGAAAAATAATCCCTAAATTATTAACGGGGTGGGGTTTGGTATTGTACTCCCCACCCCACCCCCACTCCAATCTCCATTATATATAAATATGTTTTTAATTTTTATTTAATAATTTTTATTTTATCAACTATAATGTCAATTAATAATTTTTTAATTTTTATGTAATATAAACATGATATGAGTAAAAGAAAATCCTACAATATTTTTTAATTTTAAAATATTATTATATTTTCTTTTCTCTTTTAAGATGCTGCTCTCTTTAAATATTTTTCACTTTTAATATTAGTTTAAGATATTGTTTCAAACTTTTAGAGATTTTTTTTTAAAAATAAATACTTTATAATATGGTGATGATTTTATTTTAATTCTCTAATTTTTAATTTACTGAAATCATATTTTTATATATACTATAAAATAAGTAAATGGAGAATAGGGTAGGGATGGGGGAATCATTCATCACGTGGGGATTTCCCATCCTCAACCCACTAAATTTATTGGGGAATGTGATGGGGAATGGAGGCAAAAATTTTTAATGGGGTGGGGAATGGGGTAGGCATCCCCACCCCTATCCCGCCCCATTGCCATCCCTACTCTGTGCATGCCCCTTTTTGACTCTCTGGAATTTGCAGAAACAATAAAAAAGAAGAACAAATTCATGGGATCTGAACTAAATTTTCCTACTTCAATAATAAAATTTACAATTACATCCATATTATGTGTTAAAATGTTGCATTTGGCTGTTCATAACAACAAAAAAATTAAATAAATCAATTCAATCAATCAAAAGAAAAGAAAGCCAAAGACGCCAACTCAAGATGCCAAACAAGAGAAGAGAGATCCCGACATCAAACAAAACATGGACAAAAAACCCGACAAGAGTGGGATTAGCAGTTGCTTTGAGGTGTCGGTTGAGGCACCGGCGAGTCCAGGAGGCGGCAGCCATGAGCGCAGTGAGTAAGGTTTGAGATCCAGCATCCACGAACAAGAGAGAGATGAGATCGAATTTGATGAGAGATGAGAGATAAGGTTGAATTTGACGGTGCCAAAGATTGTTTGTTGCTTTTGATGATGATCGATGATGAATTGACAATGATTTAAATTGATGTTGAGGATGATATTAATTGTTATTGTTGTTGATGATGAATTGACGATGGTGGATGATGAATCATTGAATTGATGTTAAGGAAGAGGAAAATAGAGGTGGCGGGTGGGTGGGGATTTAGGGTTTCTTTTCTTTTCTTTCCTTTTTTTTTTGAACTTTTGGCTTTTATATTTATATTTAATAATAAAAATTAATTAATTATTAATACTGTAGTGCGGGTCCGGGTTCAGCTGAACCCGCAACTGGACCTGCATGTATCCGGGTTTGAAAAATACTATCTGGATCTGTATTTTTCATGAGTTCGGTTCGGGTTTAACCCGAACTGAATCGTCCGGGTTGTCCGTGTCCGGGCCAGGTCCGGAAAAATTTACCATCCCTAACTGCAACCTATCTTTTTGTTAAGCTTTTGGTGAATCAAACTAAGGGCGTGTTTGAAATTGAGGTTAGACAGCTGTAACTTGAACGCTACAACAATTAAAGTGTTGAATAAACACTAACCGTTATAACTTGAAAATTATGTTGATATGATTCTTCACTTGTATAATAAAGAATATATTTTATCTTTAATAATTTTGTCAATATTATTATTTAAAATTTATATATACTACATATTATTAATTTTATTTCATACTTACAGTTTTTTTTTCTACAATAGCTGTAATTTTTAAGGTACAACACTTCAATCCCAAACATAACCTAAACCACACAAAATCTCTCTTTCTTTCTTAGTTTTGTTTGATTTGATTATATGCTTATATTCATTGTTTGTTGATTCTGGTCAATCGTTCTTGCATAAAGATTTGATCATGTCTGGATTTAGTCTTCAAGTTGTTCATCTTGTATTAATATGTTCTTGCTCCAAGGCAGTGCTTGATTTTGTAAAGTTAATAAGGTTGGTCAAATCACTATAATTTTATGTTCTTATCTAGTAATTACTAATTATATCTTTTTAAAAACTTAACAAAAAGGTGAGCTTAATATTATATCTAAATCCAAAAATAAAATGATCCTCAATTTAAGTCGACCAAAAAGCAAAATGGTCGACATCTTTAATCTTTCCATACAGCTATTTTATAGAATAATTCAAATTCATAACAAATAAAAGAAAAATAATAGCACTCTCTGGGGAACATCACCTATTTTATTTTATTGCAATATTTTAACTTAAATGAGTAATGAAGAAATAAGAAAGTTTCATTGTTTCGTCAAAACTTCAACTAAATATCTAAATAGAACGAAATTAGTTTCATGTAAAAATTTTTATTATGTGATCTATAAGATAAATCACTTGTTTAAATAGATAAACTCATATTACTGACCTACTTACTTGTTTTAAGGTATAATGGTAGAATTTATTAATTATTTTCATAATGAAAGTGATAAATAGTGGCAGACCCAAACACTTTAATTAGGGGGCTCACTTCAGACAATTTTAATTTAATTTGACATACTTACTTTTTTTTAATGTTCACAATGAGGTTCAAATTTAACATTAAAATTATTGCTATTATTTTTTAAAATTTAAGAGAAAATAATAGAATTTAAATTTTTTAGAACCGAGTATCTAAAGAAACAAAATTATATGGCAATTATAATTTAAACTAAGTATCCAAAACCACTAAAATACACTTATTACTGAATTATAAGTATTTTATTATATAAAAGATGTATTCAAATTCCTTTTATTCAACTCTTTCAGAAGTACCTTGGGGTAAAAAGTAATGGCCCAAAAGGGCCTCAAGCCCCTTCCAAGCCTTAGCTAGGTCCGCCCATAGTGATAAAGGTTATTAATTTTACTTCTTTGATGGAAAGAAGTGTAAAGTCTTTTAAGTTATGGAATATTATTGTAAAAAGGATCCCTAACCTTGTCAAATTTGCACATACTAAGAGTTTGTTTTTCATTAAAAGAGAGGCTATAAAGTGGAATAAGTAAAAAAACACCTTATGTAAATTTGAATATGTAAAAAATACTTGAAGGCTGAAGCTTGAGCCACTATGATTAGAGGTACGATCCTATCTTAATTAATTATTTTAAACCTCAATCCCTTAATCAAAACAAGATCAATTCAAGCCTTGAGTCATGCACATAGGCTATGGCTTAATAATCATGATTTGTACATTTATGTGATTCTTAATTTATTCTTTACTTAATTGATGTACAACGACGTGTATATATTCCTTCTCTGTGAATTGAATAATACAGCCATTTTCCATAGACATTAGTTTGTATCTATTAATTTCCTATTAGTATCATCTTTCACCAATATGTATATCCTGCAAGTATGGTATTCACAAAAGCTTCAAAAAGTTTTATTTGAAAAATTATGTAGAAAGGTTAAACTAAAATCTTCATTCAATCATAATTCGATAACCTTTGAGAAAAAGAACTAGAGTTAAAAAGAGAAAAAATCTTAAAAGTTGAAAATTTGTTCAAGTAAAAAGAAAACTATATTTGAATTAGATTGGAATGTAATTAAATAAAGGGCGAGGCTATTTGAACTTACTAAACTATTCAATAAACCCATTTATTAAATAAATTCACCCTTCACTTTTTAAGATTTAAGTTTAACTCAACAGACTCTTATAAATACCCAAAGTGCCATAAAAAAAATGTTTAGATTTACTAAGCCAAAAACTAAACTTTTGTTCAATTAGTTTACACCAAACATAAACTATATTTTCAAATATTTATTTTGGAGCAAAATTTAATTGCTGAACGTGTGTTTGAAAAAATATCTATACAAAATATTTATATTGATTTAGTTTATTTTTTGGGTTTATGAGTTTATTGTGATTGTATTAGGGTTTCTCAATCTATTCCTCTGAATTAAAATACCTAATCAATTTGAGTATCTCAAATTTATCAATCACATCAAAAGTACTTGAAAAATCTTTTAGAGGTGCTTGTCATGAATCTTTGTTTTATTTTATTTTCTTTTGCTTTACTTAGGGCTTATGTCGCACTTTGATAAAATTAGTTTGGTTATTTCTATCTGCACTAAATTTTTTTGAACATATTAGAAAATAATAATCAAAATGTTCAATTATAATAAATCATACATTCATATTTCCTACGATATCTTAAATCAAACAAGCAACTTTTGATAGGATATTTTAATAACGAAAAATTATTTTGAAAGGTGGGTTTAATAAGTAATCTAGTGGGCTAAAAATAAACCCATAAAAAAAAAGAAAGTAATTTGAGTCTCATTAGAGATAACAAGGGGTTAAATCAAAGTGAGATGATTTAAATCTACTAAACTATTTATTAACCAACCCTTACAAAATATTATAATTGCAGACACTAAATATATTTGATAAAAGGAGGTTTTACTCTTTAGACCCAATTCTACGTTCATTGTAGGTTAGAGCAATTATCTACTGACCACCTATTTTTTTAAGCTTTTTAAAAAATACAAAATTCTTTTTTTTGGTTGAATTCCACCTGAAGTTACATTTCTTTGCACCTGTTCACTTTCGTTTGTAGATTGTTATAACATTACTGACGTCATGGGGCAAATTGGTCATTTCACCAATGCAGCCCCCCAAAATGTCGTTGTTTTGCAACTTTGATTAGAGAAAAAGGAAAAGAAAAAGGCAAAGTGGTCAAGAGTAGAGCAAACAATGAGAATAGTCATTGTTTGTTCACACATTGGTTGACCCCTCACCATGCATGAAGAACCAGCAAAGAATTGTAATTTTTCATTTGGGGGGCAAAACAGTCATTTGTTCAAGATTCCGTTAGTTTTTCTAACGTTCTCCAGACGGAAGTGAATAGGTGTAAAGAAATATAACTTTAGGTGGAATTCAGTAAAAAAAAAAGAATTGTGTATTTTTGAAAAAGTTTGAAAAAATAGGTGGTCGGTGGATAATGACCATTTTCTGTAGAACCTTAAGTTGACAGTTTTTATTGAAATTAATCTTATAACACATACATTTTGGTTTGGGAAGGAGAAAATCAATATTGGGGAGAATGTTAGTGATAAAAAGGAATAAGTGTGTTTTCCATTGAAATTTTGATTTTTTTTTTCAAGTTGATATTCAAAATTTATTTAAATAAAAACATTTCAAATACCTTACGTTTGTTTGTAAATAAACCACCAAAATATACAATGTTGATACAGAAATCTTGTCAGTAGAGTTGCCACCAAACGTCACACCAACACTTAATTTTATTTGTTGGGAAAATAGCTCAGCATTGCAGCTTTTCCACTTGAGCAGACAACTTCAACCACAAACTTGCTAATTGGACCACCTGTGCTTACAATACTTAATTAGAGGGTTGTCGAATGTTTTTTTAGATGAAAATCCTCTAACGCTCAAGTTACTAATCGAGCTTTTTTTTTTTTATAAAAAATCTTGTGCCACAATCCTGTGACTTTATTATAACTAATTTGAATAAAAAAGATTGTTTTTAGAAAGGGAAAAAAGACAAAGTCCAGAGAGTTATCAAGAGAGAGTGAGTATATAAAAATCAAGTAAATAGTTGTCCAACCTTCTTTATCTTCATTTTCTGTAGCTTTTATACCCAACCATAATTATCGGCTTCTTCTTCCCCACGATCATTATTGGGTCGGTAACATAATTTTGGGTGAATGGCCGCCAAAACTGCCGTTGAAGGAAATCCACGTGTTGGTAACTGCAGTTGAGTGGGTTTTGTGCCCGAGCTCTTTGGAGGAAAACCACGTGTTGACCTTTGACCAAGTCTTTAATCCTAATTAATTCTGGTTTCTCATTGCATGCCATACGCCCAACTACAGTCACATGGCCAACGTCACATCTCATTGGGGATGACTTTCTTCGAGGCATCGTTTTAGGCCAAGGGGAGCCCGCTCTGGTGTGTTCTTCACCTTGAAAGATAGCAATAACCAGTAAATAAGTTTAGAACCCAACTGCCTCTTTGCCATTGAGTATATCTTTGTGTTTGACTTTAGATTCTCTTTATTGCATTGTTAATTTCATTATATCATTAATCTCATCATTTATTTTATTTTATTTAGTTTACAAAAATTACACTGTTAAGATTGTTGTAGCAAGTCCTATAACATCAATTCATGTGGAGACGATCTTGATACTCATAATTATATTACCTATTGTGTACACTTGTACATTGACACTTCACCACTCAACCTGACCATTTAGCTTTAGATGGGTAGGTGAGCAGAACCTCAATTCTATGTCCAGATTTTCACAAAACTCCATGAAATTGTGATTATTAAACTGCCTTTATTGTTTGCTATAAGGGCATACAGAATCTCGTATTTGTATATAATGTTTTTCAAACAAAATCAGTTGTCTTCTTTTCAGTTATCTTACTGAGGGCCTCGACCTCGACCTAATTAGTGAAATAATTAATTGCTATGATGGCATGGGTTATTGCTCCTCATCCTTTTGGTAGGGCTCTATCAGATTGATTCCGCATTTTACGAAAGGCCATGGTGAAGACATGGTAGTAAGTTTCTTCAGTGGCTGTGCAGGGAAGCTAGCGAAGCTCCAGTAACTCTTACAACTCTTAGTTTTCTTCTGTGCATCTCAATGCATCGCTGACCAAAAGTATTATTGCCTTAGAACTTTAAAGGCTAGCGATTTTGCTCTTGAGTGGTTCTCACAAATTCCCTCATGTACTTCACTCATCACTTAATCAGCTTCATTATCATCTAAACATCATAAAAGGGGCAAGGTATACCTTCATCGATATAATAAACCATCGATTAGAGTGTATCTAGCTGCTTGACATCTTAGCTTTTTTGCCTGCTTTTTATGTGTTAGCAACGTCCCATTTCAAAAATAGAAGATGTTGGGGAGGACTTAGTGTAAGATTTCTAGGTATCCAACGAAAAAGATTAGTCTTTTAGGTAGAGTGACCTACCACCTTATAAACCTGAGTATCTCTAATTCACTAGCCAATATGAGACACAACTCAACAATTCCCCCCGGGATGAAACCACCACCTGACTCCGATTCTTTTGTCTGACACACCTAAGTTACTCTACCACATTCCGGCTACTAGGGTTTAATTCTAATGCCACTTGTTGGGGGGACTCAACATAAGATTTCTAGGTATCCAACCCAAAAGACTAGCCTTTTAAGTGGAGTGACCTACCACCTTATAAACCCAAGTATCTCCCCTTTACTAGCCAATGTGGGATACAACTCAACATGAGATAATTGGATCTATCCATGAGTCCTTGCATCTACATTCAACACATTTACTTCCTGCTTGATGCTTGGGGAAGCTTTGATTTTCACTAGTGCAGATCTTGGCATTTTCGCATCCAACATTGTTGCCATCCTCATTAAAATGTCTGATCGACAATTTTATGTCCTCGATATTTGCTCGACTTTTGCTCGACTTCTACTGCCTGAAATATATTCATCAACTACCTTGACTTTTTTAGATACAACTCCATCTTCTCACCTCTTGCTTAGAAACTTGTACTGAGATGATTGGCCACAAGCTGAGAATCTATTCGAATTTTCACCTTACCGGCTCGTACTACTAATGCCAACTTTAATCCTACGATAAAGGCTTCATATTCTGCTGGATTATTTGTTACTTCGAACTCAAACTTTAATGCATATGAGACTTCCACATCATCTGGGCTATGCAAAATGACCCATGCTCCTGCTTCTTATTCTCCACAAAATCCATCTGTCATCACCAGCCCGACTCCATTAGTGTTTGTTTGCTATTTGATTGCTACCTGCCTTTTCATTTGGTTCTATACATTTAGCAATAAAGTCAATTAATGCTTGTGCTTTAATTACTGTTTGAGGTTTATAACTTCTATCGAACCGCTTAGTTCCACATACCACTTTACCAAGTGATCAGAGGCTTCTGACTTTTCCAACATCTGGTACAGTGGTTAGTCTGTCATCACGACCATTGGATGCGCTAGAAAGTAGAGTCTAAACTTTTGAGTAGTCATAACTAGTGCTAGTGGCCACTTCTCCATTTCGGATATCTGGTCTCGGCATCTAGCTAACTGAATTTGTGACCCATTGAAACACTATCAAGTATAAATACATCACATCACATTCTCGTGATATTGACAGCAGTAGGGCTCTGAGCAAGTACTCCTTTAATTGTTAGAATGCCTCCTCACACTCAATTGTGCATTCTGTCTTCTTTATTTTCCTTATAATTTGGAAGAATATGTGGCAAATGTTCATTGCATGTGATATGAACTGGTTTGTTACTGCTAGCTTGCTCGTGAGGCTCTATATCTTCTTGAGTGTACGAAGAGACTTTATCTCTATCATTGTCTGAATCTTCTCAGGATTTGCTTCGATTTCTCTATAGCTTACCATGAATCCTAAGAACTTTCCTGAGCTTACCCTAAATACACACTTTTTAAGGTTGGCCTTAATCCTATCTTCTCACCAGCTCGAAAGTCTCTTTCAGGCGTTTTATGTGTTGAGCCAAGTTTTTAGATTTGGTGATCATGTTGTCCACATACACATTTATGGTGCAACCAATGAGCGGTTTGAAGATTTTGTTCTATAGGCTCTGGTATATTACATCTACATTCTTAAGTCTATAGGGCATCACCCTGTAATAAAACAATATTTAATTAATAATAAAGGTTATATGCTGTTCGTCTTGCTCGAACATAGGGATCTGATTATGTTTGAAAACTCATCCATGAAAATAAGTCATGTCTAGTGGTTGAATCAATTAGCTGGTCGATTCTTGTCAGAGGGAAGCTATCTTTCGGGCATGCATTGTTGAGGTTGGTGAAATCCATGTACATTCTTTACTTCCCATTAACTTTCTTTATTAACACTACATTAGAGATCCACTCGGGGTTGTTAACCTTCCGTATAAAGTCTACTGTAGATGTTTTTCCACTTCGGCATTTATGGTATCGTATCTTTATTGGTTAAAACTCTTCCTCTTGCACTTTACTGGTCTGGCATTTTTGCTTATCGCCAACCTGTGGCAAGTTAATTTGGGATTTATCCCTGGCATGTCAACATGCGACCAAGCAAACACATTAACATGAGCTCGCATGCATTCTACTAGCCTAGTCTTTAGTTCTTGCCCCAACATCGATCCAATTTTCACCGTTTTCTATGGGCCACCGTATTTTATACTTACGGTGTCTGTTTCTTCAACTAGTTCCTGTATTTCTTTTTTTTTTTTAGTTTCCTAGCACCACCAGCGAGGGTATTTGATTATTTTTTTTGGCTTCTATTGCGTAGCATCCTCTAGTAATTCTCTGATTGCCCTTCACAACTCTCACAACGCCATTCACCATATATTAAGTGTAAGGTAATTATTATATTTTACCGCTTTACTAATCCTTAAGAAGGACTTGCCCAAGATTATCTTATATGGGCTATCATTATTGACCATCACAAAGTCCAACATCATTATTAGCTGACAATTCCACCATCCCTAAAGGGGTTAATCTTTATCTTTTAAACCCCTTTGTTGGTTATTTTAACTCAATTGCTATTGATATCAATGTGCAAGTGTACACAACAAGTAATAAAATGATGAATATTCAAGATCGTCTCCACAAGGATTGATGTTACAGAAATGCTACAGCAATCACGATAGTGCAAACTTCCTTCTATCTAAAGAAACAAAATAAAGTTGATTGACTAATAAAATTAACAACTTAACAAAGTAAATGCAATGATGAAAGTAAATTAGACGGTTTGCGCAAAAAGAATTAACTAAGAATAAGGTAGTTGAATGATCAAACTTTCTTGATGGGATGATTGTTTTGTTTAAACTAACACCAGTTGCTGTAGCAACTCCTATAGCACTGAGCAGAATTACCTTGCATCCTCAGCTGTCGCTTGTTGGACTTCTCATACTCTGATGCAACCTAACAATGACCAGTTGTTATATTACATAAGATATGACTTTACAAACATATACTCTGTCTACCTTATAAGGTGAATCTCTATATTTAGTTCATCACAAATCTTAACTCAAGTGTGCCCTTTTTGAGACTCAAGTTAAACTCAATCCAAGAAACTTGCCTTAAGATCAAATATTACTCTAATAATTTTTACTAAGACAGGTCTTTTTGCGACTCTATCTTAATTTGAATCTTTAGATGGGAGGTCAACCGAAATAATGATTGTAATAAAAGCTATTAAAGTAAAATGCTACAGCAATCTTGCAGCAACTCATAAGAACAGTCAAGAACCCATCTAGATTATTTGTCACTCAACTACAATCAAATTTAGTTCATAACTTAGAAAAGAAAAACAAACAGCAAAGTATCAGCCATGAAATACATCGTTTCAATCAAAGAGTAAGTAAGGGCACAAGTAAAGAATGATGAAAATTGGATCCAAATAGTTCTGCAGATTTCATCAATGGTGCAGACTTGTTATCTCTTGAATTCTGTTTCTTCCTTATTTTTCTCTTGATTTTTTCGATGTTGATTCACGGACCTTTTTCCATATGATGCGTGCTCTTTTTATAACTGAAAATTAGGGTAAATGGAAACCTAGAGCGCGTATAAGTCAGATTTGGAAACTAAAGATCGCAATTCTGCTAGTATCTCGCACGAAATTTTCTCTGTCGTTGTTCCAGGATTGCTACAGCAATGGTTGCTACAGCAACTGCACTGTTCCAGATTTGTTTCAATTCTTTTGTAGCCATGTTCTTTTTTTATTTTTGCAAGCCTATTGTATCAACAATCATTCCTTGAAATTTGAGCTTCCGGACACCTACAATTATGCACATAATTTAAGCACGAATTATTTCAAATCAAACAAAATTTATTAAGAATAACTTAAAATAAATGTTTATGCAAAATATAACAAAAATGCAATGAAAACACATCATTTACTCTATAAGTAATATTGATTTAAGTCTAAAAGTACCATAATAACTCTCATTTCATAGAGTTATCACCCTTCAAAGGGGTGTTAACATGTTCCAGCCTTAAATCCGTGATCCTTATCTTATCCAGGGTGGATTTGAAGAGAATATCCACCGAACTTCCTATCAAATCTCTTACTCGCAACATTCGTTTTTATCACCAAGGCATCCTTATATGGGTACAACACTCCTTTCTCGTTGTCCTCTGTCCATATAATGAGGACTTGTCAGGTTTTTGGTTGCTTTGCTGCTGACATGTTGAAGAGTACATCTCTGCTAGTAATCGTATATCTCCCGAAGTTCTTGTGAGCTCTGTTCGAATCTTCAGTCAATGTCGGGCCGCCTGTAATGACGCGAATTGAAGGTTCCTTATGCATTATATCAGTATGATATTTTTCTATCATATGTTGTTGATCTGTAACAAGATATAAACCATCAATAACTCATCCAGGTATCGATTCCTTATGAGATCCTCGACTTAATTTCT
The DNA here is from genome assembly GCA_030449895.1 of Citrus mangshanensis. Lineage (NCBI taxonomy): Eukaryota > Viridiplantae > Streptophyta > Magnoliopsida > Sapindales > Rutaceae > Citrus > Citrus mangshanensis. The sequence goes on from JASUUJ010000161.1 coordinate 8,929,388, forward strand.
TAAGTCACGACATTGAAGCGTGGTGTGCCTATGTGTATTGTGGAATTTACAGACCTTGATCTTTTATTGCATGGAACAGTTCTTCCAGCGAGACCTTCAATGTTGTATACTGTCCATATGTTGGACTCTGGTCAATTACTTGCATGACTCTATCTCGGGGAAAATCATTGTAAGCTTGCATGGATGGTGGTTGATTTAGCTAGTTAAGTCTACTGTTGTGCGTTGGGTTCACCATTAGAGCGTGGTGTTAATGCTTCCTCCAGCGATCCCTGCTTTGATAATGATGAGAAGGAACCTACGGTGGTGGTTTCTGGTAGTGTTGGCACGAAGCTGCTCGACAACTTGCTCATTTGCTCAATGGTGGCTTTTCACTTTGTCGAAGTAAACTGTCACCTTTTTTAGCCTTCTTTCCTCGTTGTTTTAATTCTTTTAACTGTTCACTCCTAATTCTTGAGGCCTTTTCTACCTCGATCTCAATGTCCCTGTTTGCCTGCTCATAAGCCATGAAATATGACTGTATAGTTAGGTTTATCAAATTATACCACAATCGTCATTTCTCACTTATTTTTTTAGTCACCTCAAGTCTTCAAGATGATTGAAAGACCCAAAATCGAGGGTGGCTCGGTGATAACTTTTCACAAAGTATCTAAGAGGCTCATTTTCCTCTTGTTTGATTCCCAACAGCTCCATTATATCATCTTTCAGAGCCACAGCCCCACGAAATTATTCCGCGAACTTTAAGTACATCTACTTGAAACTTCTAATAGATCCTTAAGGTAGCTTTTGGTACCACTCTTGTGCTCATCCTTCCAATAGTGGAAATGCTCTAGATATCTAGGTATGTGTCAAACCTTGTGTCATGTCATTGAAGCGTTTAATGTACATCAAAGGGTCGTCTTTCCCAGAGAATTTGAGATTGGGAAAATAAAAATCCCTTGGTATTATGGTGTTCATAATTTCAGTGGAGAGTGAGGACTCGTTATCCAGCATGATCCTCCAACTTGGAGGCTTTTCCTGGCCTTGGATCTTATTGATAATCTGTGCCACTCTTTGTACTTCACCTTCTAATTCTACCACTCGATTAGGATTGCGTTAAGCAACTCTCTCACGCGCCCGTTCTATAGATATTATATTCTATTGAAGTAAAAATGCATTTTCATACCATTAAATTCAGCACACGACCAATTTTGAGCACACATTAAAGCCTCCAATGTCTTTGGATGAAGTCTACTATGATGTGGAGAGACAAATCTACCACTAGTACTAAATGCCGACTCAGATGCAATGATGGATACACGAATGGCTAAAACATATCTTGCAATTGCTTGCAAAGTTGGATATTTTGATCCATTTTTTTTCCATCAATGAAGTATATCGAAATCTTCAGATCTTGGAATAGCAGATTCTTTTAAATAATAGTTTAATTCTGATTTAATATGGGTCATACCACTTTGATCTACAAAAGCATCAAATTTAGCCAAACGTTTCCCAAGTTTTGAATAAGCTACCATAACTTGAGATGATGAAGTAACTGAAGCTTGAACTGGAACTTGTGAATTTTCCTTTGACTTACACCTAGCTTGATAATCTTTCAGCATATTATAACAAAAGCTTTGAACATTCTCAATCTCTTTTTGAGCATCATCTCCATACAACAAGTCAAAATAGTACTCAATTAATTTTTCTTAAATCTAGGGTTCAAAACAGCTGCCATAGTCATGAATCCATAAACAACACTCCAATATGTTTCAAACATTCCAATCATTGAGTTAGCCATTGCTCGAATTTTTTCACAATTAGAATACATCCACTCATAAATTGACAATTTAATCTCACAAATGCTTGAAAAGTAAATTTTAGATGTTGGATATTTAGTCCTAGAAAACAATGTAGTCACCTTATAAAATGATTTAAGTCTATCCCGAATTTCTTTTGCAAAAACCCAATCTTCTTCAGTGGGTAAAGATTTGTATAACGGTTCTCGTTGTTTCAAATGACGAAATACTTCTTTGAAAACCAAAGCTCTATTAAGTATTAAGTATGTAGAGTTCCATCTAGTCTTACAGTCCCGAACCAAATTGTTATTACAAGGAATATATTACATTTACGAGCTCTCCCATAAAATGTTTCTTGTCTTTTAGGTGTGGCAGACCAAAATAGAACACTACTACGAATTCTCTCAATACTATCACTACTCACACTCATCCCCTTCTTCACAATTAAATTCAATATATGAGTAGCACAATGCATGTGAAATAAATCCCCATTCAACGAAAGCGAACTACTAGAAAGCTTTTTCAACAAGATATTAATTATAACATCATTTGTGGTGCAGTTATAGACAATCAAAGTAGATAACTTATTGTCAATGTTCCACTCAAGCAAACATGACACCAAAGCTTCAGAGAGTACCTTAGTAGTATGTGGACATGGCACATATAAAAACCTAAATAAAAAAATTATTAATATCATGCAATAAGTATAAAATTTAAAAATATAATAGACTTAGTAATTTAGTGTAGAAACTATCTAATGATAGGACTTTGCAACTCCCAATTATCATTGATAAAATGTGATGTTATAGCCATAAATCCCTTTTGTTGGTTACTAGAAGTCCACATATCGTAGTAATCGCACTTCTACTTCGATTTGAGTCCAACAAGCTCATTGTTTTGGCCCTCTCGTAGTCATAAATTTTCAAGATGTCACTTTTTAGTGTGTTACGAGAGACAAACTTAAACATTGGCTGGAGAGAACCAACGAACCCTTTAAAAGCCCAATGTTCAACCATACTCAGCGGATACTCATGAATAATTATCATTTTTGCAAGCTCTTTTCTGAAGTTTCTTGATTAAAAGAAAATGTGGATACTTTACATTTTCCACTCTCTTTCTTTAAGTTGACTTAACTGTACGGTTCAACCGCATAAAACACAATCCCATATGAGTGTGTAAATGACTGGTGCCATTTTTACACTTCGCACTTAATCTCTTATTACAGTCGTTGCAAACAGCTACATATTATAATTTCCCACTAACTTTCTGTCTTTTAAAGTGTTCCCAAACATCACTAGTCAATTTACTATTTTCAATCTCACTAAAAGTAATTTCTTTTTCATGTACTGGAACTGGAGTTTGGGTTGGAGCTACCTCAATGTCTGCAAGTTCTTCACATGTTATTGGAGATTGGTTTGAAGCTATCTGAATTTCTGTTCTTGCTATAGGCGAATTATTGTTATTGAGATCAAAGGCTTGCTCCATCTTTTACCTTAAAAATTTCAATAGATTTTAAATCAATATGCAAGAATACTAATTTTAAATCGTATTAAGTTAACAAGTTAAGCTAATCGAAAGTAAAAAATTATGCATACTGATTTTAAACATACTAAATTAAATTATATCAAATTAACATGTTATTTTAACTGATTTTAAATGGTACCAAACAGCTGAAAGCATAAAATTATACATGCAGCATGCTAATTTTGAACAAGCACCTTCCACAACCACAAAAACAACTCAAAAGCAACAATAACAGAAATTGGTATGCTTCTTGTGAGGATACATTTTTTAGTGGCTATTATGATCAAAATTTTTTGGTTCCCAATTTCTGTTGGGATGGAACAAATATTGGATTAGCTGACATATTTATAGCAAAGATGAGATGAAAAATTAGCAAGGGAATTTGGCAATATCCCACTTAGATAGTTAGACAATTTACGCTAGGTTAACTATTTACAAAATCAACTTAAAAGCAACAAATTTAATAGATTTTTGATGAACTGTAAGCTATTTTTCACTTTAAAACCTAACTATTCATATCAGTTACAAATTTTTGGCCAACTCTATTGAGATTGACTTTTATATGTGACATTTTGTTAGGAAAGGCATACAAATTTCGTACCTTCCATGACCACAAAATTAGCTGCAACAACAATGGTACCTAGGCCACTGCAACAGCATGACGTGTCGTTGTCAGCAGTGAAGGGAGTTGGACGCAAGGCGCTAACTCACCGTCACAGGCTCAGGGTTGAAGACGAAAAAAAATGAAATCAATAGAGATGAGAGATGGTCATATGGGTGCGCAGCTCAAGTCAAGAGGAAATGCCTTTAGTTTTCTTTAGGTTATTACTTTATATGAGAGATGGGCCACATACACACATTTACAACTTTGGGCTTTTAGCTATTTGGTAATTTGAATAATTGCATTTTTTTCTTTATACATTTTTTAGATTAAAAAGTTTTAATTAAAATTAAATTAAAAATATTTGGAAAAAAACATTACAGGTCTGGTGGATATCCATGCAGGTATCCGTCGGATATAAGGTTAATATCAAACCCACCTGCATCCATGTGCGAGTTTTAATTTGTAATACCAAACCCGCACGCAACCGGTAAAATTACCTACAGTGGGTGAGTTTGGGTGAGTTTGCGGGTACAATTGCCATCCCTACACAATACTCAATTAATGGGCGCCAGATGGTTTTCCGACAAAAACCCTTCGGCGCTCAATTTAGTAATCGGGCTCTTTTTATGAAAAAACTTATGCCACAATCACATGGCTTTATTATAACTAATTTGAATGCGAAAGCTTAATTTTAGAAAGGAAAAGTGACAAGTCTAGAGAGTTATTGAGAGAGTGTGTGTATATGACAATCAAGTAAAAAGTTGTCTAACCCCCTTTACCTCCATTCTTTATAGCTTTTACACCCAATCAAAATTATTGGCTTCCTTTTCTCCCACGATCATTGTTAGGTCGGTAGCATAATCGTGGGTGAATGGGCATTGTAACTACTGTTGAGTGGGTTTGCCCAAGCTCTCTTGGGGAAATCCACATGTTGGTAACTATCGTTGAGTGGGTTTCGTGCCACGTGCTGACCTTTGACCAAGTCTTCGATCCAACTCAATTATGGTCTCTCCTCGTATGCCCTCCAACCAACTATACTCATGTGACTAGCCTCACATCTCGTCGGGGATGACTTTCCTCGAGGCGTCGCTTTAGGCTGAGAGGAGCTCGTTCTACTCGTGTGTTCTAGGTCATGATGTGTTCTTCACCTAAACATATAGACTAATAAAACATAAAATTTTTATTATAGTTTTAGATGTTTGTTTAGTTGAAGGGGTATAAACAAAATTAATTTGTTTAAGAAGAGTATTTTGAATATTTAAATAGGTTTGTTGAGTAAATTTTTAATTTTTAATTTGAATAGTGAGCTTAATTAGTATATATATTTATTTAATAGTATAGTAGGTCTAAATAGTCGTTCCCTCTATATCTCATTTTATCTACCACATTTTAGTGTCTATAATTGTAATATTTTGTCATTCTTTTTCTTTTGAATAGAAATTAAAATAATCATATCACAAAAGTACCTCAAAAGAATACAAGTAACAAAAAGAACCAGAACAACTCATAGTTTTATACCTGATTTCAAACCCTTGAGATATAATGAATTCGGGAAACCAACATGGCACCATACATAACAAATACAACTTAACAATCAACGAAAATAAACTAATTTCACTAGCAAGGTGAAAGTCAAATGGCAAGTCCATTGCCTCATCAAAAGTAATATCATGCAAACAACTCTTTGGAAAGCGTATATAAAGTCTACCACCAATGGGTCATTAAAATATCCACACACTATCGTTGGAGTTGACACAACAACTTTTAACATAAGCATATTATCTCGATCCAAACATCAAAATGACACCATTTAGAAGATCATTAGAAAATTACATTGAAAGAAGTTAATAAAACCAAATAAAGAAAATCAAAGAAAAATGCTGGTTAGAGAAGAAAAATAATTGTAATAGCAATAATTATAACTATTATTTCATTATAATGACAATAATTATAATGTTGTAATAATAATAATAATAATATCAATTAATATTTAAATAGGTAAAAAGGAATATTTAATTTTCTTTAAGTGCAAAAATATCAATTTATTCTCATTCTCGTTCTCATTTCTCATTCCTCAATCTAAGAAATAAACACTCTTTAATATTGTGTTTACTTATTAGAATGAGAGGGGGGAGTGTGAATTTTTTCTACTCTAGTGTTTACTTACTCATTTAAAGAGGAGAATCTCACTCTGTGGGTCCCGCTTATTTTTTGAGTAATGAGTGAGATTCTCATTCTAATTGGGAGAGATGGGACTGGGAATAATTATATTTATCAAAATAAAATAATGTTACATTAGCTTAAAAATAATAATATTATATTTATATAAATAATATTATTATATTTAGTTAATAATTTACATTGATTCTAAGTTAAAATGACTTCAAAATAATATTATTGTATTCATATACAATTAATAATGTTACTATTTACTATCTTTGTTTGAAAATATAATGTTCTTATATTTATTTAATGTTAATAATTAATAATAATAAATAGTTTATTCTAATAAAATATTATTTTTGTACTATATTATTAATAATAATGTTTCATTTCTATTGCTCTTATAAATAATTTTTTATTTAAATAATTAAAATTAATAAAAATTTTAATTTACATAAATAAGAATATTAATAATTATTTTTAATTTTTTATAATTAAAATTATTAATAAAATAAATAGTTTATTTTATAAATATATATTTTTATTCACTTTATAGTTAAAACTACAATTTTTTAAATAATGACAAAATTATAATTTAAAACAATTCACTCTCAATTCAAGACAAGGTAAACACATAAATGAGATTCTGATTTCTATTTCAAACTCTTATTCCAGTGTAAATAAATAACTTACTCCCACTCATACTCTATACTCTTAATCCATAGGTTCCTACTCCTCAGGATTTTTACTCAAATCCGAGAAGTAAACACTATCTAAATCTCTCTTACTAGATGAGTTAGTCAAAACAAGATCACATTTTGAATTGTCATAGTACTAATTAGTTTTAAATTAAATAACCCACATGTCGTAACTTCTATCAGTATAACATGTTGTCACTTCTTTTATTATTTGATATAAATCAATTGTGTAAAGTGAGCACTTGGGTGGGGCAAATTGGATTTCGGTTTGGGTTGTTCGATATTTAGTTTGGGCTACAACCTGATCGGATTGGAGAATTGAACCCAATTAGATTGAAAGCATGGACTTGAACTGAACTGAGCAGAATCTGGTTCGATTTAATTCGGGTTCATAATCTAGATCAGATTGGGTTGATTATTTGGGTTAAATTTCAGTTCAGGTTGTTTTGGGTTAGAAGAGTTCAATCCAAAAATTCAGATTAATTCGGGTTAAAACAAGTTGGAACAATTTAATTCAAAAAATTCTTGCCAGCAATCGCCTAAAATCCCAAAATCTCAAATCTAAATATCCTTAACAATAAATATCAACTACCAAGCATCCTTAACAACAATTCAACAAGTCTTTTAAAGTTAACAAAGCATAAAACATGTAGTTAAGCACAATAAAGCTATAAAAATTACAAATCTAAAAATCAAAATGGCAATCATGATTAATAATTTCATCTCCATCAACACATCTCCACGTAAACAAAAAAGATTAATAATCCATCTCCAACACCATCAACACCGAGGACAACACTTCTAAATTAGTGATAAATAACCACCACCAATCAAATCAAGCAATAACAGACATAAAATGAAGCAAATTAGTCCATTCTGCAAAATTAATTAACATTTAGTAAAATAACTCAATATGCCTTAACAATGTGTATTCTTAATACTACTTGTACCATTTTTGCATGATGACTATGCTTTAATTGTGTAATTGATTATTATGCTTGATCTAAATCACTTTACATAGTTATATACCTACTGTTGCAACAAAAAATCTTCATATTAGAGCACTTAGATGGTCCGTTTGTGTTGATTTACGAAGCTTTACATAAAATAAAAAGACTTAAAGTAAATAACTCTTAAAGTAAACAAGTCTTAAAAATAAATAAGTAATCATTAATACTTATACCATTCTATAAGAGCCTCTATAAACTCATTTTTCTTAATCAACACTTGAAGGTTTGTTGTTGAATCCACAAAAAATGAAGACCACAACCATTTTTGCGTCAGCATCTATGGTTATGCCACAGGAGTCACAAAACTCCTAAATTCATCTAAAATATGACCTCTCCTGCTAAAGGCATACTTAAATGCAACATTAGACACTGGAATGACAAGCACATCTCTTGTTATTTGCAACAAAAAAAATCAAATGGAGTACTCAATATATTAGATGCTTGATGTTCAACTGACTCCACCAAGTAAAGATCTAACTCATTTGACAGTTCTACATGATCTCTAGTGTATTTGGAGAAAAGGTTCTCAAATGCTTCATTTTCTTTATTCATAAAAGTCAGCATACTATTAGCACTAACTCCAGCACTTGCACTTGGAAATTCACTTGCACTTACACTTGGAAATGCACTTGCACTTGCACTAGCACTTGGTTTTAAGTGTTGAGCACTGTATGCTTCAAAAAACTTGTTTAACACATCTTTCATCATGTTTTTCATCTTAGCAAATTTTGCACTATCCTTGCTGTGTAAAGTGTCAAAGTAAAGTGCTGCAAAGTTAATTTTCCCCTGCAGATCTAATACAAAAGCAACAATCAACAACTTTGTTTATCTTCGAGGGCCCTTTTTAATACTCCTAAAATCTCCTTCATGCTACTTGATGATCTTTCCATGTAACTGCCAATCTTGGTCAATAACGTAGCTACTATCACCATATAATTAGTTGTCATGATAGAAGTCCAAATATTAATAGTGAGAGAGACTTTTTACTTCTCATCACACAATATACCCTTCAACAAAACTTTCTAGCTGAAAAAATGTCAAAGATATCTTTAGTAATGGTTCTACAAAATGGGATGAGAAAACTAGACATGCAACACTACAATAATGCATGAATCCATAATTCTCCATATACGAAAATGATAACTCATCAAGAATAATCATTTTAGCAATTGCCCTTTTAACAGCCTCCTAATTAAATCCCCTAACCACAACCTGACAATCTTCTTTCTTCCTAGCACCAATAGGTTCTTAAGTTAGAGCTGCTTGGTTCTGTAGATAGCTTTCAAATTGAAAACACCTTTTCAAGTGGTTCGACAAACTGGTAGTCCCATTAGTAGTTTTACATGAACATTCTTGGCAACAATAAATTCACTTACACCGATTGTAATGTTTTGGAAGTCTACTGAAATCCTTCCACATTTTTGATCTTAGAGCCATCACTTTTCTTGGCTTAGGTGGTTTTGATGTCGTCTTTAATGGCCTTTTCCTCTTCAAATTGGATTGGGCTTCAGTAGCTGTTAGTGACATACCACTAACTTCATTAGATTTAGTGATTTGGATGTTGCCACAAACTCTTGAACCATCTATTTCAGACATTTGAAATCATAAATCTAATTAAGTTAATCAATATAAAATTAGAAAATTTAAACTCACATAAAGAACAAAACTTTTAGTTATATTGGATATATGTCACCTATTTATTAATGGTGTCGAGTTCAATTAGCAAATTAAGTTTACTGTTTTTTACATAGGAAATAATTTATGTCAACGTTAACTATTCTATTAATCATCTAATACGAAAATATATATATATTAAAACAAATAGCATAATTATGACTCATTTGCTATTAATAATAATGTGAAATTAACACATGATTGAGAAAAAGGTTTCAATTGTATTGACACACCTAGGGTTACCCATATTTATTAACAATTACTTAATTAGTTAATTATACACTTAAATAAAGAAAACATTTTGAGGAAATCTGCTTTAAAAAAAAGCACTATTTACAACTCAATGGTGATTACTTTGATAGTTGATTGAGCATCAACAATTTGGCAATTGGTAGAATTATTATATGGCAAGAAAGACTAGCCCCGAGCTTAAGATAAAAAAATTACTGACCTTGATGAGTTTATGGATCGAAACTTAGGCAGATATGGAAGATACGATAGCTAGTTCGGAAGCGATCGAGCTTCGGAAGGATGAAACTGTCAGCGTGGGTAGAGTGTGGTAGTGCACTAGTGAGTGAGCTGTAAGGTGAACGGTGGTGTCGGGTATCAACTGGAGCTGGCCTATCGCCTGCCATCGTTGTGGGTCTTGTGATTAGGGATTTAGAAACTGGCTTACGAGTGTTGAGGGTGAGGAGACATGGAGGGGTAGCGCGAGTTAGATGTGAAAGAGAAAAAGCCTAACCGTTTGGCTTTCACAAGTTAACTCAATCCGAACATGCACCTTTAGTGAGCACATTACTTTTTTAGGGCCATAACTTTTGTTACATGTGTTTGTTTTGGGTTCATGATCTACCATTTTGAAGCTTACCGAAGGAAGTGTATAGACATTTATGATCAACAAATCATCTCGAAATTCCATTTCTTTTGGCATAATTTAAAATAAATAGTTTATGTTATAAATATATTTTTTATTCAATTTGTAATTAAAAACTAGAATTCTTTAAATAACGGCAAAATTATATTTAAAATAATTCATCCCAATTTAAGACAAGGTAAATATATAAATGAAATTATGATTTCTATTCCACACTCTCATTCCAGTATAAGTAAATAACTTACTCTTACTCCTGTTTTACACTCCCAATCTTTATATTCCCATTCGTCAGAATTCCAACTCTAATTCGAGAAGTAAACACTACTTTAATCTCTCTCACAAAGACGCTAGCCAGAACATGACCACATTTCAAATTGTAATAATACTAATGAGTTTTAAATTAAATTACCCACAGTTAGTCAGCAATGTCCCGTAACTTCTATTGTTATCTGACAACATGTTGTAACTTCTTTTGTTATTTGATACCAATCAACTATGTAGGGTAGCTCGGTGCTTTTCTAAGGCCATAACTTTTTCGATATGTGTTATTTTGGGTCCTTGATATACCATTTCGAAGTTTACAGAAAGATCAATATAGACGTTTATAATTAATGGATCATCCTGAAATTCCATTTCTTTTGGCATCATTTAACAAGTTTAAGTTTCTTTTTGGGTTTTTTTAAGACATTGAATTTAAATGCTATATTTAATTTTATTTTTCTTACTTTTTTAAAATTTAAATATAGAATAATAACGTAGGAAATCTTTACTCCCCATGAGATAAGAAATTTATTTTTTTTCAAATTTGAAACCATGTTAAATTAATATCAGAATTAATACATGGGTATGCTCAGTGTTTCAAATTTTAAATGAGTTACATTAGTGTCGGTTCAAAATTGACACGACACAAATACAATACAAAATGTTCTTACTCAAAATTGATTTTTATTTAGTATATATATATATAACATTTATCCAAATACTCCCTGATAAAGACTTGTTTATAGGTTTTGACATTCTTCAACTTGTAACAAATTCAAATCAGATTCACATTTTAAATGTCCACATACAATTAAATGTAAAATAAAAAGGAAATTTGTTGCATCCTGTGGGCATGCGCACCAAACATGCACTGCAACCGCACAAGTCAACCTCAACCTACATACAGATTCTTCCTTTGCCCAGTAAAAAGTAAATGACGATTATGACCTCACGACCCAGCAGGTCATCTGAGGGTAAAATTGGAAAATCAGTCCTGTTCCTATTGGTTTTTTATTTTGGATCTCAAAAGCACAGTTCAATCTCTCTATCTAATTCCGCGCCATCGGACGGACGGAACCAGAACTACTGAAAACAGATCGCGATCTGTTTTCTTTTCTATTTATTTTTTTAATTTGAGGTAACTTAATTTCTGTGATTTTTTCCGCAAAATAAATATTAATGATGAATTTACTTAAGCTGAATTTTTTAGTTGATTTTTTAATTAATTTACATGAATTTTTGTACCTATAGTGTGCTTTGCATAGTAATTATTAATTGATTTTTCGCACTATTATACTTATATTGTATTATTATTATTATTGTTATAATTATTTCATTGTACGTGTGTGTTAATTACTTTTTTTTTTTTGCTGATTTTGAATTCATTAATTCATTGGTAGGATGTTAATATTTTGGAGAAAAAAAATGAAAAAATGATATAAAAAATAAAAATCATGATCTTAAACACTCAAAAGTTGCCTCCCTACCATCATTTGTGCCACCAAGCTCAGTCGCTCACTAGCCAGGCGGCCAACAAAATTCCCCCACAAGTCGTGATTACACTGTGAATTTGGTTGTTGTAGTAATATAGGGTTTTAGTGGAAAGATATGATATGACCGATGGTTTCTCTTGTTATATACTGTGTAAATTTGATTCGAATTTGGGAATTAATATTTAGTGATTTGTGTTTAGGGTTCGTGTGGACCTGTTGAATTTGGGATTTGTTTTTATTGATTTTGATGGGATCGTAGAAACCACTGGTATTGGATCAGGACAAATTTTTGTCCCTGATAAAATAATGGGACAGGATCGGGTTTCATTTACTTCCCGACTAGATATTGCCAACAATAATTTGTAGTACTCATTTTTTTTTTGACGAAACGTTGAATTTGGAATTTGCTATTTAGTGTAAAAAGTGAATGATTAGGAAATATATGAGCCTTTTGAAAATTTATAGGCATGTATCCTTTGTTGGACTTGTAGTGTAGTCACATATGTGGACTAATGAGTTCTAATCAGATAGTTTCTGCAGGATTGGTAGCAATTTAGGAACTGTTTCTGGATAGGTCACGATGGCTGCTACTGAAGAGAACAGTCAATTGTTCCCAATTTTCATTTTGACAATTATGGCCCTACCTCTAGTGCCTTACACGATACTAAAGTTGTGTCGTGCTTTTTCAAAGAAAATAAAGACCATCCACTGCCAGTGCTCTGAGTGTGCTCGTTCTGGGAAGTACAGGAAATCTATATTCAAGCGGGTGAGTTCCTTGTTTGACCTTTCAGTGTGCTCAAATTCTTAGATATGTAATGAATTCAATGTTTTGGTTGACATACATCATTCATTTTTGGAACTCATTGGATTTATTGTCACAGATCTCAAACTTCTCTACGTGCAGTAATCTGTCGCTAGTCCTGCTTTGGGTCATCATGATAATTCTCATTTATTACATTAAAAGTACAAGTCGTGAGGTAAATATGTTTGTTAAAATTTTAACCATGAGCGCTTGGTCATTTTGCTTCTGTTAAAAGCAATACTACTTATATCTAATGAATCACTTTGTCGTAGCTCTTTCATAATTCTAGTGTTAGTTTTTTATGCTTAAATTATTTATTTTCTCCTTTTATTGAAGATGCAAGTTTTTGAGCCATTCAGCATACTAGGTTTGGAACATGGGGCCTCAGATTCAGATATAAAGAAAGCATATCGGAGACTTTCCATACAATATCATCCTGATAAAAACCCAGATCCAGGTTGAAGGTTTTTTGGTTCTTCTGTTTATATTTGTTTGCTTAGCGGTGCTCAGTTGAGCTGCAAATATGGAACATTTGAATGTTATCTTGTGCCTACTGACTTGTGTTGTATGTTTTCAGAGGCCAACAAGTACTTTGTGGAGTACATCTCAAAGGCTTATCAAGCTCTGACAGATCCAATATCTCGTGAGAATTTTGAAAAATATGGTCATCCAGATGGTAGACAGGCAATGTTCCGCTCTCTTCTGATTAAACCATTTGCATTTAGCATTTATTTTTGTTCTTGAAATTCACCAAGTCATAACACTTTGAAACTAATGTCGAAGTTTGTTGTTGATACAGGGATTTCAAATGGGCATTGCTCTCCCTCAGTTCCTGCTAGACATTGATGGGGCATCTGGTGGCATACTTTTACTTTGGATTGTTGGAATTTGTATTCTTCTGCCACTGGTGGTAGCTGTTATTTATCTCTCAAAGTCAGCAAAATACACAGGAAATTATGTCATGCATCATACACTGTCCACATACTATTACTTTATGAAACCTTCTTTGGCCCCAAGGTACTTGCTTCTTCACCTTATTTTTTCACTATTAATCAGCTTTTTTGATTAGTCACCATATTAACAACTTATTACTGCCAGGCTTATGTGGCTGTGTATATGGTAGTAATTTAATAGTACAATGCATGATAGTAACCTCTTATGGGTGTGAACATGGATTCCTTTCTGGCTGTTTGCATGAATAGTCCAGTATGGTTTCAATGGCTTATATGTTAAATCCGTATCAAATACATGTATTTTAACTACAATTACACAATTGTTGATTTGGCTATTTCCCTATAGAATCACCTGTAAACTATATAAATATCAGTTTTTACAGTCATTTGATGCTCTATCTAATATATGATACTGTGCTGATTAGATAGGAATTATCTGAGATACCCATGTTTGAGGAATCACTCCATTAAGTTTTACAGTCGTGCAATTTTCATTCCATGAACAGCATGACTCTTTATGAGCGCGAGTGCACTTGTTTGTGTGTATATTTTTTAATTTTTCTATTGTATACTTGATTATGCAGCAAAGTGATGGAAGTGTTCATCAAGGCTGCTGAATACATGGAAATTCCCGTACGTAGGACCGATGATGAACCTCTCCAGAAGCTATTTATGTCAGTGAGGAGTGAATTGAATCTGGACCTTAAAAATATTAAGCAAGAACAAGCAAAGTTCTGGAAGCAGCATCCAGCCATAGTTAAGGTACTTTTGTGGTCCACAATTTAGCGATACTGACCTGTTACAGTTTTTCTTTTCTACTCTTTTGGTTTCTTATGCTTCTACTCCATTCCTCCATACAGACAGAGTTGTTGATTCAGGCTCAATTAACTCGTGAATCAGCTGCCTTGTCTCCAGCTTTGCTAGGTGATTTTAGGCGTGTGTTAGAACTTGCACCTCGCCTTCTAGAAGAACTGATGAAGGTAATATTTGCTGCTTGTGTATAATGTAGACTTCTATGTGAGAATGACATTTAACATTACAGCAGCTCCTGCTTTATTTTCTATATGATGACAATTTGATATATGACACCAGTAACACAATCAATGAATCTTATAATGAGCCTTCTTGATAAAATTTATTCTCATGAAAGAAAAGGCAACTAAATCTATCTTCTTTTATTTTTGGAGATTTATAGCAAAATTCTTTTTATGCAGTTAATGATATTCACTCTAAATATGTTTTTGTTTCTTTTCCAATGGCACCTCCTTGCATGTTGTCAGGAGAGTGTTGCTTTAGATATAGGGTAGAATGGTGAAAAGGATACATAATACTGATTTCCCTTTTGGGGCCAAGGCTTACATGGGGTCAAGTTGAAATTCTGATGGAATTTTAACAGAAGATTGATGGTTTTATAGCATGGAAGTCTAACTGACATTGGAGAGGGTGTATTTCTTGTGGATTGATGCAATGTGGTCTTAAACTTAATGAAAGGAAAAAAACTTAAATATTCATAACCTTGGATAAGAATTGAACTTGGCATGGTTTTTGTTGGAAATAAACAATTTGTTTTCTAAGCTTTTTGTCTCTCAAGGACATTTTCTATCACTGATCAATGTCTTCTTGGAGGTTTAGACAAGGATGTGCATAGTAAACATGAACAATGTATGTTGATTATACTAGTTGCATTAGTTTCTTGTTCATGAAGTCGTCGTTGTTGCATTAATTTCTTGTTTATGAAGTCGTCGTCTTTTGTTTTTGGCCTGTATTTAGTAACCTTTAGCAAATTAATTCTTTTCATGTGAGGCATTTGAAACTTCTAGTTCTTCAATATTTGACACTTAATCATGCCTAACTCTGTTAGAATTCTTTGATTATATGTTTATCGATTTTGGCTTTGAGACTCTTTGTTATCATTATTAATACATTACTCTCTTCATTCAGATGGCAGTTATACCACGCACAGCTCAGGGTCATGGATGGCTTAGGCCTGCAGTTGGGGTTGTCGAGCTCTCTCAGTCTATCATTCAGGTTTTTATTTAGGCCACTATTTACTCATTGTCTCGTTAAAGCATCTTCTATATTGTATTTCCCATAATAACATGCTAAAGAAGATTCAAAATATTTTTATCAATCTTTTTCTTTTTTCTTGTGAAATCAATTATCCTGGACAAGAGATTCTGCTTTTTGATCATGATTCAGGTTTTTGACTAGCTGATCGTTATGAGAATATCCCTTTCTTCATTCTTTTTTCCAGCTTGCCTTTTTCAAACCCAAATAGATCTTTTTTTTTTTTTAATGGAAACCCAAATAGATCTTTATTCTGCTTAATTTACTGGTTTCTTAGTTTTAAGTTATGCCTAGTGGAAAATATTGCTCTTCAACTTCTTGGGTAAATTAAAAAATTTTTGCTAATGTCTCCCACATCTGTAATTCTTGTTCCTGTGTCCTACCAATAGATTTCTGACATGCTGCCTTGTATATTTTGTTATAGTTTGGTCATGTCTACTCTTAAGATATCTATTATAACTTTTATGGACTTTGATGCAGGCTGTTCCTCTCAGTTCCAGGAAGGCAACCGGAGGATCCACTGAAGGCACTGCACCTTTCTTGCAGCTGCCACATTTTACTGAGGCTGTTATAAAAAAAATAGCCCGCAAGGTCAGTGGATAAAATTTCTATAATGAATTATAATGTGGCAGGAATGCAATTGTTCAGGAAAGCTGTTTGCTAGCTGATATTTTCAGCTCATTAAGGTTTTCACAAGTATTTTTCGGTTTTCTGCAGTTTCCTGCAGTGAGTTTAGCAATATAAGATGTTTATCCGACATAAATTCATTATAATACATCTCATCTTGGATGTAGTTGCATTAAATCCCAACAATTCTTTATTTTTTTACAATTCAGCTAAAGAAAATTAGAATTTGCATTCTGCTTTTCCATATTTAGTTGGATATATATACCTCCCATGTGTGTGTGAGATTTTCCATCCTTTGAATTTGTTTTAATCATATTTGTAAGAGGTCTTGATTCTTCAACTGCAGAAGGTAAGAACATTTCAGGAGCTTCGGGACATGAGCCTTCAAGATCGTGCTGAGCTTCTTTCTCAAGTAGGTGGATTTTCTTCTACTGAGGTACAGGACGTTGAGACAGTACTGCAGATGATGCCTTCCTTAACAGTTGAAGTTACATGCGAGACCGAGGGTGAAGAGGGTATACAAGAGGGTGACATTGTGACGATTCAAGCTTGGGTTACTCTCAAACGTGGTAATGGCCTGATTGGTGCCCTCCCCCATGCCCCCTACTACCCATTCCACAAGGAAGAAAACTTTTGGTTCCTGCTTGCAGACTGTGTCTCAAATAATGTGTGGTTTTCCCAAAAGGTCAGTTTCATGGATGAACCTGCGGCTATTACAGCAGCTTCAAAGGCGATTGAGGACACTATGGAAGGGTCTGGAGCGACTGTAAAGGAGACGAGTGCTGCAGTTAGAGAAGCAGCTGAGAAGGTGAGAAGTGGCTCCAGACTGGTGATGGGCAAGATACAGGCCCCGGCTGAGGGTAACTACAATTTGACTTGTTACTGCCTGTGTGACTCATGGTTAGGTTGTGACAAACGGACAAATTTGAAAGTTAAAATTCTGAAACGAACTCGGGCTGGCACTCGGGGTGGTATCGTATCCGAAGAAGGACCCATTGTGGAGGATGGAGCTGAAGAGGAAGAGGAGGATGAAGAAGAGGAATATGATGATTACGAGAGTGAGTACAGTGAAGATGAGGAGGATGAGAGGGATACTAAAAAGGTGCCTGCAGCCAATGGCACTGTCAGTAAAAAGGGAACAAACTCGGAGTTGTCAGGCTCAGATGAGGAGTGAAAACAAGTAACCCTATTTTATCAATTCAAAGAATAGAATAGTTCATAAACAATATATTTTTTGTTTTTATTTTTATTTTTTCAAATATTGGCGAAAGAAAAAAATTTAACAGCAGCGACCACAGGGAGAAGTTATTTTGATTTTTGACTTCCATAGTTTTGACACGTGTAGACCTGGGTTTAGAACCCAATTTTCGCCCTTTCAGATTCAGTGAGATTTATTAGTTTTCATTTTGGGGCAATCGTAATTTGCTAACCCATCTTGGCCAAATTCCCGAACCCAAAGGCAGGATCTTAGTAAAATACCAATTGCTCCCTGAACGGTGTTAGCCTTAGCCCATGGGGATCCCATCTGCCCACGACACATGGCACACTAGGTACTAAAATGACGATCAGGAAGGGCGCAGCGAAGCCAAATTCACTCAAGGGAACAGGGGTTGGCTCACTTTTCCTGGCGCGTTGAGTTATCCTATTCCACACTAGCTTACAAGTACAAACCTACATGTAGAAAAAGAATTCTTACGTTCATAGTCCCTAATTATAAATTGTGGGTACTATAATTTTGTGTGGTTGAGATGAATTGTGTAAGTTACATTAAATGTAACTTAGCATTAGCACATACCTTATAAGTAATATTATAATCTCAAAGACATAATCGCTTACACTAATAGTAGATATTTTAAATTTTTTTATTATAAATTTTATCTTAAATGATGCATTATTTATTGAGTAGTTAATAATTTTTTATAAAATTTAAGTAAATTAATTAATTATTTTATCAATTAATTAATAAATTTCATATTATTTGAGATATTTTTCGGGATAAAAAAAAAAAAAGAATGTGCGGCAATATTCTATCGCATGTGTCGATTGCCTAGCAATTGTTCATCGACTGTTTGTCTACTGCTACAATAGAGCATGTAGGTGCATTTATGTTTCATAATAGGGACCATGTGTTATTGAAATGACATAATTTTATAATACTCACAACACATACCATTACATCAGAACCCTCTGTTCATCATTAAACCTCAATTTTAAAAACAAAAAAATTCAGATCATTTGCCTCAGGCTTCAACATCTAGATTAAAGCTAATGCAAAATTTATTTAAAATCTTTCATTTTCCTGCAAGGAATGCACTGCTCTAATTGGCATCAAGGAGTTTGTTTACCAGTAGGGCTGACTCTAAAATAATGGGGCCTTAGGTACAATTTTTTCATAACAGCTCCTTATTTTCACTGGCTTCAACATTGAAAGAAACATAAAAGAGCTTAAAATTCAATTAATTTTTAACTATATTTTAAATATCAACAATCAACAATATAGTAAGAATTTCAAAAAATAAAATAGTCAATAAGATTTTTTTTACTTCTTTTATAACTATTACTTCAAGAAACTATTTTTATTTTTATTTTTACTTCAAAGGTTAACCAATTCATTTTTTTTTTTTAAGCTTCGGAAAAAGTGATCCATTTTTCTTTATTGAGAAGAGTGCAAGAAATTTTATAAGTTAAAACATTGATTTTTTTAAATCTTTTTCTTTGAAAAACTAATAATGAATTAATGATTAGATAATATTATTAATTATAGCTCCTTAATATTATGATTATCAAATTAGTATAAAACTTATTAATTGTGAGATAATTATTAATTAAAGAGAGCCTAAAAAATAAGCTTTTGTCTTATAAGTAATTTAAAAAATTATTAATTTGAATATATTAAGGAAATTAAAAAAAAAAGTCTTCTTAAAACTGTGTCTAGGTAACCACTATGCGGCATTCCTAACATATGAGATTTTAAGCAACTGTTTATTTCACCTATACTTAAAACCAACCCTCTTTACTAGGCAACGAACTAAAAAATTCTAACTTGAGGTATTTATATATCTATGTATCACATGCATGCAAACATGCCCTCACCTAATTTTGCCTACATCAAATTTAATTAATTAATTAATTCGCAGTAGTGATTTACTATAGTTAAAAGTAATGGACTAGCAGTATAAAAAGTTCGATAGAGTTTTCCAACCATGCAAAAACCACAGGTAAGTAAAGAGTCCAATGAGCTAAGGCTTGACATTATTGCACTCCTCATCATTGGCTCTATCCCACCGTTCAGAATTCATTGACACAAAACATTCTGTTCACTAAGAAAAAATAGAAAGTCGTTGGATTTCATAAGTCGCTATCATTATTTTTGAACAGTTTAAATAGATCCGATGTTGAGGATTCTAATGATGTTAAATTTAATTTCATTGGACTTTGATCTAATGGCCACTGGTCAATGACACTGGATGGCGATTCATGGTAGCCGATTATTAGTACTTTTATTTTTTAGATAAATAAATTTAGTTAATTAAATAATGTATAATTATAAAAGTATTTAATTATACAATACATTCCATACAACAGTGAATGTGGTTCTTTATTAAATTTTAATTCATTTGTTAGGATCTTAGCCAAATTACTCAGTTAGGATAGCTCATGGAGTAGCTCGACTGTTCTTTGTCACAGCTCGGGTGCTTCAGATCAACTCGGTTGCAAAATAAATGAAGATATATTAGGAAAAAGTCATACACTACAACTAAAAATAAGAACAAAAAACAATAAAAAAAATAACACAAGAAATTTACGTAGTTTGACTTCGTTAAACTTATATCCATAGGGACAAACACACTCTTGCCGAGTTTATTGATCACAAGGACTTTACAATGGAAGTACACTGATTTTTAGAGGTTATTAATTTTACAATTTTTTATTCAGCCTGTAAACGGTCTTACCTAATTCTCTCAAGTGTCTCATAACAATCAATTCCCAACAATTAATGATAACAACACCTCTATGAGGTTCTTCGAGGCACCTTAACAACTATTTAGCATCTCCAAAAGACCATTTAAATTTTACTCTTCAAATTTCAATTTGCTTACTGATGTGGTAAATAAGTGGATAGAAAAATACAATCTCCTCCAAAACACTCATCAAATAAGAACAAATTAACATTATTTTAATTAAATCTTTCCCTCTATCAAATTTAACTACCCTCCATTTTTTTCCCTCCAACAAATTTAATTAACCTCCAATTATTCACTCTAATTATTTTAATTACCCTCCAATTTTTTTCACTCTAACAAATTTAATTACCCTCTATTTTTTCCCTCTAAAAAAATTATTCAACCTCTAATTTTTTGAAAGTACTTTTAACTCTTTATGAAATAGATTTTTGTGAATGGACTTCTCAACCTTCCGCCAGTTACTATTTTTTTTTCCCATTGTTTTTCTTCATGGCCAGCAACTTTAAGATAAAGATGCTGTCAGATTCATCATACTTTTAACTCTTTATGAAATAGACTTTTGTGAATGGACTATTTTTTTTTCCTCATTGTGTTTCCTTCATGGCTAGCAACTTTAAGATTAAGATGCTGTCAGATTCATCATCATCTGATGATGAAATTGAGATGATTGCAGCGGTAGCCATTGCAAAGAGAAGACATAAAAAATCTTGGCGTTGTGGCTCCATCAAAGGTCACGCAACAATTTGGCGCGATCAATTAGCCGGTTATGATAGGCTTTTTCATGATTATTTTTCTGAAACTTCCACATATCCTCCAGATAAATTTCGAAGGAGGTTTCAAATGAATCGCTCTCTATTTCTGCATATTAAAAATTCAGTGGAACAGCACGATTCATATTTTGTCCAAAAAAGAAATTGTGCTGGAGTCCTCGGTTTGTCATCACTACAAAAGACCAGTGCAGCAATGCGAATGCTAGCTTATGGAGTATCCGGTGATTCTATTGATGAGTATGTGAGAATTGGCGAAAGCACTGCAATCGAAAGTTTGAAAAAGTTTGTTCGTGCAGTGATTGAAAATTTTAGCAATGAATATTTACGATCTCCTAACACAAATGACATTGCTAGACTTTTAGCAGAAGGTAAACAATGTGGGTTTCCAAGAATGTTGGGAAGTCTTGATTGTATGCACTGGAAGTGGAAAAATTGTCCAGTGGCATGGAAAGGGATGTATGTTGGTCATGCCCAAGAACCAACAATAATCTTAGAAGCAGTGGCTTTATATGATCTCTGGATATGGCATATGTTTTTTGGGTTACCAGGATCCCACAATGACATCAATGTGCTTGATCGATCTCCATTATTCAAAGACTTAGCTGAAGGACGTGCTCCATCAGTAAATTACTCAATCAATGGTCATAATTATACAATGGGATATTATCTTGTAGATGGTATATATCCACCATGGTCAACTCTAGTGAAAACAATACCACATCCACAAGAAAATAAGCATAAGAATTTTGCTAAATCTCAAGAATCAGCCAGAAAGGATGTTGAGAGAGCATTCGGAGTGCTCCAAGCTCGTTTTGCGATTGTGCGTGGACCTGCTCGCTTTTGGGACCGTGATACACGTCACGATATCATGAAGGCGTGTGTTATAATGCACAGTATGATTGTAGAAGATGAACACATTACTAAAGATATAGAGGACTTAAATGATGATGTAAGTAATGAAGATAAGGTTAAACCATCATTTGAACGAACAATAGGAATTATGGAATTTATTCAAAATCATCATCGAATTAGAAGCAGAGAAAATCAATCTCAACTTCAAAAAGACCTCATTGAACATTTGTGGAAACATCAAGGATCCCGTAAGAACATGTAATTTGATAACATGTTGCATTATTATCGTATTTGTCTTTATCTCTAAGTAATTTGTGATGATTTTAAATGACATTATTATTATTATGTCTTAAATATATTTTGACTTTTCATAATTCTATTCCTGTGCTATGTTTTTCCTAATATGAATACAAACTATATTGCCAACAAATGCAATCAATAGTTGCATCATTTGAAAATGTTGCCGGCCTTGGACACACTGCCCTTACATATATTTTGCATTCAAGGCCATATCTAAACACTTTTGTTGCTTGAAGAATGCCATATTGAACCAAATTCATGTCTCAGGCAAGACTGTTAGTGATAACAATGCTAACAATGACACCATGGAACGAGGTTGCAGTAGCCAAAAGCCAGTGCAAAAATTAGGCTTTCTTTGGCCTCCTCATTGGCGGTCACAAAGAGCACTTCCAGATCATGCAGTAGCTGTGCTTAAAACATGGCTCTACGAAAACTTAATAAATTAAATATATAATATTAATTATAAAATTACATGAAAACCTACAACAATTTAAAGGAAAATAAAACAATAGAATAGCAAAACATTCAATCTTTATTTTTTTTTCAAGGATCTCCATTTGACGATGATAATAATATTCTTGAAGATGAGAAGGCATTCCACTTGTTTCCATTCACATTATTTTCTCTTCTTCTCGCAATTCCTCTAAGTCGACTTTTCGTTTTTCTATTTCCACCATTTCTTTTTCTAAAAGATACTTCTTCTCATTCATATCTGCTTTTCTTGCTTGTTCTTCTTTTTTGTCTGCACGCATTTCTTCTAAAATTGTCACAAGAGGATCATAATTTTTTTCTCTAATCTTACGTTTCTCACTTTTTGTTCCAAGTGGTCTTTCTAAATCAACAAAATTGGTGTCACCATTATCATTTTCATCAAGATTGATAGGAGTCTTTGCAGTTGATGATGAGGATATTCCAGGCGATGAAGCTGAAATTAAACCCTTTTTCTTCTCTCTTTTTGCTTAGTTATCAGTCAACCATTTTGGATGATGCCTCAATATATTCCAATAGTGTTTAAAAGTAAATTTTGTTTTGAACATTTCCTTAAGCAGAGCCTTTGCATTCATAATCTGAAATAATTCATTTTAATTTATAAACAAATAAAATGACAAAACTAATTGATTTGTTTAATTAATTAAAATATATACCTTGTCTTGTTCATTCACACCACTTTGTTGTCTATTTTCAATTTGGGAAAAACAGCCGTGAAATTTGTTGGTGGCTTGCTGTATCTTTGACCAACGCTGCATCAATGATTTTTCATCCTGTTCCGATTCAAAATTCTTGTATTTGTGAAAATAACCCCACACTCGAGCCCAAAAGCTTTGGTGTGTTTGATGAGTTCCTTGGACATCATCCAAACTAATATTCAACCATGAGGAAACAAGATGCATATCTTCATCCGCTGAAAAAGCCTCACCGCGTTTCTTTTGTGAAATGGAGCCAAGAAGAGTTGCCGATAGAGATGATTCAATGAATTGAGATGAATTAGGTATTTGTGTAGAAAATGATGGATGATCAAATTGATCCATTTTGATGAAGTCAAGTGAAAAACTGAATAATGTTATGAGTTCAATAATATTTAATAGGCTGAAAAAAAGCCATTCAATTGTTGTTAAATAATAATTATAGCAGTTGTATCTTTCCAATAAAGAATAATAAAATATTAATAGAAGAGGGAGAAACTCACTCGGCAATAGTGAAGAGTGAGAAACAAATTTTATTTGAACAATTTAAATTAATGTGTCTTTTGGAGTGTTTAATATTGATATGGCTCTTCAAATAAGAAGTAGAATTTTATTTGAAAACTCTTTTGGAGATGCTCTAACAACTTCCTAGTGTTTACTTCCCAGATTCACCATAAAAGTGCTCACCACAGTGAGGCTACGTTAGATATTGTGCATGTCACTACATATATTAAGCTTCCCACTACACTTGCATAAGGAGTTTCCGTTAGCCTAAATGGATACACATAATGTAATTTTGATGATAACAAACATGTGTATTAAGTAATTTAATAAATATTGTATTTCACGTTTTCACTAGTTTTTTAAGGGTAATATTTATGCAAGTGAATCAAGTGAAATCAAGTTTAAGGCACTCAACGGACAACGACGAAATCAAGAATAAAGTTTAGAGCTCAACGAACAAATTAGTGCGATAAATTCTTGTAAAACCGGTATGATTTAATTGATGCATGATTTAGCATTTGAGAAGCTCAAGAGATTAATTTAATTAATTACTTTTCATAAACTAAAAGGTTTTATTTTTATAAGATAAAGTACTTTGTGGTTTTGAGTATTTTTGACTTAAATGGAAAGTTTTGCAATCTTTGTTTTTAATAAGTATTATCTTGAATTCCGGAGTTGGACATTTTTATAAATATCTGAAATGTTTTAGGCCATACTATAATTTATGAACATTTTGGACTAAAGTGAAAAGTTGTGAGAACTTTGAAAAATATGGGTATTATGTTAAATTTTGAAAAAAAAGACCTCTTTAAGAAATAATAATATATTTGGGGCCATAGCATAATTTTAAAAAATTTTGGAAAGACAACTATTATTAAGAAATTCTATAATTAGACCCATTTGCAAAGTTTTATGATATTTTAGGCCATCGTAGAATTATAGAAAGTTTTGGGTCATAGTGTAATTTTAGTGAACAGTATTACTGTAGCAAAATTCAAATATAACGGTAATATCACTGTTACAAGTGGTTAGCCGGATAAATCAAACAACTCAACTCTAATTTTATTTTAAGACTTAATGCAATTATAAATAAGATCATATAACATATATTGAGCTTTCATTTTGCAAATAATCATTTATTGAATCATTATTGAGCTATAATTTGTTATCCACTCTTAAAGAAAGTTTCATTGTTGTGATTTTCATTTCTCATCAAATTGTGAGTGTACAAGTGTGAGAAATACTTGGGGTGAAAAAATTAGGGATATAATCTCTTGTTGTAAAAGTATATTGACACCGTAGAAGTCAATTGTAAACATTTGAAGTCTTGGGAGGCTTGGATAGTGAAATCCTCAAGCCGGGTGAGTTTCGAGGCGTGGCGGTGATAAGCGAAAAATTCTTGTTTTCTTCTTACTCTTTTAATATTGTACTTGATTGAATTTATTGTTTTTTATATTGATTAAGACAATAGATTAAATTGTTGTGCGAATTGTATTGCATAATTTTTAAAATCTCAATTCACCCCCTTCTTGGGTTGCATAACTTTCATTTCAATTTCAACCGTGGATTCCTTTCCAGCAGCTTCCTTAGGTGCTTGTCCTTTTGTGAACTTGAAGTGCACAGTCAGGAATGTTTCCATTGTTTTGACTTTTCCATGCCAAACCTCTCAAGAAATTTGTCTATGTAACATTGTTGAGTTAAAAAGAGGTACCCATCTAATTTTGTTCTTCATAACTTACATTCCAAGGATTTTCTTAGTAGCCCTTCTAGTGGGTGGTAATAAAATCCACCTGGACCGAATCCGACCCGAACTTGGCCAATTTGGTCCGGATTTTAATAAAACGATTATGAGTATTGAATTTTGGGCACAAGTTCGGGCATGGCACTAAAAATCCAGAACTTGGATTCGTGCCTAATTTTTTAATAAGTAAAATAAAAAAATAAAAAATAAAAAATAAATAATGAATTAATGAAGCCCTAAATCCCTAATACTCTCCCTCTCATTAACAAGCCTCGCAACTGTAGCTCCTCTCCAACTCTTGTTAAACTAACCAGCAGCCACCACCCACTGTTGCACCGTGCCTCCACAAAACTCTAGCCGCCTCATGTCACCAGGAGCCCACTCCTGTAATCTCTCGCGAATCAGCCTCCGTAAAAAAGAGAAATAAATTCATTTCAAAAAATACTTTGATCAAGAAAAAAATGACAGTGTTCAAAAATTATTTTAAGCTAGAGCGGATCTCCAGCATGGACAACATCGCTGTTGCAGCAGCAGCCATTGGCATTAGTAATGTTCTTTTTTGTCATTTCATATTTTTTTTCCGAATGCTTGTTGGTTTGTTTAAGTTAGTTTTCCTGGGGGAGGTATGTTATTGCTTGAAATTATGATCTAGTGTGAGGTTGAGTAACTTCAAGTTTGAGAATGCAAGTAATATGTGTTGGAAATTTGGATATTTTCTGAAAATTTCTACAATTGTTGGTGCCTTTGTTGTCTGAGTTGCATTTTATTAGAAAACCAAATAATTATAGATGCATATATTTGATTAAGTGAGGATTCCTAATTTTTACTTTAACTAGTGTATTAAAATGTCAGTTTTCGAGAACCATATTGTCACTGGTCAGTTGCGAATTTTGAATTATTTCATTTTCTTGATCAAAATTCAATCAGGTTTATTCCACGACACCACTGTTACTGTTTTTTGTTTGTGCCCCCTAACTCTTTTCTAATTCAGCTCTAACCTGGGTAGAGAAAACCTGGATTAAAAACCCAAGACCGGAAGGTGTCGGGCATGGCCCGGACCGTATGTGGGAAAACGAAGCATAATCCCCGGTCCGATCAATTGTTGTATCAATTTGGGCCAATTCCGGGCATGGGCAATCCCGACCCGGACCCGTTGTTTTGTCAACCCTAAGCTCTTAGGCCGTGTTTGGTTGTAAGAAAATATTAGAAAGAGAGGAAGAGAAAAGAGAAGAGGAGAAAGGAAAGGAGAAGAAAATGATGGGGAGCCCAGTTTCCCTTGTTCGGTTGGACATCAACTTAATAGAGGAATTAACCTACCAAATTTATCCTTTGCAGCCACTATGTTAATATTACATTCTCAATTGAGTTATATATTTTCAATATCAAAAGTGCTTTAACAGAAAACCAATTGTTTATAAACTCAAATGCATAACCCAATGAAATCCATAAATCAGTAAAAAAGTAATCTTCTCTTTCAAAAAAATAAAAAAATAAAAAAAGCAATCTTCAAAGCTCAGCCGATTCAACTCAGGGAATCGCGTGCAGCGTTTCTTAACTGGAGGTGGCGTTATTGGCGGCAGCGGGTGAGCAAAGTTGAGCTTGGCCTTGTTGCAGCAGATACGCTCGGCGACTTCAGCATAAGCTCCTGCGGCTTCTTCGACAATGTTGAAAGTGCCGAGACAAATGCGAAAACCCTTGTAAAGGTCTCCAATTTCAGTGACCAATTTTCCCATGGCCTTTGCCTTATTCCTCGATACATGTTCTAGCAAACTCAATAAGTCTTCTTCTTTTTCCCCTCATCACGAGCAGCCTTATCGCTAAAATGTCCAGTCATCATTGGTGAAAGCTGCTGGAAGTTTAGAATGGATCAATAACAATTTTAAGAGGTTTTGTTAAGTCAAAAATTGAAGAAGAAAGTGAAAGTTAGGGTTGTTTCGTTTAAATTTGTTTGAAGGATAAAATTGGAAATCAACATTTAATTAAGGGTAAAATAGAGAAATCAAGCTTTTTGCTGGAATGGAAATCATGTTTCCTTGCTCGTGATAGAGGAAAGTGAATTCCTCAAATAATGGAAAATGGAGATAGAACGGAATTAGATTTCTGATGACTTTTTGCCAATCTAACAAAGGAAAGCCAGGTGGAAGTGGAAATCCTCTCCTCTCCTGCCTCTTCTACCCCCAATCGAGCATGACCTTAGATCCTACATCTCAAATTTACCACTCAACATTTTTAGCTTTCTAATTTCTTTCATATTTTTGCATGCTATTAGCATATCGTTTATATATAGTAGTAGATAGGTAGCTCCACCTTACTAGATGATATTTAGATCTACACAACTGTTAAACTTGCTTATGTTGAACCCATTTTGAGCAATATATCAAACCTTTTGTACCACTATCTTGTGACTGCTTCACCCATACAAAGATTTCTTTACTAGGAATATTTTGTCTTCACTTCTAAATACTTTGAACATTCACTTGTTCCCACTATCTTTTTCTCGACAAGTCTTTATACAAGTGACCAAGTCTGATTCTTATCTAGTGAATCCATTTTCTCTTGTATGGCATTGTTGAGAAGTCAATATTAGCCCAAATAAGTCCACACCAAAATTAATTTGATGTCATTGCTTACATCAATTTATTTAGGTGAAGTCAATATTAGCCCAAATAAGTCCACACCCAAATTAATTTGATGTCATTGCTTACATCAATTTAGTTAGGTGAAAATTAGGTATTTTTCTCATGTTTAATTTCAATGGTTTAAATTAGTTTGTGGTTATTTTAATGAGTGGTTTAGATTGTTTCTTGTAACCTATAAATACCTCATTTGTATTTGAGTTTTATCATTCAACAATCAAAGCTTTATTATAAGCATTTGAAAGTTTTCTTTAGAGTTCTTCTCTTTTGCAATTTTGTGAGATTATTCTAAAGAGAGTTTTTCTTCTTCTTGATCAATTAGAGTTTTTACTCTATTTTGATTCAACATTTGTATCGAGCATTGGTTGTAAAGTCTCTTGAAATTCAGTATGCTCTGTGGTTGCGATTTGTGATCTTCCACATCGAAAAGATTTCTTGAGATTATTGGGGTTATCACAAACCTTGAGAGGAGCTTCTTTGTGTCAAGAGTAGTGTATTACTCTGCACGGTAGTCACTCAAGCTTGTTCGGTGTAGTCAAAGTCTTGTCGATACGATGGGTGATCTTCAAGTTGTTGGAGGAATCAAGAAGCTCAACAACCAAAACTATAACACGTGGGCAACGTGTATAGAGTCTTACCTTCAAGGTCAAGACTTGTGGGAGGTTGTCGGTGGTAGTGAAGTTACACAACCGGCAGCGGAAGATGCTAACGGCGTCTTGCGGAAGTGGAAAATTAAAGCAGGCAAAGCAATGTTTGCTTTAAAGACCACAATAGAAGAAGAAATGTTGGAGCACATTCGGGATGCTAAATCACCGAAGGAAGCATGGGACACCTTCGCTATACTCTTTTCGAAGAGGAACGATACAAAATTGCAACTTCTCGAGAATGAACTTCTATCAATGGCGCAACGCGACATGGCGGTTGCCCAATACTTTCACAAGGTGAAGTCGATATGCCGCGAAATTTGAATTAGATCCGCCGGGATAAAAAGAATAATTGTCCATGGCTTGAGACCGAATACCGAAGCTTTGTAGACAAGGATGGCCGATACAACCATCACTTGTTGAGTTTGAAAATTTCAGAAGCTATGGCCAAGAAAATGGGAGGAGTCTCACTAAAAGGTGAAGAGGAAGCACTTTACACCAACCAAAGCAGAAGTGGTTCAAGACAGCACAACAAAGGCGGATCTAGAAAGACTGGTGAACAGACAAAAAGTCATCAGGGAGGGAATGGCTCTCGTCCAGGGGGAGCTTCAAAGAATCGCGACAGTAATAGAAAGTTCGATGGCGAATGTTACAATTGCGGGAAAAAGGGCCACATGAAGAGAGATTGTTGGTCCAAAAAGAAGTCTACCGAAAGCAATATTGCTACTTCTAGTTCTAAAGAAGATAGTGAAGATAGCTGGGATGCCGAAGCATTACTCGCTATGGAGGAAGAAGAATTAGCTCTCACGGTAACAACACCAGAAAATATTAACTACGAGAATGATTGGATCGTAGACTCAGGCTGCTCAAATCACATGACGGGTGATAGACAGAAGTTGCAAAACTGTTCTGAGTACAAGGGAAATCGTGTGGTGGTAACAGCTGACAACTCAAGGTTATCGATAGCTCACATCGGTAAAGCGATCGTTACACCTCGATATAGTCCCAACCAAGTGCCACTTCAAGATGTCTACCATGTTCCAGGAATGAAGAAAAATTTGCTATCCGTAGCTCAATTGACATCATCAGGCCACTATGTCTTGTTTGGTCCACAAAATGTGAAGGTATTCCGAGACCTGAAGATCTCGGAAAAGCCTACGATGGAGGGACGACGATTGGAGTCAGTTTATGTGATGTCACAGTAGACAAGACAAGAAGGAATGAGACGGCAGATCTGTGGCACATGCGGCTAGGTCATGTTAGTTATTCCAAGCTAAGTGTGATGGTGAAGAAGTCAATGCTTAAGGGACTTCCTCAACTTGACGTGAGAACAAATACTGTTTGCGCGGGATGTCAATATGGTAAAGCACATCAATTGCCATACGAGGAGTCGAAGTTTAAAGCAAAGAAACCATTAGAGTTAATTCACTCGATGTGTTTGGACTGTTAAGCAACCATCAATTGGCGGAATGCGGTATATGGTTACGTTCATTGATGATTTCTCCAGATATGTATGGGCTTTCTTCATGAAAGAAAAATCTGAAGCATTCTCAAAGTTCAAAGAGTTCAAAGAGATAGTCGAAGGAGAAGTGGAGCAAAAGATTCGTTGCTTGCAGGGGGGTGAGTATAGCTCGAGAGAGTTTTCTCAATACCTGCGGGAATGCCAAATACGTCATCAGTATACTTGTGCTAATACGCCACAACAAAATGGTGTAGCAGAGAGGAAGAATCGGCACCTTGCGGAAATTTGCGGAGTATGCTACATGCGAAGAATGTACCAAGATTTTGGGCGAAGGTATGAGCTGCATGTCAACAAGCTTCCTCAACCAAGGTTGGAGTTTGTTTCACCCTTTGAGAAATTGTGGAACAAGAAACCTACAGTTAGCTATCTTCGAGTATTCGGCTGTGTATGCTATGTATTTGTTCCTGACCATCTACGTAGCAAGATCGATAAGAAAGCAGTCAGATGTATCTTTGTGGGATACGACAACCAGCGAAAAGGGTGGAAGTGTTGTGATCCAGTAAATGGAAGGTGCTACACATCACGAGATGTGGTGTTTGATGAAGCATCCTCATGGTGGACCTCAGAAAAAGAAGTGCTGCCAGACTCGAAAGAATTCGGAGACATGCTACAACAAAAGATGGGGGAGCATACTGTCCAAATTCATCTAAGCTCAGCTGGGGATCTATGCGATAGTGATAGCGAACGAAGAGTAACTCTAAATCCTTGGCAATCTGGGGTGTATCGACAACCAGATGAAGAAGGTGTGCCTAGTGAAACGGAAGAATCAACTCCGTTACGAAGGTCAACAAGAACCCGAAGGCCAAATCCCAAATACGCTAATGCAGCCATAGTTGAAGAAGCAACTGGAATAGAACCAGAGATGTTCGAAGAAGCATCACAGAGTTCTGAGTGGATGACAGCTATGAAAGACGAGATCACTGCACTTGAGCAAAATCAGACTTGGGAACTCGTGCCAAAGCCAAAAGATGTGAAACCCATATCTTGCAGATGGGTTTACAAAATAAAGCACCGTCCAGATGGGTCAATCGAGAGGTACAAGGCTCGATTGGTAGCTCGTGGTTTCTCTCAACAATATGGACTAGACTATGACGAAACGTTTAGTCCAGTGGCAAAACTTACAACCGTCCGAGTCTTACTTGCACTTGCAGCCAACAAAAGCTGGAACTTGTGGCAGATGGACGTGAAGAATGCCTTTCTCCATGGAGAGCTGGATCGGGAGATCTACATGATTCAACCGATGGGTTTTCAGAACCGAGGTCATCCTGAGTATGTGTGTAAGCTGCAAAAGGCTCTCTACGGACTAAAACAAGCACCCAGGGCGTGGTATGGCAAGATTGCTGAATTTCTAACTCAAAGTGGGTATTCGAACATCTAGAACTTGTTTGCTAAAGCTAATGGAGAAAGGATAGCTATTGTGCTCGTGTAGATGATCTAATCATCACTGGAGATGATGTTGAAGAAATTTTCCGAACAAAGGAGAACTTGTCAGTTCGTTTTCAAATGAAAGAACTTGGACAACTTAAGCATTTCCTTGGGCTAGAGGTTGATCAGACGAAAGAAGGGATATTTCTTTGTCAACAGAAATATGTCAAAGATTTGTTGAAGAAGTTTGGGATGCTAGAATGTAAGCCGATCTCAACGCCAATGGAACCAAATGCCAAGATGTGTGCACATGAAGGCAAAGACCTGGAAGATGCATCGATGTATCGACAATTAGTGGGTAGTCTAATCTACTTAACCTTGACTCGACCTGACATTTCTTATGCAGTTGGCGTGATGAGTCGATACATGCAAAATCCGAAGAAGTCTCATTTAGAAGCGGTTCGGCGAGTACTCAGATATGTGAAGAGTACAATAGACTATGGTCTTCTATACAAGAAAGGTGGAAATTGCAAACTAGTTGGCTACTGTGATGCTGACTATGCAGGAGATCACGATACTCGCAGATCAACTACTGGGTATATGTTTACCCTTGGATCTGGAACGATTTCTTGGTGTAGCAAGAGACAATGTCCTTGTCAACTACGAGTGAGCGGCACAAGAAAGCACGTGGGATACAACTAATGAATGATCTACATCAACCAGATTATGCGGTTACATTGTGACAACCAATCGGCAATTCGGCTGGCGGAGAATCCTGTTTTTCATGCAAGAACTAAACATGTGGAAGTGCATTACCACTTTGTTAGGGAAAAAGTTCTGCAAGAAGAGATTGAGATGAGGCAAGTTAAGACAGATGAACAAATTGCTGACTTGTTTACAAAAAGCTTGAGTGTTGGAAAGTTTGAACATTTCCGTGATTCAAAGAATGGGAGCTAACATTGAGGGGGAGTGTTGAGAAGTCAATATTAGCCCAAATAAGTCCACACCAAAATTAATTTGATGTCATTGCTTACATCAATTTATTTAGGTGAAGTCAATATTAGCCCAAATAAGTCCACACCCAAATTAATTTGATGTCATTGCTTACATCAATTTAGTTAGGTGAAAATTAGGTATTTTTCTCATGTTTAATTTCAATGGTTTAAATTAGTTTGTGGTTATTTTAATGAGTGGTTTAGATTGTTTCTTGTAACCTATAAATACCTCATTTGTATTTGAGTTTTATCATTCAACAATCAAAGCTTTATTATAAGCATTTGAAAGTTTTCTTTAGAGTTCTTCTCTTTTGCAATTTTGTGAGATTATTCTAAAGAGAGTTTTTCTTCTTCTTGATCAATTAGAGTTTTTACTCTATTTTGATTCAACAGGCATGGCTCGACTATTTCTTATCACTACGTAATATTACTTCCTCATATGTCTTAGGTTCATCTTCATTTACCTCCTCTACAATGAACAGTCTTAGGTGACCTTACTGACCTTCTCTATCTATCCCTTACTAATTGATAATCTGAGAGTTCAGTTTGAAGACTGAGGGTTTTTGTTGATTTTTTAGGTGCTTTTCAAGTACTCTTACTCCTTGATTAACTTTCTCAACATTCTTTTCAGTAAGCTCCACTTCAAATTCTACTTTTTCATCTTTATAAATCTTTTTATCATGATTAGTTGCACTTTTTATCATATCAATTTCATGCAATATGACGTTCCTACTTATGATGCATTTTAGAGGCCTAAAGTCAACACATGATAACTTTTAGACCTTGATTCTTTCAGGAAGATAGCCTATAAAGATTGCTTTTAAAGCTCTTGGTTCCAACTTTTCTTGCTTCATATGAGCATACATGAGGCACTTGAAGATATTTAGCTTTGTACAATATATAAAATATCCACACCATTTCTCTTCTGGTATCAAGCAATCTAATGCAACTAAAGGGTTTCTTAATCAACAATATTTTATTCATCCTTTCAACAAGCCCATACTATTGAGGTGTCATGGCTACTGTTCTGTGCCTAATGATCCCATGCTTTAAGCAAAACACATCAAACTCTGTGTTGCAAAACTATAACTCATTGTCGGTCCCAAGCTTTTTAATGTTCTTCCCATTTTACTTATGTGTTAGTGCTTTTCAAGTCTTAGAAATATTGAATACTTGATTTTTGGACTTTAGCATATAAATCCAAATTTTTCTTGAGCAATCATTAATTAATGAGAGAAAGTACCAGCACCTCCATCTTAGTTAACTGGAGTTGAGTGGATGTAATTCAGGTACCTTTAATTCTATGTTTCGTAATATTAAATTTCACACTAATAACTTTGCTCAATATGAATTGTTCACAAAACTCTAGCTGCTCAATTTTGTCATCACCTAAAACACCATGCCTATTTAGCTTCTCACTAATATGACCAAACCGTAAGTGCCAAAGCCTGGTCTTATTAGATGTTACCTTAGCATGCATAGATACATTGTCAGTCACTGAGACACCCTTCAACACATAGATACCATTCTTCCTCTCTTCTTTGATTACAAATAACGAACCTTTAATCACCGTCAAAGATCCATTTTCACCCTTGAATTTATACCTTATATTCTCAAGCATACATAAAGAGATAAGATTCCTCTTCAAATTTGGAACATGTCAAACTTGCTTTAGTTTCTTAAATCCTAATGTCTCATATATTAGTAACTATACAAGTCATGTTGTTTCCCATCAACACCTTGCCACCATCAATTACTCAATAATCTAAAAACAAGTTTCGATTACTGTTACGGAAGCGCGGGGTGAGCAATTACTAATACTGTGACTTCTAGAGAAATATAAATGTGACAAACAAATACAAAGAAAATAGGACACAATAATTTACATGGTTCGGCGTAATGCCTACGTCCATGGACAAAGACTGGAAGATAATTTTATTAATAATGGGAATTTACAAAAGTGAAAAAACTCTAAAAAAACCCAATACCCAATACACCCAAATTCCTTTAACACCTAAGAATTTCTCTACCAAAAACTCTCTTGGAAATCTCACAAAATTTGGATGCACTAACAAATGAGGAATTGCCTTCTATTTATAAGAAAAAAAAATGAAAAATGGGGTGCACTATTGCACCAACCCCAACATAATTGTCAACAAAAATTAGGCACCTACCTTAGGAATTTGTCTTCAAATTTGCCTCTCCAATGTTGAATGTGTATGCAAGTTGGTCAATTGATGCTAGAAATTTGTCTTCAAATTTGCCTCTCCAAAGTTGAATGCATGCATGTGTATTTGAATTCCAATTTTGAAAATTTCAACAATTCTCCACCTCGACTAAGATTTTATCCAAATCTTAGTCGACTATCAACAAACTATCCTCCAATCTCTGTCTTCTCTGACTATTTTCAAACTTGTAAGGTATTGATCAAGTTTAGACAATGCTCAAACTTGATCGTCATCACCACCTTAGTCAACATATCTGCGGGATTATCTGGAGTCTTGATTTTCTAAAGAAGAATCTTCCCCTCATCAACAATTTCCCGCACAAAATGAAATCGTACGTCGATGTGCTTTGTATGCGCATGATAAACTTGGTTTTTTGTTAAATGAATAGCACTTTGACTGTCACAATACACATTAATGTGCTCCTGTGCAAATCCCAAGTTTTCAAGCAAGTCTTGTAACCAAATAGCCTTTTTAACAGCCTCTGTAATTGCCATGTACTCAGCTTCTGTGATTGATAGTGCAACTGTAGACTATAGTGTAGAATTCCAACTTATTGGCCCTTCAACAAAAGTAAATACATATCCGGTGGTTGACCGTCGTTTGTCCAAATCACCAGCATAATTAGAATCAACATACCTAATCACACTTTGACCAAGTGTATTGCCTCTCTCAAATAGTAAACCAACATCCACGGACTTCTGAATGTACCGTAGAATCCATTTCACAGCTTGCCAATGTCCTTTACCAGGATTATGCATATATCTGCTCACTATACCAACTGCATGTGAAATGTCAAGCCTTGTATACACCATTGCATACATCAAGCTATCCACTGTATTTGAATACGGAACTTGTAATATGTACTCTTGTTCCGCATCTGTTAAAGGAGATAATTGTGTAAACAGCTTGAAATGAGAAGCCAACGGGGTACTTACATGTTTTGTCTGCTCAGTCATGCCAAACTACTGTAGTATTTTCTTGAGATATTGCTTCTGAGACAAGTTTACTTTGCCACGAGCTCTATCTCTGTATATCTCTATGCCAAGAATCTTCTTAACTTCACCTAGATATTTTATCTCAAATTCTTGATTGAGTTGAGTTTTCAACTTCTCAATCTCATATTTGCTCTTTGATGCTATTAGCATATCATCGACATACAATAGCAAATAAATGAAAGATCCTTCTTGTAGCTTGCGAAAATATTCACAATGATCAAATTTATTTCTTGTGTACCTTTGTCCTTTAATAAATCGATCAAATCGCTTGTACCACTGCCTCGGAAATTGTTTCAACTCATAAAACGACTTTGTCAATTTGCAAACCTAATTTTCTTTTGTAGCAACCTTGAATCCATCTGGCTGAGTCATGTTGATTTCCTCTTCCAAATCACCGTGTCAAAATGAAATTTTTACATCAAGTTGAACTAGTTCAAGATTAAATTGCGCAACCATGGCTAGCAAAATTCGAATAGACGAGTGTTTCACAACTGGAGAAAATACCTCATTGTAGTTAATTCCTTCCTTCTGAGCATAACCCTTCACTACCAATCTAGCATTGTTTCGAATTTCATTTTTACGAGGAAATCCTTCATTTTTTGCATATACCCATTTGCACCCAATTGCCTTATTTTTCTTGAGCAATGTAACTAACTCCCAAGTTTCATTTTTGTAAAGAGATTGCATTTCTTCGTTCATTGCTCTCTTCCATTGTATACTTTCTATGTTACTTACTGCTTCTCTGTAAGTGGAAGGAACATCATCATCTACAACTGGAAGTGTATAGGCTACCATATCAATAAAGCGAGCAGGTCTGCGAATCTCTCTGTGTGGCCTTCTATATGCAATTGAATCTTGTTGTTGTGAAAGTTCATGGGTCAAAACCTCTTCATCATCTTCGGTCGATGGAGAATCACTATTCATCTCATCGACACCAGCTGAATCAACTTTAACTTTTTCAAACTCCACCTGCTGCAAAGTGCTACTGGTCTTGTCATCCTCTTGAGAATCTTTTTGTTTCAACATGGCCGATTCATCAAAAGTTACATCTCTGCTGAAAATAATCTTCTTTGTAACCGGACACTAGAGACGGTATCCTTTTACTCCACCGGTTATACCCATGAACAATGCTTTCTTTGCTCTTGGGTCTAACTTAGATTCCTTTACATGATAATTAGTAGTGGAACCAAAAACATATAAAGAATCATAATCAGTAGCAGGTTTACCAGTCCACATTTTCATGGGTATTCTGCCCTTAATTGCAGTTGATGGCAAACAGTTGATCAGATGGCACGCATATACAACTGCCTCAGCCCAAAACTCTTTGCCCAATCCTGAAATTCTAGTTATGCAACCCAAGAGGGGGTGAATTGAGATTATAAAAATTATTCAATTCTAGAACAAAACTCAATGCAAATCTAAAACTAATTTAAAGTAATAACAAATAAATTAATCATAATATAAAAAGATAAGGGAAGAGAGATTCAAACACGGAGATTTTTACGTAGTTTGTAACCTCACCTACGTCCACACCTCCAAGCTTTTTAGGCTTGCGGATTTCACTAAGCAAGCTTCCAAGGCTTTAAATGCTTACACTTGACTTCAAAGGTGTCAATAAACCTTTGCAACAAGAGATTATCCCTAATCTCTTAACCTAAGTATATCCCAACACTTACAATCACTCAAAACAAAAATTATAAATTTTGTTCTTTACTCACACAATACTTAAGATTATAAATCAATGCTCAATATGTGAATAAATGAAGCAAGATTGAGTTTAAAGCTCTATGAAGGTTGTATTCTCGATTATAAGCTCAATGATAGTGTTGTGATCAACTTTTATTTGAATTTGAATGAGCTTATTTATAGTTGAAGCTGAAAAATAGCCATTACTAACTGTCTGCCCGTAAACGGATCGCCGTTAACCGTTAACAATTAACCGTTTGTTCTGGTCAAAGTTACCGTTGAGCTAAAATTCAAATAAACAGTTGACCGTTTGTCATTAACCTTTCGCCGTTAAATTCCAGAGACGTGGAAAACAAACTCCAGCTATCCGTTCTTACTAAACGGTTAAAGATTAGCAAGGAATGACATTTTAAAATTTATCGGTTAGCCGTTTGGTGTTAACGGTTCGCCGGTTATTTCCAGTGACTTGCAAAAACGAAATAACCTTATCCGTTTCTGTTAAACGGTGCAAGATTAGCATATGCTTCCAATCTGGAATTTACCGGTTAACCGTTTATTAATAAACGGTTCGCCGTTATGACAGAGTATTTATGATCTTTAACCAAACATAGGCGAATAGTACCACATACCTGTCTATTGATCTTTATCCACTCATTGTCATCCATCATGTCAGGCTTTTCTGCAAGAGTAACACCCAACTCTTGCTGACATAAGACATCCAACACCTCACATTGCTACATACTAAAATTATTGGTACCATTAAATTTCTCCACTTCAAACTTTGCATTAGTCACAGTAGTCCTCGCTGATGAAGACGACGACGATGCCTCTGCCATTCTTTTTATTTCAAATAATCAGTTTCTTCAATAACTATTTACACTTGAAAAACATCCTCTATGATGTTTATTTCGCGTGAATAAATGCACCAGGAAAGTTCTCAGAAGAATGGAGGGGTCACAACGGTCCCACTTAAAACCCAAACTCCTTAAGCTCTTATCGCCTTGTTGACAGAACTTTCCTAAACGTGCAAAATTACACACTACTTACAATAGACTGTCTTCCAAATATAAATGGCTGTCTCCACCGTATCAATGAACATTACCGTATATGTGAACAGTGTCGTATGCCCCAAGCACGAACCTTCTGCTCTAATATCAATTGTTGTGGAAGCGCGGGGTGAGCAATTACTAATACTGCGACTTCTGGAGAAATATAAATGTGACAAACAAATAAAAGAAAATAGGACACAATAATTTACGTGGCTCGGCGTAATGTCTACGTTCACGGGCAAAGACTAGAAGATAAGTTTACTAATAATGAGAATTTACAAAAGTGGAAAAACTCTCAAAAAATCCAATACCTAATACACCCAAATTCCCTTAACACCTAAGAATTTCTCTACCAAAAACTCTCTTGGAAATCTCACAAAATTTGGATGCACTAACAAATGAGGAATTGTCTTCTATTTATAAGAAAAATGGGGTGCACTATTGGACCAACCCCAACATAATTGTCAACAAAAATTAGGCACATACCTTAAGAATTTGTCTTCAAATTTGCCTCTCCAATGTTGAATGTGTATGCAAGTTAGTCAATTGATGTTAGGAATTTGTCTTCAAATTTGCCTCTCCAAAGTTGAATGCATGCATGTGTATTTGAATTCCAATTTTGAAAATTTCAACAATTACGACTCATATAAAAAGAAAGCCTCAGTCTATAATCCACTTGCCATTTATTTTCACATCTAATACGAGCAGAATATGCTGATCTGGGTTGTGCATCCTCTGATGCAATTGCTACAACGACCTTAATTCTCCTTAAGTTTTGCTGCCTTAACTTTCTTTGTTAGGCAATCTCTGTTAAAGTAACCTTCTTTTTTACAAAAGAAATTTTTTTACCCCTGTTATTAGATGTAGATCTGTTGTGATTCTTTTTTGAGTCCTCCTCTCAAACCTATCCTTAATTGTTGTCAGACCATCTCTAAAGCCTAAGGTACTTGAAGTACCTTAAATTTCTTCTGTATCTCTTTGGAGTGAAGAGCAGCCTTAACACCTTCCATGGTTAAACTTTGTTTTCTGTGCAGTAAAATATCCACTAAGTACTCATTGAAGTCCAACAAGAAACTCAAAAATACGATTGCTTTGTCTTTATCCCTAATGTTCACATTAATAACCTCAACTATATAATCTCCTTGTTGAAGTTATGAATGTGCTCTGTAACAGAAGAACCTTCCTCCATTAAAAGAGTATTAAATCCTTTATTTATATAAAATCTATTTGCTAAAGATTTTTATCATGAAGACTTTTATAGGCTTCCCCCAGATATCTAAAGCATATTTTTCTCCTAAAACTTCCCTAAGAACTTTATCTCTAAGGCCTAAATGATGTTACTACATGCCTTTCCTATCATTTTTCTAAGATCCTCATCATCAAGAAGTCTAATAAGGCTTCGATTTTCACCTTTCAAAGATTGAAGTCATTCTTTTCGTCAAACTTTTTAATGTCCAATTTACTATGAGCAATGGAACCAAGCTTTAACTACGCTACAATAGCTTCCTCAATGATGTAAACACCTAAATAGCTATCATAGTAGTTAACTAATCATTATGGTCAATTATCTAAATGTTATGTGTTATGGCTAGTTACCTAACCACTATAAGCAATTCCAATTATGTCACAAAGCCTAAATGATTTCTGCAACAATTATTTAGCCATCGTGTGCCACTAGATTAAAACTCAAATGCTAGATCAGCTTCTAGTGACACATGTGTACCCAACTACCTTACAAGTACACCTCAGCTATCGCCACGTTTAAATCTTTGTGGAAACTAGAATTTATAACTACAATCTCACATCATCCTAATACAATATTATCCATTCTATTTTACATCATTCAGTGTGGTGTATAAGTGATAAACATTCAAGAAGCATTAATTAAGGAAGGTTAAGCTTCCTCTTTTTCAATTGGTATATAGTTGGCTTTTCTAATTGACCATTGAAAGAGATGGAAAATAGATGGGGACTAAACAAAAGGCACTTTATTCAATACCAAGGAAAGAAAAGATTGTTATAAACAAAATAAAAGGATGGAAAAGGATTGAAAAAAATGTTACCATTAATTGTTCTTCTCTCTCTCTCTCTCTCTCTCTCTCTCTCTCTCTCTCTCTTTATAATAATTTTAATACTAAACTTGAAGAATTTCAGGAAAAAAAAAGATCTTGACAATTCCTTCCTATTCATTCTTCAAGTTTGAAAAAGATATCACTAACAGTTGTTCTTTTCTATCTTTCTCTATAATAATTTTAATGCCAAACTTAAAGAATTTTAAAAAAAAGTATCGAACCTGAAGAAGGAATAGGAAGGAATTGTCAAGGTCTCGGGATAGACTCATCATGAATGAATGAACATGAATTAAACGTAGTGAGAAGGAGAAAAACAAGTTAGATCAAGCATTAATCTTTTTAATTATTTTATATAAATTGATATGGCATAAATTTATTAATTAGATAAAATATCACAAGCAAATTATGATGGCCTATAGGTATTTAATCCAACTAATTTAATCATACCAAAAGTTTATAGCTGATCTATTATTAGTTTTTTCCTTAATTCATGCATCGATTAATTATATACCGTTTTATGTGTGGGAATCTATGAAAAGAGCTTAGGCAATTGAAAATAGAACTCAAATTTATTATGTGTACACTAGGTGAAAATATTTTTGTTGATTTCTCAAGTGTACAAGAGTTTCTCTTTTGTACTTTAGTAGGATTGTATCAATTGACCCAATTATTTATTGCATTAACGAATAGTTTTATACCG
Organism: Citrus mangshanensis; assembly: GCA_030449895.1. Classification (NCBI taxonomy): domain Eukaryota; kingdom Viridiplantae; phylum Streptophyta; class Magnoliopsida; order Sapindales; family Rutaceae; genus Citrus; species Citrus mangshanensis. The sequence continues at coordinate 8,971,121 of JASUUJ010000161.1, forward strand.
TTGTTTCTTGTGTTGGAATGAAATGTTATATGATCTATTTCGAAATAGGAAAAAAGAAATAGAGAGTGAGACTGAGAAGGAAAAGGAGGTTCTCATGCATGCTTGGCTGGAGATAGTAATGGTCCGGGATGGTATAGGATTTGACAATCCTATTTTTATCCCACTTACTTAATGGTGCATTTACCAATAAGTAACCGGAATAGGCTGAAATCAGGATGGACTTGAATTGAATGGGTTGGAATCAAAATAGAGAATAAGAATAAATTATTTACTTTATCTGTCCAAATCGGAATTAAAATGAGCTACATTGTTGTCGATATATTTACTTTACGTTGGAATCATAATGTATTATTGCAAGTTATTAAAATGTCTTAGTTGATTATTATCATTATTTATTATAATAATTGGATTATTATAATTATTATTGAAAATAATTATTGTTAATAACAACATTATTATTATTATTAAAAACTGGGGTAAAAAGGAATTTTTGATTTTCACTAAGGATACAAATATCAATTCACTTCTCACTTTCCATTTCTTGTTCTCACTCTCAACACCCCTTGGAAATGGTATTCCGATTTTACATTTTCAAATTTGTGGTGCCCACTCAAATTTCATTCCCATTTCTCCTCTTTATTTTGGGAGAAAACAAGTTAATGAATTCCATTCCCTCATTCCCATTTTCGTTTTTAATTAGTAAACACAATATAAATGGGATACAAACTTGATCTAAGTTCCATCTCATTTTGTATAGTCATAATCAAAATTAAGACTAATTTCGCACCGTTCAAAAGCCTGGCTGATCCAATTGTCCCAAATGTCGTGAAAGTCTCGCTCAATTAATATTTAAATTTCCAGAAAATACTTTAATAAGATTTAATTTTAAAATTTTCATATATTGAAATTTTTGTGTTTCAATTAACAACTCAATTGACATTAAAAAGAACATTGTAATATATTTGAAAAAGTAAAGAATATTATATATTGCTAATTAATTAATATATAATTAATGAGTAATGCGCTAATGAGAAATCTCATATTTTATCAAAATACGGGATTCTCTAAAAGATAATATAAAAACACACACTCTAATATATTATAAGATAAAATACATAGTATTAAAATATGTATAATTCTTACCTTCTAGTTTATCTCTTATTTCTCTTATACTTTAATAAAGTAATGAATCTTTTATTAGTTATTGACTTATAATTAATAACATCAAAGAAAAAGTGATGTTAAATACATTGTTAGTTGGGATGATTGGGATCACGATATAAATCCCAACTTCATTCCAAATTTACAAGTGGGACCTGTTTAGATGCCGAATCCCAACTTGTTTTAAAATTCTTCCTAATTATGTGAACAGATCTGTTTCTATCATTGTCAAGTCCCGCATCTGAATTAAGATTTGGGATTTTTTTGTTTTGTTATCTCATGCTTGGAATATTGCAATAGCATTGATCAGGCCAATTCATATGAAGTCGCATCACAGATTTAACATCATTGACAAAGTCTGCAAAGGATGGGTACCGTCTAATAAATGCAGTGGCTTTGAGTATGCCAATCAATATATTAGTTATGATAACATGATTGGCTTAAAATCTCTGCAGCTCAAGTGACCAAAATTTATTTGCCAATGCTCTATTGCTCTGGATAACGGATCATTAGAGTAAATTTTCCTAAACATTATACTCAAAACAAATTTGTGTCAAGATCGAGTAATGTTTAAGTTATTTGATTTTATTCAAATTTAAATTCTATGAGAAATAAAAAGTCATAAAATTGTTTGAGCTTTTTGCACTCTTTCACCTTTTTAAAAAATAAATAAAGGAATTACATCCAAGAAATACATGTGTTGTATAAGGATCATGATTCTCTCCTGATTTGATCATATCCTGAGTAAATAACTCAATTGTTGATTGGTAATTAATAAATAAAAAAATAAAAGAAGTTGAGTCTTACCCATACACTATCACTAAAAGACACATGACAGAATATCTTGAAAAACTTAGAAGAGATCATATCAGGAGAGTATCATTTTCCGTTGCATAACAGATCTTTTTCATATCTTTTTCATATGTGAGTGTGTTACGCATTTATTGTCAATATTTGCTTTGTTTTGAAATCACCTATGATATAGAGTGATGGTAGCGGAGGTTGACTGTGACCGATGGCGCTATCCCATATGGACCATATAACACGCATCGTATCTCCTAAGGTATAATGATTTGAGGGGTTTATTAAGGAGTCTCCAAATAATGATGGAAATTTCTATAAGTATCTTGAATTTTTACATCTCAAAGCTCAAAAGTGGGGGAAAAGAAAAAAGAATCAAATATTCATGATCTATTAATCTTCTTAAACTTTGTGATTTTATTTGATAATTCAATAAGAATAATTTTGGGCTCACGTCTTACATATTAGAGTATATACGAAATTATGTAGATGATATAATTATGTTTCAAAATCATAATTAGTGTTGAGGCTGTCAAAATCACTTTTAGACATTTTAAAAGTCCTAGGATTCAACATAATTACAAACCGTAAGGTTAAATTTCAAAAATTTTATCAAGAAACACAAAGTGGATTTTTTTCTCCATTAAAAGAGTATTAAATCCTTTATTTATTTAAAATCTATTTGTTAAAGTTTTTTGTCGTGTAGACTTTTTTAGGCTTCGCCCAGATATCTGAAGCATATTTTTCTCCTAAAACTTCCCTATGAACTTCATCTCTAAGGGTTAGAATGATGGACTACATGCCTTTCCTATATTTTCTCTAAGATCCTCATCATCAAGAAGTCTATTCCTAGTTGGATTTTTTTTCTAGAGCAATTTCCAACTTTTGATATACTAGTAGGGCTTCAATTTTCACCTTTCAATGATTGGAGTCATTTTTTCCGTCAAACTTCTAAATGTCCAATTTAGTATGAGCAATGGAACCAAGCTTTAGCTACGCTACAATAACTCCCTCAATGATGTAAACACCTAAATAACTACCACATGAGTTAACTATTCATTGTGGTCAATTATCTAAACATTATGTGTTATGGGTAGTTCTCTAACCACCATAAGCAATTCCAATTATGTCACAAAGCCTAAATAATTTCTGCAGCAGTTATTTAGCCATCATGTGCCACATAGATTAAAACTTAAATGCTAAATCAGCTTCCAGTGATACAGGTGTACTTACCTACCTTGCTAATACACCTCAACTATCACCACGTTTAAATCTTTGCAGAAACTAGAATTTATAACTACAATCTTATATCATTCAATGCGGTGTATATGTGATGAACATTCAAGGAAGCATTAATTAAGCAAGGTCAAGCTTCCTCTTTTTCAATTGGTGTATAGTTGGCTTTTCTAATTGACCTTTGAAAGAGATGGAAAATAGAGGGGGACTAAACAAAAGGCATTTTAATCAATACCAAGGGAAAGAAAAGATTATTGTAAACAGAATAAAAGGATGGAAAGGATAGAAAAAAAATGTTACCTTTAATTGTTCTTCTTCTCTCTCTCTCTCTATAATAATTTTAATACCAAACTTAAAGAATTTCAAAAAAAAAAAAAAAGAACCAAACTTGAAGAAGGAATAGGAAGGAATTGTCAAGGTCTCAGGATAGACTTATCATAAATGAATGAACATAAATTAAACATACTGAGAAGGAGAAAAACAAGTTAAATCAAGTATTAATCTTTTTAATTATTTTATACAAATTGATGTGGCATAAATTCATTGATTGGATAAAATATCAAAAGCAAATTATGTTAGCCTATAGGTACTTAATCCAATTAATTTAATCATATCAAAAGTTTGTAGCTCTATTATTCCTTTTTTTTTCTTAATTCATGCATCGATTAACTATATACCATTTTATGTGTGGGAATCTATGAAAAGAGCTGAAGCAATTGAAAATAGAGCTCAAATTTGTTATGTGTATACTAGGTGGAAATATTTTTGTTGATTTCTCAAGTGTATGGGAGTTTCTCTTTTGTACTTTAGTACGATTGTATCAATTGACCCAATTATTTATTACATTAAACGAATAGTTTTATACCATTGTTTTTTGTGTTGGAATGAAATGTTATATAATCTGTTTTGAAATAGGAAAAAATAAATAGAGAGTGAGAGTGAGAAGGAAAAGGAGGTTCTCATGCATGCTTGGCTAGAGATGGTAATGGGCCGGGATGGTATGGGATTTGACAATCCCATTTTTATCCCACCTACTTAATGATGCATTTACCAATCAATAATCAAAATGGCTGAAATCAGGATAGACTTGAATTGAATGGGTTGGAATCAAAATGGAGAATAAGAATAAATTTTTTACTTTAGCTGTGCAAATTAGAATTAGAATGAGTTATCTTGCCATTAATATATTTACTTTATCTTGAAATCAGAATGTACTGTTACAAATTATTAAAATAACCTTAGTTGATCATTATCATTATTTGTTATAATAATTTTGATTATTATAATTATTATTGAAAATAATTATTGTTAATAACAACAACATCATAATAATAATAATTATTATCATTAAATAGGGTAAAAATGAATTTTTAATTTTCACTAAGGATACAAATGTCAATTCACTTCTCTTTCCTTTCCTCATTCTTATTCTCACCTACCCCTTGGAAATAGGATTCTTGTTCTACATTTTCAATTTTGTGGGGCCCACTCAAATTTCATTCACATTCCTCCTCCTTATTTTGGGACTAAACAAGTTAATGAATTTCATTCCTTCATTCTCATTTTTCTTTCTAATTAGTAAACAAAATATAAATGGGATACAAACTTGATCTAAGTTCCATCTCATTTTGTATAGTTATAATCAAAATTAAGACTAATCTTGGACTGTTCAAAAGCCCAGACAATCCAATTGTCCCAAATGTCGTGAAAGTCTCGCTCAATTATATTTAAATTTCCAAAAAATACTTTAATAAGATTTAATTTTAAAATTTTCATATATTAAAATTTTTGTGTTTCAATTAACAACTCAATTGACATTAAAAAGGACATTGTAATATATTTGAAAAAGTAAAGAATATTATATATTGCTAATTAATTAATGAGTAATGCTCTAATGAGAAATCTCATATTTTATCAAAATACGGAATTTTTTAAAAGATAATAAAAACATATACTCTAATATACTATAAGATAAAATACATAGTATTAAAATATGTATAATTCTTACCTTTTAGTTTATCTCTTATTTCTTTCTTGCTTTAATAAAGTAATGAATCTTTTTATTAGATAATGACTTATAATTAATAACATTAAAGAAAAAATGATGTTAAACATATTGTTAGTTGGGATTATTGGGGTCACGATATAAATCCCAATTTTATTCCAAATTTATAAGTGGGATCTATTTAGATGCTGAACCCCAACTTGTTTTAAAATTGGTCCTATTTATGTGAACCGATCTGTTTCTATCATTGTGAAATCCCGAATCTCAATTACGATTTGCTTTTTTTTGTTTTTTTTGTTTTTTGGTTATCTGATGCTTGGAATTGGCACTGTTGAATATTACAATAGCATTAATCAGGCCAACAGGTATGAAGTCGCATCACAGATTTAACATCATTGACAAAGTCTGCAAAGGATGGGTACCGTCTAATAAATGCAGCGGCTTTGAGTATGCCAATCAATATATTAGTTATGATAACATGATTGGCTTAAAATCTCTGCAGCTCAAGTAACCAAAATTAATTTGCCAATGCTCTATTGCTCTGGAGAACGGATCATTAGAGTAAATTTTCCTAAACATTATACTCAAAACAAATTTGTGTCAAGATCGAGTAATGTTTAAGTTATTTGATTTTATTCAAATTTAAATTCTATGAGAAATAAAAAGTTATAAAATTGTTTGAGCTTTATCCACTCTTTCACTTTTTTTTTAAATAAATAAATAAAGGAATTACATCCAAGAAATACAGGTGTTGCATAAGGATCAGGATTCTCTCATGATCTGATCATGTCCTGAACAAATAACTCAATTATTGATTGGTACTTAATAAATAAAAAATAAAAGAAGTTGAATCTTACCCATATACTATCACTAAAAGACATATGACATGAGATCTTGAAAAACTCAGAAGAGATCAGATTATGAGAATATCATTTTCCGTTGCATAATAGATCTTTTTCATATGTGAGTGTGTTACGCATTTATTGTCAATATTTGCTTTGTTTGGAAATCACCTATGATGTAGAGTGATGGTAGCGGAGGTTGATTGTGACCGATGGCGCTATCCCATATGGACCATATAACACGCATCTTATCTTCTAAGGTATAATGATTTGGGGGGTTTATTAAGGAGTCTCCAAATAATGATGGAAATTTCTGCTAGTATCCTGAATTTTTACATCTCAAAGCTCAAAAGTAGGGGAAAAGAAAAAAGAATCAAATATTCATGATCTATTAATCTTCTTAAACTTTGTGATTTTATTTGATAATTCAATAAGAATAATTTTGGGCTCACGTCTTACATATCAGAATATATACGAAATTATATAGATGATATAATTATGTTTCAAAATCATTATTAGTTTTGAGGCTGTCAAAATCACTTTTAGACATTTCAACGACAATTCCGAACGAGTCCTAGGATTCAATTGATTTTATTTTGGTTGATTTTTTGTCTACGTTTCATTAAACTACTACCCTATATCAGCATCCAAATCCCCCTCCCCCCCCCCCCCAACAAAAAATTAATATTAAATTAATTATCTGAGTCATACTCAAATTGTATCATAAATTTATTCATGTCACACTTAATATCATATTAAGTAATTATAACCTTTTTTAAGAATAATAAATTAATAATGTTAAATTTTTTATATTCTAAATTAATTTTTAATTTTACTATTAAATATGTTAAATGAATTGATGGTTTAATATTTTGATACAATTAATAGATTAATCATATATGTATTTACTTAAATGTAACACGACACTAATTAGAGACGTGCGCGAATTGCCACCCCTACTCCCTCCCGTCCCATAAATGATTACACCAGTAAAGATAAAGGAGTAGGCAAGGGAGTTATTATGCCAGATGTGATGTTTTGTTTCCTTTTACGAATGCATTGACACTTAATGCACTTTATTTTTTTACAAATTATTATACCAAACAAATTTCGTTGTTGGATATACAGAACTTGTTTCTTTTTTCTCTGTCTGTCGCGTATTTAATTTCATCAACGGTTGCTTTGTTTACTTGTTTATTAATTATTATCATGACTCATCATTTAATCAATACAGAAGTAGTGACTATGTTTTGTAGGAAATGACGTGCGTTATGTATCTTTAATTGATTAGTGGAATCTTATTAAAAAAAAAAGAAATATTAGTGCATTAGTTTACCTGTAATTACTGTACTATAATGCTTATAATTTTTTTTGTTATCGATCACAAATTTATAAAAGATATTGTGCGTTATAAGTAATGATGACTAATAGTGAATAACTTGTGATAATTTTTGCGGTTATAATACATAAAGTTTGTAAAGTAGTTTTGCCCTGTACTAAATAAGAATGACATAATTTTATTAATTACTCTCAAGTCATTTTTTATAGTGTGACCACTGTGCATCATGTGCACAATAAATACATAATGCTAACAGTTTCATTGCATTTTAAAGTTTTTTATTCTATATCTCGTGCTTCTACTTATTGTCCCAAGATTTTGAGGAATACATGAAAAATCTGGAACGATCGGTGCATTGATAAGGCTGCATTACAGTTTTGCTCATTGACATCACCAAACATTTATAATAATTGTGATAATGACTTACAGAAGAATTCTCTCTAGTTCATTCTCATTTTCGATCTACCTGGTCACTGGTGATATATAAAATAACCTTCACAACTCTATGGACTAAAATTTAGTTTCTGATATAGCTAGTAGATCAGCATTAAGAAGAATGTGGAGGCTTAAGATTGGAGATCATGGGACAAAAAAGGATCCATACATATTCAGCACAAACAACTTTGATGGCAGGCAAATTTGGGTATTTGATCCTGATGCAGGATCCCCTGAAGAGATAGCTGAGGTTGAAGAGGCCCGTTTAAATTACTTCAAAAATCGCTTCAATGTTAAAAATGCTTCTGAACTCATCTGGCAAATTCAGGTATTTTATTTAATGCACAAACAACATGTTTTTTTTTTTTTTTAAGTTACCAAAACATGCATAACTTTTTTTTTCTACTTTTTAATTGCAGATTTTAAGAGAGAAGAAGTTGGAACAAACAATTCCGCAAGTAAAAATTGGTGATCCTGGAGAGAAGATAACACATGAAATTGCCACAACCGCACTGCGGAGGGCAGTTCACAAATTTTCAGCCCTGCAATCTAGCCATGGCCACTGGCCTGCTGATAATTCTGGCCCCTTGTTTTATAACACCCCATTTGTAATTATCGTTAATTCATAATTCTCACAAATTTACAATCACAGTGCTCTCTTATTCATTCGACTATTAATCTAGCTTTAAAACTTTAAAAAATGTGCAGATCATTTGTTTATACATTACTGGGTATCTTAACATTGTATTCTCTAGCGAACACCGCAAAGAAATGCTTCGTTACACATATAATCATCAGGTGCTTAAAAATTCAATCATTGATTATTGTACAAGGTTTAATTTCTCATGCACGTTGAATGATTTTCGACTGCAATATTATGTGAATTATATAAACAGAATGAAGATGGGGGATGGGGATTACACGTTGAAGGGCACAGCACAATGTTTGGTACTGTTTTTAATTACATCTGCATGCGTTTACTCGGAGAAGGACCCGACGGTGGCGAGAACAATGCTTGTGCAAGAGCTCGAAAATGGATTCTTGATCGCGGCGGAGCAACCGGCGTCCCGTCTTGGGGAAAGACTTGGCTTTCAGTATAATCCATCATTCTTCTTGCTAAATCTTGTGAAATCTTGATTATAAGCAACAATATTGTCTTAGTGATTTGATTTTTTTCCTTTGTCGAATAGATTCTTGGGGTTTATGATTGGTCTGGATGCAACCCAACGCCTCCAGAATTTTGGAAGTTTCCTTCCTTTCTACCGATCAGTCCAGGTTAGTTCATAGAACTTGCAAACATCCATCATTCATTATTGTTGTCAGTTAAATTTCCGGGCTTCCACTTTTATAAAAATGTCAATTGAGTATTTTCTGAGCAGGAAAATCATCAATTGTCGGTCCGAATTATCTTACCTCAAAAGTTTGAATTTGTGCGGCGGTTTATACAAAGTTTACCGATTGTATCAGTTTTTCACATTTCCATTAACAATCAGGTTTTTACATTTCCATTAACAATGTTAAAAGCGTCTTGCTCTTGAATTGTAGTTTAATGACAGGTGAGAAAATTGATACTTTTAAAAATCATTGAGGTAAAAAAATGATAATTATTGGATAAAAAATTGATTTTTTTGGCAAATGACAAGATATTAAATGTTATGAGATTAAAATTTTTGGGATATGTTTTAAAGATGGAGAAAACTTCATGTGGACGATAATTTCTCCATTGGAAAATGATTATTAGGGCATTGAGAGGGCAAGCGGGCAAGGGTAAAGTAATTAAATAGTCATAACATTATTTTGGCGGCTGACTTTAATTATAAGCATAAATCAACGGGTTGAACAAATAGTTATTTTTGGTTTGACACAAGTTCAATTTTAATTTCAAATTGAAAATTGATGCTGCACTATCTGTTATAATTTAGTTCTAAAATATGCTGTGAGTTAAATTCTTATTCTGAATTTTCATTTTCTTTCAACATTACAGGAAAATTGCTTTGCTACTGTCGGGTGACATACATGCCTATGTCATATTTGTATGGAAAAAGATTTGTCGGTCCAATCACACCACTTATTTTACAATTGAGAGAAGAGATTTACACTCAACCTTACGGCGACATTCATTGGAGAAAAATGCGACATTTCTGTGCAAAGGTTCTTTCATTAAATTAATTTTACCTTATTTTAACTTTTTTTTGGGCGCCCGGCGGGGGGGGGGGGGGGGGGGGGGGGTTGTGGAGGCAATTGTGCTTTAAAGTTTACCTATTAAGACGTTCAGTAAATAGTTTTCAAGTACACATCCCTTAATAATTAGAGCTTTTATTATTATATTACACATCAGCGGTAACTTATAAGTGTGGGTGGACCCAATTAGGAATCAGGAAAGACTTCAGCCTCCTTCGAGTTATTATTTTCTTTTAAATGTATCCCAAATTCTTTTTTCTAAGAGTTAATTATAAATAATTTAGACACATTTTTTATATCACAATACTTATATTTTAGTGACCTTGCAATTTAATAATAAGAGTGCTATTTAAAAGTTTGGAGAATGGTTCAAATTCTAATAACCATCTAATTTTGTATTTTTAAATATCTTTTGGAGACTACTTAGAATTTTTTTTTTATATATTTTGTGAAGATTACTTAGAAAAAAATTACTCTCACAGCCACTATAAGCTCTAATATTTAAATTAAATAATTTATTACTATTTTTAAAATTTAAAAGAAAGTTTTGGGACATTAAATGTGATCAACTAAACAGTTAAAAAATTGAATACCCCCAATTAAAATACATTTTTCTTAAAGTAAATTCTCCCTAATTTAAGTGTCTAGTCCGCTACTTACCAGCCACATAATCAAAATACAAAACGGAATCTCAGTCAATCGAACGAAAGGTCATACATTGAGAAACTTTATTGCTTGATGCAATGATCAATTGATTATGAAAGTTTTTTTTTTTTTTTTTTTTGCAGGAGGATATCTTCTTTCCTCATACTTCCGTTCAAAACTTGCTTTGGGATACTCTACATAATGTAGTTGAGCCCGTTCTTAATCGTTGGCCTCTTAACAAATTGAGAGAGAAGTCTCTAGAAATAGCAATGAATCACATTCATTATGAAGATGAGGCTAGTCGGTACATGACTATTGGATGTGTTGAAAAGGTAAATGAACTAAAGTAATAAATACGTCTATATTTCCAGACTCATATTTGTTAACTGATACATGCTTCATCGAACAGCCATTGAATATGCTCTCTTGTTGGGTTGAAGATCCTAACAGCGATTATTTTAAGAAGCATCTTTCAAGGATCAGCGAGTACTTATGGGTTGGAGAAGATGGAATGAAAGTGCAGGTTCGTATAATTTCGTCCTGCATTAATTATATTATAAGCAAACAAACTTTTAACATTTTTCTTTTGATTATATTTTAAAATCTTGTAGGAAAAAAGTGTACTTTGGCTAATAATATTGGGGGAATCCTCAAATTATGAGTTAACACACCCACCATTGGAATGCACACTATTATTCCACGTGATAAAGATTAGAGTAAATAGAACACGCCATACATGTGTGGACTAGTCCGTACATAATAGAGAGACAAATCTCAATTCATCTAAAGAATAATTCTTGCAATAAGAATACAAGTTTGGAAAATCCAACTCAAGAATTAGTTTCTGGATATTAGCTAGATCCATTGACTTTTATAATCTGATCACTATAGCCATAGATGTGAAACAATACAAATAATGCACATTTTTAATCCAATTAATTTGATGTTAATTAGATTTTTAAAAAAAAAAAAACTTGTGATGCAATGTACTGACATGTTAAAATGGTCAATTTACTTTCTAGTAAGGACGTTCCTCCATTTTAAAATTAAGATTTGGACTAGATGACAATGCCTAATAAATTATAAATATACAATATTAGCTATATATATGCTCAGGAGTGACGTTCTCACTATTTTTTTTGCAAAGTCTACGTTTTACAACGTTGTGTAAGGAATTATCTTATAAAGGGTCCCCTATGTTAATAAAATAAGGGACAAACTGAAAAAAAAATACTTTAATACAATGTATTTTACTTTTTAGTGTATTAAAATATAGGTTTTTTATTTTTTATTTTAATTTTTTATCATATCTTTTATCATATTAAGGTAAAGGAACTCTTACTAGACATAGACTCTATATGTACCTTCCCAATATCTAGCTTAACCCTGCATTTTAAATCTGTGAACATCCACACTTTGAGAGTTTTCAATATTTTTTTTATCGAAACATGCTTTTAAACATATACTGCAATATAATGTTTTTTTTTTGGTGTATTAAAATTTATGTTTTTTTTTTTAACTTTTAACTAGCCCTTTACCACACATACAAAAGTAGAGATAGGGATGACATTTAAATCTAGATCCAGCCTAGATCCGCAAGAATCTAGAAGATTCAGATCCACATATTAAAAAATATGGATCCGGATATGAAAATTTGGGATCCGCATTTATCTAGATCCAGATCCGAATAAATTTTATTTTAGATTAAAAATTAAATTAAAATATATATTAAAAATTAAATGAAAAATTAAAAATAAATTTTATTTGTAGATTTATGATGTTGTTGTATATTGTTGTATTTTATTCATGTTGAATTATTAATTGTTGGATTATGATGGAATTTTATTTGATATTATTAAGTAAATTATTGAATTTGATTTTAAGTTAAAAATATATATTAAAAATTAAATTTTATTTGTGTATTTATGATGTTGTTGTATGCTATTCATTTTTAATTATTACTTGTTGGATTATAATTGAATTTTATTTGATATTATTAGGTAAATTATTGAATTTTATTTTAAATAAAAAATTAAATAAAAAATATATATTAAAATTAAATAAAAAATAAAAAAATTAAATTTTATTTGTAGATTTATGAGATTATTGTATGTTATTCATGTTGAATTATTAATGTTGAATTATGATTAGATTTTATTTAATATTATTAGGTAAATGATTAAGTTTTAATTTTTACAGATCCGGATATCCGGAATATTCACCCGCATCCATTGCAGATATTATCTGTATCTGGATCCACATCTTTTTTTGCTAATCTAGATGTGGGCCCATATATAGAAATATTAATCCGGATCCGGATGCACCAACTTCTGAATTCAGATTCGGATTTTGCCAATCCTTAGTAGAGAACCCTCACTAAAAAAGGAATCTACACACACATACATACATACATACCTAATATCTAACTTAACCATACGTTTTAAAATTTGCTAACCTCCGCACAAGAGAGTTTTCAATATTTTTGTCGTTGTAAGCTGAAAAGTTATTGTTAACAATTAATACATGCAGAGCTTCGGTAGTCAAACATGGGATTGTGCTATTGCCGTTCAAGCTTTACTTGCTTGCAGTCTTACTGACGAAATTGGTCCAATACTTATGAAAGCACATGACTTCCTTAAAACGTCTCAGGTTAATTTTCATACTTTTGTTTTGAAATTTTTATACATAGGACACCCCCACAATATTTTTTTTTTTGGTTCACACATATATATGCATGCAATTTGGCAGGTCACTGATAATCCTCCAGGAGATTTTAAAAGAATGTTTCGTCATATTTCTAAAGGAGGATGGACATTTTCTAATAAAGATCACGGATGGCCAGTTTCTGATTGTACTGCAGAAGCCTTACTGGTAATTAAAGTTGATTGAAATGGCCATTTTGGGTAAATAAGGCAATCAAAGTGGTCATTACTTTTCATATAATTTTGTACATAAATTTATAATACCTTTCGTATTTCACGAATGCAGTGTTGTCTACACTTCTCAATGATGCGACCAGAAATTGTTGGAGAAAAAATGGAACCTGAAAGATTTTATGATGCTGTTAATTACATACTTTCTCTGCAGGTAAGGAGCGAACAATTTATATTTGCGACCTTATCATTTGCATGTATTGTTATTAAATTTTATACATTTGACAAAAAGAAAAAAAAATTAATCTTCGAACATCAATTGCATATTTGAAATAAGATCTTGTCCTAATTTAAGCTCTCTTAAGCTTTGAAGATTTTGTATGGAATGGTGAAACAAGATTTAGTTCGATGGGGGCCATAATGGAGAAAACATAAACTTAAATTGACTGTAAACATTATATCAATAAAATTGAGGAGGCCAATAGGGGGGGTCATAGTATGGAAATCATAGAATATTATAGGCTACAACAAAATCATGTAAAACTAAAAAAATCTAGACATAAAATTTGCATAAACATGGAAAAATTCCAATAAAAATGTGTCAATTCAGGATTCAGTACTTTATTAAAGTTTAAAAAAATTATTAAGTTATATTGTTTAATAATATAATGGTATTATACAATTAAGCCATATGCCTTAATATCTTTTCTATGCTTTAATAAAATTTAGAATCCTAAACTTGATCAATACTTAAATTTCAATTGATACATTTTTCTCCATGTAGTAGTAGTTACTTATTTTTTTTAACTTGGGGATGACCAAGCGACAATAGGCTCGTACATAGTGTCCCACTTGCCTGAACGACTCGTGTTCATTACTGATTGTGTATAGTGAGGATTTAATTATTCTTATATTTTGATGTATTAATCCTAAAATACCCACCTATTTTGTGTTTAGAGAAAGTTATTTTGTGGGAAAAAGACATCTACATCCTCAAGATTTTGAGAAATGGTCACATAAATCCATATTCAATAAGGGACACCAAGAAACCCTTTTGATTATAATACCCTATATCTCTATTGACTTAAAAAATAAGTAGCTCCAATGATTTAAAATAAATAGAAGTGTAATATATATTAAATGATTGAAACAATATATTTTAAAAAAAATTTAATACTTTAAAATCTTATATTACATTAAACTAAATTTTATAATAAATAGAAACTTAATATTAAAATAAATACATAAAAATTTAAATTATTTTCATAATATTATATAAAATAATTTTAGTATGTGAGACATATTTTATTAATTGTAAAATCTATTTAACGCATAGATATATTTAAAATTTTTATAATAAACACATATATATTATTAAAATAAATGTAATAAAATAAATATACTAATTTGCATTTGAAAAGTTATTTGTTCTATTAAAACATATTCTAATATCATTAATCTACTAGACAAGTTAAACTATTTAA
The DNA here is from genome assembly GCA_030449895.1 of Citrus mangshanensis. Classification (NCBI taxonomy): domain Eukaryota; kingdom Viridiplantae; phylum Streptophyta; class Magnoliopsida; order Sapindales; family Rutaceae; genus Citrus; species Citrus mangshanensis. The sequence continues at coordinate 8,986,123 of JASUUJ010000161.1, forward strand.
ATTATAGTTATATTTATTAAAAAAATTTAAAATTTTAATTTTTAGTTACTATCTACTAGGATATTATAGTAAGAAAAGAGTTTTTGTATCCTTTATTGAAAATTTAGAATCTACATGATAATTTTCCTAAACTTTAGAATTGTAAGTGTTCTTTTCCCTTATTTTAATAATGGGTAGGGATATTTCCACCCCATTATTTGTGTAAATCCACCCCACTTCTAAGAAATATCTATAATATATACCCTTTTTTTTTTCTAAGAAATGCAAATCAACAAAACATTTATGTAATTAATCAATTAAATCATTCTTATTCTTTTTACTTATTTATTTATTTTTACAATTAAAGCAGTTTCAATATAAGTTCTATTTAATTATTTTGTTTTATGACATAAAATGACCCACTTGCTTAAAAAATATGTATTCTTATGTATCTAATACTTTAGGTACTTAATTTTGTGACTTATAATCTAACTTCTTAACTGAAATCTAATAATTTTTAATATTTTACATGTAAATAACATAAATTCGACAGCCTAATAATTTAATGAATATTTTCTCATAAAGACATATGTTAGTTTAATTAAAAATTAATAATCATACTAATAAAGTAGAATTAACTATTTAGAAACAATGAATTTTGTACAAAATTAAAATAAAATATTTAGTATTTTTACCTTTTAAGGGTAAAATAATCAATTTAGATTTTGGTTGAAGCAATCTTATTAGTCAAATATAATAAAAAAATCTAAGTCACAATAAAATAAATTAAGATAGATTTAATTGATTAATTCTTTTGAATTCTTCTTTATTTGAAAATTCTAAAAATAGTGAGAATTTTTTGTAATTATTTTCTAAAAGTGGTGTGGATTTGTAGAATTTATGGGGTGAAAATTCACCATCCTTTAATAATTTAATCTTTCCAAAAAAAAATTGTTCATTGCCTCATTAGTTAAAAAACTTTTATGCAGAGTGAAACTGGCGGAGTACCAGCCTGGGAGCCAACGGGAGCGCCATCATGGTTAGAGGTAAAAAAAATTTAACATATAAATTTTTTTCTAGCATTAATATGCAGTTTCATTTGACTAACCACTAAAGTTCAAATCTTAAAGAAATATAGAGTTAAATCGGTTTAAACTTTTCCATTTCCTATTTTTTACTAAAATTTTTAACCCATTAATATCTATATTAGTTGAAATATTATTTTTTTTTGGTTCATTTTTCAGTTGCTCAATCCTATAGAATTCCTTAATGAAGTCATCATTGAACATGAGTAAGATTTCTTCAAATTTTTGTTTGATCTTACACAAATATTCTTGCTATAAATTCCAGTGCAGACTTATTAGCGATTGAATTGTGTTGGATCCAGTAAAGTTGAGTGCACTGCATCAGCATTGAAGGCAATGACTTTGTTTAAGAAGTTATATCCAAAACACAGGGCAAAAGAGGTTAAAAACTTTATCGCCAAGGCTACAAAATTTATTGAAGACATACAAAAATCTGATGGTTCTTGGTACGTTTTCACTATGAAAAGGTCGTGATTATTTTAAGGTGTATGTTTTTTTTTTTAATTTAAAACTTTTTTAATGGGTTGACAACAAAATTTTCTTCTATCGTTCGAGCCTCAACTCAAGCCCATGTCTTTAACCGAGGCCCAGATCCTTAAAAAGCTTGTCCGAAGTTGGATAGGACGGATCTTTTTTAAATGATGCCTTATTTTTAGTCTCTTATTTTTAGTATTTGATTTTATTGTTTTAATTAACTAAAATAATTCATTTATTTCTTTTAAGAAAAAATTAAGGGTTAGGCCAAGCCTAAGCTTTTGTTCTACGACTAGATCCAAGTCTGATACTAAACAGGCTTTAAAACACAAAATGTTAAAGTCTTGTGAGTCGAGATAGGCTAGTAGGAATAGGTTGACCATCCCTTTTGCTCATCTTATTCTCTCCATATCTTTTCAATTCAATTAGTTAACTAACACATTGTCTAATTAGATAACTTAATTTATCTATTTTTCACCAGTTGAATGTCAAATTTGTATGAATTTTAAGTTATATTAGACTATAGAAATATTCTTTTACCCTTAAAAAATTAGTTCCAACGACTAAAAAAGTAGTGATATGGTGTCTTAGGTGCGGTTAGCTAGATAACTGACTCAAATGTCTAAAGGAGTATTTACCAAGACTAATTAATGATTTCTTTTAAACTTTCAATGGTCATCAAAACTCATAAAATAATCAAAATTTATTTGCACAATTATTCGATTTTTTTCGAAGACTTTAAGCAGAGCCTAGAAAATTGTTTTTAAAAAATTAATTATGCTTTGACAGGTATGGTAGCTGGGGAATCTGCTTCACGTACGGTGCATGGTTTGCAATTTCAGGGCTAGTCGCTGCAAAGAAGACTTACTGCAATTGTTTAGCTATTCGTAAAGCAACAGATTTTTTACTCAAAATACAATCCGAAGACGGTGGTTGGGGAGAGAGTTACCGTTCCTGCCCAAACAAGGTAATTTTTTTGGATTTGATCAATAATTATAGATGTATAAAAAATTTAATTCCCTCAAACATTATTAACCTCATTGTTCTCGTGAAATCATTGATAATAAAATAAAAAAATACTAGATCATAAAATAGATAGTAGGTTTTGCTACGATTGAATATGATTTAGTTTTAATCATTCAGATGTTTTATTAAGAACTTAATTATCGCATATGATAGAATTAAGTGCAAAATTTTGATTGAACATATTTTCGGACTATAAGTTTGTCAGCTTTTGTTCTTTTTTTTTCCTATATAAAATATGAATAAATATGAGTTTAACTAAAATCTAAATAGATATATATGAAAGTATGAATCAGAATGATATACGTCTTGGTATAAAACAGAATGATATACTTTTTTTTTGGTTTTTTTTTTCATCACTAAATGAAAATTATTGTTTTCAAATATTTATCCTCATTAAAAATATAGGTAAGAAAAAATAAAGTTTTCTTAAGGTAAATATTATTCGAATATATACATTCAGATCGTTACGAACTCAGAAATATATAATTTGAACAAGCAAACGACAAATTGCTACCTGAATTTTAAGCAGGTTTTCTTGGAGTATAGTAACTAGTTTTCCGATTTCTTTTTATTAGTATTTTTTCAGTTTTACATTTAAAAAATTAATGATTTTTACAAAATATAATCATTGTATTTGGTGATGTAGAAATATATACCTCTTGATGGAAACCGATCGAATTTAGTACAAACTGCATGGGCTATGATGAGTTTAATCCATGCCGGACAGGTAATTGGCTGCTAATTACTAAACAATTGTTTTCCTTAACAACTTGTACGATTTATGAATTATATATTCTGCTAAAAAATAGATAAAGTAATTCCTTTCATTTTTTCATTACCTAAATTTAATCTGTTTGTGAGTTAGATGGAGAGAGATCCTACTCCTCTTCACCGTGCTGCGAAACTGTTGATAAATTCGCAGCTGGAAGATGGTGATTTTCCCCAACAGGTAATTCTCTTTGATTAGTACGAAAAAAAAAAAAACTATGGAAACAATAATTATAATGCATTACGGATGTGAAGCAGTATTTATTCTTTACCAGAAAGTTCTGACATAAAATTTTCATACAAATTTACATTGATCTGATAAAATTTAATGGTGAAGGTGTAAAATCAACAAGAAAAATGAATGTTGATAACTCATCCACCTCCTTTATTCTTTACCATTGGATTTGATGAGACTAATGCATATAAATTTGTGTCAAATATTTTAGACAAAAAATTAAGTTGAAATAAATAATCTAACCCATTATATAAATGATTATTTAATAATATTGAAATATTTTAAAAATCAAAATAGTAAGTCACATGGGCATTAGGTGGTGCCGCAGTGATGCTGAATGGTGGACTTTTTAGATATTAAATATACCATCAAGGCATCGACTCAAAATTTTGAGATCTATTTGATGGCTGGGTGGGCTGCGTTCGAAGCACAACCCAAACTATGGAGACAATATTAATAAAAATAATACCATATGTCACCGTTTTATTTACATATTATGTTCAACATATTAACGATATAGTTTATATTTAAACTAATGTTGCTTGTGTATGTGTGTCTATATATATAACTCAACCAAAAGTGTTTTATAATTAATTACTATCCACTCTCAATTTTAGAGAATTAATTACTCTATCACGTTAGTTTTTTCCGATAACTAAATAATAAACCATGTAACAAAAATATTTATAATTTCAAACAATAAAATTTTCCCCATTACCTCCTTTCTCCCTCTCTTTTTTTACTTGTCTTATCAGTATCTCCCTCACCACCAAAAATATGGTGTATTTATTTTTACACGTATTTCTGTCTTCTTGTGATACCAATCAATTTCTTCTAGCTTGGAGTTTGTTCATTGAGAATAGGAAGAACATAGAGATGGAGAGAGTAAAGAGAAAATAAACTTTTAGTAAATTATATTTTAATTAACAAATTTAAGGGTATTTTTATTGTTTTATTAAGGTTAGATGTATTAGAGATAAATACGTACATTCATCAACCAAATATGGCTGACCATCAAAAGAAACAGAAAAATTAATGAGGTGGAGATGGATTAATGACTTATCAAAAATCTAGCGTTAAATTAATGATAGTCAATTTATTCAAATGTATATTCAAATTTACCCAAAATTAAACATAAGATACTTTTATGAGTAATTCTATGATTACAATTTTCTAAGTAATATGACATTTTGCAGGAAGATAATAACATATTTGGGTTCTAACCCAAATTATAAAGACAATATTATTAAAATTATACCATATGTCACTTGTCGATTACATATTTATGATATATAATTTTTATCTAAACTGATGTTACATATATGTAAATGTAGAATTCAACCAAAAGTTGGCGTGATAGCGAAAAAATTATAGATAATAAAATCAATCATCATCAGTTAATATAATGATTGATACTATTGGGATTTCTTCATATAAATTATATAAGTGTAATGCTATTACTCCAAGTAAAATGACTATTTAATATAAAAAAATTCATTCTAAAGTGTTATAAATTGATTGATTACTTGCTGATTGCTGGCAGGAACTCACTGGAGTTTTTATGGAGAATTGCATGTTACATTACCCAATATATAGAAATATTTTTCCAATGTGGGCTTTGGCAGAGTACCGATCAAGGCTTCTACTACCGGAGATTTTCTAAAACTGTGTGCTAGGGATCAGATTATGATTCTAGATAGCTAAAATAGAGACCATAATATCATTCATATATATTTATATATAACCAAAATTATTGTCATATATGACATATAATTACAGTAGGAAGTATCATAATAATTATGGTATGTAATAATACAAGTACGAATATCACCCAACTATGTAATTGATTATGATTATGATTCTATTATGTTATTCAAATTCTTGTATAATAAATTATGACTTTTTGAGCAACATTAAATCAATAAGACAAAGGGTCAATTTGGTAATGTTAGCTTTTAAAATAATTATTGCTAATTGTGCTATAAAAATAATTGGTTGTGAAGAGAATCAGTAAAATGTTTGGTAAAAGTTTTTTTTAAATGTTTTGACTTTTAAAAGCAGTCATATGTGTTTGGTAAAACTTCTTGTTAAATTGTTGTAAGAATATAAATTATTAAATTAGATATAATGTTGAATTAAATTTATTTATACATTTATAAACATGCATATAAAATATTTTTTATTGTTGATATATAATAATTAACAACTAATATAAATATTTTATATTATTAATTTTATTTTTTATTTTGTTATCTCAATGTAATTAATAATAATAATACTAATAATAATAATAATAATAATATTAAAAGTTAATAATTTTATTTCCTAATTAATAAGGACAATTTTAGATTTTTATAATATATATGAGGATATATATGAAATTATATTAAATATAAAACTAGTTCTTAAAATCAGATTTTGAAAAGTTATCCCTTCTTTTCAAAATCTGCTATAGGATAGGGTGATTTTATAAAATGTAAATTTTTAAAAAATTTATCAAATGCTGAAATTAGTTTTTATCTTTTCAAAAATAATTTTGAATTTTCCAAAAACAATCCAAAATAGACCCTAAATACTTTTTTTGGTTATCTCAACATAATTAATGAAAAAGCAATTGCCTATTAGTCAAGTCATTAGAACCCCATCTAGTCTTAGATGAAATTTGAGCTTGAATCCAAAATCCTACATGTCGACCATATCTTCAAGTTTTTTCCATTGTTTCAAAGGCCATTCCCATTAATGGTATTTTAAATTTATCAACATGATTTTTTGGATTACTTGTTTCAGCATTCATCTCTTGAATTGCTTCATCCACCTAGACAAAATCTCATATTTTAGATCATGGTAAAATAAAAAGAACTCATAATCGAACTAATCATAAACATCAAAAGAAATTTTTTCCCTAAATGCCTAATTAAAAGTAAATTTGTTTGATATTGAAACGAACATCTTTAATCAAATATATCTATTGTTAATTTTTTTCAATGATCTTGTTTAACGGAAGTGAAAAATAGACAAAATCAAATGTTGGATCCTTAATTTTATTCTTATATTTTAGAGAGAATCAAATGATGGGCTTATATGTGAACAATTATGTGTTGCTAACAGTCTTATAAGGTTAAACCGAATTAAAAGTGATCTTATTAATGTTTTCAGTAATTTGGGTTTTAATGTATTTAATAGGGTGTGGTCTTGAATGTGTTAGACTTATGGATAATTTCAATTTCTATGATTGACTGAAATAAGAATACCTAATGATAATAGGAAAATTATTTATGTAAGTGGTTATGGCCCTAGATCACACGTAACATTCTATTCTCTTCCGATTACCCATCATCAAAAAGAGCACACAGAGAAAGTTAAAGGATTCCTTAAGATAACTTGTTGACCTGCAACGTAAATTGCACCGTACTAGGTAGTAATTGGTGCCATAGTAATTGGTCGTTATGAATTCAGGTACGCTTTCACATATTTAATAATTGATTCTTAGGTGATACCACATGAATGTTCTTGAAATTTAGGTGATGATTTTCATTAAAGGTTAATTATTTTCTAACATCATCATAATAATTAGGGAAATTATCATTCGTATACCCTATATTTGCTATGTTATCAAAAATACTACAACAATTTGAGGGTGTATCAATTGTCTACCCTTAGTTGACAAAATGTATCAGTCGACCACCAAACCGTTAGTTGCCGTTTGAAAGTTAACGGAATTACATTGAATTGATGATTTTACCCTTGAAAATTATCACTTGTATACCCTTAAATTCTCTTTTTATCACTTATATACCCTTAAATTATCACTTGTATCATATGAAAAGACCAAATTACCCTTCTGACGTCATCATACTTAAACGGCAACTAACGGTTTGGTGGTTAGCTGATACATTTTGTCAACTTAGGGTGGACAATTGATACACCTTCAAAGTGTTGTAGTATTTTTGATAATGGAGTAAACTAAGAGTATACAAATGATAATTTCCCTAATAATTATGAAGAGAAAATGAGAGGAAAGAAAAGACAAGATATAATAATATGTGGGAAAAGGACAAACACACCCCCAACGTTTAGGCGAAGGGACAAAAACCCCCTTAATGTTTCAAAAAAGACATTTACACCCCAATTTATTATAATTTTACCATTATACCCTTCTAGCATATAAAAAAAAATTATTAGATTATCCAATTTGTCTATATATTGTTAATAAAATTATAAATATACCCTCATTGCCTCATTCCTCTATTTAAATTTTTATTAATAACCAATTTTCAAAAAAGACATCTACACACTTAAAAAAATTGTAAATAAATTATAATTTTAAAAATAAAATTGGTTATTAATACCATAATAAATAACATAGAAAATTGGTTATAAATGTACAAGTTTAAATGATTGACAAGTGGAGAATTGTTAAATATACAAGTTTAAAGTTTAAATAAAATTGGTTATTAATAACTAATTTTATTTTTAAAATTATAATTTATTTACAATTTTTTTAGGTGTATAGATATCTTTTTTGAAAATTAGTTATTGATAAAAATTTAAATAGAGGAATTGGGCAATGAGGGTATATTTATAATTTTTTTATAATATTCAATTTGTCTATTTATAATGTTATTAACAATGTGTAGACAAATTGGATAATCTAATAATTTTTTTATATGCTAGAAGGGTATAATGGTAAAATTATAATAAACTGGGGTATAAATATCTTTTTTGAAATATTAGGGGGATTTTGTCCCTTTACCTAAACGTTGGGAGTGTGTTTATCATTTTCTCATAATATGTTGTATGGCTGTTAATTTTTAGTTTTGTTGTTAATAAAAATAAAAGCCAGCATTTAATTCATCCATTGATTGGGTTATTGTTGAAGGTTCAAGATTTTATGTAAATTACTATGCAAAAACATGGGGGCTCTCCATCCTGTCCCATGTTTATTTGTTTAATTTTTTTTCTTTAATTTCATCATTGTATGAGAGACGGCTTGATAATTCTCAAATATATAGACACCAGCCAACAACATGTTGATTGGTTTTTGGAGCATGACAGTGATGGAAGAGTGCTTTGAGTCTTTTCGTTAAAAAAAAAAAACAAAAATTAAAAACTAAAAATTGTATGATAATTGAGAATTCAGATGGCAGAAAAATTAGCAAAGGATAATGAGTTCAAATAACCAATCATGGACATGCTAAGCGACACTGCCAACAAAGGTTCGAGCATGACAATTAGAGTTTAAAACTAACGAGAAGGGGTGGCTCTCAACTCATAATTTTTTTTGTGTTTAGAGATGATTAGATATTATGAAAATAATGAAAAAATAAGTTATAGATATTGATTTTAGTAGTGGTGGAACTGGCAATCTTTCCATTGAAAAAATAATAATACTCTAGTCACAGACAATGACTTTGCTTCAGAAATACGTCCAAGACTCCGAGTCATTTTAGTAGCCAATAAAGTCAAAATGTTGAGTCTCCAGTTTCAGAAGTCTTGCTTCAGGAGCGCGTCCAACACTCCGAGGTCAATTAACCAACAAAGTCAATTGGTCAATACAAAAGGTTGAGTCTCCACCTTCAGAAGGCCGGATAAGGTAAATTAACAAGCTTATCAATTGTCATGAAAAGAAGATAAACTTGAAGGCAAGTAGATTCAACCTCCTTAATTTCTATTTTATAAGTTGAAAAGGCCCACGATCAATGTGTACAACACGCAAAACTTGAGAAAATTTTAAGTTGAATCGGTCCATGATCAAAGTGTACAAAACGCAGAACTTGTGAAAATAAAACTCGTTCTCACCCCCAAGTATATCATTTTATAAGGTTTTATGACAATTTGTTAAATAGGGATGTCCAACAGCCATGTCGAGCCAGCATGGTCCATCAGAAGTAGGCCTGTGAGGGCACGCTGGCCGAGAGATTGGTGTAGTGTAATCTGCCCACACAGAGTGTTAGTATTTGAACCTCTCCATTTGTATCTATAGTCCCCTCTAATCACTTTTATTCAAATATTCATTTTATTCTCATGTAGATTTAGTGAAAATACAAATAATTTTTGAGTACACCTACATATTAATCTATTTTTATAAATCCTAGTTTCTATTCTTAAATGATTATCTCTTCTTAAATATATTAATTGGTTTTGCAATTAGCGAAAATAGTTTCCGGCTCTCGTTAATCTACCATAAGAGATTTGGTATTCAATTCGACATGGACTAAAGATGAAGCCCTTAACTAAAAAGAAAAACCCCGTGATTGTAGCTCCATTTCCAAAGAGTTAAACTAGTGTCAAATTCACGATCCCATAGTACGGGAACAAAACAGAAAAAGGTCTTCCTTCTACAGTACTCTGTTTCGCTCTGAAAGAAGTACTATGAATGGAAGTTAAATGAGTCGTCTGAAGAAACGTATTTTCATTTCTTGAATAAAACATTATACACTGAGAGTTATTTATAGATGCAGAGGCTACATTTTTTCAAAGATTACATATGTGAATACGGAAGGAAATGTGTCAATCCGTTCGGCGCGGATCTTGTCTTTGACAAGTGCAGATTATCCCTTTGACAAGTGCGGATTCTGTCTTTGAAAGCTTCATTCAATGCCGTTTTATTTGATTCTCAACACTCCCCCTCAAGCTGGTGCATAGATGTCTTGCATACCCAACTTGTCTAGGAATTTTGTAAATGCCCTGCTTGAAATGGCCTTCGTTAAAATATCTGCAAGTTGATCTTCTGATCGAATTTTCGGTAGTTCTAAGATTTTTTCATCTAATTTCTCCTTGATGAAAAATCTATCTACCTCGACATGTTTTGTTCGATCGTGTTGAACTGGGTTATGAGCAATATCTCGTGCAGCTTTGTTGTCACAATATAATTGTATTGGTTGTTGTGATGGATAGCCCAAATCGTTTAAGATAAAGCTTATCCATAGCCCTTCACATACCCCAAGAGCCATGCCTCGATATTTTGCTTCAGCGCTCGAACGGGCAACGACATGTTGTTTCTTGCTTCTCCATGTGACAAGGTTGCCTCCCACAAAGGTAAAGTATCCTGAAGTAGAGCGTCTATCACTAATTGACCCGGCCCAATCTGCATCAGTATAAACTTCTATGTTGCTGTAATCTTCATTTTTGGAAAATAAGATTCCTTTTCTTGGATTTGTCTTCAGGTACCTCAGGATCCGCATTACTGCTTTCATGTGTTGTTCTCCGGGATTATGCATAAACTGACTTACAACACTCAATGCATAAGCAAGATCTGGCCTTGTGTGGGACAAGTACATCAATCTTCCAACCAGCCTTTGATATCTTCCTTTGTCTACTGGAACTTGGTCTGAGGTAATACAAAACTTCAGTCCTTCTTCTATTGGGGTGTCAATAGGCTGACAAGCTGTCATTCCCGTTTCGTGCAATAGATCTAAGGCATATTTCCTTTGAGACAGAAAGATTCCTCCCTTAGATTGAGAAACCTCAATTCCAAGAAAGTATTTTAAGGCACCTAAATCCTTCATCTCAAACTCTCTTGACAAGTACTTCTGAAGAGCTTCTCTTTCTTCCTCGTCGTTGCCTGTAACTACCATATCATCCACATAGACAATAAGGGCAGTGATTTTACCTTGTCGTTTTTTAATGAATAAGGTATGATCTGAATTGCTTTGGTTATACCCAAAAAGAACCATAGCCTTTGTGAATTTCCCGAACCATGCTCTTGGGGATTGCTTTAACCCGTACAATGATTTCTTCAATTTGCATACTTTCTGATTTAGTCGTTCTGGTCCACTGCATCCTAGTGGCAGATCCATATAAATATCTTCAGACAGGTCTCCATGGAGGAAAGCATTCTTTACATCAAACCTTAATCGATAATGATAATAAGATACGAATAGTATTAATTTTTGCTACTGGTGCAAACGTATCAGTATAATCTATCCCGTAGGTTTGGGTGTAACCCTCAGCTACGAGTCTTGCTTTGTATCGTTCAATAGAGCCATCTGCTTTGTACTTGATAGTGTAGATCCATCGGCAACCCACTGGTTTCTTTCCTGGTGGAAGATCAACTAGTTCCCATGTTTGATTTTTCTGAAGAGATCTCATTTCATCATTCATAGCCGCTTTCCACTTTGGGTCTTTTAAGGCTTCCTGCACACTGTTAGGAATAGATACAGCAGATAATTGATTCACAAATGACTGATTTGATTCTGACAAGCGATGGTTAGACACAAAATGACTCATAGGGTATTTGACTCTACTAGAGAAGTCAGGCTCATATGTGGGTTTAGGGATACCTCTATTTTGACGCTGGGGATGAATTTTTTTGATTGGACTTGTGGTAGGAACATCCTATGCAGACGATTGGTTAGGTATTTCTTCATATGACTCATTCTCGATTGCAGTTGTGTCTGAGTTATTGTGCTCCCCAAATGTGTCTTCACTTATCTCAGCCTGAGAATCATCACCATTTTCTTTTCCAGTATCTTGAAGGTTTACTATCTCAATGGAAGATTGACTTTCTTCAGGTGGAAGATATGTAAGAGTATGAATTTCCTCTTCATTATACTCCCCGAAATTGGACTGACAAGTAGTACATGATATCTTCATGAAAAACGACATCCATGGTGATGTATATTTTTCTTGATGGTGGATGATAGCATCGGTATCCCTTTTGATGTAAGGCATACCCTACAAACACACAACGTAGTGCTCGAGGAGATAATTTGTCTTGTTGCGGCAAATGAACGAAGGCAACACAGCCAAACACATGTGGGGGTAAATTCGGCACATTTGGCGACATAATTGCATCATTCAGAACCTGGAAAGGAGTCTGAAATCCAAGGGAGCTTCAAGGTGTTCGATTGATCAAGTATGCTGCGGATGCCAGTGCTTCTCCCCAATAAGATAGTGGCATGTGGGCTTGGATTAGTGATGCTCGAACAACTTCTAGTAAATGTCTGTTTTTTCGTTCAGCAACGCCATTTTGTTGGGGTGTCTCCACACAAGTGGTTTGATGGACAGATCCTTGTGATTTCAGAAACTGTTGAATTGCTGTGCTCATATACTCGCCTCCATTATCAGTATGTAGAACTCGAATTTGTGTCTGAAATTGAGTCATCACCATCTTATGAAATCTTTGAAATAAAGAGTTTACTTCGTCTTTCGATTTCATCAGAAAAATCCATGTCATTCTGCTACAATCATCAATAAATGTAACAAATCAACGAGCACCTCCAATTGTCGAAATTTTAGATGGCCCCCATACATCAGAATGTACTACCATAAAAGGAACTAGATTTTTATTTAAAGACAATGGAAAAGTAGTTCGATGACTTTTTGAAAGTTCACAAACATCACATTTAAAGTTACAAACATCAAATTTCAGAAACAAATTAGGAAATATTTTTTTTAAGTAACCAAATGACACATGCCCTAAACGTTTATGCCATAACCAAATTTCTGATTTCCCTTTTTTTATGGAACTATCTGCGACTAGTGCGGGGCTTAACTTTCCAGTGTTTATTGATGACATCTTCAAGTAGTACAAGTTGTCTCGTCTAATACCATAACCAATCGTTTGCTTCGTTTGGATGTCCTTGAACACACAATAATCAGGCCAAAAAATTACAACACATGATAAGTAATTGGTTAATTGAGACACAGATACAAGATTATAATCTAAAGATGGAACAATTAACACAGAGTCTAAATTTAATTCATCTGTGAGTCGTAAAGATCGTTCCCCAATAACTGAGGTTGTGGTTCCATTTGCAGTGGAAATGTGTTTTTGTAAAGATGGTTTCAATTGAGAAACTTGTCGAGAATCAAAAGTCATATGATCAGTTGCCCCAGAATCAATTATCCAAGTACTATTAATAAGAGTTTTAAGGGTCTTACCTGGACTGACAGAGGTTGCGATTTGCACTGAAGATGCTTTTCGAAGATCTGTAGTGGATGTGGATTCAGCTACTGCAGTTTTTGATCCATGCTTGGTGTTCTTCTTTCGAGTATCCCACCAGTCAGGATATCCAATGATTTCAAAACATTGTTCTTTCGTATGACCCTTCTTTCTACAATGAGTGCAATGGAGTGATGACTTGTCAACAAGCTTTCTTTGAGGTCTTGCTATCATAGCGTTTAATCGACCTTCTTGTTTAGTTTGCTTTGCCGTACATCTTCTCTTGGATCGAGAATAACATTCTTCTAAGTCTGGGATAATATCTTTTCGTAGAATTTCTCCACGAACTTGATCAAATTCTTTATCTAGCCCAGCAAGAAAAATGTGCACTCTCAATCTTTCAACAGACCTTTTGTATATTACAACATCTTCTGGATCCTTCATGACCACTTTATCTCGGTGATCAAGTTCTCGAAATATTTCGATCAATTCTCCGTAGAATTTAGAGAGTGGTTGTCCATTTTGCTTGGTAGAGAATGCCTTCTGGTTTAGAGTGAAAACTTGTAATTCATCGCTTCCATCATAGAAGGCTTTTGATAATGCATCCCAGATTTCGTAGGCTGTAGGAATTCGTAAATATCGCTTCATGATCTTCGGAGACATGGATATGAATAACCATCTTTTTACTTTTTGGTTCTCACTATACCATTTCTTATATTCCTTTGAAGATTCCTCAAATGACTTTGTGCTGCTACGAATATATGAGAGTTTTTCTCTTTCTGCAAGATGCATCTCCATTATTTGCGACCAAACATCGTAGTTTGTCTCAGTGAGGATAATTCCAGCATTAAATACTCCATCAGATTGAATGACAACAGGAGCATATTCAGTTGGAGTTTTCTCTATTTTTTTTGTTTTTTTGTTTTTTTTTTTTATTTTTTTGTTTTTTCTTTGTTTTTTATTTTTTTTGTTTTTTTTTGTGTCTAGACTGAATGAAGGAAAAAAATAAGCTTTTTAAATCACAAAACTACAGGTCGTTTGGCCTCTGCTTAAAGAAACGACATGTCGGTTCTGATGGAAACTAAACGACATGTCGGTTAAAGCCTGCTGCACTTCTGGAGACTAAACGTCACGTCGTTTTGTCTATAATTTACAGACGACATGTCGGTTTTAATGGAATAAACAAACGACAAGTCGTTTTATTACTGCTGCACTCCGGTGATAAAACGACATGTCGGTTGGAGTTTTCTTCAACCTCTGGAGCGCGTGAGAGCGCGTGAATGATGACAGAGGCGCGTGGTTGGCTGACCGTGGCTTCGGGTGGCGCGTGTGAGCGCGTGTAGCTGTGTTTAACTGCTAAATTTTAACAGTTTCTTCACTGGAAACGGAAAAAGTTGATGGTATTCTTGGTTTTTTGAGGAACACACTCCTGGAAAATTGATGGGATTGTTGATAAATTTGTAAACTCAAGTTTTTTACGTATGGGTGGCTTGTTTCTTGATCGGCATGGATATATGTAATGGTAGGAATGGGTTTAAGGAAGAAAAATGGTGGGAAAAATGGTTGTGGGAGGAATTTCGTTTCCTCTGTTTTTGTTACAAACTGAGCAGCGAAACTTGAAGAAACTTGAGCGTATTCATGGCTCTGATACCATGAAGAAACGTATTTTCATTTCTTGAATAAAACATTATACATTGAGAGTTATTTATAGATGTAGAGGCTACATTTTTTCAAAGATTACATATGTGAATACGGAAGGAAATGTGTCAATCCGTTCGGCGCGGATCTTGTCTTTGACAAGTGCAGATTATCCCTTTGACAAGTGCGGATTCTGTCTTTGAAAGCTTCATTCAATGCCGTTTTATTTGATTCTCAACATCGTCATGACTCCATATGTCACTCACTTGTTGAGTGTTTTGTTTGTTCCTTTGAAACATATGTTACCGTTTTGAGTTGGTGAGCTATTAAACGTGGGTAGGAAATTCAGAGGGAGTGAGTGCTTGTGAGTTGGTACGAGAGTCATTACTGCTAGCGAATTTATGTCGTTAAAAGTTATGGATACAGAGGAGCTCATACGGAAGTGTAGTGCTATAACCTTACAAGAAGAAGAGAATGATAAGATCACTTTTGTAGAAAGTAAATAAGAGAAAGGATTGAAGCTTGCTGCAAGCTGCTTGGTGGGTAAAATCGTGCTTAATAAAAGAGTCAATATCGAAGGACTAAGAGCTGCGATGCAACAACTGTGGAGATCTGTTAAAGAATTTAAAGTGGAATGTGCTGGCAACAATGTATTCATCTTCAAGTTCAACTCTGAAGAGCAAAAGAAAAGAGTGTTCATGGGCGGTCCCTGGCATTTTGTTGGAGCTTTGATAGTGATGACAGAACCGAAAGGTATTGGGGATGTTAACAACCAGTCCTTCACGCATGCGTCCTTTTGGGTACAAATCCATAATGTGCCTATCATGTGTATGCATAAAGGTGCAGTCCAAAAGCTGGGAGAGAAAATTGGAGATGTTGAGGAGGTTGAAATTGATGAAGATGGGGAATGTATTGGGATATTTGCTCAGCTTAGAATTTCAATAAATAAAACACAACCTCTTAAGAAGATTTTATTTATTGAATCAGAAGGAAAAAAAGAAGATTCTGATGGCAGTGGTGTATGAGAGATTGCCAGACTTTTGTTTTTGTTGTGGCATTTTAGGACACCAGTATAGAGAGTGTCTTAAGTATCGAGGGCAGCCAAAGGAAAAATTGCCATATGGTATCTGGTTGAAAGCCAAAACTGCAGCTGAGACAGCAAAGCTTAACAGAGATAAAGAAAGATGGAATAATGAGCACCATAAACCAAACTCCCCACCTGCAACTTCAAGGCAACAATGGCACCAGAACCCAGTTCTAGGAAGCAGTTTAAGGGCAACACATGTTGGGAAAAGCAAAAATACAGAACAAATAGGAGTGAACCATGTGGCAAGAGTAGTTAAAGAGCAATCAATGCAAAGTACTGAAGGATCGACGCAGCAGCTGATAGACTGCAAAATGCAAGCTAGCATAACAGATATTATCTATAGACTCTACTGGAGCCATGTGCAAAAATGAGGGAAGGAGATTGCAATTGAAAGTGGGAGGGAGAGCTATAGGAAAGTGATTCACAAAAAGAATATGCAACTTCGAGAGCAAAATGATAAGGGGGAAGTGATAAGTGGGCTGAAGAATGCTAATCTAAAGCTCAAGGGGAAAAAATGGAAGTTACAAGCCAGGAACCTAACGAGCAAAGGAGAGAGCACAATTGGCCCACTTTTGACTAAATGGCTTAGGATTGAGAATACTGAGCAAGTCCAGAAAAAAAAAAGATAAAAAATGGGAAAAAATGGGGAGTCCATGCTATCCTTTAACCAACTTTATTAAAACAAATTTCCTGCAGCTAAAATCAAGTTGAGTTGGGAGCAGTTTAAGAGAACAACAGTGGAAGATGCAGCAGCAATGCAAGAAGATTTATTGGAGGTGGCTGGTGAATAGCCCCATCGGAAGCCATGAAAATATTAAGTTGGAACGTCCAGGGTTTGGGGAATACCCGGGTGTGCCTAGAAGCGAAGAAAATTCTCCAAAAACACAGACCTCAAATTTTGTTTTTCTGTGAAACCAAATTGTTGGCTGTGCAAGCTAGAGAAGAGTATAAATGACTGAATTTTGAGAATTGTTTTGCTGTAAATAGGAATGGCTTAGGAGGAGGACTAGCATTATGTTGGAGTAGAGATATTCATGTAAACATCAAGTCATTTAGTAATCATCATATAGATGTTGTAGTCCAGTTCGAAAATGGAAAGCAATGGAGGTGCACAAGTGTTTATGGTCATCCAGAAATGCAACAAAAACAACATAGTTGGACACTACTTCAAAGGCTATCAAGTTTGTTTAATCTCTCATGGCTGTGTTTTGGCGACTTTAATGAAATCTTGAACTTAAATGGGAAGTGTGGTGGGAAAGACCGAAATTTGAATATGGTGACTAGCTTTAGAGAGGTTGTTCAAGCTTGTAATTTAGTGGATTTAGGCTACACGGGCTATCCCTTTACTTCGTCTAACTGTAGATTTGGCCCCCATCTTATTGAAGAGAGTTTAGACAGGTTTTTATGTAGTAGAGATTAGGTTGATAGCTTCTATGATCCTCCAGCCACAAATTTGTTAATGGTGGGTTCTGATCACTGCCCAGTGCTTATGGAAGTACAAGAGAGATGTAAACGTGTGAATTATGTTAGAAAATCTTTTCCTAGGGTTCATTACGAAGATATGTGGAGTGATTATGATGCTTGCGAGAGCATAGTCCAAGAGGAGTGGAATATATATGGGAATCGGAATATGGGAATCCTATGCTTAAATTTAAAAAATCAGCCAAAAACTCTATGGCTAGGCTTAAATGGTGGAGTAACTAGGAATTTTGAGGACGAGATGAAGAACTAGAAAGGTAAATGAAGCAACTGAAAAGGGGGTAGAACAGAATTTTAAGCATTATGACAGTGGTGATGAGATTAAAAGATTAGAGAAGAGGATCAATAATTTGTTGATTGATGAAAAAATGTACTGGAAGCAAAGATCGAGAGCTGACTGGCTAACGGAGAAGGACAAAAACACCAAGTTCTTTCAAGCCAAAGCTTCAGTAAGGAAGAGAAAGAATAAAATTTAGTGGATTGAGGATAGACAAGGAAACTGGACAGAGGAGAGTGGTGAAGTGGAAGCAGAATTTTGTGAGTATTTTCAAGATATTTTTACTTCCTCGAGGCCATGTCAAGGTCAAATAGATGCTGCATTAGAGGGATTGTTGCCAAAAGTGACTAAAGACATAAAGAACTTGCTAGATCAGCCGTACACAACCGAGGAGATCTTAGATGCTTTGAATCAAATGTGCCTAACAAAGGCCCAAGGACCTGATGGATTTCCAGTCATATTTTTTCAGAAGCATTGGCAAGCAATGGGATGTGGCGTCATTGAAACATGTCTGCACATTCTGAATGAGCAAGATACTTTTCCCAATTGAACCACACTTATATTGCTTTAATTCCAAAGGATCGCAAGCCTAAAAAAGGTACTAAATTTAGACCCATCAATCCTTGTAATGTAATTTACAGAATTATTGCTAAGATTATGGCAAATAGAATGAAGCCTATTTTTGCTCAGATTATTTCACCCACTTAGAGTGCATTCATACCCAATAGACTTATTACTGACAATATCATTATTGGCCATGAATGCCTCCATAAAATTAGACACAGTAAAGAGAAAAGAAATGAGTTAGTAGCCTTAAAGTTAGATATTATTAAAGCCTATGATATGGTGAAATGAGTGTTTTTAAAGTAAGTAATGATAAGGTTAGGCTTTCCAAATAGGTGGGTAGATTTGGTAATGAACTATATCACTACATCATCTTTCTCTGTAATCATTAATGAAAAGCCAAAGGGAATGATTTATCCTCAACGAGGCCTTAGACAAGGTTGTCCAATGTCTTCATATTTGTTCATTTTATGTGCATAAGCATTCTCCAACATGTTGCTGCAGGAAGAGCGAAATCATCTCATTCAAGGGCTGAAATTTAGGAAAGAGATCACTATCTCCCACTTGCTTTTTGCTGATGATAGTCTAGTGTTCACAAAAGCCTCAGTTGACAGCTGCAAGAACCTAAAAACCATTTTTGATTGATATGTTGTAGCCTCGGGACAACTCTTTAACTACGATAAATCATCTTTGGTTTTTAGTGGCCAAATTCCAGGGGATAGAGTTGATGCAATCAAGAATGTTTTTCAACTTAATGTGGTGTCTAGACACGAAAAATATTTAGGCCTTCTGTCTATGGTTGGAAGCAAGAAGACAAGCTTCTTCAACGAAGTGAAACTCAAAGTGGTGAGCAAGATTGCGAATTAGCATCGTAGATTCTTTTCAAATGGAGGTAAAGAAATCCTTATCAAAGTTGTGGCTCAAGCAATACTAGCCTATGCAATGAGTGTTTTTAAGCTTCCTATAGGGCTATGTATAGATCTACAGAAGGCAATGGCTGAGTTTTGGTGGAGATCAAAGGAGGACAAATGCAGAATCCAAGGGGCAAGGTAGGAAAAAATAAGTTATGCTAAGAGTCGAGTAGGCCTTAGTTTTAAAGAAGTGTCCAGTTTAATCAGGCATTGGTGGCAAATGAAGGGTGGAGATTGCTGCAATATCATGTATTATTAGCCACCAAAATGTTGAAGGCCAGGTATTACAAGAACTCTGAATTCCTACAAGCTTAGGCTGGATTAAACCCTTTATACATGTGGAGGTCTATACTGTGGGGAAGACAAGTTTTACAAGAGGAGTCAGGTGGAGGATTGGGAATAGAGAAAAGATACATATTTATAAAGACAATTGGATTCTAAGATCAGAAACCTTCAACCCACTCTCTACTCAAAATTTTTCGGCAGAAGCTACTGTTTCAGAGCTCATTAATATAAAAAATCAGCAAGATCAAGGGAAAGTGAAGTAGTGGTTCATAGAAGATGATGCAAATAAGATTTTGAGAATTCTGCTGCCTAGAAGACCAGGAATGAATGAAATCATTTGGCATTTTGATAAAAAAAAAGGGTTATATTTCGTCAAGAGTGGATATCAACTAGCCTTAAAAATGAAGAATCCTAATAAGCCAAGTTGCTCATCTAAAGGGCTTCATCGCTGGAACTTTTTATGGACACTACAATTACCGAAAAGATAAAAAAAAATTTATGTTGAGAGCATCTCAAAATCTACTGCCTACGGCCGAAAACTTATGGAAAAGAAAGATACGGCCTGAGCCAGTCTGCCAAATTTACAAACAAGGAACGGAACGTACATCTCATGCTTTGATATACTGTAAAGCAGCCAAAAAATTTGGATTCATGCCCCTTTTGAAACATGTTTTCTAGATGCTATAACCTTGACATGTTGGATATTATGCATGTAATGGGTAAGAAGCTGAACAAGTTAGATATTGAAATCTTTTATGGCTCTTTGCTGGGTTATCTGGTATAGTTGTAATAATCAGCTTTTTGAGGGAAAAATGTTGGATCATTTCCTAACTGTGAGAAGAGCAGAGGCTATAATGGAAGCTTATAAAAGAGTGAAAGAACAAGGGCAAGGATTAGAGGCAAAGCGTAACTCAAAGACACAACAGAATTGGATCATTCTCCTTGATAATGTATTCAAGGTTAATGTTGATGTTGCTATTAACTACGAAAAATAATTAGTAGGATTGGGAGCAGTGATCAGAGACTCCAATGGCAAAGGTATAGTGGTTGCTGTCAAATCCACGCAATTCACAGGAGATGTAAAGATGGTAGAAGCCAAAGCTGTAGAATGGAGCTTAGTTGTGGCAAATAGTGCATCCCTTCACTATCTAATGGCGGAGTTCGATTGTCGAGATGTGGTGAAGTTGGTTAACAACAAAGAGGGTAGCAAAACAGAGATTATGTGGGTGATTTTGGAAATCCAAAACCAAAGCAAGGAATTCTAGAACGTTAGTTTCCATTACACCCCTAGATAATGTAATGTTTATGCCCATTCCTTAACTAAATTAGCATTAGGGAGTAATAAATTTGTTGTATGGCTGGAACCTCTGCCAGCTGAAATTGAATATGTATTCTCAAAGATAAGTTAATGAAATTGTTACTTTTCTTCTAAAAAAAATAAAAATTCACGATCCCATAGTAACTGTTAGAACCCAATGAATGACCTTATGTTTCTTGCTGATGTAGAGATGAAGATATTCATCTCAATGGCTGTAACTATGGCTAGCGCAATAAGATCTACATACAAAGCAACCCTATCTAAACTTAATGGTATCATCAATTCCATCAGTAATTGCTTGTCCAATTGCAACGATTATATTAGTTACCAAATACTTCTTCAAACTCCCTTCGCTAACATCGTGAGCTTTCTAATTTAATAAACACAGACTCATTCACCAACATATTGATTTTATGTTCTGCATAAAAACTAGAATAATTTTCCTGTTGGAGGAAGTTTCTTACTTCTCAAGTATCTTTGCCATGCCACAGGAAGTACCAGAACAAGATTGTGGCTTCATTTTCATTAAAGTGCATTTGGTAAACTTAGTGGAGCAATTATGGAGCAATAATGGAACATTTTAATGATTTTAGGAAACATTTTGAGTTAGGTCACATATGTTGTATTCTCTACCTCTATGTATTCCAAGGGAGTATGGCTATAAATAGCCATACATTTGCATGGTTTTAGATTGTATTGAAGAAAAAGAGAAATAAGAAGAATTAATCTAGTTCAATTATAGTTTTTAGTATTCAAGCATTTGTTTTTGTGAGGAGCTTAACTACATTTTAAAATTCTCTTCTTTTTGTTTATTTGAGAGAAAGAATATATTTATTTTTCTTGAGAAATGAGGTTGAGAGTTATTTTGTATTCGACATTTGTTCACCATATTAGTGGAAACTTGTGATTTCCTCCCATGGACATCTCCAATTTGTCGAACCACGTAAATTTTGTGTGTCTTTTTTTATCTTTCTCCTATCTTGTGTCTAAGTAATTCTATCTCTTATTGAGCAAATGAGCATACTTGTTCTTCAAAGTAATCTTATTGAGTGGATAATATACTTGTTCTTGATAGTAATCTTATTGAGCGCTCTATAATCGATGCACATCCATAGAGAGCTATCTTTTTTCTTTTGGAAAAGGATTGGTTCGTCGAATGGAGTTTTAGATGGGCGGATATAGCCCACGTCCTATAAATGCTTAAGTTATTTTCGTAACTCCTAAAGCTTAGGAGGTGCCATGTAGTAGCGTAACAAGGCTGGAGGTTTAGCACCTGACCCTAGCTTAATCTTGTAATCTACCTCTTGCCTTAGTGGGAGCTTCTTTGGAAGGTTAGATATTATGATGTCCTTGAATTTGTCAAGGACTTCTTGCACAAATGGAGGGAATTGGTTTGGTAAGTTTCCATAATCTTCTCCCTCGTTCAACTCTGGATGGAGGCCGAAAACTTAGGTTCTTTTTAAAAGCTTTCTTGAATTGCATGGCCGAGAGTTTCTTCTCTATGGACTTGGCTCTCTCGGTGGGAACCATGCATGCTTTACTCTCGATGACGATGCTTAGGAAATTTGTGGCTAGCAGTGGGTAGGCATGGACATGGTTGAGGAATTCCATGCCAATAATTATTTTGAAGTTATCCACATGTATGATAGAGAAATTGAACTTTCTGCACCAAGTCCTCAGCATCACAGACATGCCTTTTGTGGCGCTTGTAATGGGCTTGGAAGATGTGTTTACTACCTTCATGGTGCCTCATTCCTTCATAGTTTTGAGGGTTAGACGCTTAACCCTATCTTTTGATATGAAGTTGTGTGGTGCCCTTGTGTCTAGCAGTGCACAAATGGCTTGGCCATTAGTAATCACACTAACATAATAAATCTTTTCTTTATGGGTGCAGGCGGTTGGCTTTTGAGTGCACTAAGGCGTTGGATTGAATCTATACTGGGAAGTTCCTCTATTGGCGATGTGGAGTGGCCTTAGAGCTGTGCGGTAAAGGCATTGAGCGACTTTTATGGGCAGACACGTTGACAGTGTAGGCCATTGTATATGATGCATTGGGCTTTGAGGCTTGAGCGACTCTTTCTTCACCTTGGATTTACTTTGCCCACTATTTTCATTTAAAAGTGTTTTATGCATTTAGTCCTTTTAGTTGTGGCTCTTGTCCTTATAGCATTTTCTCCCACATTTACCTTGATTAAGTCTCTTGTCCTTGAGTTAGGCAGAGTAGTCGGCGGGTGATTCTACAATAAGAACAATGTCATTAAAAGATTAAATACCTTGCCTATTAAGTTCTGCCTTGGCCCAATCATTGAGACCATCTTGGAAGTAGGAGAGGGAGTCTTTAGCGGACATGTTAGTAATCTCAATTATAACGGTAGAGAACTCATTGATGTAATTGTAGATATTACTTGTTTACTTAAGCTGACGAAAGCGTACTCTTGCTTTATTCTCAGTATTACTTAGGGAAAAATGCTTTTAGAATTCTTGCTTAAAATCTGCCCATATGTATTTGGTGCAGATGCCTTTGCCCACCTCATTATGCTTCCGATGCCGCCATAGTTGTGCGATGCTTCGTAGGAATGTAAGTGTTATGCCTACTTTCGATGCCTTTCTTGCAAACCAACAATATTGAAGTACTTTTCTAGCCAAAAGAGAAAATTATCGATGATAGTGGCATTGCATGAATCATTATAGGTGTCGAGCTTTGACTTATAAATGTGGCACACATAACTTGAGCTTGTGGAAGCTGGGCTAGTAAAGAGAATTCTCTTATGCCATGCCTAATCCGAGCGGACTTCTTCCACTTCTGCATGGATCGCTCATAACTCATCTTGCATAAAGTTACAGAGTTTAAGCAACTCATCATGAAATGCTTGAAACTCCCCTCGGAGGATGTTAGCTTGGTCTTGGATGAAAGCCTTGGTGGCTACCGTAAATTTGGCATACCCATATTTGAGACCTTTAATCTTTTCCTCTAAACTTTCGAGGGTGTGTTGTACGACAATCATTAAAGTTTCAAGTGCAATAATACGAGGTTCCAAGCCGTTGATGGAAGGGGCCTTAGACTTGCGCGTATGTCCCTCCTTGTGGTCATGAGTTCGCTCTGGTGGCTTCATACTGATAATACCCGCTTATAATTTATTAAGAATCGTAGGGTGGGCTATTGCTTTATCATTAGCTAGATTGCGTGGGTGTAAAAATTAGCGTTGATACCACTTATGTGATACTTAGACAACATCTAACATAAAAGTTGCTAAGTAATCCTATCAAACTTTTAAATCTAGGTAATCAAAGATGATTGCAAAAACGTTAGAGAGAAGGGTGAACAATGTAGCCAAAAAGTTTTTTTTTTTTTTTTACTCGAAAGAGAGAACTCAAGAGAGCTTTACAAGTATGCTTGAGTTGCTTGTGCTTGGTGTGCGGTCTATGTAAAATGGCAAGTGTTACACCCTATTTAAAGGGGAAGCTTGCCCATTCTAATGCTATAAAATATCTAGATATTTACAATTGTAGAAAGTTCTAGAGTTAGGCTAAACTAGCACACCTTGGCTCAGATTTGGACTTTTGAATTTGAAACTTTAGGTTGCCTATGACCTAGCACATTTCGGCTCGCCTCTTAAGAGACCTCGGGTGAGCAATTTAGCCTTCTTTACTAGAAAATTCAAACGGCTCGTGACATGAGTATTGCAGTTAGAGAAGTAGGTGACAATGTGAGAAGTGGCTTCAAACTAGTAATGGGCAAGATACAGGCCCCAGCTGAGGGTAACTACAATTTGGCTTGTTACTGCGTGTGTGATTCATGGGTAGGTTGTGACAAATAGACAAACTTGAAGGTTAAAATCTTGAAACGAACTCAAGTTGGCACTCGAAATGGTGTATCATTTCCAAAGAAGGACCTATTATGGAGTGTTAGGGAATTTTAATCCTGGCGAAGATCCCGCAACTAAAACCATATAAAAAAATAACAAACAAAAAAAATAGATGAGGAATAAAACAAATCACACAATACAAGAATTTACGTGGAAAACTCCTATAATAGAGAAAAACCACTCTCACCAAGGATGACGAGAGAAAAATCTACTATGTGAAAAATTGTTACAATCACTCTAGTATTTTCTCTCACACCAAAAACTCCAATAACACCCAATCTCTCAATAGACCTACTGTTTCTCTCATACAAGAAACTCATACAAGAAACTATCTATTTGCAGAGAACTGATTGTTGTGTTATATATTACAAATAAGTGAATCCAACCTCCTTATATATAATGATTATTTCTTATAGGAAAAGTAATCATTTTCTCATACTAGTAGTATTTCTCCTTGAATAAGTTAAGTCCTAAAAGGGAAATTACTTATTCCTTAAATATGAATCTTACAAAAAAGAAAAATATCCTAGGAAATCCTTATTCTTTAAATAGGAATCCTATAAAAAGGAAAATATTCTAAGAAATCCTTATTTAAAAATAAGATATATTTCTTAACAATCTCCACCTTGGCGAGTGTTTCAATTAGGCGACAAAATATGATCTATCGTGTATCCACACAACCATGTTGTCTCCACCTTCTTTACTCCACCAAAACTATACTTACATATGGCTGATGAGAATCACTCCACTGTGAGTAAAATCTTGTCTTTTACCCAGTAGCCATAATTCTCTATACCGAGAATCTTCAAATTCCATCTTATCTAAAGTACACATATTCAGCACATGTCGATCACCTTGCTAAAAATATATACTCTCATGTTTCGCTTCCTTGAGAGTCCTCAGCCATCAATATAAAAAATCTACTATACACCTTGCATAAATGACAAACCATGTCTTGTGTGCAAATCTTATGGACCTACTAGCAGTGATACATCTTTTTCCATGGTATGCCAAAAAGAATAAACCAGTCTCTCATAGAGAAAAGAGACATACTACTAACTAACATTATCAATATCTCCATACACTGATTTAGAGATATTTGCTGAACTTACTCTATTATAACAATTTTCTTTAAGGTGTCTTGATAATCTACACACCTCCAAAGGTTTCCACTAGTGGGAACATGGTTTACATCACCCTTGCTTTCCTTGTGTCGCCCATATTGAATCAATACATCCTTGACTTGAATTTGCTACAAGCTAAAATTGATTCTCCCATTAATCATTTCAAACTCAATCCTTACATGATTTGAAAATTTGTTTGTATACATAATTGTTTTGCAGAACAACCTTTAACTCTAATATCACTTGTTAGGGAATTTTAATCCCGCCCAAGATCCTGCAAGTAAAAATATATAAAACAAATGATAAACAGATAAATAGATGAAGAATAAAACTAATCACACAATACAATATTTTATGTGGAAAACTCCTATAATGGAGAAAAACCACGGCATCCAAGGATGACAAGAGAAAAATCTACTATGTAAAAAATTGGTACAATCACTCTAGTATTTTCCCTCAGACTTAAAACCCCAATAACACCCAATCTCTCAATAGACCTACTGTTTCTCACACGCAAGAAACAATTTACTTGCAGAGAACTGATTATTGTGTTATATATTACAAATAAGTGAACTCAATCTCCCTATATATAATGATTATTTCTGGTAGAACAAGTAATCATTTTCTTATATTAGTAATATTCTTTCTTTAATAACTCAAGTTCCAAAAGGAAAATTACTTATTCCTTAAATAGAAATCCTACAAAAAGAAAAATACATTAAGAAATCCTTATTAAAACATAAGACATATTTCCTAACATGGAGGATAAAACTCAAGAAGAAGCGGAGGATGAGGAAGAGGAATACGATGATTACGAAAGTGAGTACAATGAAAATGATAAGGATGAGAGGGATACAAAAAAAGAAGGGGTCTCCAGCCAATGACACTGTCAGTAAATTAAATGGGAATAAACTTGGAATGGTCAGGCTTAGATGGGGAGTGAAAACAAGTAACTCTATTTTATCAACTCAAAGGATAGAATAGTTCATAAGCAATATATTTTTTGTTTTTATTTTTATTTTTTCAAATAGTGGCAAAAAAAAAAAAAAACTTAACAGCAGCCATCATAGTGAGAAATTATTTTGATTATTGACTTCTATAGTTTTGATACTTGTAGAATTGGATTTAGAACCCAATTTTAGCCCTTTCAGATTCAGTGAGATATTTCAGTTTTCATTTTGTGGCAACTGTACTTTACAAACTGTACTTTACAAACCCACCTTGGAAAATCCTAAATCCAAATGCAGGATTCCAAAAAATTACCAATTGCTCCCTGAACGATATTAGCCGTAGGGATCACATCTGCACACAACACACTAGGTACCAAAATGATAATCAGGCACAAGTACAAACTATATGTAGAAATAGAATTCTTACATTCGTAATCCTTAATTACAAAATAAAATTATGATTTCAAAGAAATAATCCCTTAGAGTCGTGATAGATATCTCAAATTTTTTTATCCTAAATTTCATCCTAAAAGATGTTTTATTTATTGAGTGGTTTATACATAATTTTTAATAAGATATGAGTGAATTAATTATTTTATCTTACCAACCACTTAATAAATGTCTGTTGTTTAAGAAATTTTTTTTAGAATGTATAGAACTACGCAATTGCTTATGTTAATTACCTGTCAATTTTTCGCCGACTTCTTTTAATGCAACAATAGAGCATGCAGGGACATTTATATTCAAAATTTGGGCAATGTGTTTTAGAAATGATATAATTTCATAGTACTCACAACACAAGCAATTACATCAGAACCGTCTATTCCTCATTAAACCGTAGTTTTAAAATAAAAAAATTTCGACCATTCGCCTCAGTCTTCACCGTCTATATTAAGGTTAATGTAAAAATCTCCATGTTTGAATCTCTCTTCCCTTATCGTTTTATATTTTGATTGATTTATTTATTATTGTTTTAATTTATTTTAAGATTTGCATCTAGATTCAATTTGATATTACATAATTTTTAGAAACCCAATTCAACCCCCTCTTGGGTTGCTTAAATATTGTTCTACATTATAAATGTTGATGTTATCTTAAGTGAAACTATTTTTAACAACATTTCAAGTGCGTTGTGAAAAATCCTTCGTCCTCTTGTTAAAATATATTTAACCACTCTCAATAAATGTGGTTAAAGCCTTAGTTTACTCATTATTTTCAACAACATTCATATGCAAGTTGTCAACAACATTTTGCTTAAAGAAAAAAAATAATATATACATTTTAATCACAAGCTTTGCAAATGTATTAATATAAGAATCAACAAAAACAAATAATATATTAATACAAAAGAATCGAGTAACATCTTTATCTAATTTTCAATTAATACAATTATTCGTTTACAAGAATTTAATAATACAAAATAGTAATCCTTATATTATTCTCTTCTTTCTCGATGGTAATTTTACATAATATTAGCAAGACTCTAACCAAATCCAGTTCTTCAATCTCTCCATAATAGCATTAGTGATAAACCTCAAATTATCACATATACAACTCCTGCACAAGCAAAGACCAAAATTCTTTAAAATAATAATAATAATAACTAATAGAAAGACAAAATCAATAGACTAAGGTGAATAAGAATCTATAATAACTTATCTCAAAATATAGTAGTCCTCTAATAATGAAAGAGGGTATTAGGTTTTGGTTTAGATTTGGTGAATTTAAAAGGGAGAAACGTGTTTGATGATGAAAAGAAAATTGAGGGAATCTCTGAATTTTCCCAAATATCGGACTGCGGTGTTCTAAACGTAACTGTTTAGAGAAGAAAATTCAATTTTTAAATTAAAAGATTGGTGTTTTACCCTATTATCACTTTATCAGCAATAGTAAAGCCATTTTTTTGCTAATAAAGTATTAAGTTGTATTTTTTATTTTTTTGTTTATTCTACAGTAATAAACTAAAAGTTTCAATTGCACTTTTTTACTAATTTATTAATAGTCAAATAATAAATATATGGTTAATAATTAAAAAAAGAAAATAGTTAATATAAATGATTACTAATTTGTTATTATAAATTAATGTTCAATTGTTTTTTAAATTTGATTAAAATTAAATTTTAACTAGTTCAGTGCATTTTTATTAACAACATACCTTTTAGAATGTTGTTGAAGATAAACCTTTTAACAATGTGCTTAGTTTGTACGTTGTCATTTGACCTATGAAATTCACCACATTCAAAAGACTGTTGCAGTAATATTTTTCACAACATGTGATGAACCATGTTGTTAAAGGTAAACGTTTAGTAACTTTTTGCAACGTGCAGTCCTGGAACATTGTCAAATATCAGATTTTGTAGCACACGTAACATGCATCGTGCTAAATTCCTGTTGTCTTATCTCTTTCCTTGTAGTGCAAGTATTTCCAACAATATTAACAAATCAATTTGGACAACTACAATTAATAATTCATTAAAAAATAAAAATTAACTTTAGTAAGCAATCATTAAGTTGAAGTCACTGAAGCAAAACAAATAAAATTAATCAAACTAAAATAAAATATCAATAATATTGAACCTAAAAATTATAAAATTTCTACTTACACACACAGACTCACACACACACACACACACACACACACACACACACACATACTAGAAGGAGTAAGGTATGCGTCTGCAGTGAGTTAGGTTAGATTTAGAAATTAGTAAGATTAGGTCACAAATAATAATTTTAGCTAACGTGTATTTATGATTAAAATTTTTAATTAATTTTTATGATTAAAATTTTAAAAAATCATTAATTAATAAAAGAGCACGGATATCCACTGAATTTTTTCTCAATACTAAACATATCCTCAACCCATAATGGACTTCAATTTAAAATACTAAACCCGAACATAACAAGTAAAATTACCTATAGCAAGCAAGTTTTTAGGAGTGAATTTGAGCAGGTTTATAGATTTGTGGGTAATTTTACCATCCTTAATTAGTAATACAAAATGTAAAAGGTTTCATTTAGGTGGCCAAATACTACCTAAATGAAAATCTCATTAATCAAATTTTTATTATTTTCTTCATTATTAATACTTTCCTTAAAAAAATCTTACTGAAAATTTTTATTATTTTATTCATTATTTAATACTTTCTTTCAAAAAAATCTGACTGAAAATAAAAATACTCTCATTGAGACATTTCTATGGAGCCTAGTTGCTCTCCTCAACAAGCGTACACACTTAGTCACGTCAAACCCTCACCCGCCACCACATAGCAGTCTCTGCCATCTTCATTCCACACAAATCAGCCACCAGCCATCACTAGGGGTGGGCATCGGATCAGATTCAGATAAATTTGATCCAATTCGAACAAATTCGGATTTGCTTTCAAATCCGATCAAATATAATTTCTACAATCTGATTGGATTTGATTCGGATCAGATTAGATTCGGGGCAATTCGAATAATCTGATCGGATTGGATTCGGGTCGATCCGAATAATCTGATTGGATTGCATTGTACTAAAAAAAATTGAAAATGAAAAATCAAAACCCACATCTCAAATCCTTCCAAATGACAAAACCACACACCACCGTCACGCGCCCTTGATGAACCAATCCACGACCACAAACCACACCACACCCATGGGCCACGACCTAACAAGCCAATCCATGACCATGTCGCCGATGACACAAACCGAACGAATTCGACACAAACCTAGCTGGATCAGATTTAGCACAAACCCAGCCGTCGGGACGTCATCCAAACCCACGACAAGTAGCTGATAGCGATAGAAACCAGGCCTTGTTCATGGTAATCCACTAATCCGACAACCCCAATGATCTGCGTTTGAAACTTTGAATTTTTTACTTATTTATATGATTTGTCTTGATCATTCGCAAATAAGTGATTTGGTTGATTAGAAGTTAGAATATGCCTGCATGTATTTTATCAATACCGTTCCTGTGTTTTTTTTAATTCCATACTGTGTCCATTAATTACATATTTCATTATTTTTTTGTGAGAATTGTAAAAAGGTCCCAAACCCGAATTAATCTGAATCCGAAAATAATTTGAACTTGAAATATAATCCAAAATTTGAACTCATCTGAATCCGATCCGAATCCAAAATTATCAGAAATATTCATTTGATTCGAATCCTATCCGAATTAATTAGGATCAGATTGGATTGGACTAAGGTTCGAATTGAATTCGTATGGATTTTTTTCCAATCCGAATTATCTGAAATCCGATAATCTGAAATTGTCCACCCCTAGCCGTCACCATTCCACACATTATGTGCGTAACATGTAAAAGTACCTGTAGCAAATGAGTTTTTGCGAGTGAATTTGGGCGGATTAGTGGATTTGCGAGTAATTTTATCATCTCTAATTAGTAATGAAAAATGTAAAAGGTTTCATCTAGGCAGCCAATTATTGCCTAAATGAAAATCTTATTAATCAAAATTTTTATTATTTTATATATTATTTAATACTTTGTTAAAAAAAATCTTATCGAAAATAAAAATACTCTCATTGAGACATTTCTTTGGACCCTAGCTGCTCTCGTCAACCACCATACACACTCAGTCGCATCAAGCCCTCGCTTGCCATCATGCAGCTGTCTTTGTCGTCTTCGTTCCACACAAATTAACCACCATCCGTCATCGTTCCACACATTATGTGTGCACAAATTCTTATAAATGGACATTGGATCACTCATAATGCTTTCTTAGTAGCCAAACAAGTTAAAAAAAAAATTGAAACTTAGGTTGTTTTTGGAGGTTAATTTATGTTCTTTCACCTAAGCATATAATCAAATTTTTAATCTTATTTTTTCTATGAATGATATTATCATTATCATTGAAAGGAAATTTAGATTTATTACAAATAGATGTAGGCAATTTTAAAACCCTATAACTGATTTATCAATAAACTAAATTAATTTTTTGAAAATATTGTTCATGGTACTGTTGACAATTACTATTCATGATTATTGTTCACAGTTATTGTTCATCCTACATAAAAAATAATGATTTTTGAAAACACAATAAAATTGCAGAAATTAAATGGCACGGAGACTTTTACGTGGTTTGGATTAATCAATCTTACATCCACGAGGCCACGCCTAGATGAAAAATGATTCATTAAGTTGAGATGTTACAACCTATGGATTACCAAACTTAAGACTCTCACTTACAGTTTATCATCATACAACTCACTCAACCTTAGATTGAATCTGCTTCTCTTGAATAATTGCTACCGTTCTTAATCCACAATCCTTTAGGTACTTTGTACAGTGATCAATAACAATTTTTCAATTCTTCAATGCTTAGTAATCCAAGATCCACATAAACTCTCCATAGAGATTAAAAGAAATAGTTTCATTACAAAACTTTAAATGAAGAAGATAAGAAAATAAATCGACACAATATCATGTGCGAAATTAGAATTGTATAGAGAGGATGTCGAATTTTGCTTCGTTGCTTTATGCTCTGTGTTGTGCAAACAACTGTGAAATACCTCTCTTTATATAGGCATTAGCGTTTCACAAAAAGTACAAGTCTTAAAAGACTTGAATTCTTTCCAAATAAGAGTTTATTTCCTCTTATGATTCCTATGAATCTAAATATGAATAAATTTGGGATTCTTGCCATGCTTGGCTCCCATGAAATATTTAGAGTATTTAACAAACTTCTTGCTCTAAATAAATTTTATGGGCCAATTATACAATTCCATCATTAATTGACTTGCTAAATTAGACATCTAAATAAACTATGAAACAAATATTCCTAATAAATTGGAATATCACTAAATTAAAAAATTAATTCATTAATCCATACTACAAGATTTGTTATAACTCTGTGAAATGAGAGTTATCATGAGACTTCTAGGTTTAAATCAAGACTGCTTAGAGAGTAATTGATGTGTTTTTAGTGCATTTTAATGTTAGTTTGCATTAACATCTATTTTAGTTTAAGTTTGATGAAGTTTGTACAATTTTGAATAATTGTATCCCTAAAACATATGCTTAATTGTAGGTAATTGGAAACTTGAATTTTATTAAAAGGACTTATAAAAAGGATAAACGAACATGGCTACAGAAGACTTAAAGTAAGGCTGGAACAGTGCAGATGCTGTACCTATTGCTGTAACAACCATTGTTGTAGCAATCCTCGAGCATTGACAGAGAAACATTTGGACAAGATATTCAGAATATTACGATCTGCAGTTTCCTAATCTGAAGATGCACGCCCTAAGGTTTCCAGTTACCCCAATTTGCGATTATAAAAATATGCATACATGAAAAGAAGAATGAGAGGCTGTCAATCAAGATAAAAACAGAAAAGAAACAAAGTAGAAAGAGGATTCCCAAGTAGAAATCAAGGCTGCACCAGTAGAAGAAATTGCAAAATTGATTGAAATTCATTCTTTCTCATTCTTTTCTTGTTTACTTGTTATTCATTGATCATGAAGATGTATTCGATAGCTAGAACTTGGTTGTTTATTTACCTTTCACAAATTATTAACTAAATTTATTTGTGGTTGAGTGTTAAACTAGCTTAATGGTTAATTGACTGAATATAGGTGTTACTGCATGTTTACTATAACATTTTGTTTTAATAGCACTTATGTACATTCATTATTTCGGTTGACCACCGATTTAATGATACAAGTTAAGAAAGAGTCATAAAAGAGCATATCTTAGTGGAACATATTAGAGCAATACTTGGTTTTAGATTGAGTTTCTGGGATTGAGTTTAACTTGAGTCCAAAAAGGGCTATACTTAATCTAAGATTGTTGATGAACTAGATATATGGATTCACCTTGTAGGGAAAGAAAACCTTAACGTGTAATGTTATATCTTATGTTGGCATAACAACTGGTCATTGTTAGGTTACATAAAAATATAAGACATTCAACATGCTACAGCTGAGGATAAAGTTGGTTTCTACCCAGTGCTGTAGCAGATGCTGCAGCAGCTGAACTTAACATGAATAAAACAATCAGTACCATTAAGAGAGTTTAATCACTCAACTACTCCATTCCTATTGACTTTACCTTTGTGTTTAACGTGCAAATTTTGTTCATTGCATTTTTAATTATTGTGATTTTATTTTACTTAAGTATTTAGTTATGTTAGTTGATTTGATTTAATTTAGGCTTGGCAATTTGTGGGTTTGGGCTGGGCTTTGTTAAGCCCAGGCCCAGGCCCATGAATTTAAACACAGGTCCAAGCCCTCAAAAGCCCATCCAGACCTGAAAGGGCCAGGCTAGGCCAGGGCTTGGACAAAAAATTCAAATAAATTTTTAATGACACAAAAAATTAAGAAAATACTTAAATTATGGATGAGTCTCCAGTACAATATGTCTAACACTTAAAACACTTGCAAAACAACATAACTACAAATATTAATATCAAAACAAAGAAATCCAATATTTGCGGCCATCTTCTTCCTCATTCTTTAATTCCCTCTCCAGTAAAAAGTTCTTCTTCAACTGTTCAACACTTCCTATCTCTGCAATCTTGAATTAAGTTATATTTTAATATATCAGTCAAGTAAATGACAACAGATCTTAATACAATCATGAATAAACAATAGAGTAACTCAACATTTTCAAAACAATTTCGAAATTTAACAATAATTTCTCAGAATTTCTACAATAAAATTTTTAAAGCTTACTTGAGAGAGAGTTGGTGATGGTTTGCTGCTGGTTCAGGTTGTGGTTGCTGGTTCGGGTCGCATTGACACTGAGTTCGTTGTTACTGGTGTTGCTAGGTTTGCTGCTGCATCGCACTGGGCTCGCACGGCTGGATCGAGTTTGCGCTGGATCGATCGATGATTGATAAACAGCGCTGCAATTGTTGGTTCTTGGTCAGATGGATATGAGGCAACGATTGCATTTGGCACTTTGGCTGTTGGATGCTGTTGCTTCAATTGGTAGTTGGTTTAGTTTGAAAGCAATACGCAATCTAGGGTTCACGAACGCTGTTTTGCCTTTTAATTTTCAATTTTTTAATTTATTAATTTAATATATTACAAAGCCCGGGCTTGGTCGGGGCTTTTGTTTAAGGCCCTTACCTAGGCCCCTTTTACATGGGCTTTATGTTTATTGAGCCTTTGTCCATTATTTCATCCACGGGCCGGGCTTAAAGCCCGCGGGTTTGGGCTGGGCTTTTTTGCCAAGCCTAATTTAATATAGAACATAAATTGCATTGTTGAAATTGTTGTAGAAAGTCTAATAGTATCAATCCCTGTGGAGACGATTTTGAATACTCATTATTTCATTACTTGTTGTGTACACTTACACATTGATACCAGTAGTAATTGAAGTAAAATCTACATCCACTGTGAAGATCACTTCGACATATAGGATTGATAGTGGTTCGGCTACCAACCAACCTACATCCACTGTGAAGATCATTATATTTTTGTTTACAAGATAAAATAGCCATAGAACAAATCTTAAGGCCTTTTATACAAATAAAAATCGATCTAGAAAGATCCCTCGGCTGTCAACACTTTGTTTATGGGTTTGTTAGCACAACCCAAAATCTTTCCACTCACATAAAGGCTATAATAGCCATTAGAACTTGCTAAAGGACATATGTAAGGCTCGAATCCATTCTTTTAAGCAAAACTGCATACAACGATGCTGTATGATAAATTTATACATGCGATACATCACCTATATTGTTTATTTATTCAACCGACATTATAGAAATGTCATACACCTCTCAGAAGCATTGGATGAGTCATAACATACTTCTCTGGTTGACATATTATACACTCCATGAGAATATAACAAACTTGTCAGACACAACTATAAAAATCATATTTGAGCTTTAAAATTATTGTTTGTGTTTAAGGTGGTTTTTTTCTTTAAAAAAAATTAAATTTGACTGTCTGATCATTTATTTAGTATAAATTCTTTTGTTTTCTATATAGTTAAAGTTGAAATTTGGCTTTCAAATCATGGTATACATTTATTTAAATCTACAAGTGCATGCAAATGCAGTACATGAATGTTAGATTATAAACTTGATCTAATCCATTTAATGCCCAAATCATGATTCATCATTGCTATTGTTGTTAAAATTCAAATGCTATTAGTGTCAATGTGCAAGTGTACACAATAAATAATATAATGATAAGTATTCGAGATCGTCTCCACAATGATTGATGTTATCAGAATTGGTACAACAATCTCAACAGTGCAATTTTGCTTTAATCGAAAATAGAGCAAACAATCAAACTAACTAACTACTTAATAAGATGTAATACATAAATATGCAGTAAGCAAACTTTCGCGTCACACACAAGGATAAAATTAATATGAATGAAGTAGTTGAAGGATTAAACTCGCTTAATGGTTTTAACTATTTCTTCTAAATTTAGGTGTGGGTCCTACAACATCTGCTAACGCACTGGGCAGAATCCTTTTGTATTCTCAATTGTCGCATGTTGGATATTTTTTATCTTTTTGCAACCTAAGAGTGACCAATTGTTATGCTAACATAAGATATAACATTACACGTTTAGGTTTTATTTACCCTATAAGGTGAATCCCTATATTTAGTTCATCACTAATTTTAGATTAAGCATGGCCCTTTCGAAATCAAGTTAAACTTAACTCTGGAAACCCAATCTAAAACCAAGCATTGTTTTACTATGTTCCACTAAGATAGGCTATTTTATGGCTCTTTCTTAGCTTGTATCATTAAATGTGTGGCCAGCTGAAATAATAAATGTAAATAAATACTATCAAAATAAATTGCCATAGCAAACATGCAGCAACATATAAAATCAGTTAGGAAACCATCAAGATTGTTTATCACTCAACCACAAGTAAGTTTAGTTCATAGTATGCGAAAGAAAAATAAACAACAAAGTTTTAGCCATCAAATATATACTCATGTTCAAAGAATAAATAAGAAAACAAGAGAAGAATAAGAAAGACTGAATTCTAATTGATTCCCGCAAATTTCGCACTGGTGCAACCTTGATTCTTGCTCTTGAATTTTGTTTTTCCTTTGTTTCTTTTCAATTTTTGATCTTTGTTGACGGCTCCCATTTTCTTTGTGTGTGTGCCCCTTTTATATCTCAAAATTAGGGTAAACGGAAGTCTAGGGCACGCATATTTTAGATTAGGAAACTACAGATTGCAATCTGATAAGTGTCTCACGCAAAATCTTTTCTATCAATGCTCTGGGAATGCTATAACAATGGCTATAACATTTGCACTGTTCCAGTCTTGTTTCAATTCTTTTATAGCCATGTTCTTTTGTCCTTTTTGCAAGCTCATTGGAACAACATCCTTTCCTTGAAATTTGAGTTTCTGGTTACCTACAATTATGCATATATTTTAAACACACAATTATTTGAAATCAAACAAAATTTATTAAACTTAAACTAAAATGGATGTTAATGCAAATTATCATTAAAATACACTAAAACACATCAATTACTCTCTAAGTAGTCTTGATTTAAGCCTAAAAGTACTATGATAACTCTCATTTCATAGAGTTATTGTTGTGCAAATTTTATTGAACTCGCAAGTGCACGAATCTATTGTAGAATAGATTAATGGAGACGAGTGTCAATCCCACAAGAAGGTGGATTTTAATTATGTATAGAATTAATTTTTTATGTGGGTAGTTGGATTTGTGGTAAAAATAATTTGGACTATTCTAAAATTTGAATTAAAATGACGATAATAAATTGAAGAGAAATCTATTGAAATTGAGGTGCTTGGGTATCTGGATCTGCATTAACATGCACCATGGGCTAAATATTTCCTATTAATGCCAATTAAATCATGAGGGGGGATTCCACTCCTCATGAGCCACACTCTAATCAATATGGTGCTAAGGGCTTATCGTGCCAAATAATAATCTTGTACTAGGGAGCCAGTGAAACTAGGGCGGTATCTAGAGAAGATTATTACTATTTGTTGACGAAAAGTCAAAACATCCACAATAATTAGAGGGGAAGAAAAAGTAAATTTACCAAATAAAGCCCATGGCACATGTTGAGACTTTTCTTTCAACCCAAGCTTGAAGGAAAATTAGCTACTCATAATTGAACATGAGGCAAAATGAGAATTTATTAAAATACATAGAAAATATAAGATGAAGAAGGAATTATAGAGAATTGAACTAAAAAATGAATTAAGGGATGCCAAATTAGGGGGGGAGGCCCCATTTTTATAGATACACTGAGTAAATCATGATCATCGGATTAAAAATATTTTGGACGCTCAGGATTACGCCACGTCATCAGTCAACATTACACGGTTTGACCACGCGGTTTGAACAATCAGGCGGCTTGAATAATGACGCGGTTTGGTTGGAAATAATCCCGTGTATATGCATGTACCGTACGCGCGATTTTTGGTCCACTAACATCCTGCCTCGTCACCAATCAACAATACATAAGAATTTTAGTCCAATAGAATCATGACACCTCATCAGTCAATGCCACATCATCGGTCAATGCCATGTCATCATTCCGTATGTGTGAATAGTATCGTGAACAGTAACATGGACAGTATCGTACATGTGAATAGTACCGTACATGTGAACAATGCCATTTTTCCTTTTATGCTCCTCCTAAGGTTTTCAGCTGTTCTGAGTTCAAAAGTGATGTCTGTTTTGCTGTCTGATCTCTCGTTCATTGTGAAATGACCACGATGCTCCTAAAATACATAAAATACTTAATTAAAATAAAACACAGATAATTAAATTACAAGAGACTTAAATACATGACAGTAGAAATGTTAGTAAAATTTTGAGTATAAAATGACGATTTTCTCTTTTATAAATATATACTTTCTAACAATCAATAATTATCACACCCCGAAACTTAAATCATTACTTGTCTTCAAGTAATAATAATGACTCAATCACACAATCACACAACAATAACATAGCTCTGCCACCAAGTTTGCATGAATTCTTCAACCCTTATATCACACTCTTAATCACACAAAATTGTTGTAGCAGTTCCGTTCTAGACTTAAGCATCATTCTATCCCAAGTGTGTATGTGCATTTTGATCAAGTCTCAGAGATGCTGCAGCATCACTTAAGCATCATATGCATTTTACAAATATTAAAAAAATATAACCAAATCCATCTTGTAGGGGAGACAAAAGTCTTAAAACATATTCAAACTGTAACACAACTGATAAGTCCATATTTTTCATATATTTTTTCTATTAATTTCTCCATCTCTTTCTTGTTTTGGTCTTAAATATTCTAGTTATTTTAGTTAATTTTTAATTTAGTAAATTATATTTTATTGTGCTAATTTTATCTTATTTTATTTTATTTTATTTTGTTATTTTAGGTATATTCTGAGATTAAGGAGAAATTAAATTGGAGCATTTAAGAAGAAATCTACTTGAAGGAATTAGTCAAGGAAATAACTGAAGATTTTTTGGAGGCCAATTAATTAATTGATGCACATTTGGAAGCATATAGGATTTCATGGAGATTAATAAAGACTTTGGGAACAAGCATGCGTAAAATGGAAACTTGTTTAATGTGCATGGGATTTAATAATGGAAAGCAAATTGAAGAAAAAGGAAATTGGCAAAATGGGCGGCATGTGCATGGCAATTAAAGGAAGCAAATATTTTGTATGGCTTTAAATGGCAAGCCCGTTATGGAATGGGCGGTTTTGGCTTTGGATTTAATTCTTTCCATGCAAGGATTTAAAAGCCACAATTGAAGCATTATAAAAGGATCAAGTGGAAGCAAAAAAAGAGGATTTTTCGGCAGCCGCAAAAAGGAATAACAAGGGAGAAACCAGAAGGAGTTGAAGCAGAGTTGGCCACCTGAATTAATCTCCATGATTGGTTTTGTCAATTCTCTTATTCCCAATTCAGTTATGTTAGGCTAGATTTTTATTTGGTTGAGGGTGAATTCAAAACCCCAAACATGTCATATGGTTAATGTTCAAATTCTATCATTCAATTTATTTAATTGAGATTGTTTATGTTCTTCTATAATTACTGTTTATGATTTTATTCTCGTATTGTTTGAGTGGCCAATTAGATAGGACTTAAATAAATTCTATTGTTAGATTAAAATTCTTGATCCGTAATTGTCTTGATATTTTAATCATTAGTAGCAGGTTGGAATCAATGATTTCAATTGGAGAACATAACCTAGGTTAAATAATCCAAGCTTATGTGTTTATTACCTAGATCAACCTAATATCTTTCTTTACTTAATGCTTCCATTATCTTAAATTTAAAGAGTTTGTTTTAAATTATTTAATGGTTAGAGATTAGGTGAAGAGCTTGTTTTGCCTAATGACACACTAAGGAAAGATTGAGACTAACAGAGCTTGTTGTTGTCTACAGTTGATAGTTTCAATATAAATTGATGATATAATTGATTTATTATGTGCATGTTTGGTAGTGGTGAATGATCCTTTAACCAAAGTTTTTATCATTATTATTTCTTTCACCTATAATTAGAGTTTTTATTAAATTATTATTTTTTTAGTTCTAATTTCCTTATTTCTTACTATTTAGTTAAAAATTCATAAAACCCCCTGTTTATTTATAATTGGCATTTTCTTTAATTAGATTAATTTATATTACTATTCCTATTATTATTTTATCTTACGTCCTGTTTTAGAGTTGATAATAAATATAACTATCATAGTCTCTATGGGGTCGATCCTTACTCGCTCTGTACTAATTATTTATACTAATAGTAAGGTTTTAAATTTGGTGCACCCTAACGACAGTACCAAATTTTTGGCCTTACCTTTGGACGCCTTTGACTTGAAGCTGAACATGGGGCTCATGAACTGACCTGGTTACTTAGTATCCTAGGGAGCGGACGTCATTTTCTTTTTAGTTGCTGAAGCACTGCTCATAACTCTTATTGCCTTTTGACTCAAGTCTACATATGGGGTGCATACTCAGCCCTGGTTACTTAGCAACTTAAACCATTGGAGCATAATTTATTTCATAACAGGCACAATTCAACAAAAAATTTCCTCAAACTTGAGATATTTTCTACCCTCTTTTGGTTTTCCTGGTTCTGCTACATCATGCTTATAAAACTCAACCAAAGCCTAAGTGTCTAGACATAATTTCAACCTCTATCTATATTTATCCCTACTTGGCATTTTCATAAATACTAAATGACATTCACTTTATCTTCATTGGGTTTTTATTAATCCCTGGCATAACTAGATAACAGAACTGTACATCACACAAAACACACAATGCACAATACAAACACATGCAATAACATTAACACAATGCCCCCCAAACTTGAGAGCTGTTGTGTCTTCACAAGCACACACAAAACAAAACAAACCAAATGTAAATAAATTAGCATGAAAGAGATGCAACCTAAATAAGTAAAATTAAAAGAAAAGTTTCAGAATTTTGAAGAAAAGAAAGTGAGCTGGGAGGGGATACTCCCCTGATGTTGGATGCGTTACTGCAACAATAGCTAAAAAGTTCACTGCTTTTTTGTGGAACTTCTCAGGCGGCCCTTGGGTGAACCTTGTAGTTGGACAACTGACTTTTTTTTTTCCTTTTACTCGGAGTTGGACTGGTTAGTGCTGTTCCAGCAGGATTAATATCTTTGGGCTGAATGGATCTTGTCCGCTTTTGCTTTAGTTCTTCTGGTGCTATAGCACCTCCAAAGGTGGCCCATTTTCGCTTGCTAGATCTCATGGGAGCTATGGGAGTAGATCTGGTAGGAGTTTGTTGTAAAGCAACTGAAGCAGGTTTTATGCAACAAAGCCCTGAGTAGTAATTTCAGCAATGGTGTCTAGTACGCTCTTCTTCTCTGTAGCTGTTCGAGTAACCCTTGTGGCTACTGCTTCCAGTTCCGCATCAATATCCTTTAAATCTTCCTCGGATTCATTTGAACTCATCACCTTTTCCTCACCCTAGCTGGAGAGGACTAGGACTGCATATTCCTCTTCTGATTTGTCTTCATCATTTTCAATGATGAAACCTTTGTCGTCATTTAAGAGACACTATTTGGGGTGTCCCCTCTTTCCATTCCTTTGGTTCTTTTTCCTCTACTTCTGGTGAATTATCTATTTTAGATTTAACGCTTCTTCTTCTTTTGATGCTGGTTAGTCTTCATCATATAAATGCGATTCTCTAATCTTTTCTGCTGCAGCTTCCTCACTGCCTTCTACTGGCGTATCCTCACTTTATTCTGCTGGAGCTTCTGCTGTTGTCTCTCCAAAATTAAATTGCTGTAGTAGGGAATCTGGGAAGTTGTCGTTGTGGCTCTTTATGTAAACAGTAAATTGGTGCAAGTGATCCTCCAATTGCCTCAAATAGGTCCATAATCGATTACTCTCTCTCTGCTGCACTTCTTCACATTAAGTGACACTGTCACTTAGATCTTGTAATCTCCTTTCAACCCCAAGGACTCTCGTACTTTTCTTCGGCTTTGTATCCTTAGAACTGTTATAGTAACTAGTTCTGGAGGTGCTGCAGCTGATTCACCAGTAATTCTTTCGATGGTTTGAGCTCCTTCAGTCTTGATACACTCATCTTGTAGAGTGGTGTGCACTCCAGACACCAGACATATGCTCGTGATAAGGGAGGAAAATAGTAGGGCGGTAGTTTTGTGCTTTTTCATTGTACAATCCCTAATCTCCCACTCAATAATTGCCCCAACATCTATTGGCAGCCCTTTAACGATGACATATAAGAGAGTCTAACTTTCTTGTGACACGGTGGTTGTTTGTGTTGTAGGCATCGATCGAAATTTCAGAAAATTTACCCAAATTTTAGTAACGAGTTTCAAATCAATCCTGTTTCTAACTCTACCCTCCTTACTTGCCCATAAGCTACCTTCTACTGTGAGGGTTTTTATAACACTACCATTTTTTAGGGGTCATGCTTTCAAAACTTACAATCAATATCATAAGGCAAATTGTAGAAAGTATTAATGACCAGCGGGTCCAGAGGGACTAGAGTGTTTCTTACCCATATTTTTCGTTGGTTTTGCCCCAACAAGTTGGCATAGAATTCCTTGATGAGCGGCAGTACAGGGTCCCTTGGATGGTTGCAAAACTCCAACCAACCTCTTCTTGTTGTAGCTGTATGAACAATTTGAACTATTCCCAAAGGTTATGGCTGGAATTGGAACCCTTTTTCTTTTAAGATTTTTTGTGGTTCTATAAATTCCTCATACTTTTCTTCAGCTTTGTATCCTTAGAAGCGAGATGGATCCTTTAAGCGGCTTATTGTCTTCTTGTAACTAGTAATTGCTAGAGCAGTTGGAATTAACTCAATGGCAAACAAATGTTGAAGCTGTAAAAACAAATTGGGAATTTTTGAAGCCTGCGGCTGAGTGAAGAAAAGAAAGTAGAGTTAGATTGTAATTGGAACAGTGACACCCTTATATACAAGTGTCGGTAAAAAGTAAAATTTAAAGGGAAATTAAATTAAAGAGATAAAATTAGAAAGAGAATTTTAAAATATATCTAATTAAAATAAGAAAATGATATTGATTCAACAATTTAGGGATTATGCAATCTCCTTTGATCTCTATCCAGATTTGCTAAGCAGCTGTTAAAATTTTTTTCCAATGATAAAAGAAAATTATCCATAATTAAATCACTGTAATGGTAAGAATTGTTGTTGCAGGAACCAATCTTGTGCTACAATAGTCTACAATGAAGTCTCATTGGTTGCTGGTAAATATAGTTCGATTGCCATGTGGATTGGTAATACTGCAGTAACATGTGTTAGTTTCTTCAATTTTTTTTTTAAAAAGAAAGAAAAGAAATTAAATAAGCAATTTAAAATGACAAAATTATGAATCACAGATACACAAAACTAAACTTAATGTAGAAAAAATCAAAATAACTCCCCTCATCATTGGGTTGCCTCCCAATTAACACTTGATTTTAGGTCCTTTAGCCTGACCATCCTTGATTGCTCACAATGATGGATCCCTGAGGAGCAAGTCCTACTTTGGGTGATCGACAGCAGGATAGACTTAAACTAGCTTTAATGATCTTGACCATCTAGATTTCAATTTTCCTAGAAAGAGCTGTAGTTTTGAGTTGTGAAGCAAAACCTAATTGCCTGGAATAAGTTCTTTGGGCTGAATTCTTTAATCATGCCATTGTTTTATTTT
This sequence comes from Citrus mangshanensis, assembly GCA_030449895.1. Lineage (NCBI taxonomy): Eukaryota > Viridiplantae > Streptophyta > Magnoliopsida > Sapindales > Rutaceae > Citrus > Citrus mangshanensis. The sequence goes on from JASUUJ010000161.1 coordinate 9,030,217, forward strand.
CTCTTTATAAATCCTCAAAATTTCATAGGAAAACAACCTTAATTCATCCAACTCACAAAGTTAGAGTTTTCGATATTCTACTGCAGCATGCAAGCCCAATATGCTTTATGCTCTAGCTCTAATGGTAAATGGTAAGCTTTGCCATAGACAATTTTGTATGGAGACATGTCAGGTGGTGTCTTGTAGGCTAGACGGTTAGCTCATAAGGAATCATGTAATCTAAGTGACCAATCTTTTCTAATGGGGTTCATTATTTTCTCTAAAATCTTTTTGATCTCTCGGTTGGATACTTCTGCCTGACCATTAGATTGTGGGTGACATGTTGTCGTAATCTTGTGTTCATACTGAGCCATTGCTGCAGCAAATATCCTATTGCAAAAATAAGTGCCTTCATCACTAATGATGCCCTTAGAGTCCCAAACCTTGAGAAGATATTCTTGTGAAAGAATTTCACTACTGCTTTGGCATCATTAGTTGGTAATGTTACAGCCTCCACCCATTTGGACACATAGTCTACAACAACTAGAATATATAAGTTTCCAAAAGATAGTGGGAAGGGACCTATAAAATCTATCCCCTATACATCAAAGAGCTTAACTTCCAAAATGTTTGTTAATGACATTTCATGCTTTTGCGATATGTTCCCTATTGATTGGCTCCTATCACAATATTTAACAAACTCATAAGTATCTTTAAAAATAGACAGCCAGTAATAACCTGATTGTAAAACTTTGGCAGCTGTTTTGTGGCCTCCAAGATGTCCTCCATATACTGTAATATGACATGAGTGCAATATGTGTGGAATTTCTTCATCGAGTATACACCTTCTAATTACATAGTTTGAGCATATCTTGTGTAAATAGGGATCATCCCACTAATAATTTCTAACAACATGGAAAATCTCTTTTTCTGCTAATAATTCAAAACAAGTGGTAACAATCCACTCACAAAGTAATTAGCAAAATCTGCATACCATGGGAGTCCGGATTGCTGCAGCGTTTATGTATACTGTAGCATTAGCAGTTGCTCATCAGGGAATATTTATGTGATGTCCTGTTTGGTTAAGGTGCTTATATATACTTCAAGCCTTGAGAGATGATCTACTACTTGGTTCTTGGTCCCTATTTTATCCTTGATTTCAAAGTTAAATTCTTGTTGCATGAGGAACGACCTTATCATCCTTGGTTTGACATCCTTCTTTATAATTAATTACTTTATTGTTGCATGGTCTGTGCAAACTGTCACTTTGGTGTCAACCAAATAAGCTCTAATTTTTTCAAATGTAAATTCGACTTCTAGCAACTTCTTTTCAATAGTGGTATAATTGATTTGAGCATCGGCAAGGGTTTTACTAGCATAATAAATAAAGTGAAAAATCTTGTTCTTCCTCTGCCCCAACACTACTCTAACAGAATGGTCCCTAACATCACACATCAACTCAAAAGGTAAGCTCCAATCGAGTACTATAACAACAAGTGTTGTAACAAGAGTTTTCTTCAATTCACAAAAAGTCTTTAAGCAATCATCATTAAATTTGAATGGCCTGTCATGTTCTAGTAACATGCATAAATGGTTAGTTATTTTGGAAAAGTCTTTAAAGAATCTTCTGTAAAACCATGCATGTCCTAAAAAACTCCTAATACTCTTGACGGAAGTCGGAGGTGGAAGTCTGTTTATTTTCTCTATTTTTACCTTGTCCACCTATATTCCCCTTTTAGAGACTCTATGGCCTAAGACTATACCTTCTTGTACTATAAAATGGCATTTTTCCTAATTAAGTACCAAATTGGTCTCTTTACATCTCTTAAGCACATTTTCTAAGTATTGCAAGCAATCATCATGTGTGTTGTGGGCATCATATGAACACCTCTAATGTTTGCTCGACCATGTCTGAAAAGATGGACATTATACACCTTTGAAAGGTTTTTGGAGCATTGCACAAACCAAATGACATCCTTCTAAAAGCAAAGGTTCCATAAGAACAAGAGAATGTTGTCTTCTCCTGAACTTCTGGTGCTATAATAATTTGATTTTAGCCTGAATAATCATAAAAAAAACAATAGTATTTTTTTCCGGCAAGTCTGTTCAGTATTTGATGTATGAATGGACAATGTAAAGTGTTCATTCTGTTACTGTTCTTGTAGGGATGAGTTATTTCTTCTCATTTGTTACAACAATCACTCCACCTTTCTTTGGAACACATTGTACTGAACTCACCCATGAACTGTTAGATATTAGGTAGACGATCCCAGCATCAAGCCATTTAATGATCTTCTTCTTCATAACTTCCTTCATGATAGGGTTTAATCTCCTCTATTACTCTATTGAATTGCTGTAGCAGCCTTCCAGCAGAATTTTGTGCATGCATATGGAGGGGCTGATTCCTTTAATATCTGCCATGGTCCATTCGATAGCTTTTTTGTATCTCCCCAACACCTCTAGTAAGCTCTTCTCTTGATCTACATTTGAAGAAGATGAAATGATTATTGGGAGTGTATACTTTTGGCCAAGATAAACATATTTTAGATGTGAAGGTAAAAGTTTCAATTCTAAAATATAGGGTGATTCAACAGATGGAACAAATAGTTTTACTTCCCTGTTTGAGAAGTCTAAAAATTCAAAAGGTTTGTCATGTCTCACTGGTTGCTTCTTTCCTAATCATGCTATGTGTGCCGCTGCAGCATCCTCTTCTTCAAGCTCTTAAAAGATAGCAGATTTGATATCTTCTTTGTTATAGCAATTATTTAACCTTTCTATTAAAGTAATGTCCACAACACTAGTGAAATTACAATCTTCAATCTCATTGGGATTCTTCATTGCATCCAGCACATTGAATGTGATTTGTTAGTGATTCACCCTCATGGTTAATTATTTTTTTTTACATCAATTAGAGTTTTTCCCGTGGCTAAGAAAGGTCTACTAAGAATAATTGGTACTTCCTTGTCTACTTCAAATTCCAACACAATGAAATCTACTAGAAAAATAAATTTATCTTCCTTTACTAACACAGCTTTGATCTTGCCCTCAGGGTATGCATGAGATCTGTCAGTCAGTTGTAGAGTCACTGTTATTGGTCTATATTCGCCCATTCTCAATTGCTTGAACACAGATAAGGGCATGAGATTGATGTTGGCCCCCAAATCACAAAGTGCTCTACTATTATACTTAGTTCCAATAGAACATGGAATTGTAAAGCTCCCTGGATCTTTCAATTTTTACAGAATTTTATTTTGAAGCATATGGAGGATGCATTCTTGTGTTAGAGCAATTGTTTCAAATTCTCCAAGCCTTTATTTCTTTGCCAAAATATCCTTAAAAAACTTCACATAATTGGGCATTTTTTCCAATGCCTCCATAAAAGAAATGTTGATATGTAATTGTTTTAACACTTCCAAAAATTTACCGAATTGCTTATCTTGTTTCTACTTCTAAAATCTTTGTGGGAAAAGTGGTGGGTACTTAAGCTGCTGTGCTGCAGTAGGTGGTGCATGTTGTTTTTATTTCAATATGTTCTAGTTTGTTACTGTTGGTGCTGCAGCTTTTTCTTCAACATGCACTGAATCATTTCTTTCTGAAGTTATTATAGCTTGGCTACTCTCACCAGCATGTTGGAAAATGGGTTGTTGTAGTTTTTCTTCAACTTGAGTTTGCTCTTAGGTTGTAATAGGTTTCATTCTTCTCCTTGGCACACCAATATGAATATTAACATCTTTTCTAGACCTTAAGTTAATTACCTTACAATGTTATTTGCCTTCCCTTATTGGATCTTTTGTGTTGATAGGTAGACTATCATGAGGTCTGTTACTCAATGTTGTAGCAAGTTGTCTAATATAATTTTCTAGATTCCTTAAGGTCACAACTTAACTTTGGACAACTGCTTTATTCTTCACAATGTATTCTTTAAGCAAATCTTCAAGAGAACTAAATTGATCATTGTTTGTGTTCTTTTTCCCTTGATTTGATTAGTGAAATCTTTATGGTTGTGCAAGTCCGTTCTGGCCACTAGATGTCACAGTAGGCTGATTCTGGTTACTCCATGAAAAGTTTGAGTGCTTCCTCCATCTAGGGTTGTAAGTATTTGAATATGGATCGTTCTGGTTTTATTTATTGAAGTTGCCCACATAATTGACTGAAGCTAGATTCTTGAGACAATTTTCAAATAAGTGTCCCTCTCCACAATAAACATAAGATACCTCGGCAACTTGGATGACAGTTATTGAAACAGTAGTCATAGCCTTTACTATAGTTTTCAGTAAGGTTACTTGGGCTGATAATGCTGGTCCTCTTGTTGCAGCTTGTTTAGTTGATGGGCACTGATAATTGTTGTTAGCAATTCTCTCCAAAATCTCATAAGCCTAATTGTAAGACTTAGGCAATAAAGCCCCATTGCGGAAGCATCCACCACCAATCTAGTGCTTGGGTTCAATCCATTGTAGAAAGTTTCCATTTGTATGTAGCATACCATGATGAGGACATCTTCTGAGTACCTTTTTAAATATTTCTCATGCATCGTACAAACTTTCACCTTCAAGTTGATGAAAAAATGTGATCTCATTTCTCAACTTGACATTCTTTGTTGGTGGGAAATATTTCATCAGAAATTTGTCAGCTAAATCATTCCAGGTAGTGATGGAATCTGGTGGTAAAGAGTTCAACCATGCTTATGCTCGATCTCTTAAAGAATATGGAAAAAGTCCGAGTCTCAATGCATCATGTGATGGTCCAACAATTTTAAAAGAATCACTCACCTTTAAGAATAGTTTAAGGTGAAAGTGAGGATCTTCTAATTGCAATCCATTGAATTGCCCCACTGTTTGCAACATCTGAAACATCACTGATTTGAGTTCAAAATTGGCAACTTGCACTTAAGGTATAACTATTCTAGGATGTATAACTTGAGGGGTTAACACGGCATAGTCTTTAATAGCTGTGTTTCTATCATCTGCCATGTATATGATGTTGTTGTTTCCTGGTTGTCCCTGCTTATTTTGTCCATTCTGACCTTCTTGACCATTGACTGGTTGTATTTCTCCAAGAGGTTTCAAGTTTTCCATATCTTGTAATTATCCATTGTTACAATAGCTTTTGAATTTTTGTGTTCTCTTCTTAATCTCCTTACCCTTTTTTTCAATCGCTGGATCAAATTGAAACTCAATAGGTTTGTATTTGCACATGCAAGAGTTTCCTGTAAACAAAATAAGCAAATTAAAATAAAATCAAAGTTAACACCATTAAGACTAATTTTCACAAATCACAATCGACAATTAATCCCCAGCGACGACGCCAAAAACTTGTTGATATAAATTCAAATACTATTAGTGTCAATGTGCAATTGTACACAACAAGTAATATAATGATAAGTATTCGAGATCGTCTCCACAAGGATTGATGTTATCAGAATTGCTACAACAATCTCAACAGTGCAATTTTGCCTTAATCGAAAGTAGAGTAAACAATCAACTAGCAAACTACTTAATAAAATGCAATAAATGAATTTGCAGAAAGCAAACTTTCGTGTTACACGAAAGGACAAAATCAATAGGAATGAAATAGTTGAGTGATTAAACTCTCTTAATGATTTGACTATTTTTTAAAAAAAATTTAGGCGTGGTTGCTACAACACTGGGCATAATTTTTATATTGTTATGCCAATATAAGATGTAGCATTACACATTTAGGTTCTATTTACCCTATAAGGTGAATCCTTATATCTAGTTCATCACTAATTTTAGATTGAGTATGACCCTTTTGGAATCAAGTTAAACTCAACTCAAGAAACCCAATCTAAAACCAAGCATTGTTATGATATATTCCACTATGATAGGCCCTTTTATGGCTCTTTCTTAGCTTGTATCATCAAATGGGTGGTTAGCCAAAAAAATGAATGTAAATAAGTACTATCGAAACAAAATGCTATAGCAAACATGCAGTAACCTATAAAATCAATCAAAAAAGAAAAATAAACAACAAAGTTTTGGCCATCAAATATATCCTCATGTTTAAAGAATAAAAAGAAAACAAGAGAAGAATAAGAAAGACTGAATTCTAATTGATTCCCGCAAGTTTCCCACTGGGCGGCCTTGATTCTTTCTCTTGAATTCTATTTTTCCTTTGTTTCTTTTCGGTTTTTAATCTTGGTTGACGGCTCCCCTTTTATTTGCGCGTGTACCTCTTTTATAGCTCAAAATTAAGGTAAATGGAAGTCTAGGGTGCGCATCTTCTAAATTAGGAAACTACAAATTGTAATATGATAATTGTCTTGCCCAAAATCTTTTATGTCAATGCTCTAGGAATGCTTCAGCAATAGTTGCTACAACAATGGATATAGCATTTGCACTGTTCTAGACTTGCTTTAAATCTTTTATAGCCATGTTCTTTTGTCCTTTATGCTAGCTCATTGCAACAACATCCTTTCCTTGAAATTTGAGCTTTCGGTTACTTACAATTATGCATATGTTTTAAACACACAATTATTTGAAATCAAACAAAATTTATTAAATTTAAACTAAAATGGATGTTAATGCAACCTATTATTAAAATGCACTAAAACCTATCAATTACTCTTTAAGTAATCGTGATTTAACCATAAAAGTACTATGATAACTCTCATTTCATAAAGTTATCAGATATCTAGAAGCTTTAGATTTTTGTTCAAAGATGTAGAGATTAACTTTCCACATATGGTGCACTAATAGTGTGTTGGTTGAGTTACGTGTGTGGTTTATAAATTTTTGTGTCGTTAATAATATTTCATGGTTTGTGTTTAACTATCTCCATTATAACTACCTTCTCATCTATTCAGTTCAGAAATCAATTGAGAAAGAAATCTTCTCAAATTAAAAAAATATAGCTTGTGTTCTTCAATTGTTCTTGAAAATAGTTTAATTAATCAAAATCTCTGAAAAGCAGTATCAGAGTCAGTAATTAATGCTTAACATAGCAGTGTAGTATATCAAATCGATGAGCTAGATGAGAGGCATGTGACACCACAAAAATTAACTTGATTAAAATCTAAAATGCTTATGCTTACTGTAGGAAGTTTCTGCCCTAAAATTGAATCGACGCACTGAGTTGAACCAAGCTGAATTGTGCTAAATTGATCCGAATTGAGATAAATTGAGTCAGAGCCAATTCAAGTAAACCGAACTAAATGAATCCATAGATTGTTGACCATTAGCATTGACTATTGACAAAAATTTAAAATTTTGGTCCGAGTCCCTCCCTAGGTTTTTTAACATCCTAGATCCATATTTGCAATAAAAAATTTTAAATTTTAACTCTATAAAGTGTTATGGCAAATAGTGATGTGGAATCATTCCAAGTTCCATCATTAAAGGGGTGTAACTTCGACAATTGGAGTATTATAATGAAGTCCCTCCTCAGAGCTCTTGATGTTTGGAAAGTCACTGTAAAAGGCTACAACGAGCTAAAAGATGAGACTTCTTTAGCTCAACAATAGAAAGATAATTTAAAAAATTTAAGAATGAGAGACAAAAAGGCTCTTTCCCTCATTTATCAAGTAATGCATGATAATGAATTTGAGAAGATTTTGAGTGCAAATTCAGCCAAGGAAGCATGGGAGAAGCTTCTAACTTCTTATAAGGAAGAAGCTTCAAACCTGTTACACGCGAGAAGATAAACTGAAAAATGTGCGTCTCAAAGCTCTAAAAGATGAGTTTGAGTCGTCACACATAAAAGAAGTCGAATCCATTTCTAATTATTTTTCAAAAGCTCTAGCCATTTCAAATCAATTAAAAAGAAATGGTTAAAAGATAGAAGATGCAAGAATTATAGAAAAAAATACTTCGCTAACGAAGCCTAAGATTCAAGCACATAGTTGTGACAATTGAAAAGACGAAGGCCTTGGATGCCATGATAATTGAGCAACTTCAAGGTTTGTTGCAAGCTTACAAAGAGATGCATAAGAAGAAACACGAGATCAATAAGCAGTTCCTTAAAATAAAAATCAATGAGAAAGCAAAAAGCTAGGGCAATAAGAGAGAATAATGGTCTTAAAGGAGAGGCCCAGAGCAAGGAAGAGGTAAAGCACGCTGTTGTGGATGAGGTTGGAATTTTAGCAAAAAGATAATTCAAATAAAAATTATGAAAAAGGCAAGAACTTAATAAGAGGTCATGGAAGGGGCACTTAAACATCAAGTATGATAAATCCTATGTTCAATGCCACAGTTGTCAAAAGTTTTGCCATTATACTTTAGAATGTAGGCCTCACAATAATAAAGCTGAGGAGAGGAGTCATTGTTAGCCTAAAGGGCTATACATAATATAATTTTGATGATAACAAATATGTGTATTAAGTAATTTAATAAATATTGTATTTCACATTTTCACTAGTTTTTTAAGGATAATATTTATGCAAGTGAATCAAGCGAAATCAAGATTGAAGACACTCAACAGACAACGGCGAAATGAAGAATAAAGTTTAGAGCTCAACGGACAAATTATTGCGAAAAATTCTTGTAAAGCCGGTATGATTTAATTGATGCATGATTTAGCATTTGAGAAGCTCAAGAGATTAATTTAATTAAATACTTTTCATAAACTAAAAGGTTTTATATTTATAACATAAGGTGTTTTGTGGATTTGATTAATTTGGATTAAAATGAAAAAGTTTTGTAATCTTTGAGTTTAATAAATATTATTTTGAAATTCAAATTTGGACTTATTTGCAAAGGTTTGAAACGTTTTGGGGCATACTATAATTTATGAAAGTTTGAGGACCCGAATGTAATCTAAACACTTGAAATCCAAAGTTGGACAGAGAGGAAGTGGCTAACCGCCTGAGGCGCTAGCGGCTAGCCGCCTGAGGAAAATCTCATATTTTCAATTTTTGGACTAAAGTGAAAGGTTTTAAGAACTTTGAAAAATATGGGTATTATACTAAATTTAAAAAGGACCTTTTTGAAAAATAATAATATCTTTGGGGCCATATCATAATTTTAAAAAGTTTTGGAAAGATAACTATTCTTAAGTAATTCTGAAATTGGACCATTTGTAAAATTTTATGACGTTTTGGGTCAAAGTGTAATTTTAGTGAACAATGTTACTATAGCAAAATTCAAAAATAACGGTAATATCACTGGCTAGTGATAATCAAGCGGCTAGCAACTCAACTCAAATTTCATTCTAAGAATCAATACAAGGAAAAACAAGATCATATAACATCTATTGAGCTTCCATTTCGTAAATCATCATTTGTTGAATCATCATTGAGTTATAATTTTTTATTCACTCTTAAAAGGAGTTTTATTATTGTGAATTACATCTCTCATCAAATTGTGAGTGTACAAGTGTGGGAAACACTTGGGGTGAAGAGATTGGGGATATAATCTCTTGTTGTAAAGGTTCATTGACACCTTGAAAGTCAATTGTGAACATTTGAAGCCTGGGGAGGCTTGGATAATGAAATCCTCAAGCCGGGTGAGCTTGGAGGCGTGGATGTAGGCGGGGATAGCCGAACCATGTAAAAATCCTTGTGTTCGTTTTCTCTTCCCTTACTCTTTTAATATTGCGCTTGATTGAATTTATTGTTTTGATTTGATTAAGGCAATAGATTAAATTGTTGTGCGAATTGTATTGCATAAATTTTAAAATCCCAATTCACCCCCCCTCTTGGGTTGAATAACTTGCATTTCAGTAACTATACAGAAGAAAAGACCCAGGAAAGTGAAACACTGCTATAGCATGTAAGGACAATTATGGAGGCCAAGATAATACTCGGTATCTTGACACTGATGCAAGCAATCATATGTGTGGAAGAAAAAACATCTTAGTGCAGCTAGATAAATCATTGAACGGCAATGTATCATTCAAAGATGATTTCAACACACAAGTGAAAGGGAGAGGTAAAATCCTTATCAACCTAAAAGATGGAAGGCATCAATTTATTTCAAATGTCTACTATGTGCCCAATATAGAAAACAACATCTTGAGTTTAGGTCAACTCTTAGAAAAAGGCTATGATATTAACATTAAAGATTGTATTTTTTTTCTTATAAGAGATGACAAAGGAATCTTAATCACAAAGGTGAAACTGATGTTGCAAAGTGTTTAATGACTTGTTATAAGGATATATCATGACTTTGGCATCTTCGATTTGAGCATATCAATTGTGGAGGACTAGAATTACTATCTAAGAAGAATATGGTGAATGGCTTACCATGCATCAATAACCCTAATCAACTTTGGAAAGGATGCTTATATGGGAAGCAATTCATAAAAGACTTTTCAAAAGATTTAAACTCAAGAGCAAAAAATTTGTTGGAGCTTATTCATGCAGACGTTTGTGGTCAAATCAGGCCAAACTCGCTTGTTAAAAGTAACTACTTCCTTTTCTTTATAGATGTTTTTCAAAAAAAACTTGTTTGTATTTTTTGAAGTAGAAGTTAGAAGTTTTTGAATCTTTCAAAAAGTTCAAAACTACAGAGAGAAAGAAAGTAGTTACCAGATTAAGTGCCTGTTTGGTATGCCTTATCTAATAGCCATAAATACTTATTTAATCCTATAAGCTCTTATCATAATTTTTATTGTTGTTTGGTTGTTTTTTTAGTAGAGCTTTTAGAGCTTAAATAAGCTATTTTGCCTCTACTAGTAACATCTCAAATTTTGGGCTTTAGGGAGTAGAGATTGATTTTTTTTAAATGTTAAAATATCTAAAATATCCTCTACTTATTTGAAAATATTATTTTATTCTTTTCATAACATAACTTAAAAAAACTTGCCTATTAAAGTAATTTCATAGATTTTTAATAAAATCTCTTCTTGACAACCAAACAACTAAATGTTTTTAGATAAAAACTCTATTTGTAAAAGCTCTACTAATGGAATTATTAGTGGAAACACATGAAGGCATGAGGGAGAAATTTAATCAAAATTAGGAACTCATCCATTGAGATCTTCATTTGGAATTTAACCTAAAATATTAGTATTTAATGAATTTAGTAGGAATATTAAAAAAAATTAGTGGACTAAAATGTTGTAACATATGGACCTATAACAGAGAAGATTTAACCAAAATTAGAGATTAACCTTACTAAAAATTAAAATTGTAAATAGTAAAATTGGTATTTAACCTAATATTTGAAATCTTACCAAATTAATTGGAATATTCAACATAAAAGTGTGAAATAATTAGTTGAAAATCATTAACTCAAAAGGGAGAAAGTATAACTAAATTTAGGAACTCATCCAATGAGAAATGAATTAATTTAGAATCTAATCCAAAATATTGGTATTAATGAATTCAGTAGGAACATTAAACGTAAAACTGATGGACTAATAAGTTGACACATTTAAACATATAAGTGAGAAAGTTTAACAAAACTCCAGGGCTAATCTAACCAAAATTAAATTTTGTACTTAACCCAAGTCATTGGAATCTTACGAAGTTAATTTTATAGAAACTCATCTAACGAGAAATGAATTTATTCAAAATTTAACTCAAAATATTAGTATTGAACGAATATAAATTGAAACAAATACACCCATAAGTTAGAAAATTTAACCAAAATTAGAAACATGTGATATCAACTTGAAACATCTAACCAATATATTAGTTTTTAACGAAGGTGCATTTACTAATCAGTAATCAGAATGAAGTTAAATTGGAATGGACTAGAATTGAAATGGTCTAGAATCGGAATGAAGAATGTGCATCAGAATAAATAGTTTACTTTACCTATAAAAATTGAAATCAGAATGAGCTATACTACCGTTGATGTGTTTACTTTGTCTTGAAATTGGAATAAATTATTATAAGTTATAAAATGACTTTAGTTGATTATTGTCATTATTTATTATAATAATTGTGGTTATGATTATTATTATTTAAAAATAATTATTGTTAATAATAATAATATTAATAATGACATTAATCATAATAATAAAATTAATAAATTTTAATAATAACATTATTATACAATAATATAAATTTTAATAATAACATTATTATACAATAATAATGACATTAATAAATAAAAATTATTATTTTATTAGTATTACTAATAATAAATAATGAACAACATACTTGCAAATATTACAAAACTTTTACAGGGACCAAAATGTAAAAGTGACAAAACTTAATCGATCGCAATTTGGAGATTATGAAAATTTCCTGGGGATAAAACGGGGAGTTCAAGGAATGGGATCTTGATTCTAAATCCCCATGGAAAACAAGTTTTCAATCCTTAATCACAAAAATAATTGGGCCCCACATATTTAATTTTCATTTTTTCTTTTACTTTAACAAGTAAATACCATTAATCATTTTAAATTTGAATTCTGATTTACTAATCCTACAAGTAAACACAGCTTAAAGAATTGAGACATGAAAATTTTATAGTTTTTTAAAGTATGAATTAAAATTAAAATTTTTTCCTCAGCCAATTATTTTATGTTAATTATTTACAAATTTCCTTAATTTTTTTCATTTTATTTTATTTTTTTAGCATTAAAAATGAATTTTATAAATTATTTAATTAACAACAAGTAAAAAGTTGGTATGAGATACTGTAAGAGAGATTGTAACATTTTGAAATTTGAAATTCTGGAAGAAAGTGGCTAGCCAGTTTTTAAAAAACGGCTAGCTGTTAGGTATAAATACTAATGCTATTAGTGTCAATGTGCAAATATACACAATAAGTAATAAAGTGATGAGTATTCAAGATCGTCTCCACAGGAATTGATGTTATCAGACTTGCTACAACAATCTTAACAGTGCAGATTTTGTTTTAAATTAAGATAAACAATTAATGAAATTAATATACTAATTAAAATAAAAACGCAATAAATAAAATGCAACAAAGTAAATTATCACGTTAAGCTCAAGGATAAAACCAATGGGAATATAGAATAGTTGACTATTTTCTAATGGTTGGCTCAGTTGCTACAACACTAGGCAGAATCCTTATGTATCATCAGTCGTCGCATGTTGGATATCTTATATCTATACGCTACACGCTACACGCTTAGGTTCTATTTAACCTACAAGGTGAATCCCTATGTCTAGTTCATCACTAATTTTAGATTAAGCATACCCCTTTTGAGATAAGTTAAACTCAATCTAGGAAACCAAATCTAAAACAAAATATTGTTCTGATATGTTCCACTAAGATAGGCCTTTTTGTGGTTCTCTCCTAACTTGTATCATTAAATGGGTGATCAACCGAAATAATCAATAAAAATAAATGCTATCAAAACAGAATGTTACAACAAACATGCAGCAACTCATATTTTTAGTCAGTAAACCATCAAGATTGTTTATCACTCAACCACAAATAAATTTAGTTCATGATTTGCAAAAGAAAAATAAAGAACAAAGTTTCGGCCATGAAACACATCCCTATAAATAAATAGAAAACACGAAAAATAAGAGAAGGATAAGAAAGATTGAGCTCCCAATTGATCTCTGTAATTTTTCCTCTTGTGCAACCCTTAATCTCTCTCTTGAATCTTGTTTTTCTTTTGTTTCTTTGTGTTTTTCTCCTTAGATGACAGCCTTCTCCCTCTCTTATGATGTGTGCTTCTTTTATAGTTGAAAATTAGGGTAAACGGAAGCCTAGGGTGCACATAAGTCAGATTAGGAAATTGCAGATCGCAATTCTGCAAGTATTCCGCGCTGAATTTTCGCTGTCATTGTTCCAGGATTGCTACAGCAACTGCACTGTTCCAGCTTTGTTTCAATTATTTTGTAGCTAAGTTCTTTTCCATCTTTTGCAAGCCTTTTGCATCAGCATTCCTTCCTTGAAATTTGGGCTTCCAGACACCTACAATTATGCATATGATTTAGACACAAATTATTCTAAATCAAATAAAATTTATTACGAATAAACTAAGATGAATGTTTATACAAAATATAATAAAAATGCAGTGAAAACACATTATTTACTCTCTAAGTATCATTGATTTAAGTCTAAAAGTGTCATGATAACTCTTATTTCATAGAGTTATCACTAGCCAGTTTTGAGAAAGCGGCTAACCATTTTCATCCAGGAACATGTTTTGGCTTCAGCTAAAAAACGACTAGCCGGATTTAAGAACCAGTAAACCAATTGCTTACAGAATGCTCTCTATACAAGAAATGGATATTCGGTTTTTATTTCTTTTTTTTTGTGTATCCGGCAAACCAGTTGTGAACAGATGTCAATTTCAAACTAAATAGTGTGTCTTTGAAGAAGTACCAATTTAATGGTTGTAATTTTTCAATGAATAAACGTTTTCCTCATTAAATAGACACTCTTATTAATGAAATATACCAGATTATTACAAATTACAAGCATGTTCTTGGAATACAATCTTATTTGCTAGAGATTGTGTTTAGGATTTGTTAGATCTTAGCGGTAATTTGCCATTAAACTCTATAGCAAACTCAAATCCTATTAAAATTTCTTTGTTCTTTACCTCCATATTCATAAAGACACCAACAATCTCTAAGGTTTTATTTTTTGCAAATGTAGGCTGAGAAGAATCTGACTTTATTTCTTAATCCTAGTGTCTATCTCGATCATCTCCCTTCTTTCTTCTTATTGTTCTAAAAATTACATATATTCTTGATCCAAAATTGGAACCATTTCCAGAGCCAAAAGAATATGATACTGAAGTTGTTAAGGCTGCAAGGAAACAACGTGAAGATGATGAATTGATGTGTCGGGGTCACATACTCAATACACTTTCTGATAGGCTCTATAATCTTTACAATTCTATGGTTTCTCTAATGGAAATTTGGAATGCTCTTGAGTACAAACATAAAACGAAGAAGCAAGGTACTGATAAATTCCTTATCTTAAAATATTTTGAATTTGTTATGGTAGACACAAAATCCATTCTTGATCAAATACATGAATTACAAATTATAGTTACTAAGGTTCAGGAGTTAAAAGTTGAAATTTCTTAATCATTTCAAGTTGGGGCTATTATTGCTAAATTGCCTCAAAGTTGGAATGATTATAGAAGGAAACTCCTTAATAGTAGAGAGAACATAACTTTAGAAGAATTACAAAAATACTTGGTAATCGAAGAAGAGATAAGGTCTCGAGAATCCAAGGGCAAGCATGATTCTACTAAGGTTAATGTTGTTGAAGCTAGTAAATTTTCAAAGCATTTCAAAGTCAAGCATGACAAGAAATTCAAGAAGTCCAATACACAAAAGTTTTCTGGAAATTGTTTCTTCCGTGGCAAGAAAGGCCATCGCCAAAGTGATTGCAGATTCAAGAAGAAAAAAAAGTAAATTCCTATAAAGCTAATATTGTTGAAGATAAATTTGAAGAGATTTATGTTGTGGTTTCTGATATGGAAATAGGCATGATTATCGAAGCTAATATGGCTGAAATTAAGTGCTGCGAATGGTAGCTTGATTCGGGTGCAACCATTCATGTTTATAATGATAAGAAATTTTTCTTATCATACAAAGAAGAAACGGAAGGAAAAAAAGGTTCTCATGGGGAACAATAATGCAGCCATGGTAGTAGGGAAATGAGTAGTTGAGATCAACTTTACTTCTGGAAAGAAAGTTACATTGTATAATGTCTTTCATGTATCTTCCATTAAGAAGAATCTTATTTCTGCTAGTTGCATGTGTAAGCATGGGCTTAAGATTGTGCTTAAGTGTAATACTTGTATTGTTTCAAAGATTGGGGTGTTTGTTGGGAAAGGGTACTCTTGTGATGGAATGTACAAACTTAGCATTAATAATAATGGTATCAACTTAGCTTATATTATTGAGTCTTGTGATGTTTGGCATGGTAGATTAGCACATTTGAATGTTAGATCTTTGAAATACATGTCTAAGCATGGTTTGATTAATTGCAATGATGTTAAAAGTCATAAGAGTGAAATCTGCATCCAAACTAAATTAACTAAGAAACATTTTCCTAAAGTCGAACGAAATACTCAAATATTGGATTTAATACATACTGATATTTTATGAGTATAATGGCATTTTTACAAGAGGAGGTAAGAGATACTTTATCACTTTTATTGATGATTGTTCTAGATACACTTATGTGTATTTACTTAAAACAATAGATAAAGCTTTTGAAAAATTTAAAATTTTCAAAGCTGAAGTTGAGAACCAAAAGGATAAGAAAATCAAAATGGTTCGAAGTAATAAAGGTGGTGAATATTTCTCAATTAAGTTTGATTATTATTGTGAAGAACTTGAAATTATTCACCAAATATCAACTCCATTTACTCCTCAACAAAATGGTTTAGTTGAAAGACAGAATAGGATCTTTACGGATATGATAAATTCCATGATCCTTAATGCAAAACTACCAAATAATTTGTGGGGAGAAGCATTACTCACTGCATGTCATATTCATAATAGAATCTCCTTATGAAATTTGGAAAGGAAGAAAACCAAACTTGATGTATTTAAGGGTCTGGGGTTGTTTAGCTTTTTATAAAGTACATGATCCTAAATCATCAAAGTTAGGTGCTAGAGGTATGAAAACTGTTTTTGTAGGATATGCTGAAAATTCCCAGGCTTCTAATATGATTGTGGAATCTAAAGATGTTGAATTTATTGAAAATTAATTTCAACACGATTCTAATATTGAATTAGAATCAATTATTGATCAACCATGTGATAATACTCCTAGTACCTCTACTAATAACAATAAAAGTAAAGAGTTTATGACATCTTTCGAACCAAGGAGAAGTCAACGTGAAAAGAAAGAAAAGAGTTTAGCTCCAGATTTTATTTTATCACAAGCATTACTCTTCGTAGTTGAGGGGATAGAAAGAATGTACTTAACAAAATACCATTGTTGT
Organism: Citrus mangshanensis; assembly: GCA_030449895.1. Classification (NCBI taxonomy): domain Eukaryota; kingdom Viridiplantae; phylum Streptophyta; class Magnoliopsida; order Sapindales; family Rutaceae; genus Citrus; species Citrus mangshanensis. The sequence continues at coordinate 9,047,002 of JASUUJ010000161.1, forward strand.
TAAATGTTGAAAAAGATCCAAAGACATTTAGCGAATCTATGTCTTCTAGAGACGCTTCCTTTTGGAGAAATGCGGTACATGATGAAATGGATTCGATTATGTCGAATCAAACATGGATCTTGGTTGATCTTCCTTCAGGATCTAAACCAATTAGCAACAAATAAGTGTTTAGAAGAAAGTACAACAATGATGGTTCTTTGTAAACTTTTAAGGCTAAATTAGTAGCCAAAGGGTTTAAGCAAAAAAGTGGTATTGATTATTTTGATACATATGCTGCAGTGGCAACATTAACATCTATAAGAGTGCTCTTTGCAATTGCTTCGTTGAACAATTTGCATGTGCATCAAATGGATGTTAAGATTGTTTTTCTTAATGGTGATCTTGATGAAGAAATCTATATCGAACAACCCGAAGGATTTGTTTTGCCTGGAAATGAGACAAAGGTGTACAAGTTAGTCAAGTCGCTTTATGGTTTAAAGTAAGCACCAAAACAATGGCATGAGAAGTTTGATTCGGTAATCTTATCTCATGGTTTTAAGCATAATAATGCTGATAAATGTATATACTCTAAGTTTACGAATGATTTTTGTGTGATTATATGCTTGTATATTGATGACATAGTTATCTTTGGAACAAATATGCAAGGAGTAAATGATACAAAGAAGTATTTAACTTCACAATTTAAGATGAAAGATCTTGGTTAAGTAGATATTATCTTAGGTGTAAAAGTGAAGAAACATAGTGGGGGTTACTCGTTGTGTCAATTTTCTTATATAGAGAAAGTGCTTCTTAAATTCAATTATTTGAAATTTAAAAAAGCTAATACCCCACATGATTTTATTATTAAATTACTAGAGAATTCAGGCCGAGCAGTAGCACAACTAGAATATGCCAATGCTATTGGTAGCTTGATGTATGCTATGCATTGTACAAGGCCATATATAGCTTTTACGGTTTGTAAAATGCCAAGATTCACGAGTAACCCTAGTGTTGAACACTGGAAAGCAATTGAAAGGATACTTGGTTATCTTAAAATAATATTAATTTGGGTTTGTTTTATAATGATTATCTTAAAGTACTAGAAGGATATTTGGATGCTAGTTGGATGACCAATATAAGTGATAATAAATCCACTTCTGGTTGGATTTTTACAATTGCTGGAGGAGTCGTTTCTTGGACTTCAAAGAAACAAACATGCATAACTCACTCAACAATGGAAAGTAAGTTTATAACACTTGCAGCTGAAGGCAAGGAAGGAAAATCGCTGAAAAATTTGTTGTTTGATATAAAGTTATGGCCACAACTGATGCCATCTATTTCTTTGTATTGTGATAGTGAAGCTACATTGTCTAGAGCTTATAATAAAGTGTATAATGGAAAGTCTAGACATATTAGCTTGAGACATGAGTATGTGAAATAATTAATAGTAGATGGTGTTATTAATATTGTTTATATTAGAGCTAATAAGAACCTAGCGGATCCTTTAACAAAAGGTCTTTCAAGAGACTTAGTTAAGGATACATCTTTTGGAATGAGATTGAAACTCTTCCTTGATAAAGTCACCAACGACGGTAACCTAAATATGTAATAGTTATACCAATATTCCATAGTTAAATGGGTAATAATAAGTTATTGTTATGTGACTGGTTTGGCACAAAAAATTAATAATCTCATTCAAGATGTTTAGTGCAAATAGCTACGAAGTTGAGGTTGAGTATTTACTCTTAATGAAGTTCAGTCTTATAATAGCTAAAGACATGATTTGAAGCTTAACCTAAGTGAACATAAGAAATGGTGTCATTTCTAACAAGATCGTGGTTTAATCTTGTAAATGTTCATGAATCTAAGATAGAGCACCAGGCTGGAATAGTGCTAAATATTGGAAATAACTTTGAAATTTGAGATAGCTTATATGTGATGTATCTCTAGTATTTACTTAAGAGACAAAGTTTAATGCTTAGCACACTATTGTCTTGTAAAAGTTTTGAAATACATTCACTAATTAAAGGTTAAAATTGAAAGATACATTTTTGAACATAAAAGTTTATCATTAATAAATCTGGAAAATATTACAATCTAGCGGGGGATTGTAAGAGAGATTGTAACATTTTAAAGTTTGAAATTCTGGAAGAAAGCGGTTAGCCAGTTTTGATAAAGCGGCTAACCGTTTTCGTCCAGAGAGCATGTTTTGGCATCGACTAAAAACGGCTAGCCAAATTTTAAGAACCGGTCAACCGGTTGCTTACAGAATACTCTTTGGACAAAAAATGAATATCTGATTTTTATTTCTTTTTTTTTTTTGTATTCAGCAAACCGGTTGTGAACAGATGTCAATTTTAAACCAAATAGTGTGCCTTTGAAGAAGTACCATTTTAATGGTTGTAATTTTTTAATGAATAATCATTTTCTTCATTAAATAGACACTCATATTAATGAAATATACCAAATTATTACAGATTACACACATGTTCTTGGAATACAATCTTATTTGCTAGAAATTGTGTTTAGGATTTCTTATATTTTGGAGGTAATTTGCTATTAAACTCTATAACAAATCAAGAGTGGTGAGAACAAATAAAACCTTAAAGGAAAATGTATAAATACGTCTCAAATCCTATTAAATTTTCTTTTTCCTTTGCCTTAATATTCGTAAAGACACCAATAGATACAAATGTTGCATTGTAGGATGACCAACAGGACATGAAAAATGGAAGGGGACAAAACAAAAGGCATTTTAATTGATACCAAGGAATGAAAGGGTTCCTATAAAAAAATAGAAAAAAATTAAAATAAGGAAAGAGTTGAAAAAGTTGTTACCATTAATTGTTGTTCTTCTCTGTAAGTTGTTACCATTAATTGTTGTTCTTCTCTCTAATAATTTTATTACCAAAACTTGAAGAAGGAATGGGAAAGAATTGTCAAGGTTTCGGGATAGACCCATCATGAATGACTAAACAAAAATTAATCAAGTCAAATCAAGCATTAATATTTTTATTTATTTTATTTAAATTGACGTGATATAAATTTATTAATTGAAAGAAAACGCAAGATGACAAAAATAAATTATATGAACCAATAAGTATTTAATTTAATTAATTTAAAAATATCACGTTAATTTGTACAAATTTGAGTTTGCATCTCCATTATTTCTCTTCTTTTTTTTTAATTCATGCACTGATTAATTATATACTTTTTATGTGCGGGAATCTATGAAAAGAGTCTACGACATTCTAAATAGACCTCGAATCTGTTAAGTGTATCCTAGATGGAAATATGTTTTGTTTATTTCTCTTGTGTACGAGAGTTTTCTTTTGTAATTTAGTAGGATTGTACTAATCGACCCAATCGTTTATTGTAATAAATTAATGTAATTGGACTCATATTACGAATAATTTTGCACATTACTTCTTGTGTAGCAATGAAATATTAATATTATCCGTTTCCCAATAGGCAATAAGAAATTGAGAGAGTAAGTGTGAGAAGATAAAGGAGGTTCTCATGCATGCTTGGTTAGAAATGGTATACGATTTGACAGTCCATTTCTATCTCAATTACTTAAAGAGGATATAAATTTGGAATAAAGTTTCATCTCATTTGTATATTTGCAATTAGAGTTAAAACTAATCTTGGACCATTCGAAATCTCGTCCCATCCCAATTGTCCCAAATATCATGAAAATTTCACTTAATTAATATTTTAATTCCATAATATATTTTAATAAGATTTAATTTAAAATTTTCATATATAAAAATATTTGTGTTTCCATTAATAACTCAATTGACATTAATGTTGGGATTATATGCTCTTTTAAAGCATATTAATTTATTTTCTGATTAATAAAATATTGGAGATATTTTCAATTGCATAAATATTTTGAATAAGGTCCGTTTAATCATATTTTATGTATTTATGTGATCATCATATGAATTCACAGAAGACATAAATACAAGTTATCTTATGATTAAATAAATTAAGTTCGCAGTTGATAAATAGAGTTGGACGCTCTATTTATGTTTAGACTGTAGTAAATTCATTGAATGATTTGTCTTAATCATGTATGAATTTACTGATGTAGTTTGACTACACTGAGCTGGATCACATATGAGATTTAATTAACCTTAAAATAACTGTCAGATTTATTAAATCTTATAGGCATTGATTTTACTATAATCTTAATCTTGAGTTAATTATGATTTCATGATTGTAATTGTTATTCCATTTGAGTTACCAATGGGCATGACACATACTTGTAGTCAAGATTACCTAGTATCTTGGTGGGAGTAATTATGAGTATAGGAGTTATAGATTGACAGTATAGAATTTGTACAACACATCTATTGATGGGTTTTCGGCACTTGATCATAGAATTCTTCGGCCAGAGTGTGTCAACATATTTATTATGTTGAAAATAATTATTAGAGAAAACCAGTAAGTATCAAGGAATAAGATGTAATTAAATCGATTGAATAGTTGAGGTATTGATTTAATTAATGATGCGGTACAAAGGATTTTGTAGTAAAGAAATCAATGTGGCTTGAGACGAATTATTATTTGAGTATACAATTATGGAGGTCAATTCCAATATTTTAGTGGAGTAGATTTGGAATTAAATAATTGGGCTAGCTTAATTATAGGCCTAATTATTGTAGCTACTATTGTATGTTCCCAAATTATCCCCGGATTAGCTCATTTAATTGACTGCGCCACTATTGAATTAATAAGCAAGATAACTAGTTATTTTGGTTAAAAGACTAAATATATTATTTAGTGGGAGGCTCCATGTGATGGGTGTCGAAGCCAACAAAAATAAATTCCTACTCTAAATAAATTGTGTGTAGTGATTGAGCAGGGTCGTGTCCACAGAGATCGGTAATTATTTAAATCCTTTTAAAACGTAAAATGTAAAATAGGGGAATTGTTGACAATAATAAAAATCAAATTAAAATAACAAGAATGCAAATTAAAGTTGTAATTCAAATTGGAGAAAGCTCTGGTTGAAGGAATTAACTCAGCTTGATTCGACTACTGATCATTGATTCAAATATAGATTATTATTACTTATGAATAGACCGGTTATAGCTATTGAGACCCTCTAATAGCCAATCTCTCCTTAACTAGTCGATAACCAAGGTAATTGGATATTTCCCTAATCAATAGACAACCCTAGATACGATCATAGGATTTAATCAATTGACAGCCTGAAAAACCAGAGAGACCCAAATCCTAATCAACACATATGATGATTCATTTAAATTAGATTGTTTATTCTCACAACACAACTCTCTGCTATGTTATTTGTCACAAACATTAAATTCTTCATACGATGAATCCTTTAATTGACAATAGATTAAGTTGATAATTAAATAGTGGCCAATTACCTAATTAACAAACATAATCATGGAACTAATTCAGAGAATAAATAAATACCCAAAAAGCAATAAAACAATTAAAGCACAAGAAAGATCTCACAGTAGTGATGAATCAAAGCTTCGTTATCCTTCAACCAGAAAAATAGGTTTAGTTCTTCATAGAGAGAAGAGAAAAATTAGATCCAGGGTTTCTTTCTTTTTCTCCAATCCAAAATCCCCCTTTTTCACAATAGATTCCTCCCTTAAATACTCTCTCTCTTCTCTTTTAGAATTCTATTTAAAATAAAATCCTAATATCTGAAATATTAAATTCGTAATTACAAAAATAGCCAAAAATATAAAACACGTTAAACTAAAAACTGCAGGTCCGCAATTGACAGCACGCGCCCACGCCTTATCAACAAAGTTCTTCTGCCGCTCATAATTTCTCCAAGGGAACAATCATCCTTAAACATCATCTTGTAGCTCAATTTTATCACCAATAAATAGAATTGCACCTACAAAAGTAAATCACAAGTAAATCACTATTATTAAGTGCAAAACATCGATATTAAGGGAAGTAAACAATGCAAAACTAGTGCATAAATTGCACTCTAACAAATTCCCCCACACCAAGATGATGCTTGTCCTCAAGCATATAACTCAAGATTAATGCCAAATCTCCACTCAATTCTCATCTCAACTCATCCAAAAACAATTTTAAGCAAGTATACCTCAAGAAATTAAGTCGTTCAACGTTCGAGAGACAAGGATTTTAAAGCATAGAATTTCATAAGATAGAATAAGAACATTCAACCACCAAGAAGATCCATTCAAAATTCAAGTGCAACAAGATGTAATAGCCCTCTCAATAACTTCACTCCATGCACTCAAAGTGTTTAGGGTGTCATTTATGCGCTCAAATCAAATCAAAGAATGCTATTACCATAAGCTTGCTTATATATCACATCTCAATCCACAAAACATGAATAAAATGCAAAAATCCAAGGGTCTTAAAAGGGTTGTAATGGGGTTAAATAGGTTAAATGAAAAAGAGAGGTTTATGAAAGAAAAAGAGATCAAAATGAGAAGAATGAACTCATTGAATGAACTTATGATACCAAAATGCTTATTTCTACTCAAGTCACCAAGAATGTAAACATTTTTTTTTCTTTTTTTTTCGATTTTTTTTTTCATTTTTTCATTTTTTTTCTTTGTTTGTTTTTTTTTCTCGAATCAAACAAAAGAAACGAACCTTGCACAATTTAATTCAAGCATAATGCTTGTTGATCTAATTGAGAAACTTCAATACAAGGTAGAAAAAGCAACAAAATATATCCACACAATGAATCCAAAAATCTCCTTAAATTGAGGCTCAAAAAGAAGAAAAATGGTTAAATAGACGGAGAGAATTAGATGGGTAATGGTTAAGGCTCAAACAAAGGTAGCAAATAAAGGTCTTCGGGTAGAGAAAAAAGAAAATGCGAGAATAGAAAAATGGTAAATGGTTTGCCCTTATCATTTTAATGCATAAAATCCCGTAATGTGGCTTCAACATGCATAACAAAGCAAGTTCTAGAATAAACAAACTAGGATTGATATTCACATAACAAAAATAATTATAGCAAAGTGGTTGCTCATAGGCTCAAATCCTCACAAAGTTGGTAAATTTGCCATCAAATCATGTACACTCTTCAAATGAATCAACCATCAATAGTGGTGTAGAATGAGAAGAAGGTATGAATGAGATATAAAAGGAAAGGTAAAAATGATAATAAGCGAGAAAGATGTATGTAGTAAAAAAATGAAAGATAAAATGTGAGTGATGAAAGAGTATGATAGAAAAAAAAATAGATATAAATAATTTGAGATAGATGGGAAAAGAGTAGTGAGAGAGAAAGGAAAAGAAAATTAATAATATATGAAGCATACTAACTCCAAAATCATTTAAGGATGAGTAGAGTGAAAATAATACTTCCAGACATCAATAATGCAAAAATCCCTCCCCCACACCAAGAACTTACATTGTCCCCAATGTAAGATAATCAAAGCTCACATAAAAATTAAAGCGTAAGGATAAAAGATTAAGGGCAAAAAGAAACTTCCCTGAATTGTGAGCTTTGATCCACATAACGTCTATGGGCTTGGCGGAAATGGTGGGGTAAATCTCACACTCTCGAAGTATGCGGCCAAATTCTGCTCCATCTTGTTCAGCTTGTGCTCCATTTTCTCTAACTGAATGCTCAAAGGTGGTGCGAATGTAGAAGGAATAGCTGGCGGGGCAGTAGTGTCGTCGTCAAACTCGTCATCAGAGGCAGCACCACTCCTAGCATAAAGCTTCTTCTGAAGTTGAGTGGGTCCTGGTTCAGTAAACTGAAATCTCCTCTCCTTGAATTCGACCACACCTGTTCTTTCAAACACAGACATATCCAAAAATTCCTTTTTGCAAGCAAGATGCAAATCATTATTGTCGGGATCAAGCACACATAGGTTTATAGCTAACAGAGTAATGTATGGACCAAGAAATAAAGTCCTATACCGTTTAAGCACACTTTGAAATTGATCCGCTAACCAAAAACCTAAATTAGGCTTCACATCATTTAACATGCACCAGATAAAATAAAATTCAGTTTTAGAGAAAATTCCTGAGTGATCTTTCTTGCCTAAAAAATTATATGCTAAGAATCGATGCACACATTTCAAAACAGGATCACGTAAGAAAGAACTCTTTGATTTACTCGGGTCATAGGCATTGTGATCAACAGATAAATTACGCCAAAGACCATAAGGCTCAAAATTTTCGCTAAAGTCACAAGTTGTTCCTAAATATTCATCACTAGTAGAATAATCATCATCAATGAATCCTAAAGCTAGGTTAAAATCCGTGATAGAGTGTGAAAAATTTCGTCCCATTAACCTAAACTTAATGACATCCGGGGTATACAAAGTAAAATCATTCGGCATAGTAAATTGAAAAGTAGCATAAAACTCCCTAATCAACTCAACATAACCCAAACAATCAACATCAACAAATTTACGCAACCCAATCTTATCTATCAAAGAATCAAAATTATCCTTAACATTCAATTTTTCAAGAGTCGGGTAATTAATATACTTAGCTGGAAGTATTTTGCGCGTAGAAATATATTTGTACCTCTCTTTCTCTTGTTGAGTCGCGAACGCGAGGCACCCTCCGAGATTGGATTCCGCAAGTGGCAAAACACTCATGCCTTTTCCATGCTTCGATCTTTGTCTCACGGCTTGGCGTGAATCTGAAATTGTGTTCCATGGAACCGTAGTGGGAGCGGCAATCTTAGATTTCTTTGCGACGGGTGTCTTTTTAGATGACTTGGAAGTAGATGTTTTCCTCTTCGGCATTGTTACAATGATTGCACTCACGGATTTCAATTTACTGGAATACGGGCGTAGGTGGTTGCGTTGCGTTCTTTGCTCGGCTGGTGTTCTGCTTGCCGCACGTGTGGAATGGTGGTCGATCTTTGGCGCGCTTTGCTTGCTTCGCGCTGCCGTGCCGCGATTGATTGAGGCGCGCGTGCGGGCCGAGCAAATCTGCGTTGGGGGCTTGCGTTGCATTGCATCTTCTTTGGGCTGCGAGACGCGGGATAGTGCTCGATGCTTGCTAGTTCAGGGGTTTTGCGTTGCGAGTGGGGTGCTGCTGAGCTAAGGGTTCTTTGAAAACGAAAATTAACAGTGAATTTTTTTGAATTAGGGATTTGTGAACAGTGATTTTCGATTTTTGGTTTTTTTTTTTTAATCAATTTGAGACACTAAAAATTTCAGAAGTACTTTTCTAATAAGTACGTGGGCACGCCTTATAAAAAATTTTCTTCTGACCAAAATAAGCAAACACATTAAAATTTTTTTTTTCTTTTTTTTTTTAATCACTTTGAGACACTAAAAACTTCAGAAGTACTTTTCTAATAAGTACGTGGGCACGCCTTAAAACTATTTTACTTTAAAAATTTCAGAAGTACTTATTAGTTAAAACGTGGGCACGCTTTATCAAAAATTTTCTTCTGACCAAGATAAGCAAACACATTAAATTTTTTTTTTTTTAAATCTGAATCAAAACTAAAAGAAGATAAAACAAAAACCAAAATAAACAAATCATTTGGGTTGCCTCCCAAAAAGCGCCTTTGTTTTACGTCTTTGGCTAGACACATTTATGCATCAATCTCCATAAATAGGATTCTCGAGAGCCATTTCCTCCACAATATTCACCGAAAAACCTTCGTAAAAAGGTTTTAAACGATGACCATTAACCTTAAAGGCTTTATCAGAGGTTTGACTCCGAATTTCAACTGCACCATGAGGAAAAACATTAGTAACAATAAAAGGTCCTACCCAACGAGAACGTAATTTACCAGGAAAAATTTTAAGTTTAGAGTGAAAAAGAAGAACTTTTTGACCAACAGAGAATTCCTTTCTCAAAATCATTCTGTCATGAAATGTCTTCGTCTTTTCCTTGTAAAATCGCGAACTCTCGTAGGATTCATTTCTAATCTCCTCCAACTCTTGCAACTTCCTCTGCTTTCCCGCTTCATCCATCCGCATATTGCATTGCTTAACCGCCCAGTATGCTCTGTGCTCAAGTTCTACAGGTAAATGGCAAGGCTTACCAAATACTAAACGATAAGGAGACATACCTATGGGAGTTTTGTAAGCGGTGCGATACGCCCATAATGCATCATCTAATCGCAAACTCCAATCTTTTCGATTTGGACTAACTGTCTTTTCAAGAATAGACTTGATTTCTCTGTTTGATATCTCAGCTTGTCCACTTGTCTGTGGATGATAGGCGGTAGACACTCGGTGGGTAACATGATATCTTTTGAACAAAGCTTCCACCACTCGATTACAGAAATGAGTGCCTCTATCACTTATCATCGCTCTCGGTACACCAAACCTGGCAAAAATATTAGACTTGACAAAATCTACAACAACTTTAGCATTGTCAGTCCGGGTGGCCTTAGCCTCTACCCACTTAGAAACGTAATCCACTGCTAAAAGAATGTAAGCATTGCCAAAAGATGAGGGAAAAGGTCCCATAAAATCAATGCCCCATACATCGAATATTTCACATACAAGAATAGGGGTAAGTGGCATTTGATTTCTATGACTTAAATTACCAGTCTTTTGACAATTCTCACACGACTTACAAAACATATATGAATCACGAAATAAAGTAAGCCAAAATAAACCACATTCTAACACCTTGGATGCTGTCCTTTTGGGACCAAAATGACCACCACATGCATATGAGTGACAAAATTGAAGAATAGAAGGAATTTCAAACTCAGATACACACCTTCTGATGACTTGGTCAGAGCAATGTTTCCACAAGTAAGGGTCATCCCAAACATAGTATTTAGCATCGCTTTTAATTTTATCTTTTTGAGCCCTCGTCAGATCACTAGGTAGTGTTCTTGTAACTAAGTAATTGACAATGTCAGCGTACCAAGGAACCATACCTTGAGTTACAAAGAGATGCTCATCTGGAAAATCATCTTTCAAAGGTGCTGCTTCTTCACTCGTGGTCAATCTACTAAGGTGGTCTGCAACTAAGTTTTCTGTTCCTTTCTTGTCACGGATCTCCAAGTTGAATTCTTGAAGCAATAGGATCCAGCGGATAAGTCTCGGTTTTGCTTCCTTCTTGGCGAGCAAATATCTGAGAGCTGCATGGTCAGAAAAAACAATCACTTTAGTACCCAATAAATATGAACGGAATTTTTCTAAAGCAAAAACAATAGCTAAAAGTTCTTTTTCCGTTGTTGAGTAATTGCACTGAGCACTATCAAGTGTTCTTGATGCGTAATATATCACATGAGCAGCTCTTCCAACCCTTTGTCCGAGAACAGCACCAACAGCATAATTACTGGCGTCGCACATTATCTCAAAAGGGAGGCTCCAGTCTGGTGGCTGTATAATTGGAGCTGAAGTCAATAACTCCTTAAGTTTATCAAATGCTACCTTGCATGCTTCATTAAAATCAAACGTCACATCTTTCTGAAGAAGCTTGCATAAAGGCTGAGCTATCTTCGAAAAATCCTTGATAAATCGTCTATAGAAACCTGCATGACCAAGGAAAGAACGAACTTCCCGCACACATGTGGGATAAGGTAAAGATTTAATAACATCTATTTTAGCTTTATCTACCTCAATTCCTCTAGCAGAGACTACATGACCCAAAATAATGCCTTGATCTACCATAAAATGACATTTTTCATAATTCAAGACAAGGTTTGTTTCAATGCATCTTTCAAGCACTTTCTTCAGATTATAGAGACAATCATCGAAAGAATCAGCATAGACCGTAAAATCGTCCATAAATACCTCTATAGTGTTTTCTACATAGTCTGAAAAAATACTGACCATGCACCTCTGAAAAGTGGCGGGAGCGTTACAAAGACCAAATGGCATACGTCGGTACGCAAAGGTTCCAAAAGGACATGTGAAGGTAGTCTTCTCCTGATCCTCAGGCGCAACTGGTATCTGATGAAAACCTGAATAGCCATCAAGACAACAAAAGTGAGATTTTCCTGCCAATCTTTCAAGCATCTGATCAATAAAAGGAATAGGAAAATGATCCTTCCTAGTGAGTGAATTAAGCTTTCTAAAATCAATACAAACTCTCCACCCATTCTGAACTCGGGTAGGAACTAACTCACCATAAGAATTCTCAACAATTGTTATACCAGTTTTCTTCGGTACCACTTACCCATTTGCTATCCGAAATTGGATAGATTATACCTGCATCAAGAAGTTTTCGAATTTCTTTCTTCACTACTTCCATCATGAGTGGATTCAAACGGCGTTGAGCTTGAATTGAAGGTTTGGCATCTTCCTCCAGCAGTATTCTATGCATGCACGTGGACGGACTTATCCCTTTAATATCTGCAATTGTCCACCCAATAGCCTTTTTGTAATCCCGTAGCACTCTAATAAGTTTCTCTTCCTCTAAAGTACTAAGCTTTGAAGAGATGATCACCGGAAGTGTCTCATCATCTCCTAAAAACATGTACTTTAGATGACTAGGCAATGGTTTAAGCTCTATTTTTGGTGCCTGCAAAATAGATGGAAGAAGTTTTGCATTAGATGAAGGTAATTCATTATTAGACATATGATGAGTTAAAGTTCTCAAAGAATTTAATTCATAAATTGTCTCTTGCAATACAGAATTTAAAACAAACTCATTTTCATCCTTTTGCAATCCTTTGAGGCCCAAACTGTTATTTAAAGCAGCTACCAATGAATCTTCAACATCCAAATAAAAAACTTCCTGCACTATAGGGTTAATAACATCCATAGAAAATACCGAATGTTCCTCACTGGGATATTTCATGGCATCATACATATTGAACTCCATAACCTCTCCATCAAACTCCATAGTAAGAGTCCCTTTATGTACATCCATTTTAGTTCTAGCAGTCTTAAGAAAAGGTCTTCCTAGCAAAATTGGGACAGAATTAGAGGAGTTATCATCTTCCATATCAAGTACATAAAAATCAGCAAAAACCAACTCATTAACTTGTACTAAGACATCTTCTAATACCCCATCGGGATATGCATTGACCTAGTTGAATTATCACGCCAGTTTCTTTTAATGCACCAATATTCAAAGACGAATAAATAGAACGAGGCATGACATTAATAGAAGCTCCTAGATCTAACATAGCCTTCTCAACTCTAACACTACCAATTTTGTAAGGGATAGTAAACATACCTGGATCCTTGCACTTGGGAGGTAATTTCTTTTGGAGAACTGCTGAAACATTCTCCCCCATATGAACTCTTTCGTCTCCTCTTAATTTTCTCTTAGAGGTGCACAGTTCCTTAAGAAATTTAGCATATCGAGGTATTTGTTTTATAGCATCTAATAAGGGAATATTTACCTCAACCTTGCGAAATGTCTCAAGGATGTCTTTCTCTTGTTCCTCCTTCTTGGATTTTGCAAACCGGCTTGGAAAAGGAGGAGGTATCACAATAGGTAAAGGTTTCGCTCTGGTGGGTTGCGCATCTTGAGATTTAGGCATCAATTCATTCTTCTCAAGCTCATCTTCTACATGCTCTGTCACTTTCTTACTAGGCTCTTGCAACTCCTTTCCACTTCTAAGGATGACGGCACTGGCGTTTTGCTTTGGATTCACCTCAGATTGTGAAGGCAATCTCCCAGATACTTGAGACTCTAGACGGCTCATCGTAGTTGCCAATTGGCTTTCCAAATTCTGAATGCTTGTTGTAGTTACTTGTTGAGCGTTAGTTGCAAGTGATTTAACAATTTCTTCAAGAGATATACCGACTTGGAGTTTGGTGTGGAGGGTTGTCTTGGTGGATCTTGTTGTGGGAATCCTGAACTCCATAAAGTTGGGATGATCCTTCCATCCCGGATTGTATGTTTGTGCATAAGGATCATACCTCCTCTGAGGCATACCTGGAAATCCTCCAACTGCATTGGCTTGTTCAACGGGTTCTTCTTGAAGTGTAGGACACATATCAGTTGAATGACCCATATTGTAACAAATGCCACAAGTCTTCACATGTTGCACATTACCTACAACAAACTTTTCCACAAGAGAAGTAAGTTTATCTAAACGTTGTTCAACAGAAGAAATATTTAACTCATTCACCGTTCTTGAAGTGAAATCTTGCCTGTTGCCAAATTGTTGTGCATTGGCAGCCATATTTGATATCAACTCCCTTGCTTGAGTAGGGGTCTTGTTCACCAACACGCCTCCACTAGCAGCATCTATCATACTCATATCCATCAATGACAGTCCTTCGTAAAAATATTGAATAAGAAGTTGATCAGAAATCTGATGCTGAGGACAACTGGCACACAATTGTTTGAATCGCTCCCAATACTCATACAAAGTCTCCCCAGAAAGTTGTCTGATCCCACAAATATCTTTTCTGATGTTAGCAGCTCTTGAAGCAGGAAAGTACTTCTCGAGGAACTGCTTCTTCAAATCATTCCACGTTGTAATCGATCCAGGAGGCAAGTAATACAACCAGTCTTTAGCTAGCCCATCTACAGAGAACGGAAAAGCACGCAGCTTAATCGCTCTTGATCACGCCTTGTGGTCTCATACTTGAACACACAACATGAAACTCCTTAAGATGTTTATGAGGATCTTCACCGCAAAACCATGAAACTTGGGTAATAAATGAATAAGACCAGACTTTAATTCAAAATTTACCTCCAAATCATATATTGAATGCAGAGTGGTTCTTTGATTCAAGATTCAAACTCTAAGAGTTCTTTCTACAGTGCAGTCTATCCATCACTTGTTCTTCCGAATCGCTAGATGATTCAACTAAATTAGGCACCGTGTTTCAAAAAGCAAAGGCGATGAGGATCGTTGCTTAGCTCGCTTAGTCTCTTTCGTGATCAAACGAAAGTGTGCATGGAAGAACGAACCATACACCAAGTAAAACGTAAAAGGATTAAATAAATGACACCAATCAAAATTTGATGGGTGTCAAAGCCAACAAAAATAAATTCCTACTCTAAATAAATTGTGTGTAGTGATTGAGGCGTGTCACGAGATCGGTAATTATTTAAATCCTTTTAAAACGTAAAATGTAAAATAGGGGAATTGTTGACAATAATAAAAATCAAATTAAAATAACAAGAATGCAAATTAAAGTTGTAATTCAAATCGGAGAAAGCTCGGTTGAAGGAATTAACTCGATTCGATCATCGATTCAAATATGATTATTATTACTTATGAATATTATAGGCTAATAAATCTCTCCTTAACTACGATAACCGTTGGATATTTCCTAATCAATAACCCTGATACGATCATGTTTAATCAATCGACAAAAACCAGAGTCCTAATCAACACATATGATGATTCATTTAAATTAGATTGTTTATTCTCACAACACAACTCTGCTATATTATTTGTCACAAACATTAAATTCTTCATACGATGAATCCTTTAATTGATAGATTAAGTTGATAATTAAATAACAAACATAATCAAACTAATTGGAGAATAAATAAATACCCAAAAAGCAATAAAACAATTAAAGACAAGAAAGATCTCACAAGTGATGAATCAAAGTTATCCTTCAAAAAAATAGGTTTAGTTCTTGTAGAGAAGAGAAAAATTAGATCTGGGTTTCTTTCTTTTCTCCAATCCAAAATCCCCTTTTCACATAGATTCCTCCCAAATACTCTCTCTCTTTAATTTATTTAAAATAAAATCATAATATCTGAAATATTAAATTCGTAATTACAAAAATAAAAAATATAAAACACGTTAAACTAAAAACTGCATGATTGACGCGCCACGCCTTATCAACAAAGCTTAATTTCTCCATAACAATCATCCTTAAACATCATCTTGTAGCTCAATTTTATCACCAATAAATAGAATTGCACCTACAAAAATAAATCACAAGTAAATCACTATTATTAAGTGCAAAACATCGATATTAAGGGAAGTAAACAATGCAAAACTAGTGCATAAATTGCACTCTAACACCATGTAATGTGCTTGTGTTTAAGGGGTCTTGTGTTATTTGACAAGGTGGGCCTCTATGACAAAAATGAAGTAACGTTACTTTTGGTTTATTATTTTTAATTTAAATCAAAGTTGATTTAATAGAACTAAATAATATAAAAAATGGAGTTTAGGGTTTCCACAAGATAGAGATATAAAAAGGCTTATTTTCTCACAAAACAAAAGAGAGCAGCCACTTTATATAGATCAAAGAAAAAGATTTCTCTTTATTATTGAGAGAAAATTTTTCTCGTGCTAATTGCTTTAGTGGTGATAAAGGCGCCCACACGTCAAGTGTAGATCAAACTTGTGTCATAGCCTGAAAGATTATTTGGTGGCGGATCATGATCTAACAGGAGTGGTGATGACGGATCGTGATCTGACAGGAGTGGTGGTGACGGATCATGATCTGGGAGCTTAAATCACCTCAGCGAAAAAAGCCAAATCGAATTTTCACGAGATCTAGATTACAAATTTTTATATATTATATGAGAGCGATCCTAAAAGTTTTTATTTAAAAAATTATAAAAAACTGATTTTTCTCCAACAATTGGTATCAGAGCCATCTCATATTAATATATAAAAATATTGTATGAAATCAATCTTGAAATTTTTAATTTTTTGCATTTGAGTCTAAAAATAGTTTTGGATTTAATGAATCCTAGTTTTAGACCCAATTAAAGTTGGGCTTAATGGATTAAAATGCAGAGATAAAATTGAACATATTAAATTTATTTCGGTCCAAAAGTTTTATTTAAAAAAAGAATTTGAAACGACCCGCCCTGCACTCCCCAGAGCGAGTCTATCTAAACTCGTAAAATCGTAGCTATACTATTTATAAAATCTAAGAATTCTATAAAAATTTCGGCAGCATCTCCCTTAAAAACAAAACATACACAATTCCTGCAAATTACAAAACAACACTCCCAAAATAATTTAATATCCAACCATCCTCCATAACCAACTTCTCAAATCAACGTATCAAATATCATCCAAATCATCCTAATATTAAAATACATCGATTATCCTTAATTACATAAAATAATAAATAAACACAACTCGCAAAAATCCCAAATATTATAATAATTAAATCCACGGCTCCTAGCATCATCACGTGGCCACAATATCAAACTAACGTTCGTTATTGGGTTGACTGATGTACCTGTAAATCTCCTGTGGGGGAAAAAATATAATAAAAGAGGGATGAGTATAAAACTCAGTGAGCTCAGTGAGTGGATAGTAATTTTGACAAATACATACATTTATTTAAAATGATTTAATCTTTCTCAAATCAATTTCTCAAAGTATCATAAGAACTTAAACAAACTTATTTAAATTGAAATACTATATCACATCAAAATTTACATAAAATCGATGGAATCATAATACTTATCATATAAAATACTGAATACTGAAAACTATCATCAAATAAGTACCCATGGGAATACTATGATCATATCCGGACCTCGACGGACGGGCAATCAGGGAACCATCATGCCCCGGAGCTACAACGGATAGATGGGGAAAATTTCAATCTCATATCTCATATCTCTGCATGCAAAAAAAAACACACGGCCTCTATGTGTGTTTCATCTCATCTTATCTCGATTTATCTCATATTCTCTGTATCTTTGTATCTGGAGGGAAGGGTACTGTCTAATGATTTCAAAAATAACATTCATACTCATAAACATAATATCTCATCTGAAATCTCATTTTCTTTTTATTCAACATATCTCAAATCTGCTCAATTCTAACATCATGCCTTTACAAAAAAAACGATAGTAAAATCATTAATCAAACTCATGCTCAAATACAATAAATACCATCACATAGATAAAAATTAATTTTCTAGAAAATCATTAAATCGAGCATCAAATACTTATTTATCAAAACATACTGCACTGTATCATGAAATCAGCATATACTATAAAAATAGGTTTTGTATATTCCACTCACAGTGCTGATGTCTAGACTCGGTATCAACAACGTTCGCGGGTTGATTCTCGTTCGCGGATCCTCCTAAACAAGGAAACGCCATAATCATTCTCCGTAAATTGAAATACAACCAATTTATATAATAAATCTCAAAACGAATATCTATCAACGATAAACTATTCCCGCATGTACAAAATTACCAAAATACCCCTACATGTCAAAATTACCAAAATACCCCTACATGTCAAAATTACCAAAATACCCCCAACATCATTATTTTACCAACTTATCCTTAGAATCTTCAATTACCATATTGTCCTAAATTCAGATCACATAAATAATCACAATGTCCGAAATTACGAAATTACCCCCGGAGCGTAAAATTACCAAAATGTCTTTAACGACTTAAATTACCGAATTACCCTTGAAATCTCAAATTACTTCACTGCCCTCACTCAAAATTACCAAAATGTCCACTGATTACATAAAATTACAAATTCACCCCAAAGTTCCACGAATTTACCGAATTGCCCCTGCCGGTCAACGGTGACCGGACTTCAGTCAACGACGGGGAGCTTAGGTCTGATAGTTCCGGCCTCGGTGAGTCTATTGGTGCCGGCGGTGTCCTCTCACGCGCGGTGACGACGGCGGATCGAAGCTCCAAAAATCCGAAACTTTCCGGTGATCGTTCGGCAATTTTCCGGCGTCCTTGGTGGTCGTGGTTGGTCGGGAAATGATGCTGGAGACGTGAGGAACCAGTTCCAAGTGGTGGTGCGTCAAAAATCCGGCGGGATCAACGGCGGCGAAAACGGGTTTAAGCCGCGAGTTTCCGAGCTCAATCGCCGGCGTTCTGTTCGGTTTCCGGCGACGAGGACAGCGGGGATACGACGGGCGGCTTCCAAGCTTCAGATCGGTACCAAGCACGGCCGGTGAGGTGGCTGGAAACGGGCGAACTCGTCAGGTCAATATTGCGGGTTCAGGTCGAGTTTTCGGGTTAACAGGTCCAGCTCTCTCTCTCTCTCTCTCGGGTGTTCTCTCTCAAAAATACAAACCCGTTTCCCCCCTTTTCCAGTTATACAATTCTGCTTCTTCTCTTTTTTTTTTTAAGCTTAATACAAATTAAGCTAATACCGGACCCAAGATAAAAATAAAATCCGACTATCGGAGCATTTAATCGCGCTCAATTTATCTCGATAAATTATCATGACAAATTTAAAAATTATAAGCGAAGAGGAAAAATTAAATCACTCACTTAATTAAGAAAAATCGGAGTGCATATGTTACAGAATTTTATTTATTTTCTTTCAAAATTAAAATTAGACCAATAATAAATTTAAAAGTCCAATTTCCCTAGTCCATTAATAAAGATAAGACTATGGAAGATGGACATTGACAAAAAGCCCAATGAAGATTAGGCTTAGGGTTAATGTATTTTTTATTTTAGAAAAGCCATGAATTAAGATTATTTAATTATTTTTCTATATGTTATGTTTTTAATGATAATATGCTATGATAACACGTATATGAATAGGTACATGTCATTCATTAATTATGAATCTCATTATATTGTTTGAAATTTGCGCATGCTTAATAATATTGGATATCATCTAGATAATATTATAGGAAGCATGCAATTAACAATATGTATGTTTTAAAAAGGAAAAACTAATTTTAAAATATTGAGTGGGAGAAGGAAAATTCAAGATAATTTTTCTCACGGCCTCCATTGTTAGCTCAATAATAAAATTATATATATACATCGACTTCATGATACGGTAATGCTCCCTACGGAGAGTATATATATTATATATTTTATTTGATAAACTTCTTCAAAGATAAAATTGAAATATTTTTCAATCAATTATTCACCCTAACGATGACTATTGATATGAAAAATACGTAGATTGAAACAATAGTTATACACTCAACTAAAATTTATTATTAACCTTCCCAACAAAGCTCTGTTAACAAATTTAGGCCCAAAGGGATAACGATAATTATTTATCGTGTCTTTACATGAAAGTAAATAATCCAATAGATAATTGGGTCTAGTAAGTATAGACATGACTTCCTCAATGGATAACTTGTCAAAGCGGTACTAGATTATCGTTACGATAAATTAAAATGCATTTCCATCAACCCATTATTAATTATCCTTATTAAAAATGAACTCACTGGCGAAAAATTATTTAGATTGAAAACGCAATCTATTTAATATTCTCATTGCTAAAGGCTGCAAATATGTGTTAACCCAACCTTGCCCTCCAGAACTATCGTTATACGATTATAGAAATCAGGGGGAGCCTTATTGAGAAATGGTGCGAAGCTAACAAAATGGCTAAGCACTATATATTGGCTTCGATTTCTGTGGAACTTCATAAGAAACATCGGAGCATGGAAACAGCCACTGAAATAATGGCTAGTCTTCATCAGATGTTTGGGCAAAATACTCATTTTGCCAGAGAAGCAGCATTAAAACGTATTACAGAAACTAAGATGGAAGAGGACACAAGAGTTCGTGATCATGTCCTCAAAATGATGGACTATTTGAATGAAGTAGAGATTCATGGTGTTCAAATCAATGATAAAACAAAGATTAACATGGTGATTGAATCTTTGTCTGACACATTCAAAGAGTTTAAGGTCAGTTATATCTTAAACAATAAAGATATGACCTTAATTGAGTTAATGCATGAACTACATGCTATAGAAGAATTTTATCATAGCAGAAAACTTCTTGGAAAAGGATTTCCTTCAAGGCTTAAGTCGAAAGACAAGAATAAGCAAGAAATAATTGGGATCGGCAAACTGTCCATTAAAAGAAGTAGCAAGCCAAAAGACAAGTGTTAAAAATGTGGACAGAAGGATCACTGGAAGAAAGATTGTCCTAAGATTATTAAAATCGGGTATAGGAAATCTTTAAACTTCCTAATTAGTTCAGATATCTATTGATTCATGCAATAGTGAATTATGAGATAACTAATTTTATTTGTAATTCATTTATTTGGTTTTCAAGAAACCAAGAGATTAAGTAAAGAAAGCTTCAAACAGCAGTTGATGACATGCTAGTTTATATCAATTGAAAGGTTAGATCAATTTTACAAGACCTTAGTTTTGATATTTGTCTTTATTTTTCCAAATATCAGAGAAATTTAATTTCGGTAGCTTGTTTTAATAAACAGGAGTACACTGTTATTTTTGGATCCTCTGTTTATTACTTATTTTGGTTATTTATGAAGACAATTTATATCATATAAGTCCATTGATCTATTCAAAGCAAGATGTAATGATAAAGAGTATATGCATTTATCTAAGAAAAGAAATGTTTCTTCTAACCAAAATCACCTCTGATATTTATGCTTAAGTCATATAAACTATAATAAGATTTTAAGAAAATGATTAATGATAGACTTGTTGGCCTATTAAGATTGATCATTGTAACTCTATAAATCTTATTTAGAAAAGTAATATGACGAGGATGCTATTTTTAAGCTAAAAGCATAACATTGTATTGGATGATTTAGTGCATACAAATGTATACGGACTAATCAGTTTACATGTTATAAGAGGTTATGAGTATTCTATCAATCTTGTTGATGAATATTCGTTTTATTTATGTTTGTCTAAATGCGTCATGATTCCATTGCTTTTGAAATTCAAAAGAGTACGTGGATAAGACAGAAGCAATTAGACAGGAACATAAAATAACTTCAATATGATCGAAACAAAGAATATTTTTATGGAGAATTCAAGCTCTATTTGGTTGTCAAATGGGATAAACTCCCACATATAATGAACACTATGATACAATAGTGTAATTAAATAGAGAAACAAGATTCTTTTGGATAAGACAAGATATATACTAAGTGGTTTATCATTTACCTTTTTGATTCCAGATACTAGTATTTAAAACTGCAAAGTTTATTGAACTTAGTTTCATCTATATCTTAGTTTCATCTATATCGGTGTCTACTACTCTAAGAAATTATGAAAAAGTCACAAATATAGTTTGAGACACATTCGTATTTGGAGTTTACTAGTATTTCTTCTAGAATCAGTGGTAGAGAAGATGGATTCGTGTTCAGAAGCTTGCATGTTTAAGGTATCTTAATGGAATAACGAAAAGTCTGAATTATAGTCCTCAAGATAGAAATGTATGTATAGACATATTTTTTACTTTCTTTGAGGAAGACTATATAATGACTTATTACCTAAGAGTAAGGTAAAACTAGAGAAATAAAAAGGAGACCAGGTTGAAGCTCAGCTTTCAACACCTGTTATTGAACAGGAAGAACAATAATAGCCAGCTGATTAACACATAATTATTCCTGAACAACAATCACTTTTAGAACCTCGTCATAGTGGGAGGGTAACTATGTTACCAGTGAGATATATATTATTAGAAGAAACCTATACGGCGATCTCATATGAACATGTACAAGATCCCACGAGCTACAACGAAGCTCTAATAGACAGAGATGTTGAATTTTGTAAAAAGGTCATGAATCAAGAAATGGAATTTATGTATTCCAATAAAGTCTGGGAACTTGTAAAGGCACCAAATGGGGTAAGACTTATAAGGTGCAAGTGAACCTACGAGAAAAAGAGGAGTAGACGGAAGGATGGAAACATTTAAAGTAAGATTAGTAGCCAAAGGGTTTACTCAGAAAGAGGGAATCGAGGAAACATTTTCTCTGGTTGCTATGCTTAAATCCATCAGGATTCTGCTATTCATTACTGCAGTGCTAGATTATGAAATTTGGCAAATAGAGGTCAAGACAATATTTTTTAACGGGCATCTTAAAGAAGACATCTACATGCAGCAACCAGATGGATTCATACAAAAAGGTCAAGAACACATGGTATGTAACTTGTAGAGATCCATTTATGGATTGAAGCAAGCATCCCGATCATGGAACATCAGATTTGATCAAGCGATTAAATTGTTTGGATTCATTCAGAACATTGATGAACCGTGTGTGTACTAGAAAATTCAGGGAAAATATGTAGCCTTCCTAGTTCTTTATGTAAACGATATTCTCCTAATTAGAAACGATATAGGAGTATTGACTACAACAAATAATTGGTTAGCAAAATAATTTGATATAAAAGAACTGTGAGAGGCAAGTTATATTTTGGTATCAAATTTCTACGAGACCGAAAGAATAAAAATTTAACCTTGTCTCAAGCGGTCTATATCGACAAGATATTGGCTAGATTTAGCATGAAAAATTTCAAGACTGGTTTATTACCATTCAGACATGGAATTGCATTCTCTAAGGATCAATTGCCTAAAAACATCTGAAGAGATAGAGAGAATGAGATGAGTTCCCTATGCAGAACTAGTGGGAAGTTTTATGTATGCTGTGCTTTGCACTAGGCCAAACATTTATTTTGTGGTATAGATGGTTAGCAAGTATCAAATCCTGGACCTAAACACTGGACTGCAATCAAGCATATAATGAAGTATCTGAAAAGAACTAAAAATTATATGCTTGTGTATTCTGGTGATGAACTTATTCCAGTGGGTTATACTGATTTTGCCTTTATGTCAGATAAAGATTCTAGAAAATCAACCTCTGACAATGTGTTTACATTAGGAAGTGGAGCTATTTTGGAGGAGTGTGAAAATCTTATATCACAGACTCCACAACTGAAGCTGAATATGTGGCTACATCTGAAACTGCAAAAGAAGTTGTATGACTCTGCAAGTTCCTATAAGATCTTAAGGTGGTACATGTTGTAACTGCACCCTTAAATAATTTTGTGATTATGGTGGTGCAGTAGCTCAATCTAAGAAACTACGAAACCACAAGAAACAAAACATATTGAGAGGAAGTAACATCTTATAAGGGAATAATGTAGAAATGTTATATGACAATACCCCAAATGACATTAGATGTTATATGGCAGATCTTATTACAATGGCCATTAGTGGGAAACCTTTATAACATGCATTTAGAGCCCTAGAGCATGTGCAATATGCCATATATGCTTTAAGAGCTAGTGGGAGATTATTGGGATTATATGCTCTTTTAAAGTATATTAATTTATTTTCTGATTAATAAAATATTAGAGATATTTTCAATTGCATAAATATTTTGAATAAGGTCCGTTTAATCATATTATATGTATTTATGTGATCATCATATGGATTCACAGAAGACATAAATACAAGTTATCTTATGATTAAACAAATTAAGTTCGTAGTTGATAAATAGAGTTGGACACTCTATTTATGTTTAGACTGTAGTAAATTCATTGAATGATTTGTCTTAATCATGTATGAATTTACTGATGTAGTTTGACTACACTGAGCTGGATCACATATGAGATTTAATTAACCTTGAAATAACTGTCAGATTTATTAAATCTCATAGGTATTGATTTTACTGTAATCTTAATCTTGAGTTAATTATGATTTCATGGTTGTAATTGTTATTTCATTTGAGTTACCAATGGGCATGACACATACTTGTAGTTAGGGGTGGGCAAAATCGGATTCGGGTCGGGTTCGGGTTAACCCGATTGGGTTTCGGGTTATTCGGGTTGTGAAAATATTGATCCGAATACAACCCGAATTTACAACCCGACCCGATCCGATCCGATATATATTCGGATCGGTTCAGATCAGGTCAAAACTCGGGTTGAATTCGGGTTGAATCGGTCCAGATTAAAAATGGATCATATTGAATTCGGGTCAAATTAAACCAATTCGGGTTGATGAAAACGGGTCAATTCAAAACATATATATCAGTACACCATGAAAGCTTCAAAATTCAAAACACATAAGGGACTAAGGGAGAAACTCGGGTCGGGTTGGAGCTTGAGCCTTGGAGCAGCAGATCGGTGGCTGGGTTTTCGGTGGGCGTGCGGGCGGCAAGACGCCAGCTTTCCTCGCGATGGTCGCAGCGGCAGCGCGCGACGGCGGCAGATCGTGGACGCAGATGGCGGACGCAACATGACAACAAAGCAAGGCAACAATGATCGACGAACTCGCAGCAGCGGGAAGGAGAGAATGTTTTCTTGCTTTTTGAGGGTGGGTTCACGGGTTGGGTGTTGTGATTTTTTTTTTTTTGTGTTTTGTGTTTGCGTAAACCGTAAAGTGTAACCTTTTGAGTATGTGATTTCACTGATTTGTGTGATTATGTGTGGTGTGCTGTGTGCCGTGTGCGTGTGTTTGGCCATGGATTTTTTTTTTTAAGCAACCCGATCGGGTTTTCGGATCGAATCGGGTTTTATTCGATCGGGTTTTCGGATCGAATCGGGTTTTATCCGATCCGATCACAACCCGATCGGGTTTGCAATATTTCATCCGATCAGGTTATATTAACAACCCGATCCGATCCGAACCTGAAATTTTTCTGGTCAGATCGGGTCGGGTATTTTGCCCACCCCTACTTGTTGTAGTCAAGATTACCCAGTATCTTGGTGGGAGCAATTATGAGTATTAGAGTTATAGATTGACAATATAGAATTTGTACAACACATCTCTTGTTGGGTTTTCGGCACTTGATCATAGAATTCTCCGGACAGAATGTGTCAACATATTTATTATGTTGAAAATGATCATTAGAGAAAACCAGTAAGTATCAAGGAATAAGATGTAATTAAATCGATTGAACAGTTGAGGTATTGATTTAATTAATGATGCGGTACAAAGGACTTTGTAGCAAAGAAATCAATGTGGCTTGGGACGAATTATTATTCGAGTATACAATTATGGAGGTTAGTTCCAATCTTTTAGTGGAGTAGATTTGAAATTAAATAATTGGGCTAGTTTAATTACAGGCCTAATTATTGTAGCCACTATTGCATGTTCCCAAATGATCCCCGGGTTAGCTCATTTAATTGACTGCGCCACTACTGAATTAATAAGCAAGATAACTAGTTAGTTTTGGTTAAAAGCCTAAATATATTATTTAGTGGGAGGCTTCATGTAATGTACTTGTGTTTAAGGGGCCTTGTGTTATTTCACAAAGTAGGCCTCTATGACAAGAAAAAAGTAACGTTACTTTTGGTTTATTATTTTTAATTTAAATCAAAGTTGATTTAATAGAATTAAATAATATAAAAAATGGAGCCTAGGGTTTCCACAAGATAGAGATATAAAAGGGCTTATTTTCTCGCAAAAGAAAAGAGAACAGCCACTTTATACAGATCAAAGAAAAAAGATTTTTCTCTCTATTTTTGAGAGAAAAAATTTCTCGTGCTAGTTGCTTTAGTGGTATAAAGGCGTCCACACGTCAAGTGCAGGTCAAACTTAAGTCATAGCCTGTAAGATTATTTGGTGGCAGGTCGTGATCTAACAGGAATAGTGATGACGGATCATGATCTGATAGGAGTGGTGGTGACAGATTGTGATTTGGCTGCCTAAATCACCTCAGCGGAAAAAGCTAAATTGAATTTTTAAGGTATGATTTTTAGATTACAAGTTCTTATATATTGTATGAGAACGATCCTAAAAGTTTTTATTTAAAAAATTATAAAAAACTGATTTTTCTCCAACAATTAAAACGTACATCTCCAATATAATTGAAAAATTAAATAATATTTTATATTGCTAATTGCATAATATAATATTAACGAGTAGTATTGTTCTACTAAGATCTCATACTTTATTAAAATAAGGGATTCTCTAAAAAAATAATAAAAAAACACATACTCTAAACCACAATTTTTAGTAATGTTAATTTTAAATATGTAAATTAAAAATTATTGATAAGAGCAACACATGAAACATTATTAATAATATAGTACAAAATCAATATTTTCTTAGAGTAAACTATTTATTATTATTAATTATTAACATTAAATAAATATAATACTATTAAAATTAACTAAATATATAGTAATATTATTAATTCTCTATGAATATAATAATATTATATTTAAATAAGTTTAATATTATTATTTTTAAGTAATTGTAACATTATTTTACTTTAATAAATATAATAATATTATATTTAATAAAGAAGAGGTAAAAAAACAAGAGGTGGGAGCGGAAGGGAAGTGGGAATTTCACTCCACACTCTCAAAATAAGTGAGACCCACAGAGTGGGATTCTCACTTCCCTCCTCAAATATGTAAGTAAACATTAGAGTGTGGATGGCAATGGATTGCATTTGACCCAAGATTCACGTGATCCAAATCCAATCGGATCATATTTGGGTCGGTTTAAAATGAATTTGGATCGGATTCAGATATCAATGTGTGGATCTAAGACGGATCTAGAGAAGATCTGGATTTATCTTAATATCTAAATCTATATCCATATCCACCCATTTTTTAATTTTATTTTATTTTAAAAGTTTCTTAACAATTGTGGAATTATAATGATAATAAATTTTATTCATAGCATATTAGTGGTATTTATCATGTATTTAAACTCTTAAAACTTAAGGTTAGTTTTGTAAATTTAAAGGTCAGCCAGCCCCAAAGTATGTACATGCAATATTTAAATTGCAATCTAAGTAATACAACCTGGCAATTTATTTTATTATATTGGCCAATAATTTTTAAGGAATATATTTATTCATATATTTAGTCAAATATGGTAATAATAAAAATCATAAAGCATTGAATATAAATCATATTTAATTTATTTGTCATTATCTAATGTTGGAGGAATGAGGGTGGGTGAGTCGTGGATATTAGAATGATAAAAGAGACAATAGAATATTAAATTGATCTTACTCCTCTAATTACTTTTGAATAATATTTTATGAGTGGTGCTATTGGCTCACCACTCCTTTCCTCAAAAAACCCCTTTTACTTGCCGCACCCCAAAATTTATTGATGATTGTAGCGTGATTTTGAAACCCCGGCTTATTTCCAAAATTAACCCCTTTTGTCTTTTCTAACAAATGAACCACCCCCCCCCCCCCAAACCAGAACAATTTTTTTTTTTTAACTAGCAGATGCTTCAAATTAAAATTGAAATGAAACCCACTATAGTGTCATCAAGTAACGATGATAATAAAAACAAATACCTTTTAAAAGCAAAAAAATAAAATAAGATTTAAACATCTAAGTAATTAAAACCTCATAACAACATTTACTCTTCAACAGTTGATTCACCTCTTTATTTTTTTATGTTTCCTGCATTCCTTTGATCTTGTGATAGATATAGGAAACTAAACTTTTTTCTTGATTTTTTGTACTAGTTAACAAGCTCGAATTATATATATATATTTTAAATGGGAAGAGTAGGAGATTGGATTGAAAACTAGTAGTTGGGGATAACTTTTAAGACTAGAAAAGAAAAAAGTGAATCGATTTATTGTAGATTAAATCAATAAGATTAGTTTTGAAAACTGAATGGATACAAATAAATAAGTTCTAAATATAAATCTGAAGGATGAGAATTTAAAACCTAAAAAAAAGAAAAAAAGGGTAAAGAGATGAGGGTAATTTTGGAATTAATATGTGGTTTTTGAAAAGTGATGTGTATATAAAAATATTTAAGAGGTGTACTTAGAAAAGAGGTTTTTCCAGGAACTTAGAGGGGTGCTAATAGCTCCACTCATATTTTATTATCTTTCTTATTTATTGTTTTGCTGTAAAAGTATAAGCTAAAATATTTATTATATTTTTGAGAAAAATTATATAATTTATTTGTTATCAATACATTTTAGCCTTCAATTTTCATTCTAAAAAATCATTACTTTTTTATTGCTGAATTTTAGAATTCATGATGGATATAAAGCAGATTTAGATTTTAATTTTTTTCAGATTTGGAGCAAATGTAAATATTTATTTCTTTTTTGGATTTGGATATGGAGCAAAAAATATGGATTTATGACAGATCTAGAGCAGACATAGGTCTTGATTTTTATTATGGATTTGAATCTGGAGCAGAGTAAATCCAACTCATATCTGCCCCATTGCCATCCCTATAGAGTGGGAGGAATCCACACTTTTACTCCAGCAAGTAAACACAATATAATATAGTATAAGACAAAATATATTATATTAAAATATATATTATTTCTGTCTTCTAGTTTATCTTTTATTTTAAAAGAAGAGATCTTTTATTAGATAATAACTCATAATTAGTAATATTAAAAGAACAATGTTAAATAAAATGTTATCTAAAACTTCTCCCCAGGTTTCTAAGTAGAATCCATTTCAATCTCAAATTCCAACTACTTTTAGAATTGATCCTAATAATGTCAGCCAATTCCGTTTCGACATAGAATCCCTAATCTTAACTGCAGATTATTTCGCCATACCTAGCCTTTGTATCAAGCCAATGTACATCAAGTCGCATCATAGATATAATACCTTCATTGCCATAAAGTCGGCAAAAGATTGCTACTGTCTAATAAATGCAATAACTTTCAGTATATCAATCAACATAAATTTTCGTTATAATAACATGAATGCCATAAAATCACTGGGACTTAGTCAACCTCGAATTATTGCTAATCCTATGAATAATGGCTCATTAGAATAAACTTTCTTAATTATTGTACTCAAAACAAGTTTGTGTCAGGACTATACCCAAGAATTATTGGTGTTAGATAGTAGATATATATTTTTCATACGTTAGTGTGTTACACATATTTATTGTCAACAGGTGCTTTGTTTTTTCTTTGAAATAACCTATGATTTACAGTGATGGTAATGGGGTGGGTGGCGCTTGGGATTGTGACCGATGGCCATCCCATACGGACCATATCACACGCTTCTCATCTCCTATATAAACATATGAGGGGATGGTTTAGGAGATTCCAATAAAGAGGAAATTTCCGCAGGTATCCTGAATTTTTAGCATCTCCAAACTCAAAATGGGGAGAAAAAAAAATCAAAAACTATGATCTTCTTAAATTTTATGATTTTATTTCAACATTGAATAAGAATAATTTTGGGTTCATGTCAAATATGTGAGAATAATTTTAGATTCCCCTCATTTAAATGCAAAAATATACAGAGGATATAATTGTATCTCAAAATAATAATTAGTTTTTAGGGTCTTAAAATTACTTTTGAATACTTTAATAATAATTCAAAACTAGCCCTTGGATTCAACATAACCGCAAAAGCAAGTTTAAACATAAAAAATTTTATCAACAAAGACAGATTATAAACATAAATTACTTTAAAAATTACAATTCATAATAAATATATCGTATTTAATTGATTTAAAATACGATATAATGTTTTTAGTGCACATGTTTGATCTTCTAAATTACAATATACTAGTTTCATATGCTCCATCCAAAAGGTGGCATTATGGGTCACGACACAATTATACGACATGATTTGTTTGGATCTGTATTGACATAAACTGACAAAATTAACAAATGGATTGATATAACAAAACATGAGTGATAATCGTGTTGTATCCATGTTGGGCTACCTCAACATGTTACATGTGTACCAATTTATCAATCAATATTCAATAATGTTATTTAAAAAATAAATGGTATACATGCTTAATACTAAATTTCTTATTCATGTCATATGCACATTTTATCATAGAATTGTTTGTGTTATATCTAATATCATGTTAATATATTTATGACTTTTTTTAATAATATTGATTTATTTGTTATATTTTAAATAAACTTTTTATTTTATTCAATATATTAAACGGATCAACACAATTAATATTAATAACAAATGGACCATATCTATATTTTGATACAATTAATAAATGAATTATATTTTTATTTATTTAAGTTTGACACCATACGAATAAGACATGAAAGGATAGAAATAAAGGAGTAGGAGAAGGAGTTATTAGTTGGGGAA
The DNA here is from genome assembly GCA_030449895.1 of Citrus mangshanensis. NCBI lineage: Eukaryota > Viridiplantae > Streptophyta > Magnoliopsida > Sapindales > Rutaceae > Citrus > Citrus mangshanensis. The sequence goes on from JASUUJ010000161.1 coordinate 9,077,576, forward strand.
ATGGCGGATGCCGGATTTGATGTTTGTTTTCTCTTATTAAAGCATTGACATTAAGGGCGGAAAACTAAATCAAGCAACAATTAATAATATTGTTTCCAGTCTGTTCAAAAATTATTGCCAATACTAAAATAATGGACAGTGAAGTCACTTTATTTTTCCTAATTATTAAAGCTAACAAATATAGGTATTAGATAACAGATCTTGTTTCTTTTTTCCAAATCTGTCACATATTTGCTTTCATCAACCATTGTTTTGTTGAACTTTAATATTACCACAAAAAAAATGTACTATATTCAAGATACTTATAACATCTAATATCTATAGAAGTTAGTTAATGGTTTTGTTTATTAATTATTATTATCACTTAATTAATACAGAAGTAGGGACTATCTTTGTTAACATTTATGTATCCATAATGTTGATTTTGATGATAACAAACAAAATTAAGAATGATTAAGTTTTTACAAGTTCAAATTATTTTTTATACATTTTAAATAAATCATTGTTTTCACATTATAAAGGTTTTATATTTAATAAAAAAATGATTTTATGAAATTGGTTGTTTTTTTCATGTTAATGTTTTAAATTTAAAATTTTTGAGAACTTTCAAATTAGCAAATATTGCTTAAAATTCTGGAAATAGACTTATTTGACAAGTTTTATAAAATTTTGGGTCACAGTGTAATTTTATAAAATTTGGGGCCAAACTATAATTTTATAAAATAGTAACAGTAGCATTCACTGTAGCAACTGCTAACCGACATCTTGATAATGGCTAGCCGACATCGAACATAATTGAAGAGTAGCATCTAGACACTAACGGCGATCCGACATCTTAAAAATGGCGATTTGACAATTTAAAAATTCAGTCCAACGGTCATATTGACCAGTCAAAACGGCGATGCAACATTTAGTTAACGGCGATTCGACAGTGAGTAAAAAGTCAATAACGGATAGTTTTCAACTCCAACTATAAATAAGCTCAATCAAATTCAAACTAAAACAAGTCTAACAATTATCATTGAGCAAAATATTGAGCATACAACTTTCATTTAGCTTTAAATCTTTGTATTCATCTCATTCATTCACACATTGAGCTTTCATTTGTGATCAAACACATTGTGTGAGATAAATTCATTTGTAATCCTTTTTGTAAAATCAAATTAAAAAATTGAAGTGTACACTTGGGTTAAGAGATTGAGGATAATCTCTTGTTGTGAAGGTCCATTGACACCTTGGAAGTCAATTATAAGTATTTGAAGCCTTGAAGGCTTGCTTAGTAAAATCCTCAAGTCCGGTGAGCTTGGAGGGGTGGACGTAGGCGGAGATTGCCGAACCACATAAAAATCGTTATGTTGTTTTCTCTTTCCTTACTCTTTTATTATTGTACTTTATTAAATTTATTATTTTTGATTTCATTAAGGCAATAGATTAAATTGTTGTGTGGTTTGCTAAACTTAATTTTTAATAACCCAATTCACCCCCTCTTGGGTTGCCTACTTAGTATTTCAATCTTTACGTGGATTAATTTACCCTACAATTATTCTAGGTTATAATGATTAAAATTGTTTCACTATTGATTATTAACTTTTTAGAAAATGATGTTTGTTTGGGGTAAATTTAGAATGCTATTTTTGTAATATAAAAATTTATTATTAATTTTACCCAAATTTTTATAATATTATTTTAGTTTTATGATTAATTTGGTAAATTAATTTTTTATAAAATAATTATTAGTAAGATTGTTGGAAGGATATTAAACATTTTTTAAAGTTGGTTAATATAAATTTATTTATAAACAATTATTAGCAAGATTGTTGCACAAATACAAAAAATACTAGTTCTTTTCATGTTGCTATTTATTGATTACTTTGCTAATAATTAATTTTTGGTTAATTTACTAAAATTAACTTTTTTATAGATAAATTAATTAATGTGAAGAATATTATTATAAGGATGTTACTATAAAAGCTAAGAAAAATCAAGGTTAAAAATGTAACATATTTAACTTGAAGGATGCTTTGAGGTATTTTTTAAAATATAAAGGGTTAAATAGACACTTAAGTCAAAACATAAAAACTAAATGAGCATTTACCGTGTTTAATACATCAATTTACTACTTTATACTAATTTACTTATTTTACCTTTATTTACAAGTCTTATACTTTATTTACATAATTTATATTTTATTTTACAGCTAATATTGATTCTCAAGTTTCATGTTATATTTATAAGTTTTTATTTTGTTTATCAGTGATATACTAATTTACCACTCTTATATTAGTTTACTTTTTTTACATTTTATTGATAAGTCTTATATTTTATCTGCATAATTTATATTATATTTTATAATTAATGTTGATTTATAAGTTTTATATTAAATTTACATGTTTAATATTTTATTTATATAATTTATGTTGTATTATAATATTAATATCATAATTTTAATATGACACCATAAAATAATCGTATAAAAAACTTAGAATTAAAATATTATTTCTAGAAAAACTATATAATGAATACAGTAAACGATTTACATTTCAGAGTCAAGATATTGTCGACTGTTTTCGTAGTCAATATAAATTGTGTAGGAATGATAGTTCCAAAAAAGTTATGTTTAAGAAGTACAATTGTTATTTCTCCAGCCCGATCCAAAATACTTAATAATGGACAGTGGAGTCGTTTTCCGGAGTTATTGTCCACCGCAAATTTTGGTGTAATCTAACAAATTCTTTCAAATTTTGTCATATGAGTTGGACTATTGGCATCTCTCTAATCTCCTCATAAAACTCTATTTTTAGTTATATTCATTTTATTTCCGAAAATATTGGTTTTTTAGATACACTTTTCTAAGTTCTCAATTTTCATTTGATTTATTCTATTGTTAAAACTCAAAGTATTATTATGCTATTTTTTTATTATTTTCAATTTTATAATTACCTTACACACAAATTAAAAAGTTATATGGGTGATCAATTTTTTAGTGTTAATCATTGGTTGAAATAACACATGTTTCAAATTATAATTTCAAAGCAATTTTAAGTATAAAAATATTTAATCAATAAGGAATCAAAAGAGAACAATAGATTATCCTAAATTTGTACAATTTATTTTATTTATATAGGAAGTAACATATAGAATTATTTTTAAAGGATTGATTATGAATTAAGTAATTTACTGAAAAAAAAAATTATATATATTTAATTTTTAATTATAATTTTATTTAAAGGGAGATTTTGTAAGAATAATGCAGGGTGCTAATAGCTCGACTCTTGTCATATTTATTATCTCGAGCCGTTCACATGGGCCTTATCATATTTTTTATTTGGAGAGTTATGGGACCAACGTCCTTTATGTGATCCAATCCCATTTACTGTCATCGCTCGGCCGCAGAAATTCAGAAGCAATTAATAATTTTCCTGTCCGACCCGAAATTAATAAAGATGTCTTGCCTGTAATATGCATTTTCGTGGTATGTAATTGTTTTGTATATTAATTATTATAATGATTCTATAAGTATCTATGTTATTGTAGAAAAATAATCTATTGAACATCTCTCTCCATTATATTGTGACTATATGGACATATGATATAATTTTATAATAAAATATGAATGGTATTAAAATGATAGATTAACTAGATAACGACATATTATTATAAGGTGAAAAGCAGCACTTAATAGATTATTATATTACAACATACAAGTTTGTAATGTAGTTTTGCAGTATGTTAAATAAAGAGACAACTACTAACTACTTTGTGTTGACATCACCAAATCCTTCCAAACCAGAATTATAATAAATGACTGGATAAAACTTTTCTTGATTTCATTGTCATTAATTTTGTAGGCCATCCTCAGTTTGAGAAGGACTTATAAAGATCATTATAAGCGTACGTGAAGAACAATCATTTCCTTAATTGTGTTCTTGAGAATTAAAAAGCATAATGTGGAGGCTTAAGATTGGAGATCATAGGACAAAAAATGATCCATATATATTCAGCACAAACAACCATGTCGGTAGGCAAATTTGGGAATTTGATCCTGATGCAGGCTCCCCTGAAGAAATAGCTGAGGTTGAGGAGGCTCGTTTGAATTACTTCAATAACCGCTTCAATGTTAAAAATTCTTCTGACCTCATCTGGCAAATTCAGGTAATTTGTGTAATGCACGAACGCTAACATGTTTTTTCCAATTCGATTAACAGAACATACGTAATTTGTTTGCTAACTAATTGCAGTTTTTAAGAGAGAAGAAATTCAAACAAACAATTCCGCAGGTCAAAATTGATGACCATGGAGAGGAGATAACACTTGAAACTGCCACAGCCGCATTGCGGAGGGCAGTTCACATATTTTCAGCCTTGCAATCTAGCCATGGCCACTGGCCTGCTGACAATTCTGGCCCCTTGTTTTATAACACCCCATTTGTAATTATCTTTAATTCATAATTCTCACAAATTTACAATCAAAGTACTTTTTTATTCATTCAACTATTAGTCTAGATTTAAAATTTTTTAAAATGTGCAGGTTATTTGCTTATACATTACGGGGTATCTTAACAGTGTACTCTCTAGTGAACATCGCAAAGAAATGCTTCGTTACACATACAATCATCAGGTACTTAAAAATTAAATCATTGATTATTGTACCAGGTTTAAATTCTCATGCAAATTGAATAATTTTGAATTGCAATATTATGTGCATTATATAAACAGAATGAAGATGGGGGGTGGGGATTACACGTTGAGGGGCACAGCACAATGTTTGGTACTGTTTTTAACTACATTTGCATGCGTTTACTGGGAGAAGGACCCGACGGTGGCGAGAACAACGCTTGTGCAAGAGCTCGAAAATGGATCCTTGATCGCGGTGGAGCAATGGGCGTAACATCTTGGGGAAAGACTTGGCTTTCAGTATAATCCATCATTCTTCTTTCTAAATCATATATATAGTTTTAATCCATTGAAATCTTGATTATAAGCAACAATATTCATATAATTCATTGATTTGTTTTTTTATTTATTTATCTAATAGATTCTTGGTGTTTATGATTGGTCTGGATGCAACCCAATGCCGCCAGAGTTTTGGAAATTTCCTTCTTTTTTCCCCATAAATCCAGGTAATTAGCACATGTATTTTGCATTATTATCAATTCCTTCGCGTTAAGCACATACTTACATAGGCAAACATATGGTTTTGAGTTTGAGGATGTGGATGATATTATCCCAGTTGAGAATAGTTACTCGACTAATGATATAAGCATGAGGTAATTCTATTGAGTTATTTATGGTGATTTTTTCTTTAAAAGATTTTTAGTTAGCCATGTGAGCTTTTATATAGTATCATAATCAAACTCTGTAACTCACCTACGAATGGACATAAGAGAGATGTAGAGGATATATATTTGATCCCATTTCAGTTGAAAATAATTATTAGGCTAATATAATAATACAAGTTTGAGGCATCCCTATAGTCGAGCTAAGATCGACAAATGAGCGGATGAGCCAGGTATAGTCCTCCCATTTGAAGGATTGGGCTGGGGGCGGCTTGCCACTTTTTTTTAAGAAAAAGTTGAGTTTTAAATTGAAATTAAAACTAAATCAAATCTTATTTAAATAACTTGCTTCTAAAAGCTAAATAATGGAAATATCAATATTTAAAGTTCAATAAAATTTTTTCGGTATCGGAAAATAATAAAATTGGAAACAAATTGATGTGATTATATATATATGTAGAATGAACAAAATTATTGACGAAAAAATTTACATTTTGCATGTAATATACAAGACTAATTATTGATGGGAAAAAATAAATACTAATGTAGGTGCAACAAACACTTTCTATATGGAAACATAAAATGTATCAGTGCAATCATGCAAACAATTTTGTGACACTCCATATATATGTGTTTGTTGATGCTATCAATCCCTCTAAAATGTATTAACTATTATAATATTACTTTAGTTTGTTATAATTAAACATAAAAAGAAGGGTACATCAATTATCAACTAATTAGATGGGATTTTTTTAAAATTATTTTTTATTAATGTGCTTGGATGGGTTTTTTTTTTTAATTAAAATCTTAGTCGAGGCCCTTAGCCATTGGGTCAGGCTGAAGCATGGAGGTCTGGGCTAGGCTGTCGTGAATTTTTTTGCCCAACTTATCTTCAATTACTTTTTTAATATGAGCTAGGCTGTGAACTTCAATGGAGACAACTTTCAATTTTTGATTTACCAGTTGGACATGAATTATGAACTAGGCTCATGTGCTTTTGTATCAAAACAATTGCGGAAATTGGATCCATTAATGTTAAGTTATAAGATTTATTTATTTTTGGGACAATGCAGGATCAATGATTTGCTACTGCCGGATGACATATATGCCTATGTCATATTTGTATGGTAAAAGATTTGTTGGTCCGATAACACCACTAATTTTACAATTAAGAGAAGAGATTTACACTCAACCTTACAACGAGATTAATTGGAGTAAATTGCGACATTACTGTGCAAAGGTTTGGTTAATTTAATTACTCCTTCAAAAAATAGAATAAAATAAGACATATTGAGAGACTTTATTTGATTGAATGACAATTGTGAATTTCTTACAGGAGGACGTCTTCTTTCCCCATACTCCAGTACAGAACTTGCTTTGGGATAGTCTTTATTATGTAGTTGAGCCCATTTTCAATCGTTGGCCCTTCAAGAAATTGAGAAATAAGTCTCTCAAAGTAGCTATGAAGCACATTAATTATGAAGATGAGGCTAGTCGGTACATCACCATTGGATGTGTTGAAAAGGTGGCAATCAATTAATTTGGATGATGTTTATTAAATTATGTTTTTTTTTTCTTTTTTAAGATCATAAAAAATACTTATTTTTAGACTAATATATATGCTTATTGATAAATGAACAGCCATTAAACATGCTCTCTTGTTGGGTTGAAGATCCTAATAGTGATTATTTCAAGAAGCATCTTGCTCGGATCAGCCAATTCTTCTGGGTTGCAGAAGATGGGATGAGAGTGCAGGTTTAAAATTATTTGTGAATATATATATATATATAAATATTTCAATCCGGAATTTTAAAGTTTGGGATCGTCCGGAAAAACGTATAAACCTTGAGGTGTAAGCGCTTTAAGTTTTAAATCTTTAAAATCCCGCAATTTTAAAGCTTTCCTAGACTTTTCACGCACTTTAATATCCCGAACCTGAAAACTACTATGTGTGTGTGTGTGTGTGTGTGTGTGTTTCACACACTCTAATCCTAACCCCTGCCTGTGCACAAGCATAAATTAAAGAAATCCTCCCTCTCCTTAATACAAAATAGGGCAATCCTTTCACCTCTTGATTTTACAGCAAGGGACAAACCAAGCCTATATATAACTTTTAGAGTATATTTTAAAAATAATCAGACCATGACCCTAGATTGCGAAAGGTGCATCAATATGGTTATAATACACGATTAAATAAAATTAATTTGATGTCATTAGATTTTTATCTTGTGGCAATGTAGGATAACTTGTTTAGTTTTATATTTATCCTCTATTATGGCGGTTGCACATTCTATAATATTAATTCAGACTAAACTATAATAATTTAGTTAAAAAAGACATAGTTATGTAGATGCAGCTCATGAAGTTAGTATTTTCAATTGCACGGAAGTTGGCTACTGAAAATTTTCACTATTTTTATTTTTGGTTATATGCAGAGTTTCGGTAGTCAAACATGGGATTGTGCTCTTGCCGTCCAAGCTTTACTTGCTTGCAATCTAACTGATGAAATTGGTCCAATACTTATGAAAGCGCATGACTTCCTGAAAAATTCTCAGGTTAAATTGCTTTTTTATTTTATTTAGATTGATGCTTGCATGGCCCGGCGAAGTTTGAACAAATATTGCCTGGTCAAGGCAAAATTCAAGATGACATATGTTTTGTCGATATAGGGTGCTTTTTCAATCTGAGAATAATTCCATAATAGAAAAGCATCTGGGACGCCTTCGTGGCCATTGGATCAGAAAAGTTAAAGAAAAATAAAGTAAAGGCTGTTAGATTTCATTCCAACGGCCCAATTCCGGGTCCCGAATTGTTATATCTCACAATAAGCAAATTACATTTCATTCATAAGCTTGGAATTTGGCAGGTAACGGATAATCCTCACGGAGATTTTAGGAGCATGTTTCGTCACATTTCTAAAGGAGGATGGACATTTTCTGATAAAGATCATGGATTGCCAGTTTCTGATTGTAGTTCAGAAAGTTTTGTGGTACGCAATTGAACTAGTTTTCATAATCCAACAAATGAAAAGTGATAGTCATGTTTTCAATATAATTTTACTCATAATAAATTGCTGTCTCTTGTATTTCAACATATAGTGTTGCCTACACCTCTCAACAATTCCACCGGAAATTGTTGGTGAAAAAATGGAACCTGAAAGGTTTTATGATGCTGCTAATTTCATGCTTTCTATTCAGGTAAGGAAACAAAGATATCGCACAATTAGCAATTTAATTATCTTTAAAGCTTTCATATTTAATGGCATTGGCAGGAAAATCTTCCTTCACCGGTTGTATGTACACTCATTTTAGTAAAATTATAACAACCATATAACATGTATCTATGGCATGATTTTATTGGATTGTACCTATAAGTAAAAGAGGTGGGAAAATATTAAAGGAAAAAAATATATTGCTTTGGTCGAAATTAATCATATTTCAAAATCCACTAAAAACCCTTTGTCTTGACTTTGTTGCTTCTCAAATTTTTTATTGATCAATAGTGGATTTTAACTTCACTAGGGATATAATAATAAAAATATAAAACTAATTAAAGGTCAACAAAAAGAGTGTGGCTATTTGAAGCTAAAAAATTTATTTGCCACCCATTTTCTTAGCACACCCTGCAATATGATTTACGTTTTAAAAATTTACTCTATAAACCAATCAATATCCCAAAATAAACTCTAAATTACAACTTCATATTCCATCTTGTTTTCTTTTCAAACCCTCCAAAATTAAACTCAATTTTCTTTTTTTTTTAATCATTCTTGATTGATCATAAACAAATTAACAGGTAAATTTTTCGAGAGAAGCACTGATCGGATATGAACTAAAAACTTCAAATTCCCAAAGTGGTTAGAAAGCGATAGTATTCAAATTAAAGTTTGATTCATGTAGTAAGATTAATTCAAATGAAAATCCTCTACTTGATGCTTTGTTTGTTAATCTTCCATAATCCATTGAACTTCTGCAAAACAATTCATCTAGTATATAGATTTATTAACGAGCCATTGGACTTCTACGAAAAATTGCTTGTCTCTTTTGGTGCAAATAAAACAATAGGAAGTTACATATCAATTCAATTATTCAATAATTCAAAGATAAAACCTTTACAAAATAAAGTAATTGGGGATATGAGAGTTAAGTTTAAAAATTAAGGAGAGTGCTAGGGTTTATGGTGGGTGCATTCAATTTATTCAATTAAAGTATTTGCCCTCTTTAGTAATTTTGTACACGGACATTTCGGAAATGAAAATTTTTATTAAGATATGGGTGTGAAGAATATTTGAGAGTTCAAATAATCAACTTATCAGAAGTTATTTTAATACCTGAGGTTTGATGAATTTTGAAATATGAGAGAAACTAATTAATTGACTAAAACATTTTTTTATCATTTTTCCTAAAAGAGGCTCCTGCTCCAGTTAAATAGTATGTTTAGACACTCTTTAACCTTGATATCGTTTAACTTCAATACTTTATAGAGTAAAACTGGTGGAATAACAGGCTGGGAGCCAGCAGGAGCACCATCATGGATAGAGGTAAAACTTCAAGATATCAATTAATTAATTAATTAATTAATCATTTTTCCATTTTGTTTTCCGAATTAACAATATTATTATCAATTGTAACGATTTTTTTTTCTTTTTGTTAACTATCAAGTTGCTCAATCCTATAGAATTTCTTGACCAAGTTATTATTGAACATGGGTAAGATTTCTCCAAACTTTATTTCATTTTATACAAATATTCATGCTATAAATTCCTCTGAGACTTATTAAAGAAGGTGAATTTTATACTAGTTACGTTGAGTGCACGGCATCGGCGTTGAAGGCCATAACTTTGTTTCAGAAGTTATATCCAAAACACAAGAAAAATGAAGTTAACAACTTTATCACAAATGGGGTGAAGTTTATCGAGGACTCGCAAAAACTTGATGGCTCATGGTACGTTTTTATTATAAAATATGGTTATATTTATATGTGTAATCCTTCTAGAGACCTAACTGAGTGATTTTCAAGTAAATTTATTTTAGCTAGCCAACCATATATGAATCTTGGCGGAGATAAGAGGATAAAAAAAAAAAAAATTGCATTGTGCCCACACCTACCTTTCTTCAAGTTATATCCAAAACATAGGAAAAATAAGGTTAATAACTTTATCATAAATGTTGTGAAGTTTATCGAAGACTCACAAAAACCTAATGGCTTATGATACCATTTTATTATGAAAATTTACATGTGTATTCCTCCCAAAGTCTTGGCCAAGTGATTTTCAAGTAAATTTATTTTAGTTAGTGTGAAGATATGCTTGTCTGATTTGGGGGCTAAGGTGAAATCGAATGAGAACTTTGTAGGTCGTTATGCAGATGGCATTCAGTTGAAGGGTGCTTTTGAAAATTTTTGTTGACTTGGCTAAGGGTTGTGGAAAGGGAGTTATATGGTTTCTGGAAATTTTTCCAAAAGTGCGATGCTGGTTTGCAGCACCTCATATATAAACCCTTTCTCACTCATTTCTTCTCCATTCAGGATAATTCTTATTTCTATGTGAATCTTGTAATCTCTTCATTAAAAATGATATGTTTGTATTCAGTTTTGATTAATGAAAAAGTGTGAATTTTTCCTTCAAATTTGGTAGCTTGTTCTTAGAAATCTAGTTCTGTTTCTTTGTTCATTGTTGTGATTTCTAGTCAATCTTGATCTCAGTTTAATCTTGATTGATTAAAGATCGAAGTGTTGTGTTAGTTCTTGTGAATAGCCATACTTATATCACATTGGAAGGATTAATCTTTTACAGGTATGGAACGTGGGGAGTGTGCTTCATTTACAGTACATGGTGGGCAATTTCAGGGCTAGTTGCTGCTGAGAAGACTTACAGTGATTGTTTAGCTATACGTAAAGCTACAGATTTTTTACTCAATATACAATGCGAAGATGGCGGTTGGGGAGAGAGCTACCTTTCCTGCCCAAACAAGGTAAAATTGAGAAGATCTGTTTTAACACGATTTAGTTTCACTCAATCAGTCGTTTTAAATATGTTCGTTAACTTTGAAACATTGATAGCTACATATGAATAGAATTCAGTAAAATGTTTTTTACTTGACATTTATTACAACAATAAGAAGAAAATTATTTGATCATCTATTCCCTCTTTAAAGTGATTACTTTTCACCTTTTTTGTATTTTTATTTTTTATTTTCTAATTAAAAAGAATAAAGATTTTTACAAAATGATAGTCATTGTGTTTGGTGATGTAGAAATATGTGCCTCTTGAGGGGAACCGATCGAATATAGTACAAACTGCTTGGGCTACGATGGGTTTAATTCATGCTGGCCAGGTTATAAGTTGATTACCGAACAATTATTTCTTAACCTTGTACTATATTTATGAATTACTGAATCTGCTTAAAAAATTAATACCTTTCAATTATTCATTTTTTTTTTGTGTGTCTGTGTGTGTTAGATGGAAAGAGATCCCACTCCTGTTCATCGTGCTGCAAAATTGATGATAAGGTCGCAACTGGAAAACGGGCATTTTCCCCAACAGGTAATTTTCAACAATTGTTATAACAAAAAACGACAATAATTATAGCATTCATTTTTCCCCTAAACAAGTGCCATATTTCTATTTTAATTAATAAAATTTCCTTTACAGTTGAGCTTTACGAAAATAATAATTATAATATTAATAATAACAACAGTGGAGATAATGAATATTTGGTCGTTTTTAGATATTTTCTTTTACCACGCAGGTCCCTGATAAAATTCTTTTGTATCAATTGAATATTGAATGCAGGAAATCGGTGGGGCTTTTTTCGGGAATTGCATGTTACACTATCCATTGTATAGAATTATTTTTCCGATATGGGCTTTGGCAGAGTATCGCTCAAAAGTTTCTGTTGCCTACTAAGAATTTTTTAAAAACAATTTATCTGGTTTGTGTCCATCCTATGCTGGGTTTTCTCTGATCGTGTCTACATTTGTGGTGGGTGTGCTTATTAATTTGTGTCTTCTATTGTGGCCTTCAATCTTCAACAAGATTTGAAATCTTTTAAGACTTATATTTTGAAATTTGCAAGTTATTGATTGGTCTATTTGTGGATCATTCGTCACTCAAGTCGTGCTGTATATGTTATGGAGAGAGAGAGACCCTTAATACATAGTGCATGCTATGTTCTCCTTCCAGTTATCACTGATTATGTTATGACTGATATCTAAATGAGTTCTTGTTAAGTTATATTATCTATAACTTACATCAATTTAAAATCAATTTTTTGTGTATGATCCAGTTGTTGCTTGTCATACAACTGGAAACCTATGAGAAACTATTTTTGAGCTACCTGTAAATTAGCAGCTACACTAAATATGCAAGAATAAAAAAACAAAAAATACCAACAAGTGTTGGCTTTTTCTGAGTCGCATTTGTTGGGAGAACCTGTGCCTCCCGGTTCGAGCGGGGACTTCTAGTTTGGGTTGTGGTACGGGCTTAAAAGTGTCTCCCACAGTTGGGGCCCTCCCTAGGATACCTCGTGGTTAAAATAAAAAAAAAAACAAAAAATAATTTGACTCGAGTATGTTTGAGTTATATAATTGCTCAGTTAACCCATGTATTTTTAAAATTTAGCCAGATGATCCTTCTATTTATTTTCACTAAAACATATTTAATAGCATATATTTTTCACTTGTTTCCAATGTCAAACAGAAAATTTATTCCACAATTTAAAAATAAGATCCAACAATTATAAAAGCCACAAAAAATGTATTTAGAGTTGTTTTAAGAATACATGAATTAATTGGATAATTGGCAAACAATACATATTGAAAGAAAATTTACACTAAAAGATTAACTCAAGTATGTAATAGATAATATCTTGTGTGGTTTGATTTTATTATACAGTAAACATAAGCATGTATACAATAGATTGTTAATCTGGTTATTAGAAATATATAATTGGCAGTTTTTGGAAAAGAATATAAAATTAATTAAATCTTAACTATATATTGCTATACATGCACGTGTGGCAGAATATTATGAATAATTGAGAATAGGTTAGCTTAGTACTAAATGTCTAAATCCCAATCCTAATTGTTTACGCATATTTTCGAAGGAAACAACTAGACCTTCAAGTTTTGCTCAAGCATATACATAGACCCTACATTTTAAAAATTGGTATATATAGACCTCTTTTCTATTATTATAATCTTTGACTAGTACTATGAATTTAGATCTAATTGTGTGGGTGTTGTCTGCTTATTATCCTAGATGAATTAAAATAATAAATTTAAATACAAGTCATAAGATTGACAAAAAGCAGGGCACACAGGGAACTTTTACACAAGTCATATAACAATTCTACATTCATGATGCCATGCCCAACTATTAATAAGCAATTTACTAAATGAAAAGAAAGTTAGAATGTTAGAAAAATAAAATAAAGTGGTTATTTTGAGGCCAATTTAAGCAAGATAAATATTGGAAATATATACTTATGTAGATGAGTTGGAATCTCCTCCTTGAGCTGTTTGCAATGAATTATAGAACGTTCAAAATGGTACTTTGATGAATGAGAAATTTTATGTCAAATAGCACTGATTAGTTTGAAAATATGAAGGAAAATTTCCGCATAGAATTTTAGCTACTAATGCCCTCCCTTGAAATCTATAAATTGGCTTCCAAGTTCATTTGCAAAACACACCCAAATTCAAGTGATTTTATTCTCTTCTCTCTTAAGCAAATATTATTTAGCCTTAGGCTTCAGTGTGATAGAGTTCAAACATTTACTTGAAGTTTGTTGGAATAGTGAGGCTGCGCTGTCAACACTATTCAAATCCATTGTATCCCAAGAGATAGACACGAATATAGTTCAAGTATCGTTGTGAAAATGGCGAATCTATTTTAAGGACACTGTATCTTTATAGGCCTCGGGTTAATGAGTTTTTGTCTTATATATTGTTAAATTATATGTTATATATTTGCTGTTTCAATTTATTTTATTATTATTATTATAAAATTGTGATAAGTGTGTAAGAGGCTTATTAGAAAGCTTACATGCACTAGAAATGTTTTGTTACAAAGGCTATATACATTGCCTATGGAGTTTAGGTTTTAAGTGGGATCATTATAACCCTTTCAATCTTTGGTAGGAACTTAATCGGTGTATTTTTCCATACAAAGTATGCGATCTTATGTCACTTGCTAATTTATAAAAAAACTGAGAAACTGAGAAACTGAGAAATTCACTGGCGAGAATTTAAATTGGTGCCAACAGAAAATGTTCTTTTATTTGACAATCTTGAATCTTGTGAGATTCTTGAAGAAAGATACTCTTATACCTAGAGAGAGTGAAGTTGATCGTTCAGTGACTAGTGCAATAGAGGCCTGGAAATTCCGATTTCCTTTGTAGAAATTATGAGCTAAATGGCTTGAGCGATTCTTTATATACTATGTATGCTGGAAAGGAAAGAGCCAAGGAGCTGTGAGAGTCCTTAGAAAGGAATTATAAAATTGAGGATGCTGGCATTAAGAAATTTGCCATAGGCCATTTCCTAGATTATAAAATGGTGGATTCCAAAATTGTTATGAGTTCAAGTTCAAGACTTGCTAATAATTTTATTAGAAATTCATGGTAAGGGGATGGATTTGAGTGAATCTTTTCACATGGCTACTATCATTTAAAAGCTACCTCTATTATAGAAAGATTTCAAGAGTTATCCAATCAATTTGAATTCTATCCCATTTCGATTATCAATTAGTAAACACACCATAGATGATGTTTGCATATGAAAATAAATGAATAATGGAGATGTCGGGATGACAATACTTCTTCTTGCATGAAAATTCCTCATCCCTAAATTTACTAGAGAATGATTGTTAAAATAGAAAATGAGATAGAGAACGACAAAAAAACCTTCCCATGACCTCATCCTCATTCTACCTTATCATTGTCCTTATCTCAATTTTTTTTAATCCTTTCCCTAATATTTTTCTTATTGCTTGAATCGAACACATTGTTTTTATAAATAAACTTGAAAAATACGAAATTTTTATTAAATAAAGGAAAGTTGAACAAAATTTAGGATTAGTGATAACTTTATGAAATGAGAGTTATCATGACATTTTTGGACTTAAATCACAATTACTTACAAAGAAAATGATGAGTTTTTATGACATTTTAGTTATATTTTGTATAAACATCTATCTTAGTTTATTTTTAATCAATTTTGTTTGATTTAGAATAATTTGTGTACTTAGATCATATCCATAATTGTAGGTAATCTAAAGCTCAAATTTTAAGGAAGGAATGCTGCTGCAATAGGCCTACAAAAAAAAGGAAAGAACTTGGCTACGGAAGAATTGAAACAAATCTAGAATAGTATAGTTGTTGTAGCATTTGTTGCTGTAGCAATCTTAGAGAATTGACAGAGAAGATTTTGTGTGAGATACTTAGAAGATTGCGATATGGAATTTCTTAATCTGGAAGATACGTGTCTTAGACTTCCATTTACCTAAATTTTCAGCTATAAACAAAACACACACGCAAAGGAAAAAGGGGAGCCGTCACCCATGGAGAGAAACCGCAAAGAAACAAAAGAAAAATATAATTTAAGGATTACACCAGAGGAGAAAACACAGAGATCCAATGAAAATCATTCCTTCTTGTTCTTTTCTTGTTTTCTATTTATTCATGAGAATGTATTTGATGACTAAAACTCTTTTTTTTTTGCAAATCATGAACTGAATTTGATTGTGGTTGAGTGATAAAAGATCTTAATGGATGTTTGACTGATATATGCGTGTTGCTCTGTGTTTGTTGCAACAGTTTGTCTTAATTGTATTTGTTTTAATTCTCTATTTCGATTGATCACCCATTTAGGGATACTAGCTAAGAAAGAGCCTAAAAAATGTCTGACTTAGTGGATCTAATTAAGACAATACTTGGTTTTAAATTGAGTTTCCCAAGTTGATTTAATCTTAATTTGAATAGGGTCATCCTTGATCTAAGATTAGTGAAGAACTAGATACAGGGATTCACCTTGTAGGGTAATTAGAATCTAGAGCGCATAATGCTATATCTAATGTTAGCATAACAACTGATCATTGTTAGGTTGCATATAGATATAAATATCCAACAGGCGACAGCTGAGGATGCATGAGGGATTTTGTCCAGTGCTGTAGTAAATATTGTAGCAACGGGTTCTTAATTAAAAAAATAGTTAAAATCATTAAGTGAGTTTAATCACTCAACTGCTTCTTTCTTATTAATTGCATTTTTGTGTTTGATTTAAGATTTCCTTTATTGCATTTTTAATTTAGTTAGTTTATTAGTTTTTTTAACTATTTTATTTTAATTTAATTGAAACTGCACTGTCAGAATTACTGTAGCAACTCCAATAACATTAATCCATGTGGAGACGATCTTGAATACTCATCATTATATTACTTGTTATGTATACTTGCACATTGACATCCATAGCATTAGATTACACACACAAATTTTTGGTGTCATTGCCTGAGATTGGTACTTATTGTGTGAAGTCAATTTTAATTGGTGCAAAATTTTAATCTTTTTTTTTGTTTAATGTGTTTGTAGAATTACTCTAGCAACCCTTGCATGCGCAAATACAAACCTGTTGAATTCCAATTTGGTCAAGAGATTGAAAAAACCGCAAGGAGATTAAGGAAAAAGAATAGAAATTTAAGAGTTGTTGCAGACATAGATGATTTGCAAAATATGGAAAACTTGAGACTCAAATTTTTCCCGTTTTCTTTGAGAGATCGAGAAAGAGCATGGTTGAAGAAAAAATAGATTTCAAGAGCAAGAATCAAGGCTGCACCGGTGGAGAATTTACGAGAATCAATTGGAATTCAGTCTTTTTTATTATTCTTTTGATTTATTGTTTATTTGTTGACATGATAATGTATTTGCCGGTTGAAACTTTGTTGTTTAGTTTTCTTTTACAAATCATGAACTAGTATTATTTGTGATTGAGTGATAAACAATCTTAATGGTTCGTTGACTGAATTTATATGTTGTTGCATGTTTGCTATAGCATTTTGTTGTGATAGTATTTATTTAAAGTCACTATTTCGTCTGACCACCCAATTAATGATACAAGATAGGAAAGAGCCATAAAAGGGCCTATCCTAGTGGAACATATCAGAACAATACTTGGTTTTAGATTGGGTTTTCTGGATTGAGCTTTAACTTGATTCCAAAAGGGTCATGCTTAATCTAAAATTAGTGATGAACTAGATATAGGGATTCGCCTTGCAGGGTAAATAGAACATAAACATGTAATGTTATGTCTTATGTTGGCATAGCAATTGGTTACTGTTAGGTTGCATATAGATATAAAACATCCAACATGCGACAGCTGAGGACACATGAGGATTCTACCCAGTGCTGTAGCAGATGCTACAACAACTGAACCGAAATTTACAAGAAATAGTCAAATCCGTTAAGAGAGTTTAATCACTCAACTACTTCATTCCTATTGATTTTATTCTTGTGCTTGACGTGAGAGTTTGCTTCTCTGCATATTTACTTATTGCATTTTATTAGGTATTTTGTTAGTTTAATTGTTCAATCTACTTATCATTATATTACTTGTTGTGTACACTTGCACATTGGCACCCATAGTATTTGAATTTATACCTAACATGTATGCATGTGTGGTTTGTTTTGTTTTGTTTTGTGTGTTTGTGAGGGCACAACACCTCTCAAGTTTGTGGGGGTTGTGTTATGGTGTATTCTGTTTGTGAGTGCATGTGTTTGTGTTGGGTGTTATGTGAAGCTCTGTTTTTTAGTATTTTTGTATGGAATTGAAAACCTAATAAAGATAAATTAGGTATTATCCAGTATTTGTGACTGCCAAGTAAAGATAGTTTATAGATGGAGGTTGAAATTTTGTCCTACCACTTAAGCTTTGGTTGAGTTTTATGAGAATACTATAGTAGAGTCAGGAAAACTAAAATAGGGTAGAAAATATCTCAAGTTTTAGGGGAAAATTTTTTGTGTATGTTGTGCTTGTATAAAATAAATTATGCTTCAATAACTTAAGTTGCTGAGTAAACAGGGCTAATATGCACCCTATATGTAGACTTGCGTCCAAAAGCAACCAGAGCTGTGATCATTGCTGTAGCAACTAATTAAAAAAAAAGAAGAAAAAAGTCATCTGTCTAAGATATTGAATAATTAAGTTTGTTCATGAGCCCCATGTTCAGCCTTGAGTTAGAGGTGTCTTTAAATAAGACTATGCTATGAGTACTGCTGCAGCAACTCTGCTATGTCCATTGGTTGAGTAATTGGGTGTCATTACCACAAGTGATAGACATTCACATGAAAAATAAATGATACATTAAAGAGAATTGACTGAAAAAAAAAAGAATATATTTCCATAGCACAGTTTGAACTTGTTTGCGACTTTTATTTCCCTCATGTATGAATATACTTATGTTTTACCTCTGAGTTATATAATGTTTGTGCAATGCTGCAGTACCTTTAGAATTTGATCAAAGTTCACACACACACTTTGAACAGAATGAGGCCTAAGTTTAGAACTGAACTGCTATGGCAATTTTGCATGATTAAGAGTGTGATATGAGGGTTAAACAATTCTTGAAATTCTGATGATAGAGCTAATATGATGTTGCATGATTGTGTGATTGAGTAATAATGTTGTTGTATTTACTTGAGTACAAGTAATGATTTAAGTTTGGGGGTGTGATAGTTCTATGAAATGATAGTTATCATGGCACTTTTAGACTTGAATCAACTATACTTAGAGAGTAAAGGGCATATTTTTATTGCATTCTAGTAATGTTTTACATAAACATCCATTTTAGTTTACTTTTAATAAGATTTGTTTGATTTAAAATAAATTGTGTGCTTAGATCATATGCATAATTGTAGGTGACCGAAAGCTCAAATTTCAAGGAATGAATGCGGCTGCAATAGGCTTGTAAAGATAAGGAAAGAACTTGGGTAGAAAAGAATTGAAACAAGTCTGGAATAGTACAGATGCTGAAGTTGTTGGTGTAGCACCATTGCTGTAGCAATACTAGAGCATTGACAGGGAAGATTTCGCGTGAGATACTTTAAAGATTACGATTTGGAGTTTCCCAAATTGGAAGATGCGCGCTCTAAGCGTCCGGTTGCCCTAATTCTAAGCTATAAAAGGAGCACAAACACAAAGAAAAAGGGGGGAGTCGTCATTAGAAAAAAAGAATAAAGAAACAAAAAAAAAGAGAAAACAAATATCAAGAGAGAGAATTGAAGATGGCAACGAAGGATTCTAAAAGAACATCAAGTGCATTTCACTCTTATTTCTTGTTCTTTTGTTTTTATCTGGTTATGATGAATTTTTTTTATGGCTAAAATAATTTTACTTCATGTTTTATCGCGAATTATGAACTAAATTTACTTGTGGTTGAGTGATAGACAATCTTAATGGTTAATTGACTGATATTCTGTGTTGCTGCATGTTTGCTATAGCACGTTGTTTTGATAATACTTATTTCAATTCACTATTTCGGTTAAACAATCAATTCACGTTGTTTTGATAATCTTAGTAGAACATATCATATCAATACTTGGTTTTAGATTGGGTTTCCTAAGTCGGGTTTAACTTGATTTGAAAAGGGTCAGGACCAATTGTCATACTGATGACCTAGATATAGGGACTCAACTTGTAGGGTAATTAGAATCTAAAATGTGTAATGTTATATCTGATGTTAGTATAACAATTGGTCACTGTTAAGTTGCATTTAGATATAAGATTTCTAACATGCAATATCTATAGATACATAAGAATTCTGCCCAGTGTTGTAGCAAATCTTGTAGCAACCGATCCAAAAACTAGTAAAATAGTTAAAAAAAACCATTAAGTGAGTTTAATCACTCACCTACTCCATTCCTCTTGGTAACATCCTTGTATTTGCCATGATATTTTACTTTATTGCTTTTTTATTTTAATTATTTCATTAGTTTAATAATTAGTTTTAATTCTAATTTAGAATTGAAATTGTACTAATAACAACAATCCCTGTGGAGACGATCTTTGATACTTATTATTATATTACTTGTTGTGTACAGTTGCACATTGACACCAATAGCATTAGAAAACATACAACAGCAAGTGATTCTGAAATAGGAATGGCGTCATCAAGAGATTGAACTCCCCACCTATTAAGTTTTGCCTTAGCCCAGTTGTTAAGACTATCTTAGAAGTAGAAGAGAGAGTCTTTAGCGGACATGTCAGTAATCTCAAGAATAAGGGTAGTGAACTCGTTGATGTAATTGCAGATATTACTCGTTTGCTTGCGTCGACAAAAGCACACTTTCGCTTCCTCCTCCTCATTGCTTGAAGCAAAGTGCTTTCAGAATTCTTGCTTTAAATCTGCCCATGTGTCTATGGTGCAGATGTCTTTGCCCATCTTATCATGTTTTCGATGCCACCATAGTTGTGCGGTGCCTCGTGGGAATGTAGGTGCTGTGCCTACCTGCAATGCCTTTCTCACACACCAACAACATTGAAGTACTATTCTAGCCCAAAAAAGAAGTTATCAACAATGGTGGCATTGCGTGCATCGTTACAGGTGCCGAGCTTGGCACTTGTGGAAGCTAGATCAGAAAAGATTGTGCACTTGTGCAATGCCCAATCCAAGTAGATTTCCTCTACTTCTATATGGATCGCTCGCAGCTCATCTTTCATGAAGTTACGAAGTTTAAGTAGCTCATCATAAAGTGCTTGAAACTCCCCTTAGAGGATGTTGACTTGGTCTTAAATTAAGGCCTTTATCTGTACCATAAATTTGGCACTCACCTTTGAGACCATCAATCCTTGCCCCTAAACTTTTAAGGGTGTGTTGTATGACAAACATTAATGTTTCGAATGCAGTAATGCTAGGTTCAAAGGCATCGATGAAAGGGGCCTTAGACTGGAATCGTAGGGTTAGCCATTGCTCTATCGTTAGCTAGATTGCATGGGTGCAAAACTTAGTGATGATACCACTTGCCACGGAATAAGTATTTTGCGCAGCAACATGTACGGTACTTAGATAATTGTTGAGTGTTAGAAAATGTATATTTATAAAGGAGAAACTTGTCATTTTACATTTCAAGTCTTACTAACACTTTTATTTTTATGTATTTTAGTCTCTTATAATTTAATTATGTGTGTTTTATTTTAATTAAGTATTTTATATATTTTAGGGGCATCATGGTCATTTTACAATGAACGAGAGTTCAGACAGCAAAACAGACATCACTTTTGAACTCAGGACAGTCGAAAACTTTAGGAGGAGCATAAAAGGAAAAATAGCATTATTCACATGTACGGTACTATTCACATGTACGGTATTGTTTATGTTACTATTCACGACACTGTTCACATAGATGGATCGATGACGTGGCATTGACCGATGATGTGGCATTGACTGATGAGGTGTCACGATCCTGTTGGATTAAAATTCTTATGTACTGTTGATTAGTGACGTGGCAACATGTTAGTGAACCAAAAATCGCGCTTACGGTACATGCATATATACAGGATTATTTTTCAACCAAACCGCGTCACTATTCAAACCGCATGGTCAAACCGTGTTACTATTCAAACCGCGTGGTCAAACCGCGTACTGTTGACTGATGACGTGGCACAATTCTGAGCGTCCAAAATGTTTTTAATTCGATGGCCATGATTTACTCAATGTATCTATAAAAAAGGAGCTCGTTCCCCCTAATTTGGCATCACTGAATTCATTTTTGAGCTCTATTTTCTGTAATTCCTTCTCCATCTTTTATTTTCTATGTATTTTAATAAATTTCTATTTTACCCCTAGTTCAATTATGAGTAGCTAATTTTCTCTCAAGCTTGGGTTGAAGGAAAAGTCTGAACATGTGCCATGAGCTTTATTTGGTAAATTTATTTTCTTTTCTCCTCTAATTTTTGTGGATGTTTTGACTTTTCGTCGACAAACAATAATAATCTTGTCTAGATACCGCCATGATTTCACCGGCTCCTTAGTACAAGGTTATTATTATTTGGTACGATAAGTCCTTAGCACCATATTGATCAAAGTGTGGTTCATGAGGTGTGGATCCCCCCTCCCTCATGATTTAATTGACACTAATAAGGAATATTTAGCCCATGGTGCATGTTGATGCGGATCCAGATAACCAAGCGCTTCAATTATTATAGTTTCCACTTTAATTTAATTCTGCAATTTCAATTTAAATTTTAGGATATTCCAAATTATTTTTACCAAAAATTCAATCACCCATTTAGAAAATTAATTCTACACACAATTAAAATCCACCTCCTCATGGGATCGACACTCGTCACCATTGATCTATTCTACAATAGATTCGTGCACTTGCGAGTTCAATAAAATTTGCACAACAATTACTTCTAGCACAAATGTTGCTAAGTAACCTTATTAAAATTTTGAAGTTAACTACGCAAAGATAATTGCAGAAAAGAGAGAGAGAAGGGAGAGCAATGTAGGCAAAAAGAATTTTTTACTCCATTTTAGTGTCTCCCATGAAACTTGCGCAACTTGCTAAAATATCTAGATATTTACCAGTGTAGAAAGTTCTAATTATGTACAAGTTGATGATATTTGCTAGACTGCGCCGGAAAGTTCTATAATTAGGTCAAACTAGCACACCTTGACTCCAATTCGGGCTTTTGGACTTCAAAATTTAGGCTACCCGTTATTTAGCGCCCATTAGCTCACCTCTTAGGAAACGTCGGATGATCAATTTAGCCTCCTTTGCCAGAAAATTCAAGCGGCCCGTGACATAAGTACTGCAATTAGAGGAGCAGGTGACAAGGCAAGAAGTGGCTTCAGACTGGTAATGGCAAAGATACAAGCCCCGGCTGAGGATAATTACAATTTGGCTTGTTACTGTGTGTGAATCATGGTTAGGTTGTGACAAACGGACAAACTTGAAGGTTAAAATCTTGAAACGAACTCGGTTGGCAATTGAGGTGGTGTATCGTTTCCGAAGAAGGACCCGTTGTGGAGGATGGAGCTGAAAAGAAAGAGGAGGATAAAGCTGAGGAAGACGATGATTACAAGAGTGAGTACAGTGAAAACGAGGAGTATGGGAGGGATACAGAAAAGAAGGGGCCTGCAGCCAATGGCACTGTCAGTAAATTAAATGGGAATAAACTTGGAACGGTCAGGCTTAGATGGAAAGTGAAAACAAGTAAGTCTACTTTATCAACTCAAAGGATAGAATAGTTCGTAAACAATATATTTTTCATTTTTATTTTTATTTTTTCAAATATTGGCAAAAGAAAAAAACTTCACAGCAGCCACCATAGTGAGAAGTTATTTTGATTATTGACTTCTATAGTTTTGATTCTTGTAGAACTGGGTTTAGAACCCAATTTTAGTCCTTTCAGATTCAGTGAGATTTATCCGTTTTCATTTTGTGGCAATTGTACTTTACAAACCCACCTTGGAAAATCCTAAATCCAAATGCAGGATTCTAGAAAATTACCAATTGCTCCCTGAACGATATTAGCCGTAGGGATCACATCTGCACACAGCACACTAGGTATCAAAATAATAATCAGGCACGAGTACAAACTATATGTCGAAATAGAATTCTTACATTCGTAATCCTTAATTATAAAATAAAATTATGATTTCAAAGAAATAATCCCTTAGAATAGTGATAGATATTTCAAAATTTTTAATCTCAAATTTCATCCCAAAAGATGTTTTATTTATTGAGTGGTTGATACATAATTTTTAATAAGATATAAGTGAATTAATTATATTAACTTACAAACCACTTGATAAATGATAAATGTTTGTTTTTTAAGATAAAAACTTTAGAATGTATAGAACTACGCAATCGCTTATGTTAATTACCTATCAATTTTTCGTCGACTTCTTGTTAATGCAACAATAGAGCATGCAGGGACATTTATGTTCAAAATATGGGCAATGTGTTGTAGAAATGATATAATTTCATAGTACTCACAACACAAGCAATTACATCAGAGCCGTCTACACTACACCACAGTTTTAAAATAAAAAAATTTAGACCATTCGCCTCAGTCTTCACCGTCCATATTAAAGTTAATGCAAAATTTATTTAAAATCTTCGTTCGAAGAATACATTGCTCTAAATGGCGTCAACGAATTTGTTTACTAGATAACGACTCAAAAAATTCTAACTCGAGGTATTTATATATCCATGGATTGCGTGCATGCAATCATAATTAACCTGACCTAATCTTGCCAACTTCAAATTTAATTAATTAATTAGCAGTGGTGAGTTACTATCGTTTAAAGTAATGGACGAGGAACCAACAAAGTGTTGGCTCTGGCAGCTGCCTTGCAGCAGCATAAAAAAAAAAAAATAAAAGTAATGGACGAGGAGTACAAAAAGTTCGAATGAGGTATCCAACCATGCAAAAGCCACAGGTAAATAACAAAGAGTCCAATGAAGCCAAGCTTGAATTATTGAAATCTTCATCACTGGCTCATCCAATCACTAAAAATTCACTCACCGACATAAAAAGAATCTATTCATTTGAAAAAAGAGTTAGAAGCTATTGACTTTCATAACTCGCTGTCGTTAGTTTTAATTAGTTAAAAAATCCGGTGTTAAGGGTCTTGATGGTGTCAAATTTAATTTTATTGGACTCCAATCCAATGCCCAGTGGTGTGGTCAGTGACAGTGGATGGTGGTGTGTAGCAGGCGACTATGAGTATTTTAGTTTTTTTAGATAAATAAAATTAATTAATTTACTAATAAAAAATAATAAAAATATTTTATTTTACAATACATTCCGTGCAACACCAAATGTTAGGGCCGGGCAATTTCAGATTTGAATCGGAGGCTGAATCCGATTGGATTCGGAACGGTACGGATTGGATTCAAACTTCGATCCCTTTTGACAATTTTCACAAAAAAATCATGAAATCTATAGTTAATGAAACCAAAAGTCCTTAGACAATTCTTTCATTGGCTTTATTATCAGAACCTCAGGGTGTCAAATCAGCTCGTCTTTTATTGATCGGCTCATTAGAGGCTATCCATTCAAGTCCTTACTCGCTAGACAATCATGCAGTAAAGGACACGAACCTCACACAATGTACATTTACCAGCAAATCTCTCCGGCATCAAAGTCGACACGGTGAGGTTTAGATGCGGCAGGGCAATCTGCGAAGATGTGGTTGAGTTTGTTTGGTTTGTGTAACCGGCGGCGTGGTCTCGATGTGGGTCTGGTTCGGTGGCGTGCGTTTGGTTTGTGGTTTCTCTGGGTTTTCGTTTGTCATGGTCATGGCTGCTGCTGATTTGAGAAGATGAAATTAGGGATTTCACATTTGTGTGTTGTGGCTGTTTTTCTTTGTTTATTTTTTCTCTAAATAAGCACTACTGTTACTGTAGCTGTGAATCCCATCGGATTATTCGGATCAACCTAAATCCGATCCAATTGGATGATACAAATCATATTCAATCGGATTTGAAATCAAATATGAATTCAATCCGAATTTGTATAGATAACTTCGGATCTATCTGAATCCCATCTTATGTCCAGCCTTACCAAATGTGGTTCTTTATTAAATTTTAATTCATCCATTCTATTTTATATCATATAACGTGCGGTGTATATGTGATGAACATTGAAGGAAGCTTTAAGGAAGGTCAAGTTTCCTCTCTCTCAGCTGGTATTTAGTTGGTTTGCTTATAATGCAGCCGCTCATGTCATACAGCCTTTTTCATTTTTTTATTTTTAAAATTTATTGCCTGTTGGACGGCTTTTCTAATGTCTGTATTAACGAAAATAATATTTAAATTATGGAGGAAAAAATTACTTTAAAATATTTAATGTCTGTATTAGTGACAATAATATTTAAATTAGTGTCGATCAAATAGATCATAAATGATATATATATATATATTTTATTTTCCATCCAACTTTTGGATAGTTTTATAATTATTAATAGTACCAAATGTCATTATCAATTATCAAAATTGCTGTTGTCAATATTATTAGTTCTAGTGACCGATACTAATAATACAATCTGCACTTCATTTTAGACACATATAATGTATCATATATGTGAACATTGATTGGAAGTAGGGGTGTTCGCGGATCGGATTTTACAGATTGGACATCAATCCATATCCGATCCATGATTTTACGGATTATAATTTTTCAATCCAATCCAATCCAATCCACGGATTGATAAAATTCAATTCAAATCCAATCCATACATCTACGGATCGGATGCGGATTTGACTCAATCCATATTCAATCCATACGTCTGCGGATTGGATGTAGATTTGACTCAATCTATATCCAATCCACCATTTTGCGCATTAGTTTTCGAATTAAAATTTTTAGTTCTCTCCAACTAATGAAATAAAAAAAAATCTAATATAAAAATAATTTTGCTACTAATTAAATTTAAAATTGAATAAAATTTAAATAAATTAATTGTTCAAATAAAGCTAAAATAATATATTTAAAGTTTCAAAATATAACACATCGGGACTAATTATTCAAATAAAGCTACAATAATATATTCAAAGTTTCAAAATATAACACACCAAGCTTAATTGTTCAAATAAAGTTACAATAATACGTTAATATAACACCGAAATTAATTGTTCAAATAAAGCCACAATTAATTGAAATGGCGAAGTTTTAGAAATCAAACACAGTCTGATCCTTCACGAGGGCTGTTGCGCCTATCGAAAAGTGGTAGGGGTGTTCGCGGATCGGATTTTACGGATTGGACATCAATCCATATCCAATCCATGATTTTGCGGATTATAATTTTTCAATCCAATCCAATCCACGGATTGATAAAATTCAATCCATATCCAATCCATACATCTGCGGATCGGATACGGATTTGACTCAATCCATATCCAATCCATACGTCTGCGGATCGGATGCGGATTTGACTCAATCCATATCCAATCCACCATTTTGCGCATTAGTTTTCGAATTAAAAATTTTTAGTTCTCTCTAACTAATGAAATAAAAAAATCTAATATAAAAATAATTTTGCTACCAATTAAATTTAAAATTGAATAAAATTTAAATAAAGCCAAAATAATACATTTAAAGTTTCAAAATATAACACATCGAGACTAATTATTCAAATAAAGCTACAATAATACGTTCAAAGTTTCAAAATATAACACATCAAGCTTAATTATTCAAATAAAGTTACAATAATACGTTAATATAATACCGAAATTAATTGTTCAAATAAAGCCACAATTAATTGAAATGGCGAAGTTTCAGAAACCAAACACAGTCTGATCATTCACCAGGGCTGTTGCGCCTGTCGAAAAGTGGTGATTACGGAACCGTCCACGATGGGAACCAGGAGAAGCCGTACGGGTGGCGATCTTGAAGGTTGTGATAGTGAAATTGTTCAGCTGGAACCAGTGAATGTGAAGTGGCTCGATGGACTTGGGAAAGAAGATGGCTTGCTCTCGCCGGAATCGCGCGGCCGATGTCCTTCAAATCCGTGTCGAGAGTGTATCCAATCAGTATTGAGTGTTGCTAGTGTGCGTGACGGCGGAGAAGCTTAGGGTTTTTTGTTTGCAAATTGTTGGTGACTTGGCGTCATGTTACTTTGCTTTTGGCTAACTTTGCAAATTGTTGGTGACTTGACGTTATGTTACTTTGCTTTTGCTAGTGCGTGTGACTTTGCTTTTATTTTGTTTTACAATTTTTACAAGTTATATTTGTATATATGATTATTTAATTATTTTTCATTTTATATTATTATTGGGTAATGGGTAAGATATGTTATAGTGCTTATGTAATTATATAATGTCACATTTATAATTTTTTTAATTAAATTTATAATAATTTTTTAATTATATATTTATATTTATATTTTTTTTTTTGCGGATTCACGGATTTTTGCGGATTTACAGAAGTAAATCCATATCCAATCCATCGACTGCGGATTTTTAAATTTTCAATCCATATCCAATCCACCAATCCACGGATCGGATTGAGCGGATTGGACAGATTGAACGGATCGGATTGGATTCTGAACACCCCTAAAAAGTGGTGATTACAGAGCCGTCCACGATGGGAATCAGGAGAAGCAGTACGGGTGGCGATCTTGAAGGTTGTGATAGTGAAATTGTTCAGCTGGAACTAGTGAATGTGAAGTGGCTTGATGGACTTGGGAAAGAAGATGGCTTGCTCTCGCCGTAATCACTCGACCGATGTCCTTCAAATCCGTGTCGAGAGTGTATCCAACCAGTATTGAATGTTGCTAGTGTGTGTGACGGCAGGGAAGCTTAGGGTTTTTTGTTTGCAAATTTTTTGTGACTTGGCGTCATGTTACTTTGCTTTTGGGTGATTTTGCAAATTGTTAGTAACTTGGCATTATGTTACTTTGCTTTTGCTAGTGTGTGTGACTTTGCTTTTATTTTGTTTTACAATTTTTACAAGTTATATTTGTATATTTGATTATTTAATTATTTTTCATTTTATATTATTATTGGGTAATGGCTAAAATATGTTATAGTGCTTATGTAACTATGTAATATCACATTTATAATTTTTTAAATTAAATTTATAATAATTTTTTAATTATATATATATATCTATATATTTTTTTTTTGCGGATTCACGGATTTCTGTATATTTACAGAAGTAAATCCATATCCAATCCATCGACTGCGGATTTTTAAATTTTCAATCCATATCCAATCCACCAATCCACGGATCGGATGGATTGAGCAGATCGGATTGGATTCTGAACACCCCTAATTGGAAGATACTCACAAATAATCTCTTGCACTAGTTACTTAATAAAAACTTATAATAAATTAATTAAATTATTACATGTAACATATTTGGTATTGTGTTATTAGTGCTATTATAATTAATGACAGTATAACACTTGACTTTATTATTGATGTTTCTAATAACATAACTATCATTATTAGTCATTTTAACTATGATTAAACTAAAATAAACTTATGAATTTTTTATGATATCATTTTTTCATCGAACGTGGATATTGTCTATATGAAATAATTTTTCATAATAGTAAAATTTTTAATAAAGTTTCTATATAATCTAATTTAATGTGTTTATAGTATGTGTCTATAGTCTAAATTGACCTTTTAGCCCCACTTGAAAATCATTTGGTTAAGCCAATAAAAAACACATTTAAAAAAAATTTCTTAATAGTATAATGCATTATATGTTAGGTATTATAGCAATTGTTTTTGATGTTGTATTGTGCCGATGAACCAAATTAATAGTGTAACTAGACAATTATAATTTTAGTGCAACAACTATAATTAAATAATTTATATTTAATTGCATTTATGATCATATGATTTAAGCATGATTGTTAAAATTTTAAAGAAACTAAATTAATTTTAGTAATATTGCACATATAAATAGATGTTATATCATTTGTGTATTAGTTCATGATGTAAAATTTGACGTGCAATCAACTGTTAAAAATTTATTACACTATTAATAGATACTAAAATAAATTACCACAAAACTATAACAATTAAGAAAAAAAGAAGGGAGATATCAATTAAGTTACAAATTATATATCCAATTATTTAAGAATATTGGTGAGTAAATTTATATTAATGTTACATTAATATTAAATAGAAAAGTAAATTAGGTTTGAAGAGGGTGCATGATTCGTTGGTGCTGTTAAAAAATTATTCTAGATCTAGTATCTCACAAATAATAAAATCAATTATCACTCAAACATTAAAACTAAAAATAAGTGTAATATTAGTTAGAATAAGAATTTAAATTAATTTGTATTAATATAGAGATAGTAATTATGAATGGCAATGGATACCATCCAATGCGAGTTTGTCATCACCACGTGCAACTTGCTTAATTTTTTTTTAAACAAACTTGCCCGCTGTAAGTTTTAATAATTATCAAATTCACCTACAGCACGCAATAGGTTTTTAGCATGTTCCCACAATTAAAATCACAAACATTAAAAAATTATTTAAATAATACATTAAAATTTATAATAATAATAAATTTATAACATTAGCTTAAAAAATCTGCATAAATTACTCAACTCTAGATTTTATCAAAGTAAATGAGAAATTAAAGTTTCAACACTAAAATAAATACACAAAATGTATCAATCTACGACAAAAATATTTCAGTCGTAGGCAAATCATCATCACTAAGATCAATACCTTACTTCAACTTTTAAATAATATCCAAGTATTGCCAACAATATTAACAAATCAATTTGAACAACTAAAGTTAATAATTAATTAAAAAATAAAAATTAACTTTAGCAAGCAATCATTAAGTTGAAGTCACTGAAGCAAAACGGATAAAATTAATCAAACTAAAATAAAATATCAGTAATATTAAACCTGAAAATTATAAAATTTCTACTTACACACACATACTCACACACACACACATGCATACATACTAGAAGGAGTAAGGTATGCGGCTACAGTGAGTGAGGTTAGGTTTAGAAATTCGTAGGGTTAGCTAACGTATATTTATGATTAAATTTTTAATTAATTTTTATGATTAAAATTAGAAAATCAATAATTACAAAAAGAGCACGAACATCCACTGATTTTTTCTCAATACTAAACCTATCCTCAACCCATAGTGGATTTCAATTTAAAATACTAAACTCAAGCATAACAAGTAAAATTACCTGTAGCAAGCAGGCTTTTAGGAGTGAATTTGGGCAAATTTATGGATTTGTGGGTAATTTTGTCATCCCTAATTAGTAATGCAAAATGTAAAAGGTTTCATTTAGGTGGCCAATTACTACCTAAATGAAAATCTCATTAATCAAATTTTTATTATTTTATTCATTATTTAATACTTTCTTAAGAAAATCTTAATGAAATTTTTTATTATTTTATTATTATTTAATACTTTCCTTAAAAAAAATCTTACTAAAAATAAAAATACTCTCATTGAGACATTTCTATGGACCCTAGTTGCTCTCCTCAACAAGCATACACACTTAGTCACGTCAAACCCTCACTCGCCACCATGTAGTAGTCTCTGCCATCTTCATTCCACATGAATTAGCCACCAGCCGTCACCATTCCACACATTATGTGCGCAACATGCAATTACCTACAACGGGTTTTTGCGAGTGAATTTGGGCGGATTAATGGATTTGCGTATAAGTTTATCATCTTTAATTAGTAATGCAAAATGTAAAAGGTTTCATCCATTCGGCCAATTACTGCTTAAATTAAAATCTTATTAATCATTTTTTTATTATTTTATTTATTATTTAATACTGTCTTAAAAGAATCTTACTGAAAATAAAAATACTCTCATTGAGACATTTCTTTGGACCCTAGCTGCTCTCGTCAACAACCATACAGGCTCAGTCACACCAAGCCCTCACCTCCCACCACGCAGTCGTCTTCGTCGTCTTTGTTCCACACGAATTAGCCACCATCTGTCATCGTTCCAGACATTCTGTGCACACAAATTCTTATAGGTGGACATTGTATCATTTCATAATGCTCTATCAGTGCCAAACAACTTTAAAAAAAGAAAACTGAAACTTGGGATATTTTCGGAGGTTAATTTATTTTCTTTCCCCTAAGCGTATAATCAAATTTTGAATTTTATTTTTTCTATGAACAATATTATCGTTATCATTGAAAGGAAATTTAGATATATTACAAATAGATGCAGGCAATTTTAATTTAAAACTGATTAATTAATAAACTAAATTAATTTTCTGAAAATATTGTTCACAGTACTATTCACAATGACTGTTCATGATTATTATTCATGGTTACTGTTCATCTTGCATAAAAAATATTGATTTTTCAAAACACAATAAAATTGTAGAAATTAAATAATACAGAGATTTTTACCTGGTTTGATTAATTAATTCTACATTAACGTGGCCATGCCCATATGAAAAGTAATTCACTAAGTTGAGATGTTACAACTCATAGATTTACTAAACTTAAGACTCTCACTTACAGTTTATCACCATATAGCTTAGTTAACCTTAGACTGAATCTCCTTCTCTTGAATAATTGCTACCTTTCTTGATCTACGATCCTCAAGGCACTTCTTAAAGTGATCAATAGAAATTCTTTAATTCTTCAATGTCTAGTAATCTAAGATCTACATAGACTCTTCACAGAGATGAAAAGAAATAGTCTCATTACAAAACTTTGAATGGAGATGATAAGAAAAGAAATCAACACAACATCATGTGGCAAATCCGAATTCTCTAGGGAAGAGGCCCAATTTTACTTCTTTGCTTTGTGCTATGTGTTGTGCAAGCAATTGTGAAATACCTCTCTTTATATAGGCACTAGGGTTTCACAAAAAGCACAAGTCTTAAAAGACTTAGATTCTTTTTAAATAAGAGTTTCTTTTCTCTTATAATTCCTATGAATCTAAATATGAATAAATTTGATATTCTTACCTTACTTGTTTCCCAAGAAATATCTAGAACATTTAATAAACTTCTTGTTTGAACCAACTTCTTGCTTTGAATAAATCTTACGTGCCAATTAGAATCCCATCATTAATTAATTTGCTAAATTAGACATCTAATTAAATTAAAAAATAAATATTCCTAGTAAATTGGAATATCATTAAATTAAGGAATCAATTAATTAATCCCTACTACAAGATATGTAATAAATAAAATTCTAATTTAACTATACTTGCCATAAGATGCCAATTCTATAAATAATAGACTTAACAATCATATCGTTGGTTGCTCTTCAAAGTCAATGACAACAAGTAATCTTTTTGCAACAATTTTATCGTCATAGGGAGCAACATATTATATAATATTTCAAAAAATTTCATAATTTGATTCTTCTTTTAATTAAAAAAATGTTTTTGATTTGATGTTGTAAACATTGTTGAACTGCAAATCACTCAAGTATTGATTTTAGTCCCCCAGGATCCACTCTTAATCTTAATGATCTCTAATAAGTCCATGAAGAAAGTGATCTTGATGATTTTGATATGATAAAACAATATCTAGCCACTGCACAGAGAAAGTAGAATCAAACAAACACTTTAACGTCCACTGTGAAGATCTTTATCTTTCTATTTACAAGATAAAATAGCCATAGAGCAAATCTTGAGACCTTTTATACAAATAAAAATCAATCTAGAAAGATCCCTCGGCTGTCAGCACTTTGTTTCTGGGTTTGTTACCACAACCCAAAATCTTTCCACTCACGTAAAGGCTATAATAGCCATTCGAACTTGCTAAAGGACAGATGTAAGGCTCCAATCCATTCTTTTAAGAAAAACGGCAAACACTGATGGTATATGATAAAGCAATACATGCGATACATCACCTATATTGTTTAGGGTTAAATTCATTGTACTCCCACTAGAGTGACTATCTTGAAAATACCCCCCAAGGATACGAAAACATCATTCAACCCCTCAATTGCCGTGATCTTCCCATTAAAGTAACGAGTTTAAAGGGTAAAATCATATTTTTTAAAAAACACCGCAACGAGCGTTAGCCTAGAGAATTGTGACATGTCAAATCAAGGCAGCCTTTCAACCACTCCCTAAAGTTTTATAATTTTATATAGGGTAATATAAAATAAGTTATTCTCAAAATATTTAATGAGAAAATATATAAGTGGTTAAACGTAAAAAGAGCAGAGGGTCTTTTGCTCTTGGCACGAACCATCATCTTCTTCACAGTTTAGAGAGAGAAACGTTGAAATAGAGCATCAAAATATTGGTCATAAAGAAGACTTTTTTGTTCGAAAGACAAAAAAAAAGTGACCATTAGAGAGTGGTTGCTGGTAACAACAACCTTACGATGGCAGAGGTAAGGAATTTATTTTTTCATTCAATTATTTCCATTAAAATGGGTTTAGCAGAGTTTCAGGGGAATGCAGGACAATATTAACTAGAAGAATAACTTGTTTATAAGAAAAATTTGTGCTATTGTTGTTATTATTTGAAGATAAATAGGTTTAAACCCTAGTCTTAGTTAATTTGAGCATTTTGTTTTCATTGTACCATCAACAGTTTATGGTATTTCCTTTACAAATAAGTTGCTGCTGGAGATTAAAAAAAGTGGTTCTTTAGGTTTTGGTGAAGGATATTTTGGTTTTGCTTTAAATTTTAGATATCATGTCTACAATGCCTACTCTGGTTCTAATATTTGTAATGCTTTTATTATCCCATTTGTAGTTGAGGGTGAAAGGCATTGTCAGCTTTCTTGGTGAAACTTTTGAGGTTGGCCTCATTGACCCTGACTTTCTAAGTAGAGTTATTCTTATCAATGCTACAATGAAAAGAATAGTTAGGAGAAACAATTAAAGAAATGAGAGATTTATCATTGAAGTTACACTGCCATGGAATGGGAAGAAGGGTACAATAGATAACGATCATGAGCTATATCAGATATGGCAGTTGTACAATGAGAAGAAGTTTACAGAGATTGTGTTTAACATGACCATCATACCACTTAATGTGATGAATGTAATTAAAAGGAGGTTGCTTGAGAATGATATAGAAGATGTTGCTAATGGGCCTGATGCCGAACCTCAAAGTGTGTTGTCTGTGTTTCAAAGGCAACCAACCAACAATGTTGAAGCACAACAACAGGTGCATGCAATTACTACTGGAAAAAGAGGTGATAAAAGAAAGTCAGTGGCAAAAAAAAAGTTCAAGAAAAAATTTAGAGACTAAATTTTGTGGGGTCTCCATTTCAGAACCAGAGTTTACACCTAAGGCCACTACTACAGTAGAAGATACAGTGCAAACAGAAATCACAACTAAATTTAAAGTTGAAGCAGAAGCTAAAAATCCTGAAATACAAACCACAATTGAACCCACCACTGTAGCAGAACCTGAACTCGCAACATAAATCACACCTGAACCCACCACTGCAGCAGAACCTGAGCTCGCAACACAAACCACACAAGAACCCACCACTGCAGCAGAAGATACAGTGCAAACAGAAACTTTCACAACTGAATTTGAAGTTAAAGCACAAGCTGAAAATTCTGAAACACATACCACACCAGAACCCACCACTGCAACAGAACCTGAGCCTGCAACACAAACCACACTAAAATTACCACCACATTTTGATCAAACATCATTCCTAAGACCAGCAACAATAGTACCACCTCAGTTTGACAAAACCCCATTATCAATGCCTACATTTAACCATCCTTCAGGTGATGGTGGTCCAGAAAAGGGTGCTGATGAAGGCAAGTCTGACTGTGTACACCTTTCATAACATAGTGATCACTTATCTGATTTTTATGTTGTTGATGAAGGTATGGATGACTTTGCAGGCGAAGTTGAAGAAGATGTATTTGAGGATGTTGATCCACCATTGTCCCAATCCCTAAAGAATAATGCATCTCATACATCTACAAGATCAACAACTACACATTCTCAAACAAATGAACCAACTAATCATGCAAAAGATACAGTACGTACTGATGATTTACCATTAGAGATTGTGCAAACTCAACCTTGTAAAAAAAATGGGAAAAATATCAACAAGTCACCTGTTACTATCACTCATTTACATAGGCAAGCTAAAAAGAGAAAGATTGTTGTTGTCCAAATTAGAGCTTCTCAAAGGATTGCAAATCAGAGGAGGCCACGTATTGAAGCTGTTGAGCATGATAAGAAGACTGTAAAGAAGAAGAGAAATACCAACTTTGTAGATTTTTGAGCAAGTCATGAGCAGGCCTAAGGAAACTAAAAAAAGTAAATCAAGAAGCCTGAATGATAGTGCTGGCCCAACAAGACATGCAGACGAAGATGATAAGATGCCACCAACTAAATGGACTTCCACATGTAGTCTGAATTAGAAGATGACATGTGTAGAGCCACAAGAACATCTAACAGTCAGCCTGAAGATGAAGTTCAAAACGAAGAATATGATGACTTACTTTATGGATATGAAAGTGACAATGGTGACGATGGGCCACTTTCAGACTCAAAGGATGAGCATCAATTTAGCAAGATGTCTCATGCATTGGATGGGCAAATGTTCAAGGAGGGTATATTATGAGCTTGTATTGGGAAATTTATTTACCCTTGATGGAGTTTGCTTACAATAACAGTTATCAAGCTAGTATTGAGATGACACTATATAAGGCTTTATACAGTAGAAAATGCAGAACTCCAGTATGTTCGGATGAAGTTGATGAATGGAGATTATTTGGTCCCAAATTAATTTAGGATACGAATGAAAAGATAAAACTTATTTGGGATAGATTAAAAGTGGCCCAAAATAGACAGAAGAGCTATGCAAACACGCGTAGGCGGGAACTTGAATTTGAAGTTGGGGATAGAGTTTTTAAAAGGGTATCTCCTTGGAAAAAGGGTACTTCGATTTAGGAAGCGTGGGAAGCTAAGTGATAACTCTATGAAATGAGAGTTATTACATCAATTCTAGACTTAAATCAAGATCACTTAGAGAGTAAATGAGGTGTTTTTATTACATTTTGGTTATATTTTGCATAAACATTCATTTTAGTTGAGTTTAAATAAGTTTTACTTGAATCAAAGTAATTTGTGCTCAAAACATGTGCATAATTATAGGTTTTCAGAAGTTCATAATTCATGAAGGGATGCTGAGACATTAGACTAGAAAGAAGAGGAAAAAAAATGGCCGCAAAAGAAGTAAAACACAATCGGGAACAATGCACTGTTATAGCTGTTGTTAGAGCAAATATTGCTGTAGCAATCCTGGAGCACTGAGGGAGAAAACTTAAGCATGGGTCAGCTGCAAAATTGCGATCTACAGTTTCCTAATTTAACTCATGCACGCCCAAGACTTTTATTTACTTAGTTTTTAGTTATAAAAGGAGGGCGCACACCACGTAAAACCATTTAATAGTTCAAGTTAAGATAGAGCCGCAAAAGGGCATGTCTTAGTAAATGTTATTAAAGTATTACTTGATCTTAATTTAAGTTTCTTGGATTAAGCTATCTTGAATCCTATAAAGGCTGTACTTAAAGTTAAGATTTGTGACACACTAGACATAGGTGCTCACCTTGTAGGGTGGAGAGATTAAATGGTCATAAGGCCATATCATAAGTAGATTAGCAACTGGTCATTGCTAATATATTTAAGGACATGAGAGTTCCAATATGCGACAGCTGAGGATGCATATTAATTCTGCCCAGTGCTGCAGCACTTGCCATAATAACTGGTGTTAACTTGATGAAAAGCAGTCAGCCCATAAAGAGAGTTTGATCATTCAACTACTATAGTCTTAATTGAATCTTAGACACATTTAATTTAGTTTATTTCATTACAGTATTGTTTTACTTTATTCTCTCACAATCATCAATTACGATTGAACATACTTTACGTTTGTTAACTTTGGATTTAAGTTAGTTTGCACTATTGTGATTGCTATAGCATTTTAAGTGACATTAATTCCTGTAGAGAAGATCTTGAATATTCATCACTTTATTACTTGATGTGTACACTTGCACATTGACACCAATAGCATTAGTATTTATACCCAACCAATTTTTGGCGCCGTTACCGGGGATTAATTGTTTATTTTTGAAGTGTGAAGTAAATCTTGATAGTGCCAATTTGATTTGATTTATTTTATTTATTGACATATCAATACTTGCATGCGTAAAGACGGATCTGTGGTATTCCAATTTAATCTTGAGATTGAAAGGACTGTTAAGAGACTGTGAAGAGAACAAATGAATTCAAAAAATGTTTCAAGCATGAATAATTTGTAGGATGTGGGAAATTTTGACCCCCACGGGCCCTTACAACCAGTCAACGTTCAAGAAGAGCATAATGAACATGCTAATAAGAGACAGCCAGGTGATAACAATATTATTTACATGGCTGATGACAGAGACAGAGCTATTAGAGATTATGCTGTGTTAACTTCTCAAGTTGTACATCTTGAAATAATCAGACCCGAAGTAGAAGCCACAAACTTTGAATTGAAGCCAGTGATGTTTCAGATGTTGTAAACAGTAGGTCAATTCAATGGATTGCCAAATAAAGATCCCCATCTCCATCTTAAGTTGTTCTTGGAAGTGAGTGATGCTTTCAAGATTGCTGGAGCGACATAAGATGCTTTAAGACTGAGGCTTTTTCCTTATTCCTTAAGAGATCGAGCAAGAGCATGGTTAACTTCGTTACCATCTGATTCCATCACTACATGGAATGAGTTGGCTGATAAATTCCTAATGAAATATTTCCCACTAACAAAAAATACGAAGTTGCAGAATGAGATTACTTATTTCCATCAACTTGAAGATGAGAGTTTGTATGAGGCTTGGGAAATATTCAAAGAACTGCTCAGAAAGTGTCCTCATCATGGCATTCCTTGTTGCATTCAATTGGAAACTTTCTACAATGGGTTAAATCTGAGTACAAGATTAATGGTGGATGCTTCAGCAAATGGAGCTCTATTATCCAAATCTTACATTGAAGCTTATGAAATTCTGGAGAAAATTGTCAATAATAATTATCAGTGGCCATCAACTAGGCAACCAGTAGTAAGAGGAACAATAAAGGTACATAACATAGGTGTAATTACAGCCTTATCAGCACAAATAACCTCATTGACTAACATGGTAAAGGCCATGACATCTGCTCCAGCAGTAGTGAAGCAAGTTGCTGAACTTACTTGTGTATATTGTGGTGAAGAATAAGACTTTGATAATTGTCCTGGAAATCCAGCATCAGTAAACTATGTGGGTAATTTCAATCGACGGCTTCAAAATAACCTATGTTCAAATACTTCCAACCCTAGTTGGAAACAACACCCAAATTTTTCATGGAGTAGTCAAAATCGAAATGCTCCAGCATTAAATGGACAAAATAGGAACACTCAACCACTTGGTTTTCATCAGCAGGGTCAAGGGTAAAAACATATCAGTCAGGATCCAATCACTTCACTGGAAGCACTGATTAAGGAATACATTGCAAAGAATGAAGCAATTGTGCAGAGTCAAGCTGTATCCTTGAGGAACTTGGAAAACCAAATGGGATAACTTTCCACAGCAATGAGTGGCAGAAATTAAGGAAGTTTACCTAACAACACAGAAGACCCTAGGAAAGAGGGTAAAGAACAATGCAAAACAATTAATTTGAGATCTGGAAAGAATATTGATATCCTAATTGATGTGACTAACAAGGGTATGGAATTTAATTCCTCACAAAAACCACCTTAAGATGGAAGCATGTTACAACAAACCAACCATTAGGACACTGGTTATAGGGGCCAAGCTACAGCAACTTCAGAAGGAACTCAACTAGTACATGCTGAAAAAGAAGTTGTAACACTAGTAGCCACGACCTACAACAAACCAAACAAGCAGAGTTTGGTACCTCCTGAAACTACCCAGCAGTTTGTACATCCACCACCTTTCCCAAAGAGATTCTAGAAGCAAAAACAAGACAAGTAGTTCAGCAAATTCCTAGAAGTGCTGAAGCAATTACACATCAACATACCTTTTATGGAAACTTTGGAGCAAATGCCTAATTATGTGAAATTTCTAAAAGAAATCTTGGCACGAAAGAGGAGGCTGGGAGAATTTGAAATTGTTGCTTTAACACAGGAAAGCAGTCATATACTCCAAAGTAAGATTCCTACAAAAGTGAAGGATCCAGGAAGTTTTACAATACCCTGCTCTATAGGAATTAGGTACACTGGCAGAGCTCTTTGTGATTTGGGAGTCAGTATTAATCTGATGCCATTGTCTGTATTTAAGCAGCTGGGAGTAGGGGAATACCGACCAACAACAGTCACTCTACAATTAGCTGACATATCTCATGCATATCCTGAAGGAAAACTTGAGGATGTACTGGTGAGGGTTGACAAATTCATCTTCCCAGTAGATTTCACTGTACTAGATTTTAAAGCTGATAAAGAGGTACCCATTATACTTGGAAGACCTTTCTTAGCCACTGGGAAAACTCTAATAGATGTGCAGAAATGAGAGCTCACCATGAGAGTGAATGATCAGCAAGTCACATTTAATGTATTAGATGCCATGAAGAACCCTGATGAGTTAAAAGATTGTAATTTCCTGAGTGTTGTGGATTTTGTTGTAGCTGACAGAATCGACAGATACTGTAGTAATGAGATTAACAAAGTTACCACTTTTGAACGCTTTGAAGAAAAAGATGTTGCAGCAAACCAGATAGATTGGATGGAAGGAAAGCAATCTGATAGACATAACAGATTTGTTGAGCATCTGAATCTTTTAGACATGGAAGTAAAAACAATTTTACCATCTATTGAATCATCTCCTAGTCTTGAATTAAAATTGTTACTCTCACATTTGAAATATGTTTATCTTGGTCAAAACAACACACTCCCTATAATCATTTCCTCTACTTTGGATGCAGGTCAAGAACAGAGTCTAGTAGATGTGCTTAGGAGGTACAAAAGAGCAATTGTATGGACCATGGCACACATCAAAGGGATAAGCCCATCAATATGCATGCATAAAATTTTGTTAGAAGACCGTTACAGCAATTCAGTGGAGCAACAGAGAAGGTTGAACCCTATTATGAAATAAGTGGTGAAAAAAGAAATCATCAAATGGTTGGATACTGGAATCATATATCTAATATCAGACAGTTCGTGGGTGAGCCCAGTTCAATATGTTCCAAAGAAGGGAGGGATAATAGTGATAGCTAATGAGAGGGATGAACTTATTCCTACAAGGACAGTGACTGGATGGAGAGTATGTATGGATTACAAGAAGCTCAACAAAGCCACAAAGAAATATCACTTCCCACTCTTATTTATAGATCAGATGTTGGATAGACTTGCTGAAAAAGAGTACTATTGTTTCTTAGATGGGTATTCAGGCTACAACTAAATTTCTATAGCTCCAGAAGATCAGGAGAAGACTACATTTATGGAACATTTGCCTTCAAAAGAATGCCCTTTGGATCGTGCAATGCTCCAGTAACTTTCAGAGGTGCATGATGTCTATTTTTTCTGATATGGTAGAGCAGACTTTAGAAGTTTTCATGGATGACTTCTCAGTTTTTGAAGAGATACACAATGATTGTTTACACAACTTAAAAGCAGTTCTTAAAAGATGTGGGATGACTAACTTAGTACTCAATTAGGAAAAGTGTCATTTCATGGTGCAAGAGGGAATAATGGTGGATCATAAGGTGTCCAAGAAAGGCATTGAGGTAGACAAACCCAAGATAGAGGTAATAGATAAACTGCCACCCCTCACTTCAATAAAGGGTATTAGGAGTTTTTTGGGTCATGCTGGATTTTACAGAAGATTCATTAAGGATTTTTTCAAGGTAGCTAAACTATTATGCTCATTGCTGGAACATGACAAACTTTTTCACTTTGACAAAGATTATCTCTAAACATTTGGAGAATTAAAGAAAACTTTGATCACTACACCAGTGGTTATATCTCCAGACTGGACTCTACTATTTGAACTGATGTGTGATGCTAGTGATCATTTTGTGGGAGGAGTATTAGGGCAAAGAAAGGATAAGGTTTTTCACTTCATTTACTATGCAAGCAAAACTCTTACTAAAACTCAAATCAATTACACTACTACAAAAAAAGAGTTGTTAGTAGTAGTATTTGCTTTTGATAAATTCAGAGCTTACTTGGTGGGGACTAAAGTAACTGTATACACAGATCATGCAGCCATCAAATACTTAATTTCAAAGAATGATGAAAAACCAAGATTAATCATATGGATCTTATTGCTTCAGGAATTTGATCTGGAAATTAAAGATAGAAAGGGGACTGAGAATCAAGTAGTAGACCACCTGTCGCGGTTGGAAGCAGACACAAGTACATTAATAAGGAGGGACATCACTGAAACTTTTCCTGATGAACAATTGTTGGTAGTACAGCAAGCACAGATGCTGCAGCAGTCAGGATCTCCATGGTATGCAGATTTTGCTAACTACTTAGTAAGTGGGTTGCTACCACCTGAGCTAAAATTTCAGGAGAAAAAGAAATTTCTTCATGATGTTAGAAGTTATCAGTGGGATGACCTATATTTATATAAGTTATGGTCTGATCAAGTAATACGAAGATGTGCTTCAGAAGGAGAAATTCCCCACATACCAGAGTCAGGTCATGCTGCAGTATATGGAGGACATTTTGGTGGTCAAAGAACAGCTGCTAAAGTTCTGCAATCAGGTTATTACTGGCCTACTACTTTTAAAGATGCTTATAAATTTGTTAAATGTTGTAACAGGTGTCAAAGAACAGGGAACATAACTAAAAGACATGCAATGCTATTGACCAACATTATGGAAGTGGAAGTTTTTGATATCTGGGGATAGATTTCATGGGACCTTTTCCACCATCCTTTGGGAACTTACATATCCTTGTTGTTGTAGATTATGTCTCCAATTGGGTAGAAGCTGCAGCATTACCTACCAATTATGCTAAAACAGTGGTGGCTTTTCTTCAGAAAAATATATTTTTTAGGTTTAGCACTCCTAAAGTAATTATTAGTGATGAGGGTACTCATTTTTGCAATAAAGTTTTTGCTGCAGCTATGGTAAAATATGGAGTCAGACACAAGGTAGCAACAGCTTATCACCCACAATCCAATAGTCAGGCTGAAGTGTCCAACAGAGAAATTAAAAAGATCTTAGAAAAAGTGGTGAACCCAACAAGGAAGGATTGATCTTTGCAGTTACTCCCTTTGGGCCTATAGAACAGCATATAAAACTCCACTTAGCATGTCTCCTTACCGAATTGTTTATAGGAAGGCTTGTCATTTGCCACTAGAGGCAGAGCATAAAGCACACTAGGCACTGAAGAAATTAAATTGGGATATTCATGCTGCAGCAGAGCAATGGAAGCTTAAACTTTGTGAGCTTGATAAATTACAGCTATTTTCATATGAAAATGCAAGAATCTATAAAGAGAAGACAAAACACTGGCACGACAAGCATATTCAACACAGGCAATTCAACCCTGGTCAATTAGTGCTGCTCCATAATACAAGACTAAGATTATTTTCGGGAAAGCTAAAATCACAATAGTCTGGCCCTTTTAAGCTGTTAAAATTTTATCCTCATGGGGCTGTTGATCTTCTAGATGAACAAATAGGTCAAGAATTTAAAGTTAATGGACACAGGGTTAAGCATTACATACACCCAGCAGCAGATTGTTCAAAGGAGGTTTTACTCCTTAAAAAACCCAGCTACTGAGCAGTGAAAGAAGGTCAGGCTGAAAGACTTTAAATCAAGCGCTCAATGGGAGGCAACCCATTGTGGAGACAGCCACCTCAAATCAAATTTGATCCTCTTTGGTTTTGTTGACGACTCCTCATCTCTTCTATTTTATTTAATTTTTTTCTTCAATTCTAGCTATTTAGTTTTATCCTTTCACATTATTAAACTCTTTACTTTTGTTATCATTTGATCTCTTTATTTTTAACTATTTTTATATTTTGTTTTAGTTTTTGTGGGAAGTATGTGTGGAAATTGAATTTCATTTTGACAGGTGAGGTTGTATGGTGACAGAGTGCAGAAGCAAGCCATGTGTCAGAGGGTATTGGAGTGGAGTATGTAACCGTTGTTAGAGTAAGCGAATGGGTGCTGTAGCAACCAATTGTACCGTTACAGTAAATTAAAAATTGGAGCCTCTCACTTACCGTTGGAGATAAATCATGATAGATGGATGCATGGCTTTAGATAG
Organism: Citrus mangshanensis; assembly: GCA_030449895.1. Taxonomy (NCBI): domain Eukaryota; kingdom Viridiplantae; phylum Streptophyta; class Magnoliopsida; order Sapindales; family Rutaceae; genus Citrus; species Citrus mangshanensis. The sequence continues at coordinate 9,121,535 of JASUUJ010000161.1, forward strand.
CAATTGAGAAAAAATCTTCGAAATTAATGCATTAATTTCGCTAGCCTATGTTTTTGGGATTTACTCATTATATTCAAAATATTTTCTTCCCTCATTCATCTTTATTTACTGAATTTATCTTCATTTAAATTCCAGTATAAAAGGAAATCACTGCACGTAGTGATCCACGGCACTATTCACCCTCTCCTTCGCAGGCACAACTCTAATAATTCTTACTCTCATCTTTTCAGTTTCCTTTTAGGGACATTATCCTCAATTTGTTACTGTTATAAAAATGCCAAGGTATAAGAAAATAACCAGTCGCCTAAAAGATCCTTCACGCTTCCAGAGTTACCACGCTGAAGAAAAATATGAAGAATTCATTGAGCCGCATAAGATTCTGGAAGAAAAATCCACAACAACTCACTTGAATTGTGCAAACAATACACAATGCTGCAGCAAAGTGTGGGTGGTTAGAGTTTTGCAACCACCCTCGAGATCCTGTGCTACCAGTAGTCAAGGAATTTTACACCAATTTGGTAAGCCCTGATCAACACAACATTTGGGTAAGAAACACACTTATTCCATTAGAATCCCGAGTTATAAATGCTTTTTATAATTTACCTGCCGAAATTAATTGTGAGTGTGCTAAGTTGCTTGATAAATTGACCACAAAAAAGTGGAATACCATCTTCACAACTCTTACAATAGAAGGGACATCATGGGCTAATGAGGAAGGGCGTGCAGTTAATAGGATAGATTTGAAATCTATTGCTAAGGTGTGGGTGAAATTTCTGAAATCTAGGCTTATGCCAACCACTCAAACTACTACGGTTTCACGAGAAAGGTTGGTGTTGTTATATGCCATTGTTCGAGGGCTTTCCATAGATGTGGGCAGGATCATCGAAAAAGAAATCAAAGATTGTGCCATAAAGAATCACAAAGTTGCTGCTTTGCTATTCCCTTCACTCATCACCAGCATCTGTGTAGTATCTGGTGTCCGTCTTGACGCGAAAGATGAACATGTTAAGAATGATGGTGCCTTTACGGCATGTACCATTGAGAGAATTGCTGATGAGAGTGCTGGAACGATAACTGAACCAGCTGCTGTAACAGAAGCAAGACGAGCTATTGGTTTAGAACAGACAATCCAAGCGCTCAATACCAGTATAGCTCAATGTGCTGAGGCTTAGCAGAGGGAAAACGATCGGTTTTATAGCTATCTACAACACCTGAACAACCAACTACACCAATTTGCTCTGTACATGAAAAACACCCACCGTAATTTTCCTAATTCATTGCTCCAGCAGTACAATTTTGACACCAATACCACAGGTGCCCCAACAAAAGCCAGTGAAGAAGCTACTCCCACAGCCAAACTAGAAGCAGAGGTAGAATCAGAAGATGTTGCTACTCCCACAGCCAAACTAGAAGCAGAGGTAGAATCAGAAGATGTTGAACCATCTGATCAACCTGAAGAAGAAGATGACAAGTCTGCGACTGACAGCTCACCCACAGAGGAAGAGGATGATTATGAGAAAGAACATGAGGAACCCTCAATCCCGACTCCTTCTAAAACTAGGAAAAGGCACATTATCCGAGTAGAAGAAGATAAGAAACCTGAAGATGAGCCCCCCATTCCAATCCTTTCAAGAAAGGGCAAGGAAAAAATAGCAACACCTCCAGCTTCTGAAGATGAATGGAGTAAGTCGAGGCAGAGTTGGCTGTTGTAGCAACCAAAGTTACGCATAGACCCGCAGAAGCCAAAAAGTTACTTGATATCATTGCTGCCATCACAGCTGAGGGACAAGTAGCTAATGCATCAACCCCAACTCTCCACAGCACACTTTTGGACAATATGTTCGTATTAGTCAGCGATAATCTAGAAAAAAAAAAAGGCTTTGAGGCATCACAACAAATTTCGACAACCAAAACAGATCAACCACGCAAGCTACCCCAGCAGCAACTCCTCTCACCAGCCCAGTTAAGAAAAAGACAAAGACATTGTCAGGTACTGCCCCATAAGTTTCACTAAAGGGTAAGCTGCGCAGTGCATTCAAGAAACGCTGAGGTCATCTCGTCATGTTGCAGCAATACCAACCACATGGAAGTATTCCCTTCTTGCTCGTCAATTTATTTCATTGTTAAAAAAATTCTTTTATTATGTTTTTCAATTTGTGTGGTATTTTCTCACGTCTTCCATGTCCTTGTCAAATTATGTGACTTCGTTGTGTATGCTTGTAAGGACACAGTGCCTCTCAATTTGGGGGGTTGTGTTTGTGTTTATGCTCGTGTTGTGTGTTGTGTGAAGCTCTGTTATCTAATATTTTTGTATGGATTTGAAAACCTAATGAAGATAAACTGAATGTATTCAGTATTTGTGAGAATGCTAAGTAGAGATAGTTATAGATGGAGGTTGAAATTTTGTCCCGACACTTAGATTTTGGTTGAGTTGTCTGAGACTGCTAGAGCAAAGCCAAAAGAATAGAAAATATCTTAAGTTTGGGGGAGGAAAAGCAAGTTTGATTGATTGTGCTATTTATGAAATAAACTCTGTTCCAATGGCTCGAGTTGCTGAGTAACCAGATCTGAGTACATACCCCATATGCAGAGTTGCGTTCAAAGGTAATAAGAGTTATGAGCAATGCTGTAGCATTTTATGTTTAAAAAAAAAAGAGAAAAATAAGACAATAATATAAGAAAGTCCTTTGTCTAAGGCATCGAGTAGCCAGGTCTGTTCATGAGTTCAGCCTTGAGTAAAAGATAACTCTAGATAAGATTCTATTACAGATATTGCTACAGCAACTCTGTGCATCATTACAATTGATTGACATTCACACGAAAAATAAATGTTGCAGTGAGGAGGTTGAATACTCTCAAGTTTTCAATCTTAAAACCAACACAGTTTGAGTATGTAAAATTTATGCTACCCCATATATAAATGAAATTTTGTTACTGCTGAATTACATGCAATCTCTTGGTGATGTTATAGCATCTCTGTAATTCAATCAAAGTAGCACACACACTGTGGACAGAAGGAAGCTTAAGTCTAGAACTGATTTACTATGGTCACTTTGCATGATTGGGATTGTGATATGAAGGTGGAAGAATCCTTGCAAATTTGATAAAAGAGCTAAAGTTGTGTTGCATGATTGTTTGCGTAAAGTATTAATATGTTGTCATTACTTGAGGACAAGTGAAGGTTTAAGTTTGGGGGTGTGATAACTCTATGAAATGAGAGTTATTACATCAATTCTAGACTTAAATCAAGATCACTTAGAGAGCAAATAAGATATTTTTATTACATTTTGGTTATATTTTGCATAAACATTCATTTTAGTTGAGTCTTAATAAGTTTTGATTAAATCAAAGTAATTTGTGCTCAAAATATGTACATAATTGTAGGTTTTCAGAAATTCTTAATTCATGAAGGGATACTAAGAAATTGGGCTAGCAAGAAGAGGAAAGAAGATGGCAGCAAAAGAAGAAAGCACAATCGGGAACAGTGCAGTATTGTAGCTATTGTTAGAGCAACCATTATTGTAGCAGTCCAGGAGCACTGAAGGAGAAAACCTATGCGCGGCTCAACTGCAAAATCGTGATCTGCATGTTTCCCAATTTACCTCATGTACGCCACGAACTTTTATTTACCCTAGTATGCAGTATAAAAGGAGGGCGCGCACCACATTAAAAGGCTGCAAGGGAATTCTCATTAATACATTAGAGAAAAAGGGAGAAGAATATCAGATTTGAAGAGGTTGGCATTAACAACATTGAGGAGTTCTGCAGAGTTATTTGAATTTGCTTTTTGTCATTCTCAACTCATACTTTTCCTCTTCCTTTGACTATTCTGATGTGTTCCGTGAATAATATAATGATGTTTGTTTTTATCATTCCGAATATGAACTAGATTTGCGTATAGTTTAGTGACAAACAATCTAATGGGTTCTTGATTGTTCTTGTGTGTTGTTATGTCATTGCTGTAGCATTGTACTCTAGTAGTTATTATTAATATAACTATTATTTCGGTTGACCACCCATTTAATAGTTCAAGTTAAGATAGAGCCGCAAAAGGGCATGTCTTAGCGGATGTTATTAGAGTATTACTTGATCTTAATTTAAGTTTCTTGGATTAAGCTATCTTGAATCCTATAAGGGCTATACTTGAAGTTAAGATTTGTGACACACTAGACATAGGTGCTCACCTTGTAGGGTGGAGAGATTAAAGGGTCATAAGGCCATATCATAAGTAGATTAGCAACTGGTCATTGCTAATATATTTAAGGATATGAGAGTTCCAATATGCGACAGCTGAGGATGCAGATTAATTCTGCCTAGTGCTGCAGCACTTACCGTAACAATTGGTGTTAACTTGATGAAAAGCAGTCAGCCCATAAGGAGAGTTTGATCATTCAACTACCATAGTCTCAATTGAATCTTAGACACGTTTAATTTAGTTTATTTCATTACGGTATTGTTTTACTTTATTCTCTCACAATCATCAATTACGATTGAACATACTTTAGGTTTGTTAACTTTGGATTTAAGTTAGTTTACACTATTGTGATTGCTATAGCATTTCAAGTGACATCAATCCTTCTGGAGACGATCTTGAATATTCATCATTTTATTACTTGTTGTGTACACTTGCACATTGACACCAATAGCATTAGTATTTATACCCAACACATTCCTTTCTTGAAATTTGAGCTTCCAGTCACCTATAATTATGTATGAGATTTAAGCACACAGATTATTCTAAATCAAACAAAATTGATTAAAGATAGACTAAAATAGATATTTATGCAAAATATAACTAAAACGTAATAAAAACATGTCATTTGCTCTCTAAGTAATCATTATTTCAGTCTAAAAGTGCCATGATAACTCTCATTTTATAGAGTTATCACCTGGTCATATCATTGAAACGTTCAATATGCACCAAGTGGTCGGCTCTCCCGGCATACTTGAAGTCTGAAAAACGGAAGTCTCTCGGATTTACGAGCTCATGATCTCCGCTAAGAAGGGAGACTCGCTATCCAACATTATTCTCTAACTCAGTGCTCTGCTACGGCCTTGCATCTCATTTATCACTTGTGCTAATCTTCATACCTCTCCCTCATGTTCTATGGCTCGATCAGGATCACGTGCAACAACCTGATCTTGCTCTTACTCGATGTCATTTAAGTGTTGTCTGAGCTCCCTTTCTTCTTGCCACTCTATCTCCATTGCCCATATTTTGCCCTCCATGGAATTGATTCCTTGCTTCACGGTTAGACTCCCTTAAGGATTGATCACCAGCGCCAGCGCTAGGGCCCCCAAAAATTTGGCCTCTCAACTAGAGAGTATCTTCGCCTCGATTCCTTCAGTTGTTAAGTTCTGCAGCAATACCATCGCTCCCCATATTTCCGTCACGAATTCCTCTTTGCTCATTCCATAGCTTGTGTAGAATGGTTGTGAGGGTGTCCATTGCTCTTTCCCGCGCTTCGTTCGCTATTTCTCTTAGAGTAATGGACTCACTGAGTTGGGGCTCCACCCCTTGGGCGCTACTTCCTCCTACATCCATAATTACACTCATTTTCCTTCCTTTGTTTTGCTCCGTTGATAGTAGCTTTTCGTTCAACTCCCTATAGACGGTGCCGAAATGTTCATGCAGGATTTTAGTCTGCTCATTTGCGACCACAATTCCTCCTCAGCACTTGAATTTATAGTTGGCAGGGAATGACCTCGAGTTGCTTCTTTTCCCGTTGAACAGGGCTTTAAAGCCTTGAACTTCTCCTTGGCAAACTCTCGCACACACAACAACCAGTCAAAGGACGCCAGTGGTTTTTTGGGCGTAAACCTTTTGACGCTCAAGTCAGCGATCTGGGTCTACTTAGGAAAATTATGCCATTAGTCCCGTGGCTTTGATGTAATAGAATTCCCTTAAATCTAAGAAAGTTATCGAGGAAAGAGGAAAAAAACTAATATCACAGCAAGTTGTTGTGTAGATAGATTCAGTGTCTGTGTGTCCAACCCCCACCTTCTTCGAAAGACCTTTTTATAACCTGCCTGAATATTAGGTCCCCATTATCCCTTGTTTGTCACTTTGTCAAAATGTTCTATCGTGAGTACTCGAGTGGCGCAACCATTGCTGAGTGGGTTTGGCGCCTGGATTCTCGGGGAAGAGTACGCGTGTGGACAACTACCATTGACTGGGTCTTTTGCTTTGGCCCCACCAAAAAATCTCTTTGTTTTTTGTCTAACTGCCACACCAGATATTTCCTCGGTAACGAGCATATAGCTCCTTCACGCGTATACTAGACAGCTCCTCAACGACTAGGAAACATCCTTTGCTCGGGTACACTTGGTCATATCATTACACACCCCAAACATTCTTATTAATAAGTTTAATATCAGTATAGTCAGTCTTATCTAGATAGACTCGTCCTGGGGGTTCGGGGCGGGTCGTCTCACTTTTACAAGTAAAGAAAATATTTCCAGCACTCATTAATGTACCATAACTGATTTGGCATTCAATTGGACGTGGATAAAAGATGAAGCCCTTAAAATAAAAAGAGACGAACTCGTGAACATAGCTCCATTTCTAAAAAACTAGTGCCAAATTCACGATCCCTCAGCAACCGTCAGAACCCAACGAATGACCATGTGTTTCTTGCCAATGTGGAGATGAAGACATTTATCTGAGTAGCAGCAACTGTAGCCAGCACAACAGGATCTACATACAAAGCAACCCCATCTAACCTAAATGATGTCGCCAATTCCATCAATAATTAATTGCTTGTCCAATTGCAACAATTATATTCGTCGCCAAAGACTTCTTCGAACTCCCCTCGCCACCATTGTCAACTCTCTAATTCAATCAATTCGGAGTCATTCCCCAATATATTGATTCTATATTATGCCTAAAAGCTAGCATAATTTTCTTCAACTAGAACGTGGAATCCACCTATGAAATTAACATTCACTAAAACAAAATTCTCAGAGAATCCCAACTGAGAACAACTAAGGAAATCATTCCATAGTTCTCAAAGTTAACGAGTAAATTCTTCAACTTTTATATGATGGGGTGTATGAAAAAAGTTAAAAACTTTAATAAGGGTAAGTGAGTGTTAGATCAAGTGTATTCAGAAAGAATAATTATTTTAAAATTTACAATGGGGTTAACTGAGAGATGTGGGTTGGCGAGATAATTTCAAGGGGTCAAATATCAATGCTCGTCTAGATATTAGCTAGCAAGCCCAGCGCAAATCATTTCACATTTTTTGTTTTGAAATTTTGGACCTTGTTTTTATAAAAAATAGAATGGCGCACTGGCATCCCTCTATTTCTCTTGTAAAGCACCTCTGTTTTTATATTTACAAATTTATTAGGTAATTATTCGTTTGAACCTTATATTTTGATTTAAGTATTTATTTAGTTCCTATATTTAAAAAAATCTCCAGACACCCTTATTATTAAATATATTATTCTCCTACCCTTACCTTTTCTTTTATAATAATTCTCCTACTATTACCTTTTCTTTTCTTTTACAATAATTCCCTTGCAGTAATATTCTTGGGGATGTTAATGAAAAAAAAGATAATTTATCAAATTAACCTTACAAGTAATATAAATATTTACCCAAATTTTTATATTACTATTTTATTTTTACGATTAATTTGGTAAAATAAATTTCTATAAAGTAATCATTGGTAAAAAATACTGGTTCTTTTTATATTGCTATTGATTGTTTAATTTGCTAATAATAATTTTTTGGTTAATTTGCTAAAATTAACTTTTTCAAAGATAAATTAATTAATGTCAAGAATATCATTGTAAGGATATTACTGTAAAAGCTAAGAAAAAATAAGGATAAGAATGTAACATATTTAACTGTAAGGATATTTTGAGGTATTTTTTAAAATATAAGGGTTAAACGAATAATTAAGTAAAAATATAAAGATTAAACGAGCATTTATCACATTTAATACATCAATTTATTACTCTTATATTAATTTATTTGTTTTACCTTTCATTTTTAAATCTTATGCTTTATTTATATAATTTACATTTTATTTCACACCTAATGTTGATTTTTAAATTTTATGTTACAGTTCTACGATTTTTATTTTGTTTATTAATGATACACCATTAATTTACTTGTTTTACATTTCGTTTATAAGCCTTATATTTTATTTATATAATTTATATTTTATTTTACAGTTAATGTTAATTTATAACTTTTATATTAAATTTAAATGTATTATATTTTGTATATAATTTATAGTAAATTACAATATTAATGTCGTAATTTTAATCGCGAAATCATAAAATTATCGTATAAAAATCTTAGAATTACAATATTCTTTCTAGAAAAACTATATAATAAATACAATAAAAGATTTAGATTTCAAAGTCTAAGATATTGTTGATTATTTTCGTAGTCGATGTGAAGTGCGTAGAAATGACAGTTCCAAAAAAGTTATGTTTAAGAAATACAATTGTTATTTCTCCAGACCGATCCAAAATAATTAATAATGGACAGTGGAGTCATTTTCTAGAATTATTGTCTAGCTAACAAATTTTTGTGTGATCTAACAAGTTCTTTCCAATTTTGTCATATTTATTGTCATGAGCCGTTCACATGGGCGATATCGGTCTACTGTCACGGTGACGATATTTTATTGGGAGAGTTATGGGACAAACGCCCTTTATGTGATCAAATCTCATTTACTGTCACCGGTCGGCTGCAGAAATTCAGAAACAACTAATAATTTTCCTGTCTGATCCAAAATTAATAATGATGTCTTGCCTGTAATATGCATTTTCGTGGTCTGTAATTGTTGTATATATATATTATTATCATGATTCAATGAGTATCTATGTTATTGTAGAAAAATAATCTATTGAACATCTCTCTCCATTATATGGTGACTATTTGGACATATGATATAATATTATAATAATATATGAATAGTATTAAAATGATAGATTAACTATATAGCGGCATATTATTATAAGGTGAACAGCACCACTTAATAGATTATTATATTACAACATACAAGTTTGTAATGTAGTTTGAGAAGGACTGATAAAGCGCCTAGGACGGGTGAAAATGATACCTGAAAATTGATAATTATGACCGTAATTGAAGAACAATCATTTCCTTGATTATGTTCTTGATAATTAAGAAGCATAATGTGGAGGCTTAAGATTGGATATCATAGGACAAAATGATCCATACATATTGAGCACAAACAACCATGTTGGTAGGCAAATATGGGAATTTGATCCTGATGCAAGCTCCCCTGAGGAGCTAGCTATGGTTGAGGAGGCTCGTTTGAATTTCTTCAATAACCGCTTCAATGTTAAAAATTCTTCTGACCTCATCTGGAAAATTCATTAGAGTTGGACTATTGGCACCTCTCCATTAATCTTAAAGCCCCTGTTATATTACAATTATATTTAAGGACAAATATAAATAGCATTAAGCCATTTATATTTTCTCTCTCTCTTCAATTTTATTTTACTTGTAAAATATAAATTTTTTTATTATCAAACTAATATGAATTTAGGAAGTAATCCTCTAAGTCAAAACAAAATTTTTGCAATAAACATAACAACTTAATTAAGATACAACATAGTGGAAAATAAAATTTTATCTCGCTGCAAATAATTTTTTTAAGAATTCTCAAACTAATTGCTAAACCCAAAATTTATAAGTAGGATAAAATTATATTAAACTCATAAAATATCATTATTTTCTAAGTATAATGTTTTTATTACTTTTTCTTTTATATTTTTTTCTTTGGAAATTAAATAATAAAGAAAGTTTGAAGAGATGAATACAAATATTAAGACTGAAACAATGAGAAAAATTATTAGAAACTGAAAAATTCATAAATGAAAAGAACATTCATTTAGAAAAAAAGGGCATTTTTGATATTAAATGGAATATAATTTAAAAAGGGGTTTCAATATGATTTTGGACGGGTGCTAATAATCCGACTCATTCAGGTAATTTGTGCAATGCACAAAAGCTAACATGTTTTTTTCCAATTTGGTTAGCAATACACACATAATTTGTTTGCTAATTAATAGCAGTTTTTAAGAGAGGAAATTCAAACAAACAATTCTGTAGGTCAAAATTGATGACCATGGAGAGGAGCTAACATTTGAAACTGCCATGGCCGCATTACGGAGGGCAATTCACATATGGCCACTGGCCCACTAATAGTTTTGGCCCTTTCTTTTTTTTTTTAAATAAGCATACCACTCTGTGGTGGGGGGTTAGGCGAGACTCCTACCTGTCATTTAGAACAGATAATGAAATATACAAGGAGGGGTACAAAAACCAAAACCTCGAATCAAGAAAAAAAAATACAACATAAAAGGAAAAGATTAAGGCATAGCCTAATAAGAGAATCATAATATATCTTACGATACTTGCGGTCGGCAAGTAATTTAAAGCCCTTTTTTGATTGACCGGCAATGCTAAAATCAGGGCTAAAGTCAATTCTCTCAAAAATCCCCAGGTGCAGACAAAAAGTGTTCGTTATTCGCTAGGTGCTCGTCAAAACTATCATCATTATCAGTATGAGAATTGTAATGCCTAAAATATGTGTTGGATGCTCGATAAAGATGTGGATTATACTCACCAATGCTCCGTAGGGGAGACAAGCTTTGATCATGAGGTTCTCGGACCCTAGAATCATGAGTCGTGGCATCCTGGGCAATCGGCTCTTGAACGGATGTAGAATTTGTAACGTTAGCTCGGTTCTCCGAAGGTTTGGTGATCGAGGACCCTACATCCGCAATCTTCTTAGTGATGGAAGGCTCAGGTCGTGGAGTATCTGAGAGTTGTGGAGTAACTGACGGTAGAACTTCTGACTGCTTACCATTTTCTACTCTAGTTTGCCAATTCCCACTGGGCCGCTGGGGAGGGAGCCCCGAATTGGCCACATAACACGTCTCAATGGTATGGCCAAGGTGCTTGCAAGAAGCACAGTAGAGTGGGATTTTCTAAAAAATGACACTCTGCAAAAATCCACAATCTCCCACACCGATTCGTGTCCGTGGCAAAAGAGGTTGAGTAACATCATACTCCACTAATACCCTAGCTACAGAAGGGCGAGCTAAAAAGGCAGTAGCTTAGTCAATTCGCAATGGCTTGCCAATAGCTGATGCAATAGAAATAATGCTTCCTTATAGTGCATGAAGTGGACAGGCACGTAAGGAAATGATATCCATACTAGAACTATAAGGGACACCTCGAAGCACCAAAAATCGGTGGTCCATTTAAAAATTCTCATGGCACTGCCATTAATGAGCCATGTCTGCTTAACCCATAGGCGGGAGTAGTCCTCCTCAACGTCCAATTGAATTAACACATGTCGATTATCTAGTAAAGACACCTTGAAAGTTCCCTTCAATCTCAAATAAGTAAAAAATTTACGAATTAATTCCATACTAAGTCTGTTATAAGAAAATTTACCGACCAATGTCAGCTTGAAGGGAATGGCCATCGCTTGAATTTTCGCAATGGAAAATTGCACGATAGGCTCTCCCCCGAAAGAAGTAACGGACTTGATCAGAATCATCGAGCTAGTTGGGCTGTTCATAATATCCACAAAAGATTTTTTTTATTGGTTTTGTTTTGATTCGAATTGGGGACAGAATTCAAAATCGAGGCATAAGATGGTGTCGACGTGGGCTGCGTAGCATTTTGGGTCAACGGGACATATTGGGGATTATTAGAAATGAGTGTGGGGGGCATTCGGGAGGGCTGGCTGTTGGGATCGAAAATGGATTGGGCTTGTGTTTGATTAGTGGGAAAGGCTAGTGGGACATGCGAAAGGATAGTGGGAACACACATGGGGGACACAAATCATGTGCAGCCGAAAGTGGTTCATGTGCATGTGGAGCAACATCATGGCTGCCGCAAGCGTGAAGCCTTTTGGGCTGGGATGTTTGCTGATCTTGACTGGATTCGGTGGTGGTTGCATGCATGGGGAGCTGACCATCGGAGGTCAACAGTTACAGCTGACTGTGAGCACTGTCCCGAGTGCATGCGTGTGAGATTTTTTGGCTCGCGGGGGTTGTTTGTGTAGGATGCGGCCGTGGCTAAATCAGTGTAGGATGCGGTTGTGGCTAAATCATCTTGAAGCGGTTCTTAATTCAAATGGCCATGGAGCACGGGCTGGTTTTGAGAATGCATAGGGGCTGTAACGGCCGGCTGAGCATCTCCCGAGTGGTCATGTATGGCTTGTGTTGGCTGCGGACTAGTTGCTGGAAGCTGGTTTGTGTTAGCTTGTGAAGGCTTGGTTCGATTTGAAGGAGATGATGGCTCGATGGTTGGAAGGTGGTCATGGCTAGTTAAGGTTGGAGTTGGCTGTTGAAGGGATGACGATGGTGATGGTGGTTGGTTGGCTGTGTTTGCGGAAGTTGGTGGCTGTTGGGGTTGGATGGCTGGCGATTGGCTTTTATATTTTGAACGAGTTTGCCTTTGAGATCTCATAAGAAAAGGGGGTTCGTTTCTGGAAGTGAGGGGGGGAATCGGTGATGGCTGGCTCCCATTACCATCAGCCGGTGAGTTCATGAGAGCCAGCTCGTGGAGGGAAGGTTGATTTGCTGCATCATGGCAGTCTTCATGAGACGTTTCTTCTTGTTCACCTACGGCAACAGACAGTGGCGGATCTAGAAAAATAATTTATCGGGGGCTAAATTAGATAATAGTAAAAATATAAAAAATTAAAATTTTGAATATATAAAATATTTATAATTAGTCTCTACGCATTTTTATAGTTTAAAAATGTTATGCAATAGACTCGTTATCAATATTATTAAATTTATTGTTTCCTATATAAACAACCAAACTATCATTTATCCCATCCGATTCCAAAGATGATTCTTCATGAGTTTTGTTATTGAAAATGTTCGTTCCACTATTATTATATAAACTGAAAGAATTAACCATATTTTTTAGAATAGAAAATATTTTGAGTACTGGACTATTATTATTTTTAATTAAAATATGTTTTTATATTTTTTTAAAGTCAAAGTTTAAATTTTATGGGGTTTATATTTTATAGTGACTATTTTAATAAATTTAATGGGACTAATTAAAAAATTAAAATATTTTTTTCTTTTATTTTTTATTTTTATTTTTTTTGCCAGTGGGGGCTCAAGCCCCCACTGGTCATGTGCTGCATCCGCCTCTGGCAACAGAGATGGTTGAAGGTTGCCAAAGTTTCGAGAGGATAGAGGCAGTGGATGTTGGTGGTTGGTCAGCATGGTGGTGGATTGGAGATGGAGGGTCTGCATGGGAGTGGTTTGGAGAGATATGAGTTGGTTGTGTGGATGGATTGAGGACATTTTGCCGCTTGAGCGGTTTGATTCGCGGTGGCCCTTTGTTTTATAACACCCCATTCGTAATTATCTTTAATTCATAATTCTTACAAATTTACAATCGTAGTACTTTTTTATTCATTTATTTAATCTAGCTTTAAATTTTTTAAAAATATGCAGGTTATTTGTTTATATATTAGAGGGTACCTTAGCATTGTATTCTTTAGTGAACATCGCAAAGAAATGCTTCGTTACACATACAATCATCGGGTACTTAAAAATTAAATTATTGATTATCGTAACAGGTTTAAATTCTCATGCACATTGAATAATTTTGAATTGCTATATTATGTGCATTGTATAAACAGAACGAAGATGGGGGATGGGGATTACACCTTGAGGGGCACCGCACAATGTTTGGTACTGTTTTTAACTACATTTGCATGCGTTTTACTGGGAGAAGGACCCAACGGCGGCGAGAACAACGCTTGTGCAAGAGCTCGAAAATGGATTCTTGATTGCGGTGGAGCAATGGGCGTAACATCTTGGGGAAAGACTTGGCTTTCAGTATGATCCATCATTCTTCTTGTTAAATCTTTCACACATATGTATTTATACCAAATATAGTTTTAATCTCGTCAAATCTTGATCAACCACAAACATTTTTCTAACGATTTGTTTTTTTTCCCCCTCTTTCTGTAGATTCTTGGTGTATATGAATGGTCTGGATGCAAACCAAGGCCGCCAGAGTTTTGGAAATTTACTTCTTTTTTCCCATAAATCCAAGTAATTAGCACATGTATTTTGCATTATTATCAATTGCTTCGTGATAAGCACATACTTACACAGGCAAACATATGGTTTTGAGGATGTCGGTGTTATTTATTTTCTTTTTTTTTGTTTAAACTATGAGGTGGTCTTGAGTGGGTCCCAACTGTGGGAGACACCTTTAAGCCCGTACCACAATCCAGACTAATCTTCGTTCGCACCGAGTTGGCCCGTAAGGGATAAAGCGCTGGCCAAAGCGATGACTCCATACAAGAGCGACGCTTGAACCCCTGACCTCTCTTAAGAAGTGAGAGTGCCGAACCACTCACACCAACCAACTTTGATTATGTCGATGTTATTATCTCTGTTGAGAATAGTTACTCGACTTATGATATAAGCATGAGGTAATTCTCTTAAGTTATTTAGCGTGATTTTTTCTTAAAAGGATTTTTAGTTAACCATGTGGGCTTTTATATAATATCATAACCAAATTCTGTAACTCACCTACAAATGGATAAGAGAGATGTAGAGGATATATATTTTATCCCATTTGAGCTGAAAATAATTATTAGGCTAATAGTAATATTATAAACTTGAGGCAACCCTATAGTCGAGCGAAGATCGACAAATGAGCGGATGAGTCAAGTTCAACACTCCCATTTGAAGGATTAGGCTGGGCTCGGCTTGCCACCTTTTTTAAGAAAAGGTTGAGTTTTAAATTGAAATTAAAACTATATGAAATCTTATTTAAATAACTTGCTTCTAAAAGCTAAATAATGAAAATATCAATATTTAAAGTTCAATAAAATCTTTTCGGTGTCGGAAATAATAAAATTGGAAACAAATTGATGTTATGTGGAATGAACAAAATTGTTGACGAAAAAATTTACATTTTGCATGTAGTATACAAGACTAATTATTGATGGGAAAAAATAAATACTAATGTAGGTGCAACAAACACTTTCTATATGCAAGCATAAAATGTATCAGTACAATCATGCAAACAGTTTTGTGACACTCCATATATATGTGTTTGTTGATGCAATCAATCCCTCTAAATGTATTAACTACTATAATATTACCTTAGTTTGTTAAAATTAAACATAAAAAGAAGGGTATATCAATTATCAACTAATTTGATGGGATTTTTTAAAATTTATTTTTATTAATGTGCCAGGCTTTTCTTTTTTGTTTTGGTAATTAAAATCTTAGTCCAGGCCCTTAGCCATTGGGTCACAGAGTTAGGCTGAAGCATGGAGGTCTGGGCTTGGCTGGCCTGCATTTTTTTGCCCAACTTATCTTGAGTTACTTTTTAGTATGAGCGAGGCTGTGAACTTCAATGGAGAAGACTCTCAATTTTTTATGTAACTGTTGGACATGAATTATGAACTAAGCTCACGTGCTTTTGTATCAAAACAATTGCGGAAATTCGATCCATTAATGTTAAGTTATAAGATTTATTTATTTTCCCAACAATGCAGGATCAATGTTTTGCTACTGCCGGTTGACATATATGCCTATGTCATATTTGTATGGGAAAAAAGATTTGTTGGTCCGATAACACCACTAATTTTACAATTAAGAGAAGATATTTACACTCAACCTTACAACGAGATTAATTGGAGTAAATTGCGACATTACTGTGCAAAGGTTTGGTCAATTAAATTACTCCTTCAAAAGATAGAATAAAATAAGGCATATTGAGAGACTTTATTTAATTGAATGACAATTGTGAAAAAAATTTCTTACAGGAGGATGTCTTCTTTCCCCATACTCCAGTACAGAACTTGCTCTGGGATTACCCTTTATTATGTAGTTGAGCCCGTTTTCAATCGTTGGCCCTTCAAGAAATTGAGAGATAAGTCTCTCAAAGTAGCTATCAAGCACATTAATTATGAAGATGAGGCTAGTCGGTACATCACCATTGGATGTGTTGAAAAGGTGGCAATCAATTAATTTGGATGATGTTTTATTAAATTATGTTTTTTTTTTCTTTTTTAAGATCATAAAAAAATACTTATTTTTAGACTAATATATATGCTTATTGATATTTGAACTGCCATTAAATATGCTCTCTTGTTGGGTTGACGATCCTAATAATGATTATTTCAAGAAGCATCTTGCTCGGATCAGCGAATACTTCTGGGTTGGAGAAGATGGAATGAGAGTGCAGGTTTATAATTATTTGTGAACGAATATATATATATATATTAATCAAATACGTTTCACACACTCTAATCCTACCCCCTGCCTGTGTACAAGCATAAATTAAAGAAATCCTCCCTCTCCTTAATACAAAATAGGACAATTGTTAGAGTGCAATTTATGCACTAGTTTTGCATTGTTTACTTCCCTTAATATCGATGTTTTGCACTTAATAATAGTGATTTACTTTTGTAGGTGCAATTCTATTGATTGGTGATAAAATTGAGCTACAAGATGATGTTTAGGGATGATTGTTCCCTTGGAGAAATTATGAGCGGCAGAAGAACTTTGTTGATAAGGCGTGGGCGCGTGCTGTCAATTGCGGACCTGCAGTTTTTAGTTTAACGTGTTTTATATTTTTGGCTATTTTTGTAATTACGAATTTAATATTTCAGATATTAGATTTTATTTTAAATAGAATTCTAAAAGAGAAGAGAGAGAGAGTATTTAAGGGAGGAATCTATTGTGAAAAGAGGGGATTTTTGGATTGGAGACAAAGAAACCCTAGATCTAATTTTTCTCTTCTCTCTATGAAGAACTAAACCTATATTTCTGGTTGAAGGATAATGAAGCTTTAATTCATCACTACTGTGAGATCTTTCTTATGCTATAATTGTTTTATTACTTTTTGGGTATTTGTTTATTCTCTGAATTAGTTCCATGATTATGTTTGTTAATTAGGTAATTGGCCACTATTTAATTATCAACTTAATCTATTGTCAATTAAAGGATTCATCGTATGAAGAATTTAATGTTTGTGACAAATAACATAGCAGAGAGTTGTGTTGTGAGAATAAACAATCTAATTTAAATGAATCATCATATGTGTTGATTAGGATTTGGGTCTCTCTGGTTTTTCAAATTGATTAAATCCTATGATCGTATCTAGGGTTGTCTATTGATTAGGAAATATCCAACGGTCGCATTATCGACTAGTTAATGAGAGATTGGCTATTAGAGGATCTCAATAGCTATAACCGGTCTATTCATAAGTAATAATAATCTATATTTGAATCAATGATCAGTAGTCGAATCAAGCTGAGTTAATTCCTTTAACCAGAGCTTTCTCCAATTTGAATTACAACTTTAATTTGCATTCTTGTTATTTTAATTTGATTTTTATTATTGTCAAAATTCCCCCATTTTACGTTTTACGTTTTAAAAGGATTTAAATAATTACCGATCTCTGTGGACACGACCCTGCTCAATCACTACACACAATTTATTTAGAGTAGGAATTTATTTTTGTTGGCTTCGACAACCATCAACAATCTTTTCACCTCTTGATTTTACAGCAAGGGACAAACCAAACCTATATATAAATTCAGAGTATATGTTAAAAAAAAATCTGACCATGACCCTAGATTGCGGAAGGTGCACCAATATGGTTATAATTTGATGTCATTAGATTTTTATCTTGTGGCAATGTAGGATAACTTGTTCATTTTTATATTTATTCTCTATTATGGATAGTTGCACATTCTATAATATTAATTCAGACTAAACTATAATAATTAGTTATAATTTAATTAAAAAAGACATAGTTATGTAGATGCAACTCATGAAGTTAGTATTTTCTATTGCACGGAAGTTCGCTACTGAAATTTTTCACTATTTTTATTTTTGGTTATATGCAGAGTTTCGGTAGTCAAACATGGGATTGTGCTCTTGCCGTCCAAGCTTTACTTGCTTGCAATCTAACTGATGAAATTGGTCCAATACTTATGAAAGCACATGACTTCCTGAAAAATTCTCAGGTTAAATTGCTTTTTTAATTTATTTAGATTGATGCTTGCATGGTCCGGCAAAGTTTGAACAAATATTGCCCGGTCAAGGCAAAATTCAAGATGACATATGTTTTGTCGATATAGGGTGCTTTTTCAATCTTAGAATAATTCCATAATAGAAAAGTATCTGGGATAACATCTAAATTTCTATCTTAAACTATATTTAAGATATATATATTCATTCTTAATGAATTATAATATAAATATCGATTTTCCTAAAATTAGGAAATTTAACTTCTCATTTTCTAGTAACTCCTTTTTCATTTCTATTTGGTGTGTGACCTTTTAGGTTGTTTGTTATAAGATAGTAGAACTATTTTAATGATAACTCTTTATTCATTAAATGATGCTAAAGTCTTTAGTCATCAAATAGAACTTTTCTAATGACCTTAAGATGCATTGCTAATACGCTTTACCAATATTAATCTTAAGGTTTCTACAAGTCATGAGTGACACCTAACAGTATTTCACAACCATTCAAATAACAAGAATTGTTGGATCTATAAAACTTATTCCATCGTATCTCTATGTCTTGGTCTCTTCATCATCCATGTCCAGAGAAGAGCACGACTTATGGTTTATTATGTTAAGCACTTATGCTTTATCTCAAAATAAATCTAAATGAACTTGGCATGAAAATATAATTTGAACTCCTTCAAACATATTTCACCTTGGCCAAGGATTTCTCATGCCAATTCATATTATCTCACAGGGACATCCTTTTTGTATATTACAAAGTGATAAATTCCATATTGGCCATACACTTGTCTCCATACATAACCAACCATGACAGCTATTGCTAGATCTCTTCCTTGATTAGGAATCAATCATTATGCTTTCACATATCAGAGATGTCTATGTATAAAACATCTGTTATGCCTCAGGTCTAAAGACCATTACTAAACATAGTGTCTATCACAATGTATAATAAGCCATTAACACTCAAAACCATATGGCTTACTATATTTGGTCAAGTTCAGTAAACTCGTTCTCTCAACAAGTACCTATGTGTTTGACTTGACATCTCATGTCAATGATATGAAACTCACCATCCATTTTAGTATCACATACCATAAGGAGTCATAACACATACTAGTGTTTATAGGAATTTATAATGTCTAATCATAAATCCACCACTAGGAACTATTTTAGAAGTATAGTACAAAGGATGCACGTTTCATATTCTCGACAAACTCGAGAATGTGTTCCTTAACTATTTTACTTCTTGAACTATATTCATTAAATTAATTTATGAATGTTGATAACTTTTCCATTTTATAAATATCAAAATGCTATTCAAATACAATAATTCCCTAAAGAAACAAACACTATTCGATTGGCCTTTAGGGCATATTACTAACAAAATCTTCCTTCACCGGTTGTATGTACACTCATTTTAGTAGAATTATAACAACCGTGTAATATGTATCTATGGCATGATTTTATTGGATTGTACCTACAAGTAAAAGAGGTGGGAAAATATTAAAGAAAAAAATTTTATTGCTTTGGTCGAAATTAGTCATATTTTAAAATCCATTTAAAACCCTTTGTCTTGACTTTGTTGCTTCTGAAAATTTTTTATTTATCAATAGTGGATTTTAACTTCACTAGGGATATAATAATATAAAAAAATTGAAGGTCAACAAAAAGAGTGTGGCTATTTGAAGCAAAAAAAAAATTATTTTGACACCCATTTTCTTAGCACACCCTACAATATGATTTACATTTTAAAATTTTACTCTATAAACCAATCAATATCCCAAAATTAACTCTAAATTACAACTTCATATTCCAACTTGTTTTCTTTTCAAACCCTCCAAAATTAAACTCAATTTTCTTTTTTTTAATCATTCTTGATTAATCATAAACAAATTAATAGGAAAATTTTTCGAGAGAAGCACTGATCGAATATGAACTAAAAACGTCAAATTCCCAAAGTGGTTAGAAAGCGATTCAAATTAAAGTTTGATTCATGTAGTAAGATTAATTCAACTGAAAATCCTCTACTTGATGCTTTGTTTGTTAATCTTCCATAATCCATTGAACTTCTGCAAAACAATTCATCTAGTATATAAATTTATTAACGAGCCATTGGACTTCTTCGAAAAATGGATATTCATGCAAAATAAAACTAAAATACAATGAAAACATGTCATTTACTCTCTAAGTAATAATGATTTAAGTCTAAAAGTACAATCATAACTCTCATTTCATAGAGTTATCACTCATTCTTTATTCTGATTCTAGCCAATTCTAAATCCAATCCATTTGAATTCTATCCCATTCCGATTATCGATTAGTAAACACACCGTAGATGATGTTTATATATGAAAATAAAATGAATAGTAGAGATGTCCGAAAGACATACTATTCCTCGCATGAAAATTCCTCATCCCTAAAGTTATTAGAGAATGATTGTCAAAATAGAAAATGAGATGGAGAAAGAGAAAAAAACCTTCCCATGACCTCATCCTCATTCTACCTTATCATTGTCCCTATCTCAATTTTTTTAATCATTTTCCTATATTTTTCTTATTGCTTGAACCAAATATCATTTTTTTTATAAATAAACTTAAAAAATATGAATTTTTTTATTAAATAAAGGAAAGTTAAACAAAATTTAGGGTTAGACATAATGGACCTTACTCCTTAACAAAAATATAAAGCCAAGACAAACAACATAGACGTACAAATAAAAGTAACATGTAAAGAGACTCTGTACTTTGGAAATCTATTGACATCTCTAAAAATAAGGTTTACTATAGGAGGAGAAGAATCCCACAAAATGAGAGAAGAAATAATATTGACTTAAATATTTTATTAAATAAAGGAAAGTTAAACAAAATTCAGGGTTAGACATAATGGACCTTACTCCTTAACAAAAATATAAAGCCAAGACAAACAACAACAAAGACATACAAATAAAAGTAACATGTAAAGAGACTCTGTACTTTGGAAATCTATTGACGTCTATAAAAATAAGGCTTACTATAGAAGGAGGAGAAGAATCCTACAAAATGAGAGAAGAATTAATCCCAAGCTCGAACCAACATCACTTGATTATCATCATAAATATAAGTCAATATTATTTCTTTGAAATCCAATATAAACCAAAATAACAATTTCAACATGAGAATAGTAACTTCATAAGCTATTGGTACTGTTTTTGTTACTGTTCACAGGTGTTGTTCATTCGATAGTGACCATAAATTTAAATGGAAGTTTAAAAGGAAAACAAGAAATAGTTAAGGCATGCAATAGCACTATCCATAAAACCAAATTCCATGCCTAAAGAATCAATTTCTCAGTGCAAGAAGGACAAAAAAAGTTTAATCTCTAAGGTATAATGAATGCAATCGTGAAGTTACACTGCAACACAATAGTCTAGAACAATAGAACGAAAATGATAATGAAGGAAAGAGAGGAGAGAGGCAAGTTTTTAGATATCAATTGTGTGATATAACTAGCTTTTTAAATAGACACAAGCCCTAGCCCATTTTCCTCTTTTAATTTGTATTATAATTATATAAGGATTTCAAATAAATCCCAATTTAATTAAGAATTGAATTGAAATATAATTCAAATTAAAATAAATAAAATTAAAACAAGGGCCAAAACCATAAAAAGAGGCTAAGGCTGCGAACATACACATCACCTTGTAGGGAGGGGGCAGGTCCCTCTTGCACTTGAGTTATTGGCCGTGAGTGCCCAGTTAATAGATTCTCAGAACTAGGGTTGGCAATGGGATAGGATGGGACGGGACGGGATTTGTCAATCCCAGTCCTGTCCCGTATATTGAATTGGGACTAAAAGAAGTCCCAATCCCGTCCCTTTATTTTTTTTGGAATAAAAATTTATCCCAATCCTGTCTCATTAAATATCTCGTCCCATCCCATTATCCCGAATAGTCCCGAATGTAAATAAATAAATTTTAATTTTTTCTTTTAAGGATCATCATAAATCAATATATAGCAAATAAAGAAACAAAAAATTCAAAGCTCCGAAGCTAATCCAAATCAATCTAAGTTCCAAAGTTCAAGCAAAAGTTAAAAATTAACATAATCTTTCAAAAGTTGACTTCAATTCCAGTTCCCACTTAATTAGACAAGAAAACTTCATACTCTAACCACACTTTCAAGACCGCACTTTTAAATTTCTATATAAACCTACATGAATTTAATAAAGAGAGGTTAGAGTAAGACTAATATTTTGATAATTACATAATAATTAATCATTAATGTTCAAAATTATTAATAAAATCGGTTACCTCTTCAATCTCTGTATCAACTTTTTCTTCATCTGCAAATGTAGGAATTTCACTAGAAGTTGTATGCCCATTGTCTTAGAAAACAAAAAAAAAATAATAATTAAAAACTAGAAAAGAAAATAAAAAAGTTTGAAGATTTAAAATATGCATAAATTACAATAAAATAAATTACCTCTTGTGTAAGCATTCAACCAACTTTGAGTGCACATCAATGCCTCCACTGTTTGTGAGTGTAGTCTATTACGATGTGGGCTAACTACTCTACCACTTGTGCTAAAAGCTGACTCGGAAGCAACTGTTGACACTGGGATTGCTAGTATATCCCCAGCAATAGTAGATAACAAAGGATATTGTATTGCATTTATTTTCCACCACCCCAAAATATCAAAATTTTTGTCCTTGGTAATCAAGACGTATTCACCTAAATATGACTCAAGCTCAGTCTTACGGTTCTCAACCATATTGGCTTTCAAAAAATCATCATACCTACTTGAAAGTTGTTCCTCAACATGGGACATAACGACTGAGGACTCTCCTATACTAGAACTAAAAGCACCCGCGCTAAAACCGCTTATAGATAATTTGGCCTTAAATTCATACTCCTTTATTAATTCCTTAAAAAGCATCTGAACTCTCTCAATATGAATATTTGATTCATCACCATATAACAATGGAAAGTAGAACTCAATCAATTTCATTTTATATCTAGGATCCAACACTGTTGCCACGGTTAATAGCCCATTAACATCTTTCCAATATTTTTCAAATTTGTCAATCATGTTAATTGCCATTTGTCTAACTTCATCATGCTCACATGTAAGCCAACTACCTAATGATAATCTAATCTCACAAATATGAATGAAAAACAAATTGGATGTGGGGTACTTAGTTCCAGAAAATACCTCAGTCATATTATAAAACGATTTCAAATTATTTGACAATATACGAGCTAACTCCCATTCACTTTCACTTGGCAAACACCTATATTGTGCCTCCAATTGATGCAATCTATAAAAGACATTTTTATACTCCAGGGCAACAGAAATCATGAGATAAGTAGAGTTCCATCTAGTGATGCAATCAAGAACTAACTCCTTACTACATGGAATATTCAACCTACGAGAAATCTCTTTAAATTTTTCCCTTCTTTGAGGGGTAACTGTCCAAAATGCAACACTAGCACGAATTTTAGCAACACCCTCACTAATAACACTTAACCCCTCTTTGACAATCAAGTTTAAAATGTGAGCAGTACATCGCATATGAAACAACTTGCCACCCATAAGTAAATCATTTTTATCAAGTTTATCTAGTAGAAGTTGAATAATTCGATCATTAGTAGTGCAATTATCAACAGTTAATGCAGATATCTTACGCTCAAGATTAAGATCCATTAAACATCTCAATAGTACATCACAAAGTACTTGAGAAGTATGTCGAGCTTGCACATGAATAAACCTACATAGAAAAAATACAATTAATTACAAATATATTCAATAAATAAATATAATGCACTAAATATTTCAATGTTAATTAGAATTAAACATAGTACCTCAAAATTTGACTCCGTAAGGTCCAAGAATCATCAATAAAGTGTGCCGTAATAGCCATGTACCCTTTTGTTTGGGAGCTACAAGTCCACATGTCGGTTGTGATTGCAACTTTACTACTGTTACTCTCTATTAAACTCACAACCTGAGCCTTTTCCATCTCATATAGCTCCATAATATCACTTTTTATAGTATTGCGAGATATGTTTTTCCACATTGGGTTTAAAGAAGACAATACTTTTCTAAACCATTCATGCTCAACGCAACTTAATGGGTACTCATGCATAATGATCATACGTGCAATAAATCCCCTAGTGACATCAGGATCAAAAGAATAAGTCTCTACCTTCACATTTCCCTGATCATCCTCAACTGTTTTTAACTTCTTTGAATAATGTGTTATCTCAATTTGATTACACCGAGGGCATATTTTGATGTGATCGTTCAAGTGTCTTGTTCCATCTCTAGGACCTCCAACATAGTCTTTACTGCAGTGCTTACAAAAGGCTCTTATTTTTCCATTTTTTATCCTTCTTTCAAAATGTTTCCAGACCACTGATCTTAATCTTGATGTTAAATCATTGTCTTTGGCGTTTTCTTCAACAACATGCACATCATCGTTGTCTAAACTCTCATTGTCCACTACTGGAGGAGAAGCCATCCTTTAAAGCAAAAAGAAAACAACAATCCACAACTCAAATAAATGAATTAAATATAAATTAACCTTTTACAAACATCAAACCATATAAAACAAAAGTAATAATAATATGGGACCACAAGAACCTTTATTTTAAAACTCAATACTACTTAAACAAATATAATAATCATTATAATATAACAACTTCAATAGTTCAACTAGATTGCCGTATATAATATAATAATATTTAAAAAATATCAATTATATGGAAAGAGTACAAAACTGTGAACAATAAAAACAAAAAAAGCCAAATTATGAATGTTAACTTACGGTGTAGAGGCTGAAAAGCGAGAATTTTGTGGATGAATTGCTAACAGAGACGCAGTGGGCAAGTCGTGGGTGGCTGCTTGGGAACTTTTGTGGCGGAGTAAAATTTTTTGTGGTAAGGGCAAGGGGCGTTGGGCGGTCAACACTTATGGTGCAGTGTTAATTTAGGAAATTGGTTGAGTTTTGAAGGGTAATTATTGCTATAAATTATTAATTTTATTTGTGGCTTTTTCACTTTTTATTTTAAATTATAATATTAACGGGATATACAGGACAGGACGGGATTTTATAATTAGTCCTCCTCCCGTCCCATAAATAAAAGCGGGATTTATTTTTATCCTTATCCCATCCCATTTCAATTTGGGATGAAAAAATATGTCCCAATCCCATCCTAAACGGGACGGGATCCCGCAGGATCCCATCCCAACGGGAAAAATTGCCATCCCTACTCAGAACAGACTCCTCTCGTGGGTTGGGTTTTGTGTGTGCGGGCCTTCTCTTATGGGCGCTTTGATAACTATATGAAATGAGAGTTATCATGACACTTTTAGGCTTAAATCAGTATTACTTAGAGAGTAAATGACATGTTTTTATTGCATTTTAGTTATATTTTTGCATGGATATCCATTTTAGTTTATTTTTAATAATTTACGTTGTTTTATAATAATTTATTTGCTTAGATCGTATGCATAATTGTAGGTGACCGAAAACTCAAATTTCAAGGGAGGAATGCTGCTACAATAGGCTTTCAAAGATAAGGATAGAACATGGTTATATAAGAACTGAAACAAGTCTGGAACATTGCAGGTGTTGAAGCCATTGTTGTAGCACTGTTGCTGTAGTAATTCTGGAGCATTGACCGAGAAGATTTCGTGCGAGATACTTAGAAGATTGCGATATGGAGTTTCCTAAAATGGAAGATCCGCGCCCTAAACTTTTGGTTGCCTTAATTCTGAGCTATAAAAGGAGCACACACACAAAGAAAAAAAGTGAGTCATCACCCAAGGAGAAAAACCGCAAAGAAATAAAAGAAAAACATAATTGAAGAGAGAGATTGAGGGTTGCACCAGAGGAGAAAACGTAGAGATCCATTCAAAATCAATTCTTCTTGTTCTTTTCTTGTTTTCTATTTATTCATGGGGATGTATTTGATGACTAAAACTCTTTTATTTATTTTTCTTTTGCAAATCATGAACTGAATTTGATTGTTGTTGAGTGATAAACGATCTTAATGGATGCTTGACTGATATATGCGTGTTGCTCGATGTTTGTTGTAGTAGTTTGTCTTAATTGTATTTATTTTAATTCCCTATTTCGGTTGATCACCCATTTAGTGAAAACTAGCTAAGAAGGAGCCTGAAACAATCTGACTTAGTGGAACAAATTAAGACAATACTTGGTTTTAGATTGGGTTTTCCAAGTTGAGTTAATCTCATTTGAATAGGGCCATGCTTGATTTAAGATTAGTGAAGAACTAGACATAAGGATTCACTTTGTAGGGTAATTGGAACATAGAATGCATAATGCTATATCTAATGTTAGCATAACAACTGATCATTGTTAGAGATATAAGATATCCAACAGGCAACAACTGAGGACGCATGAAGGATTCTACCCAGTGTTATTTTAAATGTTGTAGGAATAGGTTCTTAATTAGAAAAATAGTCAAAACCATTAAGTGAGTTTAATCACTCAACTACTCTTTTCTTACTTATTGAATCTTCGTGTTTGATTTAAGATTTCTTTTATTGCATTTTTAATTTAGTTAGTTTATTTAATTATTTTATTTTAATTTAATCTAAACTGCATTTTCAGAATTGCTGAAGTAAATCCAATAACATCAATCTCTATGGAGACGATCTTGAATACTCATCATTATATTACTTGTTGTGTATACTTGCACATCAACACCCATAGCATTAGAATTTACACACCAGGCTTGCTGCCACACTATATTTAGTTTCCATAAATAAACCAACTTATGCTCTCTTCTCAAAGCAATGTTGGATATTGTTATTTTTAAAAACTAACTCAAATCTCTAACAATCCCCCCACATATTTTAAAATACTCAATTTCTTTCATCTTCATCATAGTCTCTAGAGTTTAATGCATATGAACTAGTGGCTTTTAGGCTAACCAGCCATTGAACAACTAACCGTGTCTCATAAGAACTTGGTGAAACTTGAGAGCTTCTTTGAACTAATATTCATTTTGTGTTAGGCAGCTGACTAGATGCTCGCACTATACTCTCTCAGTGTTCTATTGTTTAAATAAATAAATTGATAGTGCCACAAGCCAGCAAGTGACTTGTATTACCCTTATGAACCTACTTCATGGGATCTGCAATCACATAAGTAAGGTTATCATCACTCTTATCTTTCGTTATAGATAGAAGTCTCATCCCCCTCCACATAATTACCACTAACATTATGTTTAGTAATTTAGTTAGAGAATTGGACAAATTTAACTTTGACATCACAAATCTAGGCTCACAACCACATATTTTAGCAGTTGCTCAAGAATATTATATCTTAGATCAATTTATCTGCTTTTCCCATCATATTTCTTATCTATTTACTTGGTAATAGTAGCCTGGCAATCACAATATAATCACACAAAAATATAAAGATAACTATTAATGGGAATATTTGTTGAAAGGTTTCCTAACCACTCAGCCCCAATACATGCTTTCTGTAAAGCAAAGAGCTCAAACATCATAGTAAAATGAGCTAAATACAGTTGTTTGGAAGATTTCTAGGTCACAACTCCTCCACTAAGTGTAAATATATAACCACTAGCAGATTTGATTTCATTATATCTTGAAATTGAGTTTGTGTCACTATACCCGTCTAGCACAAATAGAGAGTTATTATCATAAAGTCTAGAATCAGTAGTGCTTCTCAAATATTTTTCAAACTTTTCTATGGCAATTAAATGGCCATTACTAGGATCTTGAGAATAACTATACAACCTGCAATGTCAAGCTTGTACTATTGATCAAGTACGTCATACTACCAATGATTTGGCATTTATCAATTGATCAATAATTTAAAAAAGAGTATAGACATCCACCAAATGTTTTCTCAATACTAAACCTATCCTTAACCCATAATGGATTTAAATTTAAAATACTAGACCTAAACATATTTAAAATACTAGACTTGAACATAACATGTAAAATTACCTGGAGCAAGCAAGTTTCTAGGAGTGAATTTGGGTGTATTTATGAATTTCCAGGTAATTTTACCATCCCTAATTAGTAATGCAAAATGAAAAATGTAAAATGTTTCTACCTAAATGAAAATCTTATTAATCAAATTTTTATTATTTTATTTATTATTTAATACTCTCTTAAAAAAAATCTTACTGAAAATAAAAATACTCTCATTAAGACATTTCTTTGGAGCCTAGTTGCTCTCCTCAACCACCATACATGCACAGTCACATTATATGCTCACCAGCCACTATGCAGTTGTCTTCGCCGTCTTCATTCCATATGAATTAGCCACTAGCCATCATCATTTCATACATTTTGTGTTCACAAATTCTTATAAGTGGACATTGTATCATTTCATAATGCTTTCTTAGCTGCCAAACAACTTTTTTTTTTAAAAAACAAAACTTCGGATGTTTTTGGAGGTTGATTTATGCTCTTTCACTTAAGCGTATAATCTAATTTTGAATTTTATTTTTTCTATGAATGATATTATCATTATCATATCATTGGTTGCTTTTCAGAGTCAATGACAAAAATTAATCTTTTTACAACATTTTTTGATGCCGTAGGGAGCAACATATTATATAATAACATTTCAAAGAATTCTGTAATTTACTTCTTCTTTTAAATTAAAATGTTTTTGATTCGATGCTGTAAACATTATAGTTAAACTTCAAATCAGTCAAGTATTGATTTTAGTCCCCCATGATCCATCTTAAGTGTTGTGTTAAATTTTAATATACTCGCAAGCGCACGAATTTAGAAATAGAATAGTGGTAACGAGGTCGAACCCACAAGGATTCTTATAAATTGAAAAGTCTAATTTAAATCTAAAATTAATATTAATTCTAACCTTAGTTGAGAAATTTGAATTTTTAAGCGAAATTAAACTAATTAAACTAAGAAAACAATTACGTAAAGGAGAATTTAATAAGATAAAAATTACTAAGGTTTCAGAATCCACCACTATTCAACTAGTAATTATCTAAATATTAATTAATCTCTAATTTTAGAGTGACAACTCGAATTCAATCTATGTCATCTCATGGATACAACAATTAAGCCCAAGTATTTAAATTTAATATAGGTTCTTTTTCTGCTTAATAGTATGATGTCTAAGCTGCTTAATAGTATGATATTTAAGAATCACATGTAAACATATTGAATAATAAAGAGTCAAAATTTTCTTAAGCACTATGTGTAAACAATTTAATGAAAGACATAGAATCAAAGATAATCATGTATAAACTTTATAGATCCAAGTATAGATTTAATCGAATATTAATCTTAACAATCAATAATGTATGTCAGAATTGATGAAAAGATTTTAATAACATCCAACTAATTATGTGAAACAAAAACTATAATCATTAAAGCACGCATATAGAGAATTAATTAAATAAGGGTTATTATCATTTTACTACTTTAAAAATTGTTAAATATTAAATGACTACAACAAGTATTTTCTCATATCATTTTCCTACTATATCTTTATAAAAATATTATTTTACTACTTTTCTGTTACAATCATTAGTTGACCCATTAGTTGACCAGTTAGTTGACTAACAAAATACCAATTTTACCCTTCATGATTACAAAAACTAATAAGACAAATTTATAATCCATATATCATAATTCTAGCAAAAAGAATTATGTTGGTATTTTATATCCATTTTAATAAATATATTACAAATTTATTTTGTAAATAAGTTTCAAGTGTTTTTTAATCATGAAGGGTGAAATTGGTATTTTGTTAGTTAACTAACTGGTCAACTAACGATTATAATGAAAAAGTAGTAAAATGATATTTTTATAAAGATGTAGTAGGAAAATGATAGGAGAAAATATTTGTTGTAGTTATTTGATATTTGATAATTTTTGAAGTAGTGAAATGATAATAACCCATTAAATAAAAAGATAATTATTTCATTGAATAAAATTTCATCCTTAACCTCAGTATAAGAAAATTAGCTAAACATACTTGAATTTGGACTAACAAATAAAATAAAATCAACTATCGAGAAGTCGAACGTTGCTGCTGCCGCCGCTCCTCTTCAAAGCTGAATACTCCCTCCCTCTTTCTCCTTTAGTGGTTCCTCCTTTTATAATGATAGTTGACCGAATTCTTCTCCAATTATGATTGCTAGGAAACCACCTCCTTTAAGCCAATATTGACTCTCACACGCCAAATCCCTTGTATATTATTTCCTTATTAAAATTGGAAAGCTAGCCACACGTTTGACTTCAAAAGAAAAAGGCTAATTAATGATGGAAAATGCTAAGTAGCGAGAGGGACGAGAGAAGGACGACAGAAATGGCAATTTTTCCTGTCGTTTCTCCTCTCGTTTTCTCTCACTCTTTAAACATAAAAAAAAAATAAAAGAAATGATCAAATGAATAAACAAATGGCGTTGGAATGCTTTGCTCCCTCTTTCACTTTTTTACTTCCCCCACGATTTCACTTTCCTCTCTCCTTGACTTTTTCACTTTCCCCCACATGAAACTTTCCTCTCTCTTTCACTTTCATTTTCCTCCATTTTCGTCAGTTCTCACGCAGCTTCACTTTCAGGCTTCTTCTCACGCAGCTTCACGACCTCCTCCCTCTTCCCTTCTCTCGGCTCTCTCGGCAAAAATTAAATGAGCAGTGGCTTTTTTCAGCTTGTTCTTTTTGTTTTAATTTTTTGTTGTGTGAAAGATCTGGCGTAGAATTTAAGTGTATTGTGGAAGTTAAGTTCTTTTTGTTTTAATTTTTTGTTATGTGAAAGATCTGGCGTGAAATTTAAGTGTATTGTGGAAGTTAAGTTGTTTTTTTTTGGTGTTGTTGCTGGATCTTGTTGTAATTTAAGCTTCTGGAATTTAAACAATGTAAATTTTGTTGCGGGTTATGTTATGAATTTTGTTTTATTTAAACTTTGGTGTTTATGTTGTGAATTTTGTTGTGGGTTATGTTATGGTATGCAGAATTTATTTCAATACTATTTATTTTAGAAATTTTGGTGGGTCTCGTTGGAACCTCCGATTTTGTTGCGGGTTATGTTATGAATTATGCAGAATGTAATGAAGACACCAATCGCCGCAATTGAAGTTTGATTTATATTTGTTTCGATTATTTTCATTATTATTTCAGTTAGATTTATCTTTGAACTGTCAGAATTGAGATTTAAGTTAGAAAAAGTGGCAAATTAAAAAATCATTTCAAATGTTCGGTTATTGTGTTGTTTTTTTTGTTGGAATTAAGATTTTGGTAAATATTACTATTATACAAATTATCCACAAACCAGAGGAGATAAAGAATATAAAACTAAAGAGACTCCATTTAGCAACGCCACTTGCGAACAAATGAAGTCTTGCCATGAAATAAGAATTAGTAGCCAAAAGAAAGATGATCAAGACTCTACATCCTGTTCCACATACATAATTGCAAGCTACCATTAACGAGAAATAATTTTTATGTGTGTGTATACTCTATATACTATGAACTGAATGCATGCACGGAACAAACTCGAAAGAAAAATGTTCAATCAAAACAGAGGGCTGCTTGACTGCAAATTTGAAATTATATCCAAGAAGAACGTATGCAGAAACAAAAATAAAACATAACTTACAAAATCTGACTTGACAACAGCTAAAACTTTAGGTGAAAAGTGAATTTTACATTCATATTGATTAAAAAGCACTAGCCCGAGAACTTTAGCCGTGAGGGATCTGGAAGCGTGAGTCACGCCGGAAGGAAGCCGTGAGGGATCTGGAAGCGTGGGGCACACCGGAATCCGTGACGGGGCTTCTGGAAGCGTGAGGGAGAGAAGCTGGTGAGGGGTGAGGGAGAGAGGAAAGTGAGGGAGAGAGAGGAAGAGTGAGGGCTGGAGACAAAATGTTAAAAATTTCCTCTGCACGAAGTGATAAAAGCAGTGTTTCTTTATTATTTTTTATTCATTCTTTAGCGAGAGGAACGAGAAGCGAAACGACAGGAGAGAATGCCGTTTCTCTCGTCATTCTCTCGTTCCTCTCGCTACCTAGCAGCACTAATTAATGATTTCTTCCTTTAATGCCCAGCACATGCATTCCAAATTGCTAAATAAAATCTTTCTTTAATTATCTTAAGCTCATGCGGAAGCTTTGGAACATAATCTTTAATTCTTCAATTCTTTCCTCTTATGGATCTTTTATGCACTTTTTGTTCGTAATTTTAAATTAATTCCCTATTTAGTAAAACAATTCAATTAATTAAAAATAAAAAATAAAAATAACTAACAAATATATAATCAAGGGTAAAATATGTATATAAATTATGCTCATCATTAAGCCTCATGATCTCTAACAAGTGCATGAAAAAATTGATCATGATGATTTTGATCGGAGAAAAAAATATCTAGCCGCTGTAAGCAAAGAAATCAAAATCAAACAAACACTTTGACACATGGGATTTATAGTTGTTTGGCTACCAACCAGCCTACATCCACTGTGAAGATCACTGTCTTTCTGTTTACAGGATACAATAGCCATAGAACAAATCCTGGGGCCTTTTATACAAATAGAAATCAATCTAGGAAGATCCCTCGGCTGTCAGCACTTTGTTTATGGGTTTGTTAGCACAACCCAGAATCTTTCCACTCACGTAAAGACTATAATAGCCATTCGAACTTGCTAAGGGACACATGGAAGGCTCCAATCCATTCTGTTAAGTAAAATGGCAAACAACAATGTTCTATGATAAAGTGATACACGCGATACGTGACCTATATTACTTATTTATTCAACCGACATTATAGAAATGTCATACAACTTTAAGAAGCACTGCAACGGACATAACATACTTCTCTGGCTAACATATTATACACTCCATGAGAGTATAATAGTCTTGTCATATACGACTATAAAAATTAGATTTGAGCTTCACTCTTCAACAATTATCTTAAAATTATTGTTTGTGTTTAAGGTGGTTTTTTCTCAAAAAAATAAATTTAATTATCTAATTGTTTATTAAGTATAAATTATTTTGTTTTCTATATTGTTCAAGTTGAAATTTGTCTTTCAAATCATGGTATACGTTTATTTGAATCTACTAGTGCATGCAAATGTAAGTACAGGAATGTCAGATTATAAACTTTATCTAATTCATTTGAGGCCCAAATCATGATTTGTCATTGATATCCAGAAGCTTTAGATTTTGTTTTCAAAGATGTGGAGGTTAGCTTTCCACATATGGTGCAACAACGGTTTATAAATTTTTGTGTCTTTAATATTTTTTGGTTTGTGTTAACTATCTTTAATATAACTACCTCCTCATCTATTCAAGAAAGGAATCTTTTTAATTCAGAAAAATATAGCTCCAGTTCTTCAATTTTTCTTGAGAATAGTTGTTTGATTAATTAAAGTCTCCAAGAAAGTGGTATCAAAGTCAGTGATCAGTGTGCCACATAGCAGTACAGCATATCAGATCGAAGAGCTCAATGAAATGCATGCAACACCACAAAAATTAACTTGATCAAAGTTTAAACATGCCTACTGGTGTGTGCAATTTCTAATGCTATGAGTATCAATGTGTAAGTATACACAATAAGTATATATACTGATGAGTATTCAAACCCTCGTCACAGGGATTAATGTTATCAGACTTGATAACAATGAAGTTTTTAAAATGAAATTAAGATAATTTATGAAACTAAAAACTAATTAAAATAAAAATGCAATAAAGTAAATTCTCACGTCAAACATAAGGACAAAACCAATGGAAATAGAGTAGTTGAGTGAATAAACTCACTTAATATCATTGATTATTTTTCAATTACAGTACTGTTGCTACAACATCTACTATAGCATTGGGCAGAATACCTCATGCATCATCAGTTGTCGTCTGTTGGATATCTTATATCTAATGCAACCTAATAGTGACCAATTGTTATACCAACATTAAATATATTATTAAAATGATTTAGGTTCCTTTTACCCAACAAGGTGAATCTTTATTTCTATTTCATCACTAATTTTAGATCAAGCATGACCCTATTCAAATTGATATTAACTCAACTTCGGAAACCCAATTTAAAATGAAGTATTGTCTTAATCAGATCTACTAAGTCGGACTTTTTTTAGGCTCTTTCTTAACTAACATCCCTAAATGGGTGGTCAGCCAAAATAGAGAATAAAATAAATCAGTTAAGAGAAAATGCTATAACAAACATAGATCAACATGCTTATATTAGTCAAACATCCATCAAAATTGTTTATCACTCAACCACAATGAGATTTAGTTCATGTTTTGTGATAAAAATAAATAAATAAAAGAGTTTCAGCCATCAAATACATCCCTATAATGAAATAGAAAACAAGAAAATAAGAAGAACTAATTTTTATGTTATTTCTCTGATTTCTCCTTTGTCAGCCTTCAATCTCTATCTTGAATTCTGTTTTTCTTGTGTTTTTCTCTCTGATTTTGCTCCTTGGTTGACGACTCTCTTTTTCTTTGCATGTGTGCTCCTTTTATAGTTTAAAATTAGGGCAACTGGAAGCCTAGAATGCGTATCTTCCATTTTGGAAAACTTTAAATTACAATTTTCTAAGTATCTCGAACGAAATCTTCTCTGTCAATGCGACAGGATTGTTACAGCAATGGTGCTACAACAACAATGCTACAACAATGGCTTCAGCATCTACGCTGTTTTGAAATTGTTTCAATTTTTTTGTAGCCAAGTTATTTCCTTATCTTTGCAAGCCTATTGTAGCAGTATTCTTTTCTTGAAATTTGAGCTTCTGGTCACCGACAATTATGCATATGATCTAAGCACACAAATTATTCTAAATCAAACAATACTTATTAAAATAAACTAAAATGGATGTTCATGCAAAATATAATTAAAATTCAATAAAAACATGTCATTTACTCTCCAAGTATTGCTTATTCAAGTCTAAAAGTGTCATGATAATTCTCATGTCATAAAGTTATCACAATCCCAAAATTAAACCATTAATTATACTTAAGTAATGACAACAACAATAATATTGTAATTACACAATCATGCATCAAATAACTTACCTCTGTCATCAAACTTGTAAGGATTTTTCAACCCTCAGATCACACTCTTAACCATGCAACATTGACCTAGCAAGTCAGTTTTAGACTTAGGCTTATGCCTCACTCTATCCAAAGTGTGTGTGTGTCACTTTGATCAAGTTCCAGAGGTACTAAAACATCACACAGGCATTACATATAGCTCAAAGGTAAACTGTGCCACAACAGAATACTCCTCTCGTTTTTTTTTTAGTCACTTCAAATTCTCTTCAATGTATCATTGATATTTCATGTGAATGTCTATCACTTGTAATGATGACACCCAATTACTCAACCAATGTACAAATCAGAGTTGCTACAACAATAACATGTAAAAAGTTATAATATAGTCTTATCTAAAGACACTTTTAACTCAAGGCTAAACATGAGGCTCATGATCAGACTTGACTACTCAATATCTTATATATATATATATATATATATATACTACAACAATGCTCATAGCTCTTGTTGCCTTTTGACTTAAGTCTATATATGGGGTGCATACTCAACCCTGGTTACTCAGCAACTTAAGTTATTGGTGTAGAATTTATTTCATAACAAATTTCCCTCAAACTTAAGATATTTTCTACCCTTCTTGGTTTTTCTAGCTTTACTACAACACACTCATGAAACTTAACCAAAGCCCAAGTGTCAAGACAAAATTTTAACCTTCATCTATAAACTATCCCTACTTGGCAATCACAAATACTAAATAGCACTCAATTTATCTTCATTAGGTTTTCCAATCCATACACAAAGACGAAATAACAGAGCTTAACACAATACAAAACACAATACAAACACATGCAATCATAAACATATTACACTTTAACACAACCTTCTCAAACTTGAGAGGTTTTATGTCCTCACAAGTACAAGAAACAACACAAAACAAACATGCATATTCTAACAAGAAATAAATGCAAAATAATTCTAGAGGTTTGTGCCCCTTTGCGCTTACTGGATATCCTAGGAGCTAGGGAAGAAGATTTAGTTGGAGTTTGTTGTGTAGCAATTGGAGCAGGTTTTGCTGTAGCAGGTTCCTCAGCGCTGATGCTGGCAATAAGGTTTTTTATGATGCTTCTTACGTCTTCTATTCTAGCAACTTTGCTAATATCTTGCTCTCTAGCTAAATTCACATCCTCTTCCCAACCTGATTCTAATTTCTCTTCTTCTAAAATTTTCTCTTTTCTTTTGCGAGAAAGATTCGCCTTAGGGAGTTATGCCTCTTTTTCCTCCTCTTCTTTATTTCCCTCTTCTTCTTCTTCTTCTTCTTCTTCCTCTTCTGAGTCTTATGTTTCTGCTTTAGCATCCTCTGCTTCATTTTGCTCTGGCCGGTGATCTTCCTTGGACTCTCATTCCCTCTCATTTTCTGCTGCAGTATCTTTACCCTTGTCTGTTGGAGCTTCTTCCTCAGCTTCTTTAAATTTAAATTGCTGCAATAACAAGTCTGGAAAATCTTCATTCTTACTCTTCATGTACAGAGCAAATTGGTGTTTTAAGGCTTCTAAATACTGCAAGTAAGTCCACAACCTTTTATTTTCATCCATCTAGGCTTGGACATATGCTTGCATTGTCTCACTAAGTGCTTAAATCATCTTCTCAAGCCCGAGAGCCTATTCTACTTTTACTGGAGCAAGGTGTTCTAGAGTTGGTGCGTTAAGGTGCTCTGGAGTTACTACAGCCATAGTCTCTCCATCAATTCTCTCTATTGTTTGGGCTATAATGGCTCTTTCATTCTTTACCCTTTCATCACCTGCCACAAACTTCACCCCTAAAGCCTCACATATACCTCTGATTAAAAAAAGGAATACTAAGGTTGCTGATTTCTATTTTCTTTTTGTGCAGTCTCGAATCTCTTTTTTTTTATAATTTTACTGACATCTATAGATAACTCTTTTACAATGGCATAAAGGAGTACGAGTCGATCTTGTGAAACCGTATTGGTGTGGGTAGTAGGCATTAACCTAAATTTTAAGAATTTAAGCCAAACCTTGGCTACGGGTTTCAAATCGATTCTGTTAACTACCCGTCCTTCTTCATTCATCCACTCACTACCGGGGACAATTAATGTTTTGAAAACTTCCCCATATTTCTTGACGGTCATATTTACAGCAAATTGGGTATATTCACATTCAATAGCAGTGGGTAAATTATAAAAGGCATTAATAACCTTATAGTTTAAATGGACTTGGACTTGCCTTACGAAAATATTTTGATGGTCTTGCTACAGCATATTGGAATAGATGTTTTTAACAACCGAAACAATGGGGTTTTGAGAGTGAGAGCAAAATTTAACCTATTCTCACCTAGCTACAGCAGCATGGATCCTGCTCATTACACCTATCGGTTGCGTGGCGATTATGAAACCCTTTTCCCCCAAAATCTTCCTTGGCTCTATAAATTCTTAAAATTTATCCTCGGCTTTGTAGCTATGGACGCATGAAAAGTCCTTTAATCGAGTAGTTGTCTTCTTGTACCTCGTCATTGCTAGAGCAGACTGAATTGACTGTTTAGCTACCTTACAAAAAAGTAAATCATGAAAGGGATTGCAAATAATGGTGATAATTATTAAAGGGTAGAGAAAGAATTTGGATGAGAATAAAAGACGCTACAGTAAATTCCTAATTTATAGGTGGCAATAAGATAAAAAAAAAAGAATAAGGTAATTAATAAGATAAATTGGAAAGCATATTTGAAATTTAAAACAAATCTAATTTTAAAAAGGAAAGCATATTTATCACGGTTATTTAGGAATTGCACAATCCTTCCTTATCTATAACTCTACTCTGCTGACGCCAGCTGGTAAAATTACTCCTAGCAGTAAAAATCGTTGCTGCAGCAACAACGATAAATTCTCCTATGTGATGAGAACCACTACCTAACTACCATGTTGCCTATAATGCTACAACAATTCTTATCGGTTTCTTTGCCCAATTTTTTTTTAAAATGTTTTGCAATAAAAGAAATTAAATAATTGATTAAAATGATAAAAATATTAAATTAAAAGCAAGAAAACTAGACTTAATGTTTAAAGAAAATTTGAAATAACTGCCCTAATCATTAGGTTGCCTCTCAATTAGCACTTGATTTTAAGTAATTCAGTCTGATCATCCTTGCTTGCTCATGTGGGATCCCTTAGGAACAAGTCCTCATTTGGGTGATTTACACTAGCTCTTATGTAATCTTTTACTCTATGTCCATTAACTTTAAATTCTTGACCCGTTCTTTCATCTATAAGTTCAACAGCCTCATGAGGATATACTTTAATAAGCTTTAAAGGTCCTGACCATCTAGATTTCAATTTCCGAGGAAAGAGCTTTAATCTTGAGTTGTAGAGAAAACCTTGAGTGTTTAGAATGAGTTCCCTCTTTGGATTCTTTGATCATATCACTGCTTGGTATTCTCTTTATAAATCTTGCATTTTCAATGGAGAATAACCTGAAAGTTGTAATTTTGCTTGATCTATTGCAGCAGTCATATCCATATTCAGTTACTTGACTGTCCAATATGCTCTGTGCTCGAGGTCTAATGACAAGTGACATGCTTTTCCATAAATAATTATGTACGGTGACATGCCAAGTGAAGTTTTATAGGCTATTCTATACACCCATAAGGAGTCATTTAATCTAAATGACCAATCATTCATGTTGGGACTCATAATTTTTTTCCAAAATCTTCTTGACCTCCCTATTGGATACCTCTGCCTATCTACTTATTTGTGGATGATATGCTGTAACAACCTTGTGCTTGATTCATACTTAGCCAGTGTTGTGGCAAATGCTCTATTGCAAAAATGTGTTCTTTCATCACTAATGATAGCTTTTGGAGTGCCAAATCTTGAGAATATATTCTTTTGAAGGAATTTAACTACTGCTTTGACATTATTAGTTCGTAATGCTACAGTTTCTACCATTTAGAGACATAGTCTAAAGCTACTGGGATGTATAGATTGCCAAAAGAGGGTGGGAACGATCCCATAAAATTTGTACCTTATACATCAAAGAGTTTAACCTTTAAAATATTAGTAAGTGGCATCTCATAATGGTATTTAATCTTTTTTATTGGTCTATAGAATTGTTATAGCAGTCTTTCAGTAGAATTTTGTGGATGCATATAGATGGGCTGCTTCCGTTGATATCTGCCATGATCCATCCAATAGCTTTCTTATATCTCCTCAATACATCCACTAAGTTATTCCCATTATCTGCACTCAAAGCAGATGAAATAATTATAAGTAGTGTGTCA
The DNA here is from genome assembly GCA_030449895.1 of Citrus mangshanensis. NCBI lineage: Eukaryota > Viridiplantae > Streptophyta > Magnoliopsida > Sapindales > Rutaceae > Citrus > Citrus mangshanensis. The sequence continues at coordinate 9,160,901 of JASUUJ010000161.1, forward strand.
TTGTCACCAAGATAAACATATTTTAAATGTGAAAGCAAAAGTTTTAATTCTAGAATAGGAGGTGACTCAATAGAACGAATAAGCGGTTTTACTTCCCTGTCTGAGAGTTCTAAAGATTCAAAATGTATGACAGCCCTTATGGGTTACTTCCCTCCTAACTATGCTATGTTACCTGCTACAGGATCTTTATCTCTAAGTTCTTCAAATGTTACAACATCGATTTGCTCCTTACTACAGCAAGTGTTTAATCTCTCTATCACAACGAATCTACAACATTGATAAAATTACAGTCTTTAACTTCATCAAGACTGTTCATAGCATCTAGCACATTGAATGTAACTTGCTGGCCATTTATCTGCATAATCAACTCTCTTTTTTACATATCAATTATGGTCTTTCCTCTAGCTAAGAAATGTCTTCCTAGAATGATTGGCACTTCTTTGTCTGCGTTAAAGTCCAACACTATGGAATCTACTGGAAAAATAAATTTATCCACTTTTATCAAAATATCTTCAATTTTCCCTTCTAGATAAACGTAAGATCGGTCAGCAAGTTGTAAAGTCACTATTGTAAGTCTAACTTCTCTAACTCCTAATTGCTTAAACACTGATAAAGGCATAAGATTAATGCTTGCCCCCAAATCACATAGTGCTTTACCTCTGTATTTAGTTCCAATGGAGCTTGCAATTGTAAAACTTCCTGGATCTTTCAACTTCTGAGGTATTTTATTCTGAAGCAAATGGTTGCATTCTTGAGTTAGAGCAACTGTTTCAAATTCTCCAAGTCTCATTTTCCTTACTTGAATATCTTTCGAGAACTTAACATAATTTGACATTTGTTCGAGAGCTTTTACTAAAGAAATATTGATATGTAGTTGCTTCAATACTTCTAAGAACTTACTGAATTGCTTGTCTTACCTTTTCTTCTTATATCATTGTGGAAAAGGTGGTAGATGTCTAAGCTGCTGTACTGCAACAAGTTGTGCAGGTTACTTCTCTTTTGCTTTGTTTCTGAACTAATATAGTTGGTACTACAACATCTTCTTCAACATTTGCTGGATCATTATTTTCTGTTGACACTGAAGCTTGGTTGTTCACATCATTGGGTTGGAAAATGGGTTATTATGGCTCCTCCTCAAATTGAGTATCCTCTTGGGCTGAGACGGGCTCAACTATTCTCTTTTGTACTCTAACTAGAATATGAACATCCTTTCCAGATGCGAAAAAGAACAAAAGGTAATTTTGCAGTGTTCTTTTCCTTTTCTTCTAGGATCCTCTGTATTGCTGGGTAAACTATCCTGATGTCTGTTACTTAATGTTGTAACAAGCTATCTAATCCGATTTTCTAAATTTCTTAAGGATATTGCTTGACTTTGTACAACCGCTTCATTCTTCACAATGTATTCCTTAAGCAAAGCTTCAAGAGAATTGAGTTGGTCATTGCTGGTGTTTCTTTACCCTTGATTTTGTTAATGAAATCTAGGTGGTTAAGCGGGTCTATTTTGTCCACTCGATGCTACAACATATTGATTATGATTGCTCCATGAAACATTTGGGTGTTGCCTCTATCTAGGAAAATAGGCATTTGAATATTGATTGTCCTGCCTGTTGAAGTTGCCCACATAGTTAGCCGAGGCTGGATTACCAGGACAATTGTCAAATAAGTGCCCCTTTCCACAATAAACACATGATACGTTAGCAACTTGGTTGACAGTTGCTGGAGCAGTAGTCATAGTCTTCACCATATTTATTAATGAGGTAACTTAGGCTGATAGTGTTGTCAAGGCATTTACGTTATGAACCCCTATTACTCCTCTTGCTGCAGCTTGTGGAACACCTTAGGCAAATCCCATATCAGCAAAGCACGGGAGAGATGTTGAGTTTATAAGGGATGATCTACACCTTAACTGGGAAGACGTGTTTTGGGGTGTATGGGCCCCCTAAGAACAAAACTGTGTTGGCCTTGTTAAGGCCCAAAATGGACAATATCTTGCCAAGTCTGGGTTGGGACATGACATTATGGTATCAAAGCGGCTTCGTGTGTCCTCTTGAACGATAGTAGGGCAAATCTCAGCGAGGACGCTGAGTCCCTAAGGGGGTGAATATAACACCCTAGGCAAATCTCATATCGGCAAAGTACAGGAGAGATGTTGGGTTTATAAGGGATGATCCATACCTTAATTAACAAGACTTGTTTTGGGGTGTATAGGCGCCCTAAAAAAAATAATATGGGTCTTGTTAAGGTTAAAAGCGGACAATATCTTGTCAGGTCTGGGTTGGGTCATGACAGCTTGTCTGATTGATGGCCAATGATAATTATTGTTGGTTATCCTCTTTAAAATCTCATAGGCCTCATTGTAGTACTTAGATAAGAAAGCCTCATTTGCTGAAACATCCACCATTAATCTAGTGCTTGGGTTAAGACAATTGTAAAAAGTTTCGAACTGTATGCAGTAAGGAATACCATAATAAGGACATCTCTTGAGTAACTCCTTAAATCTTTCTTATGGATCATACAAACTCTCATCTTCAAGTTGATGGAAAGATATGATCTTATTCCTCAATTTTGTATTTTTAGTTGGTGGGAAGTATTTCATCAAAAATTTATCTGCTAAGTCATTCCATCTTGTAATGGAGTCAGGTAGTAAAGAGTTCAACCATGTCCTTGCTCGATCTTTCAAAGAAAACGGGAAAAGTCTGAGCCTCAATACTTCATGTGATGCTCTAGCAATCTTGAAAGAATCAATCACTTCAAAAAAACAGCTTAAGATCTAAATGAGGATCTTCATATGGCAGCTCATTAAACTGCCCAACTGTTTGAAGCATCTGAAACATCATGGGTTTAAGCTCAAAATTGTCAGCTTGCACTTCGGATCAAACTATTCCACGATTTATGGCTTGAGGTGTCAACGCTGCATAAATTCAATGGCTCTATCTCTATCATCTGCCATATGAATAATGTTGTTCCCTGGTGGCCCATAAGTAATCTACCTATTCTGACTTTCTTGAGTTTCTTGTGCATTTACTAGTTGTATTTCTCCTCGAGGATTTAAATTCCCTATATCTTGCGAATCATCCATTGCTACAGCAACTTTTGAATCTCTTTGCTATTTTCTCAATCTCCTTGCAGTTCTTTTAATTTTTAGATCAAAATAGAATTCAATAGGTTTATATTTGCGCATGCAAGGTTTTTATATCGACAAAATAAACAAATTAAAATAAAATTTAAAAATTAGCACTGTTAAAAATTAATTCACAAATCACAATGAACAATCAATCCTCGGCAACAGTACCAAAAACAATGCAGTTTTGTTCAAATGAAATTAAGACAATTTATGAAACTAAATAGATGGTCAGCCGAAATAGAGAATAAAATAAATTAATTAAGACAAAATGCTATAGCAAACACAGAGTAACATGCTTATATTAGTCAAAAATCTATCAAGATCGCTTATCACTCAACCATAACAAGATTCAGTTCATGTTTTATGAAAAAAAAGATAACTAAAGAGTTTCAGCCATCAAATACATCCCCGTAATGAAATAGAAAACAAGAAAAATAAGAAGAAGAACTAATTTCTATTTTATTTCTATGATTTTCTCCTCTGTCAGCCTTCAATGTCTCTCTTAAATTTTGTTTTTCTTGTGTTTTTCTCTCCAGATTTTCTCCTTGGTTGACGGCTCTCTTTTTCATTTTGTATGTGCTCCTTTTATAGTTTAGAATTAGGGCAATTGATAGTTCAAGGCGCATATCTTCCATTTTTAAAAACTCCAAATAGCAATCTTCTAAGTATCTCGCACGAAATCTTCTTTGTCAGTGCTCCGGGATTGCTATAGCAATGGTACTACAACAACAATGCTACAACAATGGCTTCAACATTTGCACTGTTTCAAACTTATTTTAATTCTTCTGTAGCCAAGTTATTTCATTATCTTTACAAGTCTATTGCAGCAGCATTCCTTCCTTGAAATTTGAGCTCCCAGTCACTTACAATTATGCATATGATCTAAGCACAAAATTATTCTAAATCAAATAAAATTTATCAAAAATAAACTAAAATGGATATTCATGTAAAATATGGTTAAAATGCAATAAAAATATGACATTTAATCTCTAAGTATCATTGATTCAAGTTTGAAAGTGTCATGATGACTCTCATCGCATAGAGTTATCACTTACATTTGCTATCAGAAATTTCTACCTTGGCATGGTATCATTCTAAGCTCCATTACTAAAAGGAAGTAACTTCGACAATTTAAGTATTAAAATGAAGGCCCTCCTTGGAGCTTTTGATATTTAGGAAGTCACTGAAAAAGACTACAACAAGCTAGAAGATGAGACTTTTTTAACTCAACAAAAAAAGGATAATTTAAAAGATTCAAGAATAAGATAGAAGAAGGCTCTCTTCCTCATCTATCAAGCATTGCATGATAATGGATTTGAGAAGATTTCGAGTGTAAATTCAGCCAAGGAAGCATGAGAGAAGCTTCTAACCTCTTATAAAAGAGAATCTTCAAACCTGTTATAAAAGAGAAGAGAAAAGGAAAATAGTACGTCTCCAAACTCTAAAAGATGAGTTTGAGTTGTTGCATATAAAAGAAGTGGAATCCATTTCTGATTATTTTCCAAGAGCTCTGGCCATTTCAAATTAATTAAAAAAATTGTAAGAACATAGAAGATGTAAAAAAAAATGCTTCGCTCATTAAGCGCAAGATTAAAGCATATAATTGTGATAATTAAATAGACAAAGGCCTTAGAGCCATGACAATAGAACAACTTAAAGGTTTATTGCAAGCCTACAAAGAGAAGCGCAAGAAGAAACAAGGGATCAATGAACACCTCCTCAAAATGCAAATCAATGAGAAGACAACAAGCTAAGGCAATCAGAGAGAATAACAGTGTCGAGATAGAGGTAGAGGTCGAGGAGAGATGAAGCACACGATTGTGTATGAGATTGGGATTTTAGCAAAAATAATTCCAATAACAATTATGAATGAGACAATAACTTAATAAAAGGTCATGAAAGAGGGCACTCAAACATAGGTATGACAAATCCCATGTTCAATGCCACAATTGTCAAAAGTTCAGCCATTATGTTTTGGAATGTAGGCCTCTAATAACTCTATGAAATGAGAGTTATCATGAGATTTTTAGGCTTAAATCAGGACTACTTAGAGATTAATCAATGTGCTTTTAGTACATTTTGATGTTGGTTTGCGTTAACATCTTTCTTAGTTTAAGTTTGATGAAGTTTGTGTGATTTTGAATAATTGTATGCCTAAAACATGTGCTTAATTATAGGTAATTGGAAACCTGAATCTCAAGAAAAGGATGTTGTTGCAATGGACTTTTAAAAAGGACAAATGAACATGGCTACACAAGACTTGAAGCAAGGTTGGAACAGGGCAAATGATGTAGCTATTGCTGTAGCAATCCTCGAGCATTGACAGAAAAATCCAGGTAGGTATTCAAAATATTCTGATCTGCAGTTTCCTAATATGAAGATGCGTGTCTTAAACTTTCCAATTACCCTAATTTGCGATTATAAAATGAGGCGTACATGAAAAGAAAAAAAGGTCGTCAATAAAGATTAAAAACAGAAAAGAAACAACAAAGTAGCAGAATTCCGATTAAGATTTAAGGCTGCACTAGTAAAAGAAATTGCAGAATCGATTGGAATTCGTTCTTTCTCATTCTTTTCTTGTTTTTATTTTATATTCATTGATCATGAAGATGTATTCGATGGTTAGAACTTAGTTATTTATTTATCTTTCACAAATTATGAACTAAATTTATTTTTCGTTGAGTGTTAAACTAGTTTGATGGTTAATTGACTTAATATAGATGTTGATGCATGTTTGCTATAGCATTTTGCTTTGATAGTATTTATTTAAAGTCATTATTTCGGCTGACCACCCATATAATGATATAAGCTAGGAAAGAGCCACAAAAGGGTCTATCCTAGTGGAACATATCAGAGCAATACTCAGTCTTGAATTGAGTTTAACTTGAGTCCTAAAAGGGTCATGCTTAATATAAGATTAGTGATGAACTAGATATAGGGATTCACCTTGTAGGGTAAAGAGAACCTAAACGTGTAATGTTATATCTTATGTAGGTATAACAACTAGTCATTGTTAGATTGCATAAAGATATAAGACATCCAACATGCTACCACTGAGGATAAAGCTGGTTTCTGTCCAGTGTTATAGCAGATGTTGCAGCAACTGAACTTAACATGAATAAAATAGTCAACACCATTAAAAGAGTTTAATCACTCAACTACTCTATTCCTATTGATTTAACCTTTATGTTTAACGTGCAAACTCTATTCATTGCATTTTAAATTAGGGATATTATCATTTTACTACCAAAGTTTTACTGACATATCATGTCAGTACCAAGGTTTGTTGAAAAGTGCATTTTACTACCAAAGTTTTGCCCCGTTATCAATTCACTACCGTTCCGTTAACAACATTAAAAAATTGCTGATGTCATAAGGGCATCAAAGACATTTCCAGCTGTAAGAGTAAAATTGTCTATTAATTTGATAGATAAATTATCATTTTACTACCAAGTTTTTAGGAGAATTATCATTTTACTACTAAATTTTTAGGAGAATTATCATTTTACTACCAAACTCTTGGGGGTAAAATCGACTTTTAACTAAATTTCCGTTAAAAATTAACTTTTTCTTAACGGAATGGTAGTAAATTGATAACGGCGCAAAACTTTGGTAGTAAAATGTACTTTTCGGCAGACCTTGGTACTGACATGATATGTCAGTAAAACTTTAGTAGTAAAATAATAATTTCCCTTTAAATTATTATGATTTTTATTTTACTAAGTTACTTGGTCATATTAGTTGTATTGATTTAATTTAGAATATGGATTGCACTGTTGAAATTGTTGTAGCAAGTCTGATAGCATCAATCCCTGTGGAGACGATCTTAAATACTCATCATTTTATTACTTATTGTGTACACTTGAACATTGACCCATAGCAATTAAAGTAAAATCAACAACAACCTCCCAATAATAAAGTTGAGGAGAAGAGTAACTTTAGGAAGAAAAAACCCTAGAAAGTGAAACATTGTGACTAGCACGTAAGGACAATTATGAAGGCCAAAATAATACTTGGTATCTTGACACCAGTGTGAGAATCATATATGTGGAAGAAAAAACATCTTCGTGGAGGTAGATGAATCATTGAATGGCAATGTATCATTTGGAGATGATTCCAAAGTACCAATGAAAGGGAAAAGTAAAATCTTTATCAATCTAAAAGATGAAAGGCATCAATTTGTTTTAAATGTTTACTATGTGCCCAATATGAAAAAAAATATCTTGAGTTTAGGTCAACTCTTAGAAAAAGACTATGATATTCACATGAAAGATTATAATATTTTTATAAATGATGCCAAAGGAATCTTAATCACGAAGGTGAAGATATCAAATAATAGAATGTTCCCTTTGAATAGTCAAAATGATATTGCAAAGTATTTAATGACTTGTTACAAGGATATATCATGCCTTTAGCATCTTCGATTTGGACATCTCAACTTTAGATAACTAAAGTTACTATACAAGAAGAATATGGTGAAAGTCTTACCATGCAACTTTGAAAAGGATGATTACGAGGGAAGAAATTCAGAAAAAGCTTTCCAAAAGAGTCAAACTTAAGAGCAAAAAAGTCGCTCGAGCTCATTCATGTAGACGTTTGTGGTTGAATTAGGTCAAATTCTCTTAGTAAAAGTAACTACTTCCTTCTTTTTATATATGTTTTTAAGAAAAACTTAGGTGTATTTTTTGAAGTAGAAGTTAAAAGTTTTTTAAGCTTTCAAGAAGTTCAAAACTGCAGTAGAGAAAGAAAGTGGACACCAAATTAATTTGAGTGCACACTCATCGGAACATCTAACAGAAAAATAATGGGATTATTAGTGGAAATACATATAGGCTTGAGGGAGAAATTTAAACAAAATTAGGAACTCACCTAATGAGAAATGATCTTTATTTGGAATTTAACCCAAAATATTAGTATTTAATGAATTTAGTAGGAACATTAAACACAAAATTAGTGGACTAAAAAGTTGTAACATATGGACCTATGATAGAGAAGATTTAACAAAAAATAAGAGATTAACCTTACTAAAAAGAAAATTATAAATAGTAAAATTGGTATTTTATCCAATATTTGAAATCTTACCAAGTTGATTGGAATATTCAACATAAAAGTAGTGAAATAATTAGTTGAAAATCATTAGCTCAAAAGGGAGAAAGTATAACCAAATTTAGGAACTCATCCAACAAGAAATGAATTAATTTAGAATTTAATCCAAAATATTGGCACTAATGAATTCAGTAGGAACATAAAATGAAAAACTGATGAACTAATGAGCTGACACATTTAAACCCATAAGTGAGAAAGTTTAACAAAACTCAGTGACTAATCTAACCAAAATAAAATTATAAAAATTCAATTTTGTACTTAACCAAGTAATTGGAATCTTACTAAGTTAATTTTAGAAACTCATCTAATGAGAAATGAATTTATTTGAAATTTAACCCAAAATGTTAGTATTGGACAAATTTAGTAGGACCACAAGACTTAAAACTAGTGAATTATAAATTGAAACAAATATACGCATAAACAAAAGAGTTTAACCAAAATTAGATACATGTGATATCAACTTGAAACATCTAACCAATATATTGGTTTTTAACTAAGATGCATTTACTAATAAGTAATCAGAATGGAGGGGAATTGGAACGGAGTGGAATTGAAATAGGCTGAAATTGGAATGAGAAATGTTAATAAGAATAAATAGTTTACACTACCTATAGGATTCCAAATCAAAATGAGTTGTATTACCATTGATGTGTTTACTTTGTCTTGGAATCAGAATAAATTATTATAAGTTACTAAAATAACTTTAGTTGATTATTGTCATTATTTATTATAATAATTGTGATTATGATTATTATATTCAAAATAATTATTGTTAAAGATAATAATATCAATAATGACATTAATCATAATAATAAAATTAATAAATTTTAATAATAACATTATAATACAAGAATAATGACATTAATAAATAACAATTATTACTACTACTACTATTACTACTACTACTACTACTACTACTACTACTACTACTACTACTACTACTACTACTACTACTAATAATAATAATAATAATAATAATAATAATAATAAACATATTTCAAATATTACAAAACTTCTACGGAGACCAAAATGCACTACTACTACTACTACTACTACTACTACTACTACTAGTAATAATAATAATAATAATAATAATAATAATACTAATAAACATATTTGCAAATATTACAAAACTTCTATGGAGACCAAAATGCAAAAGTGACAAAACTTAATCAAGGCAATTTGGACATTATGAAATTTCCGTAGGGGTAAAATGGAGAGTTTAATGAATCGGATCTTGATTCCAAACCTCCAATGAAAATCAAGTTTTCATTCCTCAATTCCGAATTTTAATTTCCTAATCCTGCAAGTAAACTCACTTTAAAGAATTGAGAGTAAAATTTTATTGTTTTTTAAAGTATTAATTTAAATTAAAAATTTTCTCAACCAATTTTTTATGTTTATTATTTACCAATTTTCTTAATCTTTTTCTTTTTTTTAACATTAAAAATATTTTTTTATAAATTATTTAATTAACGACAAGTAAAAAGTTGGTTGTTCAAGTTTCCTTAATAATTGTGCCACTGTATGAGATACAGTTGTTGCATTGTAGAATGACCAACAAGGGATGGAAAATAGAAGGGGACAAAAAAATAAAGGCATTTTAATCGATACTAAGGAAGGCAAGGGCTCTTATGAAAAAAATAGAAAAAAATAAAAGGAAGGAAAGGGTTGAAAAAGATGTTATCATTAATTGTTGTTCTTCTCTCTAATAATTTTAATAGCAAACTTCAAGAAAGAATGGGAAGGAATTGCCAAGGTCTTGGGATAGACCCATCATGAATTTATTTAGGTGACATAAATTTATTGAACTTATGTAGGCTAATAGGTATTTAATTTAATTAATTTAATAATATTACATCAATTTGTACAAACTTGAGTTTGTAACTCTATTATTTTTTTTAAATCATGCACTATTTAATTATATACTTTTTATGTGTGAAATATATGAAAATAGTCTAGGGCGTTCTAAATAGACCCCAAATCTATTATGTGTATACTAGATGGAAAAACCTTTTCTTTATTTCTCAAGCGTACGAGAGTTTTCTTTTGTGTTTTAGTAGGATTGTAATAATTGACCCAATTGTTTGTTGTAATAAATTAATGTAATTTGATTCTGACACGACTTAAAAGTGCTTGATTTACTCTCAAGTATAAAAGTGCCTAGTTATAATATATCTCGGTGAGTCCGAGGTCGATCCACAGAGAAAATATTTAATTTGTTTATTTTATTTTATCTAAAATGTGAAAATAAAACTTAAATATAAACAACTTAGTTTAAATAAAACTATGAAATTGAATTAGTCAGGGTTGTGGATTCACTCTTAGTTGTAAATAAAACTTAATAAATTCTTTTTGCCATTTGTTTTAGATTTATTAACCAAAAGATTAATTATATAAATTATTATTATTTTCCTTTAATTTTATGATGGATTAAGTATTCATTGTGCCAAAATTTAATTTGTCTACAATAAGTCAAAATATCATTTTACCATACCTTATATTTAGATAAAAAGAATTTATTGTGCCAAACTCCCTTGTTTGTCTACAATAAATCAAAATCTCATAATATAAAATATGTATAAAATTAAATAAAAAATAATTTAATTTATAAAATTAAAAATAGAATTTCATTAAATCTTATTTATTTCCTAAGAGTTTCACCTTCCCCTAACTATTAATATTTAGCTAAACATTTTTTTTGTAAAGGAAATTACTAAAATTGAAAACACATAATTAAAAATGGAATTTGAAAATTAAAATAAAACTAATTTTATTGATTGAAAATAAATTACAAAGAGAGATGAGAAGAAGAATTTGGGGGGAAAAAAGAGAAGAGAATGTGTGGAGAGGTGTGTTCACCCCCCTTCTATTTATACTAATACATAGTAAATCCACACCACACAAATAAAAAAATCTAATTACATCTTAACCTTACATTTGTCCCACTAATAATCCCACTAATAAAACATAAACCTAACTTATTCACTCAAGCATATCCAACACATTCCACTAACAATTATCATACCTAATATAATAAAAACTTATAATTTCACAATTACCACATTTACTGTGGTAAAAATGTAAAAAAATATAACAAAAGTCTTGGATCCTCCTCGACAATGACATAATTTCTCGGACTTCCGGAATCCAAATTTGACATCCATGCATTTGTTCAGAGCCTCAAATTGCATGAAATTATTATTTTTACCTAATAAACACACAAAAATACACAAAATCAAATATTTAGAAAAAATAATTAGAAATTCACAATATGTTACACAATTACAAATATAAATTACATTAATAAAACAAAATAACATTTTTATCCCTTAATAAACATACAATTTTTAACACTAATACACCCCCCCAACTAGCTTATTGCTAGCACCTAGCAATTAAAGCGTTATATTAACTTAAGATTTACAAAATTCACATGCAAGTTAATAATTGTTCATCTATTCTCTAAACTACCAAATAAATAAACTCTCCAAATTTTTTTTTTAAAACTTTTGGTCATCCACTCATTATCCAGAATATCATAAACCTTCTTTTGTGCTCAAGTAATTAACACAATACTTATGGGGTTTTATTAAAAGAAAACAACATTTTCATTCTAAAACTCATTAGAAATTCTATCTTCAAGCAGTAGATTATTCAAGCTTTTTTTTTTTTGCATTTTTAACCCATGTAGCGAGTTTTAGGTCAGTGACTCCCATACCAGTTGACCTTAGGGCACTAGGTATTGAAACACCCCTACGGACTTAATTACTCGGGTTTTTAATAAATAAACAAACAATATATATATAACCCATGTAACAAGCTTTAGGCCAGTGACTCCCAGACCAATTGACCTTAGGGCATTAGGTGTTAAAACACCCCTACGGACTTAATTACTCGGGTTCTAGATATAACAAAATTAAATTCATTCAATTTTTATTTTTATTTTTGCAATATACACTTTCTACCACCTTAGATATTATTCCTAATAAATTAAAAGAACTAAATGCTACAAAAATTTTAACTTACAACCCACTAGTATGTGTCATAGTGTGTGTGTGAAGAATGATTTAATAATACATGTTAAATGAGTAAACAACGAAATAACTTTATAACCAAATGGAGGAGAGTTCACAAATTTGAGTAATTCAAAGAAAAGGGAACAAAAACAATTTATTATGAATTTTAAAATCAAAATATAATACAACAAGACTATTAGGATGCGTCTCAAAAGTTGTGACTCTTTACACAGTCATCCTAGACACACAAAAAAAATTGTTGTTTTTGGTTTTTTTGGTTTTTTTTTTATAAAATTAAACACACCTATTTACAATTTACATCAATAATCCCTTCCCCCAACCTAATTTAAACATTACATACATGCAGAAAGATGAAAAAGATAAAGAAGACATAATTAAATAAAAGAAGAAATAGGAAAGATCACACTTGAACAACCCGCTGAAGATGCGTTTCTAGAGTCCCTACACCCCATATTCTACCATCTTCGACAAAAGCATTACTAGGATTTGCTATATTCCACATCTATCAACTATTCCCTCCCCCCAACCTGAACAAGACATTGTCCTCAATGGCTTAAAGGAAAGAAGTAGAGTTTAGAAGACACAACCTCATAGCTCCAAGAAGATTGTTATAACCGAAGAGTTAAATTCAATTTGTACTTCTTACTAGGGTTAGGGTTACCATCATTAGTCAACCATTCCAAGGCCAAGGTCTTAGGATCTTACTCTGGTGAAAAAATAATAACTAATCAATTAGCGACCAGTTAGGATGATGAACATTTATAAGCTAAATTTTGTCTAGCATTTAATTAATCGTTTTAAATTTTAATTTGTCAGAAGTTTGTAGTAGACCTCAAATTTATAGGTTTTGATTTAACTTACTTTGACATGTTTGCAAATTTTAATTGTGATATAGGACTTTTTAATTACGAACTATTAAACACTGAGAATGATCGTATATTAATTTGAACCCACCAAGACGACCTGTTGCATGGTGTTATAACTAAACCGAATAACACGAGCCCTTAATTACGAGGGTTAAGAATCGTATTTTGTTAAAACCAATTTTATTACCTATAATTCAACTAAATAAGAGTGATCTAAGTGTAATTGTCCGTATCTTGAATGTAACAAAAATTTCTTGATGTTCTAAACTAATTAATTTTCATCATAATTTTTGCATAAAGTATCAAAAAAATAAATTTAGCACAAAAAGGGGGAAAAAGTTGAGGGAGCATAAAAATTAAGTGAAGATTTCTGGAGAAAAGAAGAGACAATCAATTTTTGCATAAAGGATCAATGAAAAAAAGTTAAAAGGTTCAACGCTCAAATGAGCTATTTATAGAATAAAATAAATTAGAGCACTCTAGACTACTTACTAATATTAGTTTAAAATAATTAGTGCCAGCTTGGCAATCTGTTATAGCAAACTTGCCAGCATGGCATACTGTTACACAGCAACAGCCTTACATCTGTAACAACCTTCTAATAGTCTGCAGCCAATTACTTTAACTGTCCTATCGTTTCTCTCCTCTTGTTCATAAACTTCTTCTTCCTCTTCATCTTCTTCTTCTAATTCATCATCTGCATACTCAGCTGGAGGAGCACCATCGCCATCAGATTCATCTTAAGAGTAAATGTAGACCCTATTCGACGCTCAAATTCTTTCTCCACCTCCTCCTCATACTCCTCCTCCGCCTCCGCTTCTTCCGGAGCTTCGGCCGCCGTTGTAGTATCACTAGCCATCAATTAATTAATAACCGCCCAATTTTAATTTAAATTTTATCAAAAATTCGAAATTGCAATTAATCCGTCACACTGAAACCATAACTAGAGGAAATTGCACTCAAACTAAACCAGATAATTGAAATTCCCTAAAATCACAAGGTTGAGGGAACAAAAAAATTAACTAGAGGAAATTGCACTTAAACTAAACCAGATAATCGAAATTCCCTAAAACCAGATATTTCCTCTGGACATATCAAAAGGTTGAGGGAACAAAAAAATTAAGCAAAGATTTATGGAGAAAAGAGGAGCCATTCAATTCAAGAACTTGTCACGTTATGTCCATTGGCCTAATATCTTTGCCCTTTATTTAGCCCTGTTCACAAGTCGATAAACGAGGAGACCGCTGGGTGACAGGATAGAGTACTTTGTTTCTTAAAACAGCAATTCTATGTTTTATGGTGTTTGGGGATCATGAAAATGAAAGAGAAAGTGAAAGAAAAAGCAATAAAGAAATCCTTTATTAGAAGTAACAGAAATGTACGATACACCTTAAAGGTTCTACGCTCAAATGAGCTATTTATAGAATAAATCAGAACACTCTAGACTAATTACCAAAATTAGCTTAAAATATCCGGTGCCTGATGAGCAATCTGTTACAGCGCACTTGCGAGCATGGCATACAGTTACACAGCAACAGCATTGCATCTGTAATAACCTTCTAACAGTCTTGAATCCAAATACTCTGCTACACTTGAGTGTAGCTAATAAACTGTGCTCCTTCCTTACCCATAATATGATCCTTGTGATGAACCTAATACTCCAACATACACAACTTTAGTAAAGGTGACGGACAAGATGAAATGAAGTGAAGTTAAAGCATAAATGCCATAATTAGATAAGTGAATCCCTTCATGCTCTGTTCGGAATAGAGTTTAAAACAACTGACAATTGTTGGGAATTTTTGGTTCCCACCCAAGATCTCTGCTAGCAATACGTCAAATAAATAACAAATAAAAGAAATACAATAGAGAATACTCGGATCACACAACAAAAGAGTTACCTGAAAAACTCTACGTGAAAAATTGTTACAACCTCAGTCTCAAAATATTTTATCTCACATCCAAACCCCAATTATACCCAAAGCTTCCCACACAATCACTGCACCCTCTTTTCACTAACTCTCTAGTTATTCACTTCCATCTCTCTTTTGGCACTTAATGAGTTTTTTATTTACAGATCTTGGAGCTTTTCTCATTGTCAAGGAAAATGGTCCAAAATCCGGATGAACAAATCTAGCAGCCACCAAACCAGCTTGATAACTTGGGCCAAGCTTGCTGACATTTTACCATACCGTTGATGTAGCATTCATTGTGCATGCATGGAAGTCTTTGCATGGATTAGCACTCATCCATTCATTCAATGCAAGAGAAGTCTAAGAGATCATGCCGGCAATTAATACTCAAATGAAGCTAATTAAATTTCCAGCAGAACGCACAGAAATTTTTAGTTTTCTTTCTCAACTCTTTTCTGCAAATGAATATTAAACTATTCAGGTCACTGCATCCAACAGCAATTGATAGAACTTGTATTACTGAATTTAGAGACACATTATAACCATGGATTTTCAAAATGATGTTTTGAAAGTATAATTTCAAGCAATAGTACATTATCATTTTGAACATTACAAATGGATATATAATTAATTAAGTGTAAGATCCATGCACTTCTAGTAATAATCTAGTCACATTTGACAGAAAGCATTTAGAAATCCACAAACACTAATACATACCTAGCTGCATAATCAGTAGCCATATTTGCTTCGATAGCTCGTATTGACGGCTTAACTATGCAAAACAGAAACCTATCTAACACTTCATCACTCAAACTTAACCCAAAAATTCTATACTGCACACTTTGAAATAGACAAGCCCTAATAAAAATACACAAAGCACGGATAATGCTATCATAGCTCATGATTAGCTCGGCATCTATCTATCAAGTAATTTAGTATACTTTGTCCCTATTATTTACATTCCACAAAGCACAGATGTTTACTTGAGAACTTTCTCTCCTTTCAACCTACTAGGCCAAAAGCCTTCTAGACAGATTCCAGCAAACAATCATTAGACAGCACCAAAAAACGAGACTAGACTAATCGACAAGCCTAATGAAAGTACAGCTATCAGTTATTTATAGATTGTCACTCAAATCAAATAATACCTGTGTCGACCTGCAACATTGTCCCATATAAAAAGCCCCGGCTGCTGTGCAAAAGGCTCATTACTCTCCTTCTCCCCTTCCTCCATTCCCTCCTTCGCTGCATCATTGTTTTAGCACCATTGCCATTATCATAATTGTAATACCCCACACCCGATTATTTTTTTACTCTCCACCTATATAAATTGAGCGCGATTAAAAGCTCGAGTAGTCGGATTATATTTACGTCACGGGACCGGTATAAGTTTAATTTGTATCAAGCTTAAGTGGGAAAAATAAAAGAGAAAGAAGAAGAATTTGGGTTCCATATAAAAGGAGGAAACTGGTTTTCAAAATGAGAAAGAGAGAGAAGGAATGAGAGAGAGGAGCACGCGGGAGAGAGAGAGAGATAGAGTTGACCCGAGTTTGACCCGGATCCGACCCGGAAACCCGCGACTTGACCCGGACGGATCTCCCAATTCCGGCCACCTCACCGGCCGTGCTTGGTACCGATTTGAAGCTTGAGAGACGAGCTAGGTATCCATGCCATCCTCGTCGCTGGAAACCGACCAGGAAGCCGGTGATTTGAGCTCGAAAACTCGCGGCCAAGGCTCGTTTTCGCCGCCGTCGATTTCGTCGGAGTTTGGGCACACTTCCAGTTGGGTTCTACTCCTCACGTCTCCAGCATCATTTCCCGACCAACCACGACCACCAGGGATGCCGGAGTATCGCCGAACGACCACCGGAAAGCTTGCGGATTTTGGAGCTTCGATCCGCCGTCGGCAACGCGCGTTGGAAGTCACGGCCACCACCGTTGGACTTACCGAGGTCTGAGCTATCAGACCTGAGCTTCCCGTCACCGTTGGATGAATTCCGGTGACCGTTGACCGGCAAGGGTATTTTGGTAATTTCTCAGTCCAAGGGCAAATTTGTAATTTAAGATGTTGTGGATATTTTGGTAAATTTATGCTCCGAGGGTAATTTCGTAATTTTTGACATTGTGGTTATTTATGTGATCTGAATTGAGGACAATTTGGTAATTGAAGGTTCTGAGGGTAATTTGGTAAAATAATGATGTCTGAGGCTAAGTTGGTAAAATAATGATGTTGGGGGTATTTTGGTAATTTTGGCGTAGGGGTATTTCGGTAATTTTGTGCATGCTGGAATAGTGTATAGTTGATAGATATTTGTTTCGAGAATTATTATGTAAGATTGGTTGTATTTCAAGTTTACGGAGAATGATTATGTCGTTTCCTTGATTAGGAGGATTCGTAAACGAGAATTAACCCGCGGACGTTGTTGGCACCGAGTTTGGACATTGTCACGGTGAGTGAAATATACGAAACTTATTTTTAGAGTTAATTATGATAGTAAAGCATGTTTGCGGAATAAGTATTTTAAATGTTATGATTTAATGATTTCTCGAAACGGATTTAATGTGATTTCCTCGAAATTGATTTTATTCATGTGTTGATATTATATTAAAATGTTTGGTTAATGATTTTGCGTATCGATTTTGAATAAAGTGTGATATTCTTTGAAAGCTAAGAAAAGTGGATTCAAATGTGGTATGATTTACAATATGGTTAAGAGGTATGTGAATATGAGTATAATGATTGTTTTTTAAATCTTTAGATGCATATGATATGAGATGAGAGGCGCTGGGCATATGCATGCGGTATGATTATTACAGTGATACAGTTATCGAGATACAGTGATACAGATATGGGCTACAGATCAGTTATTGAGATACAGAAATACAGTGATACAGAAATGAGATACAGACAGTTGAGATACAGATGAGATACGAGCTTTGGGCCGTGTCTTGGCTTTGTCCTTTGGGACTAGATTATGCATGATTATGATGAGATATGAGATAGTATTTCGTCATAGGTATTTCTGTTTGATGCTAGTTTTGGTATTCAGTATTTGATATGATAAGTATTATGTTTCCATCGATTTTATGCAGATTTATGTATTTCAGTGTCTGATTTAAGTTAAATAAGTTTTTGTAAGTTCTGATGAAATTGATTTGAGAAAGATTAAATCATTTTAAAAGAACTGATTTTTCAAAATCACTATCCACTCACTGAGTTCACTGAGTTTTATACTCACCCCTCTTTTATTATATTTTTTCCCCTCACAGGAGATTTGCAGGTACATCAGTCGACTCAGTATCGAATGTTAGTTTTGAAATTGTTGCCACGTGATGGTGTTAGGAGTCGCAGATTTAATTCTTTTGATATTTGGGAGATTGCGAGTTGTAGTTATTTGTTATATTTTGTTATTAAGAATAACTGATGTATTTTAATATTAAGATGTTTTGGGTGATATTTGATGTGTTGACTTGAGAAGTTGGTTATGGAGGATGGATGATTATTGATTTATTTTGGGAGTGTTGTTTTGTAATTTGCAGGATTGGGAATGTTTTATTTATAAGAGAGATGCTGTTGAAATTTTTATAGAATTCTTAAACAGATTGATTTAATTTTACGAGTTTAGATAGACTCGTCCTGGGGAGTGCGGGGCGGGTTGTTTCAATAATTCCCTTTACTCACTTCCACTGCGCCCTCCGTACTCCTCTTGCATCATTACCCTCTATTTCTTTGACTTTAACCGCCTCGTCATTCCTCTCCTCTTCTTCATAAAAATCTTCTTCCTCTTCATACTCATAAACATCCCCTTCTTCATCTTCTTCTTCTAATTCTCTGTCATGTTCCTCTTCGTCTTCTTCATCATCATCATACTCAGCTGGAGCACCACTTTGGCCATCAGATTCAATGTAAGAGTGAATCTGGACCCTTCCATTTATTCGACGTTCAAATTCTGTCTACTCCTCATCATCGCTTGTTTCCCTTCTGCTCATAACGAGAGAGTGTTTCACTTCATCTGGATCGCTCTCATACTCATCCACAGCCTCCGCTTCTCCCGCAGGAATGTAGACACTTTGAGCGATTGGAAGCTCTGAATCTCTCTCATCCTCCGCCTCCTTCTCATCGCTGGCATCCCTTCTGCGCATCACAAGAGAGCGTTTCACTTCATTTGGATTGCTATCATACTCCTCCATCGCCTCTGCTTCTTCCGCAGCTGCGGCCGCCGTTGTAGTATCGCTAGCCATCAATTAATTTAAAAACGCCCAATCGTTTAGGAATTTTAATTTAAATTTTATTAAAAAAAATTCGAAATTGCACTTAACCCTTCAAACTGAAACCGTAACTAGAGGAAATTGCACTCAAACAAAACTAAATAATCTGAAAATCCCTAAAATTCCAAATTATTTTCAGAACCGAACAACAATTGCAGCATACGAGACAAGCAAAATCCACTAAAAAATACTAAATTTTCAAGCGAATCCTCGACAATCAAAACCCTAGAGAGGTTAAATTGAGTTTTTGAATGATTGGGATATATGTTTAGCGATACTTGAGAAACCCCAGATTTAAACTAGGCTTTGTTAATAGTAAAGCTGATTCATCTTTGTTTATTTTACAGGACAAGGGATGTAGATGATGTTATAATAACAGGAAATAACTTTTCTGTTATTCAATCGATCGTCTCAACATTAAGTACAAATCTTGCACTGAAAGACCTTGGGACACTTCGGTATTTTCTTGGGATAGAAATTAAATATTTCCAAAATGGGGTATTTTTATCTCAAACTAAGTACACACAAGATTTACTATCAAAGGCAAAGATGCTTGATTGTACTCCTGTGGCAACACCCATGGCTATAAAAACAACTACAAATCTTGAGGACATTGAACCTGTGAATGCTACAGAATATCGAGGCTTAGTTGGTAGCTTACAATATTTGACCTTTACAAGGCCGGATATAACATACGCTGTAAATAAAGTATGCCAGTGCTTCAATGATCCAACCAAGGCAGATCTCAAAGCAGTAAAAAGGATCCTTCGATATCTCAAAGGATCATTAAACTATGGCATTCGTTTTTTGTCTCAAAGTTCATTAACACTATACTCTTTTTCTGACTTTGATTGGGCAGGTTGTCCTGAGACAAGACGAAGCACCACAGGCTATTGTGTCTACTTAGGAGCAAATTGCATTTCTTGGAGCTCAAAGAAGCAAACCACCGTAGCAAGATCAAGTGTCGAAGAAGAATATCAATCAATGGCCACCACTGCAGCTGAGATCACATGGATTCAATTTCTTCTTCGCGAAATTGGTCTCACAATGAACAAGAAAACACTTCTATTGTGCGACAATATGAGTGCTCTCTACATGACCAAAAATCTGATTTTTCACACGAAGACAAAGCATATCGAGCTCGACTCCCACTTTGTTCGAGAAAAGGTTGCGCAAGGATCCATCTTCACAAGGCATGTACCTTCATCACGGCAAATTGCGGATGTGTTCACAAAACCATTAAGCAAATACCAATTCCAAAACTGACGCAACAAGTTAGGAGTCCATCTCATGAACATTCCAAACTTGAGGGGGGCTGATAAGATTCCTTCGTTAATGCCAAAAGATCAGCCAACAGATTATCAATCACATCTTCAATCAGCAAAATCATCTCATCAAAGTTGCTTATATCAAGGACTCCTTGACGAGCTCTCAAACGGTCACAATATTGTTGTGCGCGGAATGCGGAATCAAGCGCACCAAATAATTACAGAAAAATAAAAGACACAAGAATTTACGTGGTTCGGTAATTAAACCTACATCCACGGAGGCAAGAAAGAATAATTGTTTATTTCACAATTAATAGAATACAATATTTGAGTAACGAATCTCACTTCCTAGAAACCCAAATATACCCAGTACTCTCACACTCTGCAGGAAAAAGAAATTCCCCAGACACACTTCTCTCACTTCTCTTTAAAAGCTTAGAAACTTATAAGCTTAACAATTTTGGGATGATTTCAAATGAATGAAATCCTTAGCTATTTATAGGAAAAATGTTGGCACTATGCAAAGAATAAAATAATTGAAAATATAATAAATTATTATTATTATTTTCAATACATCCCCTTTTTCCATTCTTTCTTTTCGGCTAACAAAACCAAATTGGATTTTGCTTCTCCAAAGCCTTCATGCTAACAGTTGCAAAGTTGGCATTTGCTTCTGACTTTTCAACAAATATCCCATAATTTAATCATTTTAATAGAAGGTTCCTAAACTAACGTAATTATGTTCTTTCCTAGTTGATACCTTCTCTTTGTATATAAATTAGAATTGTAATCATCACTAAGTAGTAAGCAAACAACATATTTCTTTTGCAATTGTCTTGCATATTATTTCTTTAACTCCTAAAAAGCAAACTATGAACAAAACAATGAAAATATGGAAGGGAAGAAAAAAAATGCATTGACACAAATTACAAGAAAGAGAGAAATAAACAAGAGCAAGACCAATAACAAAACATATCAACAAAAGCTATATGAAGGATAACCATTCAAGTCTCTAAAAAGGATAGCTTGCAATGAAGGAGGGGCACGATCAATTTAATTTGATTGTCTTATACATCTGCCTCCAACATTTCTAACTAACGAATCTCTAATTTTTAAGAGTCTTGTTACAATTTCTTTTGCATTGATTCTTTGCTCAAGGGATTCCACAGTGCAGTCCATAGCCAAAATGAAGACAAATGACATACATTGCTCTTTTGCAACAAAATGTATGTCCTCTCGGCTTAGCATATCTGCATCAACAACTTCCATAATTAAAATGGGTAGCCGATCATTAACCCAATGCCTTATTGTCATTTCTCCATTAAAAAATTCATCTGTGGGTTTCTTCCCAGTAAAAGTTTCCATTAACATAATCCCAAATCTATAAACATCTCCATTTGCAGATACTCGTCCTTCTCTTCCATACTCTATGAATTGTAACAGTTACATAGTAAGATAAATCATTAATAATAATTTCCTCATCTAATAAAGGCCATGAAACATAAATAACTTATTAGGAAGTTTACAAGAAATAGAAAATATTTATATTGAACAAACCTGGTGCCATATAGCCTATTGTGCCAAGTGTTTGTGTTTGAGTCATAGATTGATCTTCTCCAATTAACAATTTTGCGATGCCAAAATCACTCAAATGAGCAACCATATTATCGTCTAATAATACATTGCTGGGCTTTAAGTCACAATGAATTATTGGAGCTGAATAACCAAAGTGCAGATATTCCAAAGCTGATGCAACATCTATCATTATGTTCAATCTTTGAAAAATATCCAAAATGTAGTTACTTGAATACAGATACTTCTCCAAACTTCCATGAGGCATGTATTCTAATACCAACGCTTTAAACTCTTCATTTGAACAACTGCTAATAACTTTGATAAGGTTTCGATGGCGAATATTTTTCATCATTTCACATTCAACATCAAAACTCTCGAACGCTCTTCCACATTGCAAATTGAAAACTTTCACTGCAACCTCCATCCCGTCCCCAAGTCTTGCCTTATAAATAGAGCCAAAACCCCCTTTGCCGATTAGATTGTTTTCACTAAATTCGTCTGTTGCTCGACAGAGTTCTAGGTATGAAAATGTTCTCCATGTTGCTACTAGTGGCATATTAGCATCATTCGATGGCCGTTTTCCTCTCTGTCGATATCTTAGGATCAACAAAATGACTACTATCATAAATGTAGTACTCAATGGCAAGACAATCCCGAGGAGAAGAGAATTTTTCCATGATGTGCGGTGGATGCTAGTTTTACATGGCGGGACTTGTAAATTGGGTGAACCACATAATAATTCATTTCCCTCAAATGATTCAGCTGAGAAGTTTCCAAAAGATCCTCCCATAGGAATTTCTCCTTCTAGCTTGTTGAAAGAAAGATTTAGATATTCAAGATATGAGAGTTTCTCTAAAGATGCAAGAATAACCCCAGAGAGATTATTATTAGACAAATTCAAGAATTTCAAGCTTATCAAATCACCAAATGAATTAGGAATCGATCCTTGCAATTTGTTATATCCTAAGAAGAGATATTCTAGATTTTTTAGGCCTCCAATTTCTGTTGGGATAACGCCTAAAAAATTATTCATCGAAAAATCAATTCCAATCAAAACCTTCAAATTTCCAATCTCTAATGGGAGTGGGCCGGTCAAAAAATTTGATGAAAAGTTGAGGTACAAGATATCCTTAAGATTCCAAAAAGTTATGGGAATATAACTTAACTCATTGGAACCCAATGATAGTATCCTCAGAGAAGCCAGATTACTTAAGCATGAAGGGATTGATCCAGAAAGCTTATTGCTACCCAACTCCAACTTATATAGTTCAGCCGAACGACAAATACTGTATGGGATTGATCCTTCTAATTTGTTGTCTTTAAGACCCAAATATTGAAGCTTTTGTAACTTGCTGAGAGCAATCGGAATTGATCCATTCAATTTATTGCCTCCTAAATCAATGATTGTCAAGTTGGTCAAGTTGCTGATATCTTCAGGGATGCCACCACTAATGTTACAATTGTTCATTTGAAATTCTTCCAAAGAATGAGAAAGATTACCGACAAACGTCCTCAGAAGAATGCTATTTAGTGGATTATGTGATAAGTCAATAATTGTTAATGACTTGCAATTTGACAACGAGGATAGAAAGCTCAATTCTAGAGTTGAAGATGTCAAATAATTATCACGTAAATTAAGCCGCTCAAGGTTTCTTAAGTTGCCAAATGTGTTGGGAATAAAACCGGAGAATGAGTTCTTTTCCAAAAATAGTTGAGAGAGCTTAGAAGCATTAAAGATGAAATGAGGAATTATGCCATTGAAATTATTACCCCATAAATAAAGGATTTCAAGATTTGGAAGTTGAGTGTCTCCAATGGACGAAAGACATCCCGAGAGAGAATTACCATCAAGGTCAAGAATTTTGAGTGTTGACACATTGAAGATTGCAGCAGGGACAATACCAACTAATTTGTTACCAGCAAGGTTCAACTCTTCCAGATTTCGAAGATTACTGATTTCAGGTGGTATCTTCCCTATATTTTAAAAGAATTATATTTAGATTATTTTTCAAATAATAAATTATATCTAAAAATGGACGCAATTTAATAATAAAAGGTATCATTTATGTACTACACAATTATTACAAGTACTAACACACAAGAAAAGCCACTCATGAAGTATTGAAAGGCTACACGCCGTCAATGCTTTGTTAGTTATATACAAATTGCTGCACTTATTCTTTTTCTTTTATTTTTATAATTTTTTTGGGTAAACTATAGGTAAAATATATATGTGATTTAAGTGTAGATAAATTGCACGGTAAATTAAAAGGGAGGGTTAAGTATTAATAGTGCACATTTAGAGCAGTTACGAGAGAAATGTAACAAAATATATTTGATTAATATTTGTAAAAATTAGTAGGTAAAACATGTATGCGATTTAAGTAAGCAATAGGTGAGAGATACATAGATTATGTGGTTAAAACGAATTAAAAGATCAAATTGTGTGGTGAAAAGTAAAAAAGCCTAAGTCGGTGGCTGCAACTATTAAAGTAAATCAAGCCCCAGTGATAGCAAAAAAAAAAGTAGTATTTCAGTTACAATAAGATAAAATAAATTAATTCAGTAAAATAATTTCTTTTCAAATTTCTCCTATTAACATGGTCTCAGACTCTCAGGCAACTTTGACGCTAATCAACTCATTTGTGAATAAATTATGGCGACACGGAAAAGAAAATTTTAATAATTATTAATTATCTCTTTTCAATCGTCCAATGGGCCACCACCACTTCAAAGAGAAAAATAGAGGGCACCAGTTATTGCACTTGTTGTGTGATTAATTATCAAGTGTTCGACAGCAAGCCTATGTCATGAGTAGTGAGTAGTGTAATTTAAATTGAATAAATTACTGCAACAAGGAAAAGAAATGCTTTTCATAAGCACCGGGAAACTCAATTCGAATAGAACTTTCAATGAGTCCGTGGGTCAAGGAAGCGAAACTTGGCTCGACCGATTCGAAGTTATCAACGTTTAGCTCAAGTTTTCCAAAATTGAAATGCTAAACATTAATTTTATTTATGAGTAAATCAACAATTTCTAATTTTCCTACTAACTAAGAAAATTTATACATTGAAAAATGATCATACAAATCTGTTTTTGACTATTATACATTTATACCCTTTGACTTTAATAAATACGAAAATTTGAATCCAACGATTTAAAATAATTGCCAAATAAATTTTTCAAGTACCTGTTAAGTTATTAAATGACACTTCCAAATTTAATAGAGAAAAGCAATTTGTAGATAGATGAAGGAATGATACCGGTTAAAAAATTCTCAGTCAGGTCTAAGTTCTCCAATCCTGTAAGATTTCCCAACTCCCGTGGAATTGCTCCTGCAAATTACATATGTGCAAACAATTCGATCACTCATAGTCGATCCGCGGATGCTATTATTATTCTAACAGGTGTAAGTGTTCGACCGTGTGTAATGGGTAACGCGGCAAGCCTAAGTCTTGAGTACTAGCTTTAGTATGCTTTAGTTTTTTATATATAAATTGCTATAACCTAATTCGGAAGGTTAAGAAATTATCAAACGTGTGGTGAAAGTAAAAGCTTATTATTATGACAGGTGTAAGTGCTCGACCGTGTAATCAAGCCCAAAGCCCAAGTAGAATAAGCACACACAACAATAATTTCTTCTAGCCTATTTTTCGTATTTATCCGCTGAATTACTAAGGAGGGCCAGTTCTCAATACTTTTTTTAAAAAAATTCAATTGAAAAACTTAAATACTAAGTTAACTTTTTAGCAAATGAACAATTTCTTATTTTCAAAGCTACTAACCTTCAAGGTATTATAAATTCCAAGACTGATCATCATCCGTTAAGATAAACTATTATGCGATTGATGACCAAAAATTTATGTCATAATTGCAGTGAAGATGTAACTCTTTAAGATTAATAAAATTGTTGATTTGTTTTGGTATGGTGCTTGTAAAGAAATTATGTATCACTAATGGCATCTCCAATTATTTAAAGATAATTAGTGAAATATTTTATGAAGTTGTCACACATGCATATCATTAGTGAAGCATACTTGTCATGATTATTTTTTAGAAATCCAAATTCAGTAAAGAAGAAAGATTGACGATTTATTCCACGTGCTTTTAATTTTTTGCAAATGCTACAGAATTTTGAATTAACACAAACTAATTTCTAATAAAAAACGGAATAATGTTAGATAGAGGTAACTACACATCCTCATATGAGAATTTATAATGAGACACTTGAAATCTATTAATTAAGAAGCGGAAGATGTCTCATATATATATATATATATATCTTAAAGAAAGTTACCGGTCAAGTTATTCCAGAATAGCTTTAATAACTCCAATTTTGTAAGATTCCCCAAATCCTGTGGAATACCTCCTGCAAATTAAGTAAATTTATATATGCGCAAACAATTTGATCACTCATATTTGGGGAAAAGAAA
Organism: Citrus mangshanensis; assembly: GCA_030449895.1. Taxonomy (NCBI): domain Eukaryota; kingdom Viridiplantae; phylum Streptophyta; class Magnoliopsida; order Sapindales; family Rutaceae; genus Citrus; species Citrus mangshanensis. Next base: position 9,187,495 of record JASUUJ010000161.1, read on the forward strand.
AAAAGAATTTATTGGCTGACGAATATCATCATAACAATTTACTCTTCAATTATATAAGAATTAGGCTGACAAGAATAAGAATGAAACATCATTCATTTTCATCGACTTAATTGGGAGCTTCAAAATGGAAGTGGCAATATGACAAAAGAAAATTACAGAACCTTCTTTTTTTTTAATTTTTATCTGCATAAATTAAAGAATGAAATGAGTGAGGGGAGACATGGAGCTTTATCTCTATCTGAAAGAAAAACAATAAATCACAGCATAATTAATGAACAAACGAATTAATACAGAAGCAAGCAGGCTAGAATAAAATTGCAATAAGTTTAAAATCATACCTTGGAGATTGTTTTCCGCTAACGACATCCGCTTCAATTCGGCAAGATTGCCAAACTCTCGAGGAATTTCTCCTGCAAATTAATCAACGTGTGCAAATTGGCTTATGGAACATTAGTCATATTACAACTTATGGAACAATTTTATTATTCGCACCTTGGAGTCTGTTACGGCCAAGAGATAATTCCTTAAGTTTGCTCAAATTACCGATCTCTTTAGGTACGGCCCCCGAGAAATCATTGTATGACAAATGTAAGATTCTTAAATATGTGCAATTTGATAGAGTGGACGGTATTCCGCCATGCAACATGTTTCGGGACAAAGAAAGATATTCAAGGAAAGGAAGATTACTACAAATATTTGCAGGAATTTGCCCAGAGAGCTGATTTTCACGGAAACTAACATATTTCAGTGTATATATGGTGAAGATGGCGGAGGGAATGGAACCAGAAAGTCGGTTAAAACTGAGATTGAGTGATTGCAGAGAAGAAAGATTCCCAAGTTGAAAAGGGATGGTGCCGGTGAGATTTAAGCGAGAAATATTCAAGGCTGTGACTCTATGCCTATGGACATCACAAGCGACGCCTGTCCAATTACAGACAGGAGTACTTGTGTTCCAGTTATTGGCCAAGAAATTGGTTGGATCATGAGTTATGTGAGCTTTCAGGGAAAGCAGAGCATCTCGGTCTGCGGTAGTGGAACTTGTGTTGGCTGTTGCTGCCGCGATAAATAAGGAAATAAGAATCAAACAATGGAGTAAGAGAAATCTGCTCATCATCCTGAGAGAATGAACTCTTTCCATGAGATGGAGAGTATTTATATTGTAAGCGTGTGCTTGGTTGGATTGGTAATGCAAGAACACTTATAAGTTTGATAAATACCGAGTATTTATAGTGAAACCAAAATTTCTAAGAATGTAGAGGAGAAAAAGACCGGCATGCGTTAAGGCTGACCTCAGTCAACCAAAGCCTATCCTTTGTGATCCTAGCGATTTTAGAATTACTTTAATAACTGGAAAATAGAATGTAATTTTTTCTTTTTTCTAAATAAGCCCGTGACTTTTGTTTTTCTTTACAATCATTTTTGCATCAGATAGGGATATATTAATTTCCTATGATCAAACCTTCTATTCTCACAACTTTCATACAAATTTCTAGTAACGAATTTCATAATTCTATTAAAAATTTTATTTTCGTGAATTTGGAGCAAATATTGTCAATGGATATAATATTAAATTTTAGCATTTGCAGACCGAGGAGAGATTACTTTGATTAAAAAGATTAATTTATAATGTTAAATTCTTAAATTATGTACCAAGAGGAGTGAAATTTTTTAAATATGATTGTCAAATATTTATCAGAAAATACTTTTATTCATCCAAAAATAAGTTTTTAAAATTTTCTTCTCTATATTAACATGACATATAATAAATTATGTATTCCTTGAAACTCAAATTTTTGGATAAATTGAAATTACATTTCTGTATTTTTTTTTTTTAATTTGAAAAATTCACCCGTCTTGAAAATTCATAAAAGTCTTGACAAAATTATGTCAAAAAGAATGAGACTGATTGTTTTTTTTAATATAAGTACTCATTTTATCGTATGAATTTAACAATGCTCAGTGGGACAGCAGATATTGAACTATTTTTGCCTTTTGTTTGATAATTCGAGGCTTCACCAGTGCCATTAAGTAGTATAACAAGAAAAGTAGGAATGGTAATGCGAAATTTAAAGAATAACTTTTTTTAAAAAAAAAATTAGATTGTGATAGTGTTATCGTAAAGTAATACTATTAATTCAAAAAATTATTCTATAATTTTCTTCCTGTAATAAGTAAGTAACATTTCTATCAAAAAATTATCATTTATCCAGAAAATCGATTGAAAAAATTAGCCATTCTATCATAAATGCTACATTTCTTGAAACAAAATTTTTTGGATAAATTGTTGGGATTAGTCGTGTTTGATAATTGCAATTACATTTTTTAAAAAATTGAGATAATATATTAGTCCAAAAAATTATACAAACCAGTAATGTCACATTCATCAGAATATTGGGTGCAGAGTAAAAAAGCTCTTTGCGTATCAAATGAGACTGATTGTTTTTCTTGATTCAAATGAGTCCCACCAATGTCTTGCACTTCTCAAAATTAAGTTTCTCTTAACTACATGACATTGTTTGTGGACAATGTTTCAATTGTTTTGTTTTAATGTATAGTCAACTTACATTGCCCCAGGGATACGTCAAAGAGTGAAGGACATTTCCCTCTATGAGACAACAAATGTTAAAGTGTTTTTGTGAGGATCACAATTTTCTTTTTTTCAAATAAAACAAGAAAAATTGTGTGGCTTGAATTATGTTTTTTAAGGAACACAGATTGTTTATCTTTAACTTGAATTGGTTTTTTTTTTCCAAATTATATCTCATATGGAAATTCTTATCACTTAGGTTTGGCTATGTAATATAGAAATCTTCGAGCTTCCAATTACCTCGCTGCAAAAAAATTTCTTTTAAGAAGACGAAATTAGTGGCCCATTAATCCTTGAAATGAGGACTATTTTCATTTCACATGATAACAAAAACTAAATTTTAGTATCTTCACCGAAGAAGAAAAGAAAAAAGAAAAAATGTATATTTAGTATAACAGCAACCAAATCTCCTTCCACTATACGAAGAGTAATTAATTTCTTGATTTTCCCACTTTATAAATTCTGTTTCCATTTGGATATTTTAGAAAACAAAATGACCATCCAAACCCAATTATTTTGGAATATATAATTGATAGCCTTATTGTAAATAACAAAATAATGTTTTTCGTCCTCTTCATCATCGCTGGCTTTTCTCCTGCGCATCACAAGAGAACGTTAAGCGTTTCACTGCATCAAACTCATGAATTGACAACTAACTCATCATCGCCAAACAAAATAATCAATCGATTTTATCCCGACTCAAGAAAGTCATGAATTGACAGAGTCAGTGGAAGAGGAGAGAATCGGACCGTGACTAATTTGCCCATGTCACAAGTCAATAAACCACAGAGTACGTTGTTTCTTGAAAGTAATTGGACCAACAGCAGTTTCGTGTTTGTAGAACTGCATAGCTATACTCTAGAAAACCAAGGATTGGTGGTGTTTGGGAGTCGGGAAAATGGAAGAGAAAGTGAAAGTAAAAGAGAACAGAGAAAATCTTTATTAGAAAGTAATAAAAACGTAAAATACAAGTCTTAAGCTCAAATGAGCTACTTATTAGAAGAAATTAGAACACTGTAGACTAATTAGTAATGAGTAATGCTATTTGCACATAAAATTACACACGAAAATGCACTAAAACTCTAAAAGACAAGAAGCATTCACTAAAAGATAAAATTTATTCACTTGATTAACCTTGTCCTTCTGTAAAAGTATTCTCATTCTATTTGTTTTGGGCAATTTTTCTTGCAAATAGCAATTTTACGTGCAAATAGCAATCAGTCATAGCACGCTTGCCAGCATGGCATCTGTAACGGCCTACTAACACTCTTGAATCCCAAAATACTCTGCTAAACTTGAGTGCAGACAATAAACTGTGCTCCTTCCTTAGGCCATAATATGATCCTTGTGATGAACTTGATACTCCGACATATACAACTGTTTTAAAAGATGGAGAAGGTGAATCAAGTGAAGTGAGAGCATAAAAAATATAACTAGATAAACGAATATATCCTTTCATGCTCTGTTCAGAACAGAGTTTAAAACAATTGGGAATAGAGAGAACTTGTATTAGCGAATTTATACAGACACATCATTAGAACATACATATGGTTAATGAATTAAGCGTAAGATTTATGTGCTTCTAGTAAATGACAGCTCTGTGGATCAGTAATCCTCCTTTTCTTTTCTAATTCTCTATGCAGGTAAGAATCATCTTAATTAGAAAGAATAGTAAATGGCTTGCATTGGCCGATAAGAACAGCACAGCGTTGCCCAATTGTAGCTTTGAGCAAAGTATCTTATGACATGTAATAAGGTCCATTTTTCAATTTACCAGCTCTGATATTCATAAAATGCAGAATATGCACTAGCTGATGGACAGAAAGCTATATGCGTTCAAACATTCAAATCCTTCTAAATCCTGCAAAGTATTCATAATCTTCCAGATACCTAATTCAAGCAAAAGAAAAATAATAAAATCACACATACCTAATTCTAGTAAATGGAAGACCAGATTTTTTCCCAAAAAAAACTCTTCACTCATATTTGAATCGTGAGTCGAATTTATGAAAATTAAACAAAATGAGAAACAAGACAATTCGGTAGCCATTTTTGTGGATAACCTACACTAGGGATGCGTTTGCCAATTTTTGGTAGTAAAATAATAAAAACTAAAACATTAAGTGAAAAAAAGTAATTGTTAAAAAACTTTGATGGTAAAATGATAATATAAAAAAAATTAGATGGTAAATTAATAATATCGCTTTCAAAATTATTGGTCAATAGAAAGTCGTTGGCGTGCCAAATGGACAAGGCAGCTGCTCTGCACTCTTCTAAAACGAAGCCTCCGGCGCAAGTCGCAATTCGACCAAGTACTTTCAAATGAACCTCGACTTAGCCACGGATTTTATTAAAAAAAAAGGAGCAGCAAAAAGTCGACCAACGTACATCTATGAGCTGCTCTATTTTCTAGATTTTATTTGATTGAATTCGGTCCATTTGATATGGTGATATGATAATTATCTTTAACTACAAGAGATTTAACAATATCTTCTTCAGAAGCAAACTTGATTAGCTCAGCATTAATCTGTTAAGTAATTTATAATCCTTAATTGCTTTTACTTCTTCTTCTTCATCATCATACTGATCAACCCATTTGTTCTATCAATTTTAATTTAAATCACATAAAGAAAATTCGAACTTGAACTTAACCATTCAAACCAACTGTAACTAAAGAAAACAAATACTTAAGGATTGTCGTCACCAGTGTATCATTATGCTTTTTCTTTTAAGGTCCCCACAAACAGAATGCAACTTTGCTTGCATAGATAAGTGTCTCTTTTTTAAATTTCCATTAAATAAATTAATTTTATTTATATTTTAAAAAAATTTAGATTATAATTAGACCAATTGAGAACAATATGTTAGGAAACTAGAAGTTTTAGGGAAAAGAAAGGATATATAAAAATTATAAAACAACAATTAATTGGTGAGCAATCAGTTAAGATTTTTACGTACGTTCATCATGTGGTAAGGTATATTTACAAGTTAGATTTTGTCTAGCATTTACTTAATCATCTTAAATTTAATATGTCAAAAGTCTATGGTAGACCTCACTTTTCTAAATTTGATTTGACTCACTTTGATTTGTTTGAAAATTATAATGCGATATCGGAATCTGTAATTACAAGACGTTAAAAAATTGAAAATGATCGTATACTGAGTCGAACCCACTGAGACCTATTGCCTTTTGCATGAAATTGATTTTCCAAATTACGTCTCCTGTGCACTCTTATCTCTTATGTTTGGCTAAATGAGAACTCTTTGAGCCTCCAACCTCGCTGCAGTAATTCTCTTTCAAGAAGAATAAATTAGTGGTCTATTAGTTAATGAGCAATGACACAGTCACAAATATTTTTGTGAAAATATTATTGTACAAATTGATGAATTCTCTTTTAAGAAAATAAATTAGTGTTCATATTAATTAAGGAGTAATAATATAGTCACAAATATTGTTGTACAAATTAATGTGGCATATTATCATTAGTTGAATTAAAAACATGGTAGAACCCACTTGATATATATTTATTCTTTTATTAACCAATCATATGTTGCCATGTTAGTTTTTACAAGAACTGTAAACTGTGCTCCTTCCTTAGGCCATAATATGATCCTTGTGATGAACTTGATACTCCGACATATACAACTCCTTTCATGCTCTGTTCAGAACAGAGTTTAAAACAATTGGGAATGGAGAGAACTTGTATTAGCGAATTTATACAGACACATCACAACCTTGGATTTTTTCGAAGTGAAATTTTGAAAGGCTAATTTAGGTAATACTTAAGTATCATTAGAACATTACAGATGGATAATGAATTAAGTGTAAGATTTACGTGCTTCTAGTAAATGACAGCTCTGTGGATCATTCGACTTAGCCTCGTACATCTATGAGCTGCTCTATTTTCTACATTTCATTTGATTGAATTCGGTCCATTTGATATGGTGATAGGATAATGCTTAATAGCTTTTACTTCTTCTTCTTCTTCTTCATCATACTGATTAGCCCATTTGTTCTATCAATTTTAATTTAAATTACAAAAATAAAATTCGAACTTGAACTTAACCATTCAAACCAAACTGTAACTAAAGAAAACAAATACTTAAGGATTGTCGTCATCAGTGTATCATTATGCTTTTTTTTTTTAAGGTCCCCACAGACAGAATGCAACTTTGCTTGCATAGATAAATTCAATTTATTTATATTTAAAAAAATTATATTATACTTAGACCAATTGAGAACAAGATGTTAGGAAACCAGAAGTTTTAGGGAAAAGAAAGGATATATAAAAATTGTAAAACAACAATTAATTGGTGGGCAATCAGTTAAGATTTTTAAGTATGTTCATCATGTGGTAAGGTATATTTGCAAGTTAGATTTTGTCTAGCATTTACTTAATTGTCTTAAATTTAATATGTCAAAAGTCTATAGTAGACCTCAAATTTCTAAATTTGATTTGACTCACTTCGATTTGTTTGAAAATTATAATGTGATATAGGAATCTTTAATTACAAGACGTTAAAAATTTGAAAATGACAATATGACAATGCTTGTTTTAATGAAAAGTCAATGTATATTGCCAAGTATTACATCAAAGAGACAGCGGATTTCCCTCCATGTGACAACAGATGTTGGCAGTGTTGTTGCTATTCGTTTGATAATTCAAGCATCACAAGTGCCAATAAATAGTATGACAAGAACAATTATGTAGCTTGACTTGTATTTGTGACGGATACTCATTTATGATCTTCAACACGCATTAGCCTTTTTTCAATCTCCCTGCAAAACTTTTCTTTTAAGAAGAAGAATTAGTGGCCCATTAATTAATTTTACGCGCTTTATGGGTTGCAACTTTGTTTTTCAATTCTTAATCCAACTCAGAAGTCCCAGTTTCGAAGTCGATGAAAGAGAAGATAATCGGACAGTGACTAATTAGTGACTAAACTGATTATTTATATACCACATGCAAATATTATTAATTCAATCTAATTTATTATAATTATTATTATTTTTTTTTTTTGGTATCACAAGGGGCGCGCTGCCGTCTCGAAAGGCAAAGATAATTCTTAACGTGTCTAATGGATAGTACTTTCTTGGGCTCTTTGCATTCTTTCTTCAAGAAGGAATGCCCCCGTTCTAAGTCACACAAGTCAATAATCGAAGAGACCCCAGGACAAGGTATGTTGTTTCTTGATGGTAATTAGACAAACTGTATGTTTGTAATAATAGACAGCTAATACTCTAGGAAAAGAATCAAGGATTGGTGGAGTTTGGGAGTCGGGAAAACGGAAGAAAAAGTGAAAAAAAAAAACATAGAAAATCTTTATGATAAGAAACAGAAACGTCGTAAAATACAAGTAACAGGTTTTAAGTTGAAATCACCTATTTATAGAAGCAATAATGTTACGTTTATTCAGTTTTGAATATAAATATGCATTAAAATTTTTAATCTCCTACATCCTACAAAGCATTCATAATTTTCAGGACATGAAGCAAAAGAAAAAAATAATCAAATCACACTCATCTGATTACAATAAATGGAAGACCAGATTTTTCCAACAAACTCTTCACTCGTAATTGATCGTGAGTCAAATTTATGAAAATTAAACAAAATGGGAAACAAGACAAGTCGCAATTGCTTTTATGGATAACGTACACTAAATGGATTCACACTTAAAATTTTTAATACTAGCATTGTATTTTCTATCAAAAATTTCATTCATTCACTCATAGTAACATGACACATGTTCATTACTAAATATTGAAAAACATTAATAATTTTATCTACCTTACTTGAAATTTAAATTTTTAACAATTCTACAAATTAAACTATTTATAGAGCTTCATGTCACATTCATCAATTAAATGAAATTTAACAAATTTTAAGGAATTAGCTGTCGAGCCGGCTAAGAAAGCTCTTTGCTCGTGTCAGGAATGAAATAATAAAATTATGTTTTCCTCCTCTCCTACGGATCAGAACAGAGTGTTAAGCGTTTCATTTCATGAAAGCATGAATCAACAGAATCAATGGAACTGGAGACAATCGGACAGTGACTAATTAATATGGAATATATATGGCAATTGTCTCTTGTCTTCTTTATTTATTTAACAAATTAATTTTAATATTCAAACAATAGTTAGCTAACCATCTGAAGATCTAAAGTACGGACAGTAGCTCTATGTTTGTAGAAATAGACAGCTAATACTCTATAACATCAAGGATTGATGGTGTTTGGGAGTCGAGAAAATGGAAGAGAAAGTAATAGAAACGTAAAATACAAGTTGCGGGTTCTAAGCTCACACGAGATAGAAGCTATAAAAGAGGGACAAGATGAATCAAGTGAAGTGAAAGCACAAAATACATATTTAGATAAGCGACCCTCAATGCTCTGTTCAAAAAGAGTTTAAAGAATAACAGTAGAAATAGTGAAAATTTAAAGAATATTTTTAAATGTGATTGTGATAGTTTCATCGTAAGATATTTCCACTAATTTGAAAAAAAAAATTCTATAATTTTCTTCTCGTACTAAGTTAAAACATGACATATATCAAATATCTAAAAGTTGAAAAACTTGGCCATTCGTGCTACATTAATTCCTTGAAACTCAAAGATATTTTTGGATGAATTATTGGAATTAGTGGTGTTCCATCGATAATTGTAATTATGTTTTTTAAAAATTGAGATAATTTACTAGTCCTGAAAATTATACAAATCAGTGATGATAATTGTAATTATGTTTTGTTTTAATGTAAAGTCAACTTACATTGCCCCAGGGATACGTCAAAGAGTGAAGGATATTTCCCTATATGAGAGAATAGACGTTGAAGTGTTTTTGTGAGGAACACAAATTGCTGGTCTTTAACTTCAATTAGTTTTTTGTTTCCCTCCAAATTATATCTCATTTGGAAATTCTTATCACTTAGGTTTGGCTATATAATACAGAAATCTCCGAATTACCGCGCTGCAAATAATTCTCTTTTAAGAAGACGAAATCAGTTCCCCATTAATCGGTATGAGCACAACGTTTTTGTCAATCCTTGAAATGAGGACTATTTTTATTTCACCAGTCATGATGACAAAAACTAAATACATGAAATACGGTCAAAAGTGAAGGCCAGCGTAAAAGAAAGAAAGCTCGAATGCAAAGAAAATAAAAATGTTTACCTCACTTTTAGAAAGAAATTACCAAAGTAAAATCAATAGTTATTCAATAAATCTACAGAATTTTTATACCGATATGATTGGGAATGAGATTATTAAAGTGTTGTATTTTTAAATTATTTTTCTTTTATTTCATGTAATCGCTACCCAATCTTCTCCACTCGCATGAAAAGTATTTAATTTCTTAATTTCTTTTTTCACTTTATAATTCTGTAAAAAGAAGTCAAGCACTGTATGAAGAAGTCAAGCACTCTATTCTGTAAGATTCCATTTAGTTATTTTAGAAAATAAGATGACCACGGAAATAATTGATAGTCTTATTTTAAATAATAAAATAATATTTTTCGTCCTCTTCATCGTCAAACTCATGACTTGACAACTAAGTCATTATCACCAAATAAAATGATCAATTAATTTTAACCCGACTCAAGAAAGTTTTTTGCACGTCAAATGGAGAAGGCAGTTAGCAGCTACCGTGCGCGTCAAAGTCATGAATTGACAGAGTCAATGAAAGAGGAGACAATTAGGCCCGTGCGCGTCAATAAACCACAGAATACGTTGTTTCTTGAAAGTAAATAGCAGTTTTGTGTTTGTAGAAAGGGATAGCTGATGCTCTAGAAAACCGAGGATTGGTGGTGTTTGGGAGTCGGGAAAATGGAAGAGAAATTGAAAATGTAAAAAAAAAAAATCTTTATTAGAAAGTTACAGAAACGTAAAACATAGTTACAAGTCCCAGGCTCAAGTGAGCTACATATTAGAAAAAATCAGAACACTCTAGACTAATTGCTAATGAGTAATGCTACTTGTACGTACCTAAAAATACACAAAAACACTAAAAGATAAACTTATTTACTTTATTAATCTTATTTCTTTGTACAACTTTTCTCATTCTATTTATTTTGTGCAATTTTATGTGCAAATAGGATTTTTCAGTACTAATTAGTTTACAATCTTTGGTGCCATCTCCACAATCTGTCAGAGCACACTTGCCAGCGTGGCATACAGTCTCACAGCAACATACAGTCTCAGAGCAACATATACTCTGTAAACTGAGTGCAGCCAATGAACTGTGCTCCTTCCGTAGGATGTAATATGATCCTTGTGATGGATTTGGCACTCCAGCATATACAGCTGTTTTAAAAGAGGGACAAGGTGAATCAAGTGAAGTGAAAGCATAAAAAACATAACTAGATAAGTGAACATATCCTTTCATGCTCTGTTCAGAACAGGGTTTAAAACAATTGGCATTAGATAGAATTTGTACGAGCGAGTTTATAGAGACGCATCACAACCATAGATTTTTGAAAAAGAAGTTTTGAAAGGCTAATTTAGGTAATACTTCAGTATCATCTAAACAATACAGATGGATAATAAATTAAGTGTAACATCTATGTGCTTCTCGTAAATAACAACTCTGTGGATCAGTAACCCTCCTTTTCGTTTCTAATTTTCTGTGGAGGTAAGAATTATTTTATTTTGCTCCATTAGAAAGCACTGTAAAATCTTATGACATGTAATAAGGTCCATTTCTCAATCAACCAGCTTTGATTTCATAAAATACAGAATATGCACTAGCTGATGGATAGTAAACTCTATGCATTCAAACTTTCAAATTCTTCTAAATCCTACAAAGTGTTCAACATTTTCCACGTATATTTCAAACAAAAGAAAAATAATAAAATCATATAGACCTGATTCTAGTACATGGAAGACCAGATTTTTCCCAAAAAAAACTATTCACTCATAATTGAATTGTGTGAGTCGAATTTATGAAAATTAAACCAAATGAGAAACAAGACAATTCAACAACCATTTTTATGAACAACTTACACTAAGTATGCATTTACTATTTTTTTATGATAAAAACTGAAATATTAAGTGACAAAAAATTATTGTCAAAAAATTTTGATAGTAAAGTGATGTGTTAGAAAATATTAATTTAATAGTAAATTAATAATATCCCTTTCAAAATTATTGGTCAACAGAAAATTTTTGTCGTGCCAACTGCCAAGTGGACCTGGCAGCTGCTGTGCACTCTTCTAAAACGAAGACTCTGACACAAGTCACAATTCGACCAAATACATCAATGAGCTGCTCAATTTTCTAGATTTCATTTAATTGAAATCGGTCCATTTGAGACGGTAATATGATAATTATCTTTAATTACAAGAGATTTAAAGATATATTTTTCAAAACCAAAGTCGATTAGCTCAGAATTAAGCTGTTAAGTAATTTATAATGCTTAATTGCTGTTAATTTAATTTCCACAAAGCCGAATTTTTATTTGAGAACCTTCTGATCTTTACCAAGAATTAGCCTTTTTTTCCAATCTCCCTGGAAAAGTTCTCTTTTATGAAAGAAGAAATCAGTGGCCCATTAATTAATTATCTGTGCTTTATGGGTTATAACATTTTGTCAATCCTTAACCCGGCTTAGAAGTCACAGTTGCGAAGTCAATGAAAGAGAAGACAATCGGACAGTCATTACCTAATAACGGGGTAACACTAAACCGATTATTTGTTGCTTGGCGTGTTTCTTTAGGCCTTTTTTAGACCAAATGTCAAGTTAATTTCATGAATCACGTTTGTAAGAATGTGTTAAGAGTAAGTAGTGTTAGTGTTATATGATATGGCGTTCATTGAATTCTTTTGTGTCTTGTCCTTCTCAATTAGCATACAACTCATCTTAAAAGTTTTTAGCCACAGAGCTTTTACCCTAAGTAATTTGACAAATTGACATAGTATTTATCAATTTTGGGAGATAAATTTAAATTTTACGGAATTACTAGCATAATTTAATTTTCAAGTTGTCAAGTTAGATCATAAGTTGATCAAGTCAATGAAATTAATGAAGAGTTGACTAAGTCAGTGGAAATTTTTAGATAATTTCATTGTGTATTTTTTCACGTGTCAGATTTTTGTCACGTATACTTCTCTACTAAGTACCTAAAAATACGGCATACTAGTATGTTTAAATGCCCAAATTCAATGAATAATAAGAGATTATATCTGAGTATACCTAAAATTTTTCTCAAACACAACTACCAAATGAAAAATTTAGATTAACAAATATAAACTTTTTTAAAATTAAACTTATATTTTGTAAAACTTCTAATTCTATTAACCAATACAATATTTTTTAAATGGAAAAATTCGGCAAATATCTATCGACGAGAGGAGGAGGCTATTAAATGATGATCTTGTCCCGTTGGGCTCAAAATATGATGAACCCCATTTCATCATTTTCTAATTCTTGTTCACTGGATAATCAATCAAGGAGGTTAGATTCATCTTACGAGTAAATGTAGACCCTATTCGACGCTCAAATTCTTTCTCCACCTCCTCCTCATCATCGCTTGCTTCCCTTCTGCGCATCACGAGAGAGTGTGTCACTTCATCTGGATCGCTATCATACTCCTCCACCGCCTCCGCTTCTTCCGTTGTAGTATCACTAGCCATCAATTAATTAATAACCGCCCAATTTTAATTTAAATTTTATCAAAAATTCGAAATTGCAATTAATCCTTCACGCTGAAACCGTAACTAGAGGAAATTGCACTCAAACTAAACCAGATAATCGAAATTCCCTAAAATCACAAATTATTTTCATAACCAAACAACAAATGAAGGATACTAATTTTGGTATTATATTTAATTATTTTTGTATTAACCCACAAACCAAATGCAAATTTTGGTTCCATTAAAATATTAATTTCTCAAGTGGCATTATACTTGTATTATATTGTATTAAAATATTATTTTTATATAATTATAATTTATAGTTGCATTACTCTGTATAACAAATGTGGTATACATGTGGGATTTAGGTTTTATTGCATTAAAATACTATTTATATTTTAAATATAATCATTTAACTTTTATTTTTTAATAAATTTAAATTATTAATTAATATTCATTAATTTAAATAATAATATAGTATATTAATAAACCTAAATATTTAATTAATAAATAATAATACATGATTTTACTTTATTGTATAAAATCATTTTAATTATTTAATAGTTTATTTTTAAAAAAAATACTAAATTTAAATTAGACAATTATATTTGACATTAATAAATAAAATAAATTTATAATTTAATGTTAAATTATAAATTAATTCATATTATATTATACAATTATATAGTATTATATTTTTACAATATAATATTATTATATATGATTATAATAAATTATAATAACTAATATATAAAATTATATTATATTATAACAGAATAATTGTTAATAATATAACATAATATTGTAATATTTTATTATTTAATAGTAGAATATTATTAAATAATTTGTATATTATAAAAATAATTATTTAATACTTAATTTCATATATTACTAATAAAACCCTAAAATATTAATAAATTTAAAAAAGGTTGATTTAGTTTTAACATTAATATAAAATAGTATTGCATTACAGCTCAATACAATGCACCCTAATGTAATATATCATCATACAATACAACTACACAGTATGGAAAATGCATCTTTAGAAACTAATTTTGATAAAATTGAAGACTTAGTATAAGTTACAAATAAATTTCCAATATCAAGATCAAAGTCATTGCAATATTAAAAAATAAAAATCCCATTTTAGGCCATTTGTGATTGCAAGCATTTGTTTCATTTACAGTTTTCAATTATTTTGAAACAGAACATTCGAATAAATTAATATTGAGTAGAGTTTTCGATGTCATTTAGATAGTTTAAAAAAATGAAAAAGTGATTAAGATAGAATGACTTTAATTATTAAGATCATAATTATGATTAAAAGGAAATTAAGGGTTTATTATTTAATTTGAAATTTGTACTTATTAAATATTATTTGTAAGATCAATACATTTCCCATAATTTGTAACCTATCTTAAATAATATCGTGTCTCATATAGTATAATCTTTTCGTTCCCACTTTAAACATTATTGGCAATTTTTCAAACTAATTACTTATGTTGAAACAATTTTATGATGCTTTAAAGTTCACTAGTTCAAAATTTGCATGGGAAAAATTATATTGGAGCATTTATATTCAAGTTTTTCTCACTTCATTCTACTTTCTCTACAAATATCACTAGTATTTATACGAAAATGTTTCACTAAAAAGAATTTTATCATATGTCAACAATTTTTCTCAGAATATCATTTTTTCCCCTCAATTAATATGTAAATGTGTGAGTTTGTGTGTGTCGATCTTGGTGTCTCGAGTATGTATTTCTTTTTTTTTTTTAATATTTTTATAACTTTTCAGTGGTATTATCTAAAATATTTTTTTACGAATCCCGCTTATTTTCTACACTTCACAAGTTTAATATGGAACCATCTAGCATTGACATACATGGATTTATTTGTATTTGTTTCATCATTAAAATCAAATGTACCTTGATGGATTATAAAAGTAATATATCACCTATGCAGCATTTACACAACAATTGTTTTTACTATTTTCTTTATATATTTTCATACACTTTCGTTAATCAAATTTCATGAGATAAATCCAATTCGTACGTGATGTGTTCTTCCAATTTTATTACAAACCACTATAATATACATGTTTTATTGCCGATAAATTGCTTAGTAAATAGTGTGCCTTAAGCAATAGCAAATTAATCTCTGTGAATAATGAGTCGGATTGTAAGTCGGGTTATAAAATTAATGAGTCGGGATCCAGTCCATTAAGTAGGCCTTTTGACACACTGAAAATTTCTCATAAAGCTCTTTTTTAATTGAAAATTATTTAAAAATTAAAAATAAATTAATTTATTTCTGATTTTAAATTAAAATTCAGTAAAGTGTTTAAATAAATTATTCTTTAACAAAAAATTTTATACCCACTTCATTTTATATTTTATATTTATATTTTAAATTTAAAAAATAATTTTAAAAAATTAAATGAGTTTAGAGTTATAGAGATATAAATTTTATAATAAGAAATAAATTATTTATTAGTTTAGAATTTATCTGTAGTTTGTAATAAAATTTAAAAAAAAATTTAGGTTGATATTTTCTGGAAAGATGATTAATTTTAATAAATAGATTTATATTCTACAAATAAAACTGAGTGTATTTCAGAAAATAACATTAAAAAGGGTGTTATAAAGATTTTGGTGGAGGTATTGAAATACTTAGCAACGGGTCAGCAACAAGAAGTATTTTCCTTTGTTGTCGAACGCAAACTGGTTAATTCAGTTTTCACACAGATGTTGAGACAACACGTGGCAACCTTAGACACGTTTCTTCTTACTTACGGTGCTACGCAACATTGCAAGACTCCTGACAAAAATACAATATTTAGGCCAATTAATCCAAAAAAAAAAGAACAATATGAAGCAAGACGTTTCAACGATATGATTGGGAATGAGATTATTAAAGTGTTGTACTTTTAAATTATTTTTCTTTTATTTAATGTAATCGCTACCCAATTTTCTTTTTTCATAAAAATTAACCAAAGATTTGTGGAGAAAAGAAAGAGGCAATCAATTCCAGAACTTGTCACGTTAGGCCAACTGGTCTAATATCTTATTTGCCCTTTATTTAGCCCAGTTCACAAGTCGATAAACGAGGAGACCACGGGTGACAGGACAAAGTACTTTGTTTCTTAAAACAGCAATTCTATGTATGTAGAAATAGACGGCTAATACTCTAGAAAATCATGGATTGATGGTGTTTGGCGATCATGAAAATGGAAGAGAAAGTGAAAGAAAAAGGAATAGAGAAAATTTGTATTAGAAGTAACAGAAACATATGATACACTTTAAAGGTTCTAAGCTCAAATGAGCTATTTATAGAATAAATCGGAACACTCTAGACTAATTACTAATAGTAGCTTAAAACATCCGGTGCCAGCTTAGCAATCTGTTAGAGCGCACTTGCGAGCATGGCATACAATTACACAGCAACAGCCTTGCATCTGTAACAACCTTCTAACAGTCTTGAATCCAAATTCTCTGCTACACTTGAGTGTAGGTGTAGCTGATAAACTGTGCTCCTTCCTTAGCCATAATATGATCCTTATGATTAACCTAATACTCCAACATATACAACTTTAATAAAGGTGACGGAAAAGATGAAATTAAGTGAACTTAAAGCATAAAAGACATAATTAGATAAGTGAACCCCTTTATGCTCTGTTCAGAATAGAGTTTAAAACAATTGACAATTAACAAACAAAAAAAATACAATAGAGAATGCTCCGAGCACACAATACAAGAGTTACCTGAAACTTGGAGCTTTCAATGAGTCTTCAATTTACAGATCTTGGAGCTTTTCTCATTGTCAAGGAAAATGGTCCAAAATCCGGATGAACAAATCTAGCAGCCACCAAACCAGCTTGATAATTTGGGCCAAGCTTGCTGACATTTTACTATACCTTAGATTTAGCATTCATTGTGCATGTATGGAAGTCTTTGCATGGATTAGCACTCATCCATTCATTCAATGCAAGAGAAGTCTAAGAGATCATGCGCAATTAATGCTCAAACGTAAAATACAGTCATTTGTAGGGGTGGCTAGGGTTGTGAGGAGTGGTGGTTGTGATGGCGGTCATGGTGGTTGTTAGAGCTTGTGGATGGCGGCTAAGGATTGGGATGGTGATGATGATATTAAGGGGTTGTGGGTGGCAGCGGCGGCTGATGAAAGGGAAAAATTATTTTTTTTAAAAAAAATATTTTTGTAGATAATTGTCTCCCGCAAAGTTCATGAAACGGTTGCCAATTGAAATTCAATTTCACGCTGCCGAACAAGAACCGATAGATCAACTTCCCAAATATCCAACGGCCACAACACTAGATGACAAAATAAGCTGTACCTTCCAGCGGGTGAAAGGCAGCTGGACCCGTCTGATTAACATATTAAATATTTGTAAGATCAATATATTTCTCATAATCTGTAAGTCGTCTTAAATGATATCATGTCTTATATAAATAGCATAATCTTTTCAATCCCACTTTAAACATTGTTGGCAATTTTTCAAAATAAATAGTTGTGTCAAAATAATTTTATGATGCTCTAAAGATCATTGGTTAATAATTTGCATGTGTAAAATTACATTGGAGTATTTATACTCAAGTTTTCTTTGGTTCATCGCATTTTCTCTATAATTATCACTAGTATTTATACGAAAATGTTTAATTCATAAGAATTTTAATCAAATTTCAATAATATTACTCATAAATCTCTTTTTCAATTGAAAATTACTTAACTAATAAAATATAAATTTATTTTTTTCTTATTTTAATTTAAATTCAGTTAAATACTTAAATGAATTATTCTTTTAATAAGTTTTTTTGTACCCACTCCATTTTATATTTTATATTTATATTTTAAATAAAAAATATTTTTTAAAAAAATTATAGGAGTTTAGAGTTATGGAGATATGAACTATATAATAAAAAGAAAATAATATAACAGTTTAGAACTTGTATGTATTTTATGATTAAAAATTTAAAAGAAATATATTTTTTAGGTTGAAATTTATGAGAAAAAGATTAATTTTAACAAATGGATTTATTTTTTATAAATTAAACTGAATGTATTTTAAAAAAATAAAATTTAAAAGTGGCGTTGTAAGGATTTTGGTGGAGGTAATGATTGAAAGCTCCACTCATATCCATTTTATCAAATGGTTGGCAAAATAGTCTCTTATGTCAAATTGAAATATTCGCAAGTAATATTTTCCTTTATCAAAGAGGAAACATGAAACCTTGAGCGAAGATCAATTGAGAAAATAGGAGAACATGTAGACAAATAAGATTAATGAAAAGAATTTTGCCTACAATACAAGAGACTTGTTTGTTGCTGTTAAATTGCTCTTGACTACAGGTTCAAAAAACAACCATAACTACTGATACTCTTACACTCTATTATTGAAGTTATTCACTATGAAGATTAGAATTTCATTACCTATCAAAGAAAAGAAAATTAATTAAAAATTTTCTTTTGATGAACCTCGATAGTATTAGAGAAGCTTTATTGAATAAACATAAAAAGGATACGTCTAATTAGGGGAGGACATAATTAACCTTACCCCTAAAACCAAACTACACACAAACCAACAAAAACATAAAAGAGAACGAAAAATACATGCATGCATATTAAAGAAATAGAGAAACAAACATGAGCAAGAGCAATAACAAAACATATCAACAAAAGTTGTATAAAGGATAACCGTTCAAGTCCCTGAAAAGGATAGCAAGCAATGGAGTGGCATAATCAATTTAAATTTGATTGTCTTATACATCTGCCTCCAAATTTCTAAGTAATGAGCCTCTAATTTTTAAGAGCTTTGTTATAATTTCTTTTGCATTGATTCTCTGCTCAGGAGATTCCACAGTGCACGCCATAGCCAAATTGAAGACAAATGACACACATTGCTCCTTTGCAACAAAATGTACGTCCTCCTGACTAAGCAAATTAGCATCAACAACTTCCATAGTGGAAATGGGTAGCCAATCATTAACCCATTGCTTTAATGTCATTTCTTCATTAAAAATTTCATCTGTGGGTTTCTTCCCAGTAAAAGTTTCCATTAACATAATCCCGAAGCTATAAACATCTCCATTTGTGGATACTCGTCCTTCTCTTCCATACTCTATGAATTGCAACAATTAAATAGTAAGATATATCATTAATAATAATTTCCTCATCTAATGAAGATCATGAAACATAAATAACTTATTAGGAAATTTACAAGAAATAGAAAATATTTATATTGAACAAACCTGGTGCCATATAACCTATTGTGGCAAGTGTTTGCGTTTGAGTCATAGACTGATCTTCTCCAATTAAGAGCTTCGCGATGCCAAAATCACTCAAATGAGCAACCAGATTATCATCTAACAATACATTGTCGGGCTTTAAGTCACAATGAATTACTGGAGCTGAACAACCAAAGTGCAGATATTCCAAAGCTGATGCAACATCTATTATTATGTTCAATCTTTGAAAAATATCCAAAATGCAATTACTTGAATACAGATACTTCTCCAAACTTCCATGAGGCATGTATTCTAATACCATCGCTTTAAACTCTTCATTTGAACAACTGCTAATAACTTTGATAAGGTTTCGATGGCGAATACTTTTCATAATTTCACATTCAACATCGAAACTCTTGAACGCTCTTCCACATTGCAAATTGAAAACTTTCACTGCAACCTCCATCCCGTCCCCAAGTCTTGCCTTATAAACAGAGCCAAAACCTCCTCTGCCGATTAGATTGTTTTCACTGAATCCTTCTGTTGCTCGACAAAGTTCTAAGTATGAAAATGTTCTCCGCGTTGCTACTAGTGGCATATTAGCATCATTCGATGGTTGTTTTCCTCTCTGTCGATATCTTAGGATCAACCAAATGACTACTATCAATAATGTAGTACTCAATGGCAAGACAATCTCTAGGAGAAGAGAATTTTTCCGTGATGTATGGTGGATGCTAGTTTTGCATGGCGAGACTTGTAAATTGGGTGAACCACATAATAATTCATTTCCCTCAAATGATTCAGCTGAGAAGTTTCCAAAAGATCCTCCCCTAGGAATTTCTCCTTCTAGCTTGTTGAAAGAAAGATTTAGATCTTCAAGATATGAGAGTTTCTCTAAAGATGTAGGAATAGCCCCAGAGAGATTATTATTGGACAAATTCAAGAATTTCAAACTTATCAAATCACCAAATGAATCAGGAATCGATCCTCGCAATCTATTATATCCTAAGAAGAGATATTCTAGATTTTTTAGGCCTCCAATTTCTGTTGGGATAACGCTTGAAAAATTATTCATCGAAAAATCAATTCCAATCAAAAC
Organism: Citrus mangshanensis; assembly: GCA_030449895.1. Taxonomy (NCBI): domain Eukaryota; kingdom Viridiplantae; phylum Streptophyta; class Magnoliopsida; order Sapindales; family Rutaceae; genus Citrus; species Citrus mangshanensis. The sequence continues at coordinate 9,208,044 of JASUUJ010000161.1, forward strand.
CTTCAAATTTCCAATCTCTAATGGGAGTGGACCAGTCAAAAAATTTGATGAAAAGTTGAGGTACAAGATATCCTTAAGGTTCCAAAAAGTTAAGGGAATAGAAGTTAACTCATTGGAACCCAACGATAGTATCCTCAGAGCAATTAGATTACCGAAGCATGCAGGGATTGATCCCGAAAGCTTATTGCCGCCCAACTCCAATTTATACAATTCAGCCAAACGACAAATATCATCTGGGATTGATCCTTTTAATTTGTTATCATCAAGAACCAAACCTTGAAGCTTTTGTAATTTGCTAAGAGTAATCAGAATCGATCCATTCAATTTATTGCCTCCTAAATCAATGGTTATCAAGTTGGTCAAGTTGCTGATCTCTTCAGGGATGCCACCACTAACGTTACAATTGTGCATTTCAAAATCTTCCAAAGAATGAGAAAGATTACCGATAGACGTCTTAGGAAGAATGCCATCTAGTGGATTATTTGATAAGCCAATAACTGTTAAAGACTTGCAATTTGACAACGAGGATAGAAAGCTCAATTCTGGAGTTGAAGATGTCAAATAATTATCTTGTAAATTAAGCCGCTCAAGGTTTCTTAAGTTGCCAAATGTGTTGGGAATAAAACCGAAGAATGAGTTCTGTGCTAACTCTAGGCCAGAGAGCTTAGAAGCATTAAAGATGAACCGAGGAATTGTGCCACTAAAATTATTACCCCACAAAAGAAGCTTTTCAAGATTTGGTAGTCGGACGTTTGCGATGGACAAAAGACTTCCAGAGAGAGAATTATCATGAAGCCCAAGAATTTTGAGTGTTGACACATTAAAGATTGCAACTGGGACAGTACCAATTAATTTGTTATGACCAAGGTTCAACTCCTCCAGATTTTGGAGATTACCGATTTCAAGTGGTATCTCCCCTGTATTTTAAAAGAATTATATTCAGATTAATTTTCAAATAATAAGTAATATCTAAAAATGGACACACTTTAATAATAAAATGTCATTTATACACTACACAATTATTACAAGTACTAACACACAAGAAAAGCCACTCGTGAAGTATTGAAAGGCTACACACCATCAATGCTTTGTTAGTTATATGCAAATTGCTACACATATTCTTTTTCTTTTATTTTTATATTTTTTGGGTTAAAATCTAGGTAAAATATATATGTGACTTAAGTGATAGATAGATTGCACGGTAAATTAAAAGGGAGGGTTAAGTATTAATAGTACATATTTGGAGCAGTTACGAGAGAAACGTAATAAAATATATTTGACTAATATTTATAAAAATTAGTAGGTACAATATGTATGCGATTTAAGTAAGCAATAGGTGAGAAATAGATAGATTATGTGGTTAAAACAAATTAAAAGATCAAATTGTGTGGTGAGAAGTGAAAAATGCCTAAGTCGGTGGCTGCTACTATTAAAGTAAATCAAGCCCCAGTGATAGCCCAAAAAAAGTAGTATTTCAGTTACAACAAGATAAAATAAATTAATTCAGTAAAATAATTTCTTTTCAAATTTCTCCTACTAGCATGGTCTCAGACTCTCACGTAACTTCGATGCTAATCAACTCATTTGTGAATAAATTACTGCGACAAAGAAAAGAAATGCTTTTTATAAGTACTGGGAAACTCAATTCGAATAGAACTTTCAATGGGTTCGTGGGTCAAGGAAGCGAAACTCGGCTCGACCGATTCGAAGTTATCAACATTTAGTTCAAGTTTTCCAAAATTGAAATGCTAAACATTAAATTTATTTATGAGTAAATCAACAATTTCTAATTTTCCTACTAACTTAGAAAATTTATACATTGAAAAATGATCATACAAATCTGTTTTTGACTATTATACATTTATACCCTTTGACTTTAATAACTACGAAAATTTGAATCCAACGGTTTAAAATAATTGCAAATAAATTTTTTTCAAAATATAATAAATGCAAGTATTTTAAATATAAAAATATAAATTAGATTATTTGTCTCAAAAAAATTTGTTGATAATGGTAAATTAGCATAAATATACACTTTTATGTCATGAAATGAATATGCGTAACTAGGATTTTTTTAAATACAAGTTTCAGTTTAATTATTATATGTAGATAAAATTTTAACAAAGTATTAAATTTTACAAAATAATTATAAGTATTATTAATTCCAATAGTCACATCATTGTGTAAATAAAATAACATAGTGAAAGAAACAACATATTTTAATATTAATTTAAATTAGTAATGTAAAATTTATATGAAGATAAGAATGTATTTTAAAATTAAATTTATAGTCTATTTTATATGTGCTACTACAATGAATATATGAATTCTTATTGCTGTAAAATATTTTCCGATTTCATGTGCTATTTCATCGGTATTTTCAAAGCATTATATTCCATTATTCAGATTTGTATCATAGAACAATAATAAATAAAACAAGATACACTTTTGATACCACTCATCCGTACATCAATGGTAGCTTTTGTATGCTTTAGTTATTTATATATAAATTGCTATAATCTATTTGGGAAGTTTAAGAAATTATCAAATGTGTGGTGAAAGTGAAAGCCTATGTCTGGGGAACTGTGTAAGTGTTCGACCGTGTGTTATTAAGCCTGAAGCCCACGCAAAATAAGCAACTTGAAATAGAAGTAACTTAATCAAACATTCAAACCCAAGTCACGGTTTTACTCTCAAATTTAGTTATGTGACAATTCATGCCTACTTCACCTATATTTTGACTGCTTAAATATTCAGTATTCTTTTTAATTTAATTAGTGGGTCAATTCTCTCCTTAGTTTCTGTAATGTCTACGCTGGCAGCGGCAGGCTCATAACGCATTAATTAGAAAAATGTGTACATACACTGGCACATTCATTCATATTTAATTTCACTCACACTCTTCTCAATTTATTTATTATTATTAATTGGCCCATTAATTATTTGTAAAGGCCCAGATATCGACACAGAGCTGAGGTATAAGTCTAATTGGGCCCAGCATTATTTTCCCCACCCCTAATATAAAGCAATTTCTCAGACTTTACAACAAAGAGTTGTAAATTAACCATAAATGTTGAGTCCAGTGAAATATGCCTACAGAATCCATATTATACCATTACCATTCCTTTTCAGGGTTTAGGATATTCGAGTCTCAGTTAGCTTTTATTTGATTTTGTTTGCTTGCTGCGGTTATCAAGGATATCCATATAACTTATGCAACAATTTTCATAATTAAACTCCGTGATCATGCGCACCTTGGAGCCTGTTACTGTGGAGAGATAATTGCTTGAGTTTGGTCAAATTCCCGATTTCTTTTGGTATGGCTCCTGAGAAATCATTTAATGACAAACTTAATTTTGAAGGAATTATAATCAGGTTTGTTTCAAAGAATAATAAATTTATACTCTATTTTATATATTCTACTACAATGAATATACGAATTCTCATCGCAATAAAATATTTCCGATTTCATGTTCTATTTCATCGGTATTTTGAAAAAATTGTATTCAGATTTGTTTCAGAGAATAAATAATACATGAAAACCGATACACTTTTGACGCCACTCATCCATACATCAATGCTAGCTTTAGTATGCTTTATTATTTATATTTAAATTGCTATAACCTAATTGGAAGGTTAGGAAATTATTAGATGTGCGATGAAAGGAAAAGCCCATTATTATAACAAGGTGTAATCAAGCCCAAAGCCCAAGTAGAATAAGCACACACAGCAAGCCTAAGTCATGAGTACTATACTTCTCCTCTCTTTTTAACTCTTATTTCAGTAAAATAATTTCTTCTAGCCTATTTTTCATATTCATCCACTGAAATACTATGGAGCGCCAGTTCTCAACGTTTTTTTCAAAATTTTCAATTGGAAAACTTAAATACTAAGTTAACTTTTTAGCAAATGAACAATTTCTTATTTTCAAAGCTACGAACCTTCAAGATATTATAAATTCCAATACTGAACATCATCGTCGGTTAAGATAAAATATTATGCGATTGATGACTAAAAATTTATGTCATAATTGCAGTGAAGATGTAACTCTTTAAGATTAATAAAATTGTTGATTTCTTTTGGTATGGTGCTTGTTAAGAAATTATGTATCACTGATGGCATCTTTAGAGATAATTAGTGATTCCATGTAAAATATTTTATGAAGTTGTCACACATGCATATCATTAGTGAAGCATACTTGTCAAGATTATTTTTGAGAAATCCAAATTCAGTAAAGAAGAAAGATTAACAATTTATTCCACGTGTTTTTAATTTTTTTAAATGCTACAGAATTTTGAATTAACACAAACTAATTTCTAATAAAAAACGGAATAATGTTAGATAGAGGTAACGACACATCCTCATATGAGAATTTAAAATGAGAGACTTGAAATCTATTAATTAAGAAGCGGAAGATGTCTCATATATATATATATATATATCATAAAGAAAGTTACCGGTCAAGTTATTCAGAAACAGCTGTAACCCCTCCAATTTTGTAAGATTCCCTAATTCCCGTGGAATACCTCCTGCAAATTAAGTACATTTATATATGCGCTAACAATTTGATCACTCGTGTTTGGGGGGGAAAAAAACAGAAGAATTTATTGGCTGACGAATATCGTAATAGCAATTTACTCTTCATTTATATAAGAATTAGGCTGACAAGAATAAGAATGAAACATCATTCATTTTCATCGACTTAATTGGGAGCTTCAAAATGGAAGTGGCAATATGACAAAAGAAGATTACAAAACATTTTTTTAATTTTTATCTGCATAAATTAAAGAATGAAATGAGTGAGGGGAGACATGGAGCTTTATCTCTATCTGAAAGAAAAACAATAAATCATCGCATAATCAAAGAACAAGCGAATGAATACAGAAGCAAGCATCGCTAAAATAAAGTTGCAAAAAGTTTAAAATCATGCCTTGGAGATTGTTTACCGCCAACGACATCTGCTCCAAGTCGGCAAGATTGCCAAACTCTCGAGGAATTTCTCCTGCAAATTAATCAACGTGTGTAAACTGTATTATGGAACATTATTCATACTACAACTTATCCAACAATTTTCATAATTAAACTTCGTGATCATGCGCACCTTGGAGCCTGTTATCGCCAAGATATAATTCCTTAAGTTTGGTCAAATTGCCGATTTCTATAGGTATGGTCCCCAAGAAATTATTGTTTACCAAAGCTAATGTTTGCAAATATGTGCACTTTGATAGAGTGGACGGTATTCCGCCATGCAACATGTTTTTGGACAAAGAAAGGTAATCCAGAAAAGGAAGACTACTGCAAATATTTGCAGGAATTTGCCCAGAGACCTGATTTTCACGGAAACTAACATATTTAAGTGTATATATGGTGAAGATGGCCGAGGGAATGGAACCAGAAAGTCGGTTACAACTGAGATTGAGTGATTGCAGAGAAGAAAGATTCCCAAGTTGAGAAGGGATGGTGCCTGTGAGATTTAAGCTTGAAATATTCAAGACTGTGACTCTATGGCTATGGACATCACAAGCGACGCCTGTCCAATTACAGACATGAGTACTTGTGTTCCAATTCTTGGCCAAGAAATTTGTCGGATCATGAGTTATGTGAGCTTTCAGTGCCAACAGAGCATCTCGGTCTGTGATGGTAGAACTTGTGTTGGCTGTTGCTGCCGCGATAAATAAGGAAATCAGAATCAAACAATGGAGTAAGAGAAATCTGCTCATCATCCTGAGAGAATGAACTCTTTCCATGAGATGAGAGTATTTATATTGTAAGCGTGTGCTTAATTGGATTGGTAATGCAAGAACACTTATAAGTTTGCTATATACCGAGTATTTATAGTGAAACCAAAATTTCAAAGAATGTAGAGGAGAAAAAGATCGGCATGCGTTAAGGCTGACCTCATCAACCAAAGCCTATCCTTTGTGATCCTAGCGATTTTAGAATTACTTTAATAACTGGAAAATGGAATGTAATTTTTTCTTTTTTTCTAAATAAGCCCGTGACTTTTGTTTTTCTTTACAATCATTTTTGCATCGGATAGGGATATATTAATTTCCTATGATCAAACCTTCTATTCTCACAACTTTTATACAAATTTTTAGTAACGAATTTCATAATTCTGTTAGAAATTTTATTTTCGTGAATTTGGAGGAAATATTGTCAGTGGATATAATATTAAATTTTAGCATTTGCAGACTGAGGAGAGATTATTACTTTGATTAAAAAGATTAATTTATAATGTTAAATTCTTAAATTATGTACCAAGAGGAGTGAAATTTTTTAAATTTGATTGTGAAATATTTATCAGAAAATACTTTTATTCATCCAAAAAGAAGTTTTTAAAATTTTCTTCTCTATATTAACATGACATATAATAAATGCTGTATTCCTTGAAACTCAAATTTTTGGATAAATTGAAATTACATTTCTGTATTTTTTTCTTTTAAATTTGAAAAATTCACCCGTCTTGAAAATTCATAAAAGTGCCACAAGTTGACAGCAAATTGCCTATGTCAATGAAAGAGCACGCAATGAGACTGATTTTTTTTTAATATAAGTACTCATTTTATCGTATGAATTTAACAATGCTCAGTGGGACAGCAGATATTGAACTATTTTTGCCTTTTGTTTGATAATTCGAGGCTTCACCAGTGCCATTAAGTAGTATAACCAGAAAAGTAGGAATGGTAATGCGAAATTTAAAGAATAACTTTATTTTTTTTTTAAATTAGATTGTGATAGTGTTATCGTAAAGTAATACTATTAATTCAAAAAATTATTCTATAGTTTTCTTCCTGTAATAAGTAAGTAACATTTCTATCAAAAAATTATCATTTATCCAGAAAGTCGATTGAAAAAGTTAGCCATTCTATCATAAATGCTACATTTCTTGAAACAAATTTTTTTGGATAAATTGTTGGGATTAGTCGTGTTTGATAATTGCAATTACATTTTTTTAAAAATTGAGATAATATAACAAACCACAAACCTACAGAAGTAAAATTGAGATAATATATTAGGCCAAAAAATTATACAAACCAGTAATGTCTCATTCATCAAAATATTGGCTGCAGAGTTGAAAAGCTCTTTGCGTATCAAATGAGACTGATTGTTTTTCTTGAATCAAATGAGTCCCACCAATCTCTTGCACTTGTCAAAATTAAGTTTTTCTTAACTACATGACAATGTTTGTGGACAACGTTTCGATTGTTTTGTTTCCATGTATAGTCAACTTACATTGCCCCAGGGATACGTTTTAACCTGACTCAAGAAAGTTTTTTGCACGTCAAATGGAGCAGGCAGCTGGCGTCTACTGTGTGCCAAAGTCATGAATTGACAGAGTCAGTGGAAGAGGAGACAATCGGACCGTGCAAATAGCAATCAGTCATAGCACGCTTGCCAGCATGGCATCTGTAATGGCCTCCTAACACTCTTGAATCCCAAAATACTCTGCTTAGCTTGAGTGCAGACAATAAACTGTGCTCCTTCCTGAGGCCATAATATGATCCTTGTGATGAACTTGATACTCCGAAATATACAACTGTTTTAAAAGATGAAGAAGGTGAATCAAGTGAAGTGAGAGCATAAAAAATATAACTAGATAAACGAATATATCATTTCACGCTCTGTTCAGAACAGAGTTTAAAACAATTGGGCATAGAGAGAACTTGTATTAGCGAATTTATACAGACGCATCACAACCTTGGATTTTTTCGAAGTGAAATTTTGAAAGGCAAATTTAGGTAATACTTCAGTATGATTAGAATATTACAGATGGAAAATGAATTAAGTGTAAGATTTATGTGCTTCTAGTAAATGACAGCTCTGTGGATCAGTAATCCTCCTTTTCTTTTCTAATTCTCTATTCAGGTAAGAATCATCTTATTTTGCTCCATTAGAAAGAATAGTAAATGGCTTGCCTTGGCCGATAAGAACAGCACGGCGTTGCCCAATTGCAGCTTTGAGCAAAGTATCTTATGACATGTAATAAGGTCCATTTTTCAATCTACCAGCTCTGATATTCATAAAATGCAGAATATGCGTTAGCTGATGGACAGAAAGCTATATGCGTTCAAACATTCAAATCCTTCTAAATCCTGCAAAGTATTCATAATTTTCCAGATACATATCAAGCAAAAGAAAAATAATAAAATCACACATACCTAATTCTAGTAAATGGAAGACCAGATTTTTTCCCAAAAAAAAACTCTTCACTCACATTTTTGAATCGTGGGTCGAATTTATGAAAATTAAACAAAAGGAGAAACAAGACAATTCGATAACTATTTTTGTGGATAACCTGCACTAGGGGTGCATTTACCATTTTTCGGTAGTAAAATAATGAAAACTAAAATATTAAGTGAAAAAAATCATTGTCAAAAAACTTTGATCGTAAAAATGATAATATCAAAAAAATATTAGATGGTAAATTAATAATATCGCTTTCAAAATTATTGGTCAATAGAAAGTCGTCGGCGTGCCATATGGACAAGGCAGCTGCTCTGCACTCTTCTAAACCGAAGACTCCGGCACAAGTTACAATTTGACCAAGTACTTTCAAATGAACCTCGACTTAGCCGTGGATTTTATTAAAATAAAAATAGCAGCAAAAAACTCGCCAAGCTACATCTATGAGCCGCTCTATTTTCTAGATTTCATTTGATTGAATCGGTCCGTTTGATATGGTGATATGATAATTATCTTTAACTACAAGAGATTTAAAGATACCTTCTTCAAAAACAAACTTGATTAGCTCAGCATTACTCTGTTAACTAATTTATAATGCTTAATTAGTTGCTTTTAATTTAATTTTTACAAAGCTGTATTTTTATTTGAGAACTTTCTTTCTCTTCATCCTCAAAGACATCCCCCTCTTCTTCTTCTTCTTCTTCTTCTTCATCATAATCATCATCATACTGACCAGCCCATTCGTTCTATCAATTTTAATTTAAATTACATAAAGAAAATTCGAACTTGAACTTAACCCTTCAAACCAAACTGTAAGTAAAGAAAATTAATGCTTAAGCTTAAGGATTATCGTCATCGGTGTATCATTCTGGCTTTTTTTTTTAAAATTTTTTTAGGTCCCCACAAACAGAATGCAACTTTGCTTTCGTCGATAAGTGTCCCTTTTTCAAATTTCCATTAAATAAATTCATTTTATTTATATTTAAAAAACAATTTACAGTATAATTAGACCAATTGAGAACCATTTGTTAGGAAACTAGAAGTTTTAGGGAAAAAAAGGATATATAAAAATTGCAAAATAACAATTAATTGGTGAGCAATCAGTTAAGATTTATTAGTACTTTCATCGTGTGGTAAGGTATATTTACAGGTTAGATTTTGTCTAGCATTTGCTTAATTGTCTTAAATTTAATACGTCCAAAGTCTATAGTAGACCTCAAATTTCTAAATTTGATTTGACTCACTTTGATTGTTTGAAAATTATAATGTGATATAGGAATCTTTAATACGTTAAAAAATTGAAAATGATCGTATACTTAGTCGAGCCCACTAAGACCTATTGCATGGAATTGATTTTCCAAATTACCTCTCATATGAACTCTTTATCTCTTATGTTTGGCTAATATGGGAAATCTTTGTGCCTCCAAACTTGCTGCAGTAATTCTCTTTTAAGAAGAATAAATTAGTGGTCTATTATTAGCTAACAAGTATTGATACAGTCACAAATACTTTTGTAAAAATATTATTGTACAAATTGATGAATTCTCTTTTAAGAAAATAAATTAGTGTTGCTATTAATTAATGAGTAATGATATAGTCATAAATATTATTGTATAAATCAAGGTGGCATATTGTCATTCGTTGAATTAAAAACATGGTAGAACCCACTTGACATATATTTATTCTTTTACCAACCGATTATACGTTGCCGCGTTAGTTTATACAAGGCCTGTAATAATGAAGGTGGAAATCGATTTTCAAGAGTTTATTCAAACACGTATCGATATTTGATAGTAATTGCCTAAATGTAAATTTCGTGTGGATCAGCTATTAATCATATGGTATAATAGTTAATTGAAAAAAAAAATTTATATATATATATATATATATATCCAGAATTTTAAATTACGGGGACGTTCGGAAAAATGCATAAAATGTGCAGTTTAAGTGCTTCAAGTTTTAAGCCTTTAAAATTATGTGGTTTTAAAGATTTCCCTGACCTTTCCCGCATTTTAAAATTCCGGACCAAAAAACTATTATATATATATAATCATTATCAGGTGCGGATGTCCATATTTTTCTTAATGTGGACACACTTTTAAACCATGCAGTTTAAAAGAGTTAAAAATTAACTAACTCTTTTAAACCCCACGGTTTTACAGTGTATCCGCATGAAAATAAAATGAGGATGCCTATATATATATATTCTTCTCTAGTGCGAGCGTCCTCATTTTTTTTTTTTATGCGGACACACTTTAAAACTGCATGGTATAAGAGAGTTAGCTTTTAACTCTTCTAAACCGAATAATTTTATAGTTTATTCAACAACTAATTCTTTAAAATCGCACGGTTTAAAAATGTGTTTGCATTTAGAAAAATACGGACGTCTGCACCTGAGAATAATTACATATATATCTGTGTGTGTGTGTGTGTGTGTGTGTGTCATAGTTCTTTTCTAGTACAAATATCTGCATTTTATAAAATGCAGAGCCAGTATTTACAACGTTAATTTCATGTCACAACCAAATTAAGTTTACAGTTTAATCATTATTGCCCGAAATATAGGGACTAAACGAGATTTTACCCGAAATAAAATTCTGATTCTGCCACTCAATAAAAGCAGCCAGTGGGAGCACCCAATATTTTTTCTATAAGAACTGTTGCACGGCGTTATAAGCCCTACAACTAAAACCAAAGAATACTAGCCCTCAATTACAACAGTCAAGAATCATATTTTGCTAAGCCAACTTTATTAACTATATAATTCAACTAAAGAAGAGTGATCTAAGTGTAGTTGTCGTTATCTTGGATGTAAAAAAAATTATTGATGTTCTAAAGTGACTCATTTTCATCATAATTTTTGCATAAAGTATCAAAAATGAATTTTAGTGCTAAAAGGGAAAAAAGTTGACGGAACATAAAAATTAACAAAAGATTTTTGGAGAAAAGAAAGAGGCAATTAATTCAAGACCTTGTTGCGTTACGCCCATTGGCCCAATATCTTATTCGCCTTTTATTTAGCCCTGTTCAATATCTAACTTGTTTCTTGAACAACAATTCTATGTTTGTAGATATAGACAGCTAATACTCTAGAAAATCATGGATTGATGGTGTTTGGGGATCATGAAAATGGAAGAGAAAGTGAAAGAAAAAGGAATAGAGAAAATATGTATTAGAAGTATCAGAAACGTACGATACACCTTAAATCGGAGCACTAAAAACTAATTACTAATATTAGCTTAAAATATCCGGTGCCAGCTCAGCAATTTGTTACAGCGCACGTGCGAGCATGGCATACAGTTACACAACAACAGCCTTGCATCTGGAACAACCTTCTAACGGTCTTGAATCCAAATACTCTGCTACACTTGAGTGCAGCCGATAAACTGTGATCGTTCCTTAGCCATAATATGATCCTTGTGATGAACCTAATACTCCAACATACACAACTTTAATAAAGATATCGGACGAGATGAAATCAAGTGACGTTCAAGCATAAAAGACATAATTAGATAAGTGAATCCCTTCATGCTCTGTCCGTAATAGAGTTTAAAACAATTGGCTATTGTTGGGAATTTTTGGTTTCCACCCAAGATCTCTGCTAGCAATACATCAAATAAATAACAAATAAAAAAATAAAATAGAGAGTACTCCAATAGCACAATACAAGAGTTATCCGAAAAACTCTTTTACCGAAATAAAAACCACAATCGCTGAGGACAACGAGATAAAAAATTTCCCAACGTGAAAAATTATTACAACCTCACTCTCACATTATTTTATCTCACATCCAAATCCCAATTATACCCAAAGCTTCCCACACAGTCACTGCACCATCTTTTCACTAACTTTCTAGTTATTCACTTCCATCTCTCTTTCGGCACTTCAATGAGATTTCAATTTACAGATCTTGGAGCTTTTCTCATTGTCAAGGAAAATGGTCCAAAATCCGGATGAACAAATCTAGCAGCCACCAAACCAGCTTGATAATTTGGGCCAAGCTTGCTGACATTTTACCATACCTTTGCTGTAGCATTCATTGTGCGTGCATGGAAGTCTTTGCATGGATTAGCACTCATCCATTCATTCAATGCAAGAGAAGTCTAAGAGATCATGCCAGCAATTAATGCTCAAATGAAGCTAATTAAATTTCCCGCAGAGCGCATGGAAATTTTTAGTTTTCTTTCTCAACTTTTTTTTGCAATGCATATTAAACTATTCAGGCCACTGCATCCAACAGTAATTGACAAAACTTGTATTACTGAATTTAGAGACACATTACAACCATGGATTTTCAAAATGATGTCTTGAATGCATAATTTTAAGCAACAGGACATTTTCATTTTGAACATTACAAATGGATATATAATTAATTAAATGCAAGATCCATGTACTTCTAGTAATAATCCAGTCACATTTGACAGAAAGCATTTAGAAATCTACAAACACTAATACGTACCTAGCTGCATAATCAGTGGCCATCTTCAAACTAAGATCAAGCCCAAAACTAGATATCCTGCCCCTTATTTGCTTCGATAGTTCATATCAACCGCTTAACTATGCCAAACAGAAACCTACCTAACACTTCATCACTCAAACTTAACCTAAAATTTCTACACTGCACACTTTGAAATAGACAAGCCCTAATAAAAATACACAAAGCAATGATAATGCTATCATAGCTCATGATTAGCTCAGCATCAATCTGTCAAGTAATTTAGTATGCTTTGTACTTATTAATTATATTCCACAAAGCACGGATGTTTATTTGAGAACTTTCTCTCCTTGCAACCTAAAACCTTCTAGACAGATTCCAGCAAACAATCATTATACAGCACCAAAAAACAAAACTAGACTAACTGGCAAGCCCTAATGAAAGTACAGCTATCAGTTATTTATAAATTGTCACTCAAATCAAGTCATACCTGTGTGGACCTGCAACATTGTCCCATAAAAAATGCCCCCAGCAGTTGTGCAAAAGGCTCATTACTCTCCTTCTTCACTTCCTCCATTCCCTCCTCCGCTGAATCATTCTTTTAGCACCATTGCCATTATCATTATCCCCTCTACTCACTTCCACCGCCCCCCTCCGCACTCCTCCTTGCACCATTACCCTCTATTCCTTTGACCGTAACCGCCCCATCATTCCTCTCCTCTTCTTCATAAACTTCTTCCTCTTCATCCTCATAAACATCCCCTTCTTCATCTTCTTCTTCTAATTCTTTGTCATGTTCCTCTTTGTCTTCTTCATCATCATCATACTCAGCTGCAGCACCACCTTGGCCATCAGATTCATCGTAAGAGTGAATGCGGACCCTTCAATTCATTCGACGCCCAAATTCTGTCTCCTCCTCCTCGTCATCGCTGGCTTACCTTCTGTGCATCGCAAGAGAGCGTTTCACTTCATCTGGATCACTATCATACTCCTCCACCGCCTATGCTTCTTCCGGAGCTGCGGCCGCCGTTGTAGTATCGCTAGCCATCAATTAATTATTAAACGCCCAATCGTTTTATGAATTTTAATTTTAATTTTATAAAAAAATTTGAAATTGCACTTAACCCTTCAAACTAAAACCGTAACTAGAGGAAATTGCACTCAAACAAAACCAAATAATCTGAAAATCCCTAAAATTCCAAATTATTTTCAGAACCGAACAACAATTGAGGGATACGAGACAAGCAAAATCCACTAAAAAATACTAAATTTTGAAGCGAATCCTCGACAATCGAAACCCTAGAGAGGTTAAATTGAGATTTTGAAGGATTGGGATCTAGGTTTAGCGATTCTTGAGAAACCCTAATTTTTTAGGGAACGGGGAGAATTTTTTATAATTGTCCCTTTTAAATAAAGACTGTAAGGATATGTCGTCATCAGTTGAATCGAGGAAAGTATTTATAGGAGTAGAGTGAAGGTAATTATCTCATTTGGTAAGGGTTTCCTTGGAAATATGAAGAATGTTTGGGCATAGGTCAGAGAGTGACACATGGAATGGGAACATTGTTTAACTTCCGGCGCATTTGCTTGGCCACAGCCAGTCAGCCACAGGCTTATTAATGCTTATTATATTTGTTTTGGGTAATTTTTAGGGTTTCCCTTAAGGTTTGGTGTATTGACAGTTTCATGAAAAGTATTCACGTAATTATAGGAAGCTTCCCTGACGTTAGTACACAGTTAACTTGACTGTTAGTTGATTGACAAAAAATAAAAAATGCCATTGGCTACAAAAATGAGCGTAACAATTTGGAACTAACTAGTAAACACCACATTGGAGCACTAAAAAATCTACAATAACCATGGAAAACAAATCATTGACATTTACATAATATAAAAAAAAAGTAAAATATAAATTAAGAAAAATCAACAAAACTGTCACCACAAATAAAAAGGCCAATCATCTATCCCAGCCCTCGATTCTTTACATCGTCTGATCGTTAGCGTCGGTTATTCGATATGTTCTTCCATTCATTGCTAGCAAATGCGAACCGAATCCCCGCTAACGACTACCCCATGGCAGGCCACAACAAATAGTTGGATGGCAGCGTTCTCTTATCTAATAAAAGGCTTTACAACTAAAATATAGACAAAATAAAAGAAAAATTAAAAATAACTAAAAGTAATATAATAATTAAAAAACAAAAAAGCCTAGTCAGTCGGAGAAAGAAAACATCCCTCCTTTGCTAGATCTTGTCTACATTGTGGCCTCTGCCGCAATAGTATAGCGGTTGGTGTGTTGTGTGCGTGCAGTGGTGGGTGGTGAGGCTTGCTTGTAGGAATCAACGGCTAAAGTTTGTTGGTGACGGTGGTTAGGTGTTATGGATGATTGGTAGGCCGCAACAATGGAGGATAAGGCCGGTGAACTGACAATGATGGTGAGAGTTTGTGAATGTTTGTAGCGGTGGCTAGGGGTTGTGAGGAGTGGTGGTTGTGATGGCGATCATGGTGGTTGTTAGAATCCTAGTCTTAGACCTGCATTATTTCCTTTTCCGTTAAGGATTAGTTATTAAGTTATTATGTTATTAGGAATTATTATTTTCGTAGGATCTCTTTGGCTTATATAAGGAACTATTGTTACTTCAATAAATAATAAGAATTGCTTCTAAAACTCTCGTTTCCCCTCTGGCACTTCTTCTCATTACTCTTCTCATCAATTCGTCGCTTCTAAACTGCTATCTCAAAGCAGTAGCCTAACATCTGGTATCAGAGCAGTTTTTTTTCTTGGGCATAATGACTGTTAAGGAACTAGAAGAAAGGGTGGAGCAATTATCTCATCAATTCAATGAGAAAGTTGAGGTCTTATCCCAACAGTCCAACAACCTCCAAGAATTAATCTTAAGTCTCCGCAATCAATTCATCCAGTTTCAAGAAAATAGAAACAACAACCCATCGTTACAAATCAATAATCAACAGCCCGAACCTGTAGGACGTATTGGAGGAGCACTTGTGCAACCCCGCCATATACGGCTGGATTTCCCAATTTTCAATGGGGAAAATCCGACAAGCTAGATTTTTCGCTGTGAACAGTATCAGCGATTGGCTGCCTTGCCTGAGACAGATGTGCTGTCACTTGCTATCGGACACCTCGATGGAGATGCGATACCTTGGTATCACTGGTTAGAGCAAACTATGGGTAATATGACTTGGGCCCAATTCAAACGAGCTCTAGTTACTCGATTTGGAACATTCAAAGACGGTGATGCAGTCGGGTCCATTACCAAACTACGAAAAACTGGGACTGTTATTGAATATCAACGACAATTTGAACGATTAGCTGATAGAACTCGGAATCTACCTGAATCATTCTTCATTCTTCATTAGCTGCTTCCTTTCGGGATTACGAGAGGATATTAAAATTGGAGTGCAGATGTTGAAACCTGCAAGTCTCCTACAAACTTTTGAGCTTGCAAGATTCCAAGAAGAATATGCGGCTGTTTCTAATCGAAGGATTCCACCTCGGCCTAGTATAAGCAGGCCATCGCCACCACTCATTAATTCATCTCCCACAACAACCAAAACTGGGGGGTCATCACAGCCCTCTTTATTAGGTCCACCCCCTCTGGGATTCCCACCATTTTGACGTCTATCAGTTGCTGAACAAACTGAAAGACGAGCCAAAGGATTGTGTTTCAATTGTGATGAACAATTTAAACCTGGGCATCGTTGTAAAGCTCCTCAACTTCTATTGCTGGATGCAGATATCGACGATAAAGATGAACAAACTGAGGTTTTTAAGGAACTCCCAGAAACAGTAGAAGTCTCTTTAAAGGCTCTCACTAGAGCAACCCCACAAAACACCATGCGGCTGAAAGGGAATTTAAAAAAACATGGTGTCACTATATTAATAGACTTTGGTTCTACTCATAATTTTTTGAATCCATCCTTGGCTAAGCAATGTGGCTGCCCTGTCACTACTACAACTCAGTTTCAAGTTACTGTAGCTGATGGTGGAGTGATCAGCAGCTCGGGAAAATGTTCTCATGTTCTAGTGAATATTCAAGGCTTCCAATTTCACTTGGATTTCTTCTTACTTCTAGTAAGTGGCTGTGACATTGTGTTGGGTGCTGAGTGGTTACGATCATTAGGTGCTATATTGTGGGACTTCTCAAAGCTAACTATGCAGTTCACTTGGAAAGGCCAACCAGTTCAACTCACTAGATATAATTCCCTGCCACTGGCTTTGGCAAATCATGGTGAAATTAATAGGTTATTGCTTCAAGAAAAACAATGCATTT
The DNA here is from genome assembly GCA_030449895.1 of Citrus mangshanensis. Taxonomy (NCBI): domain Eukaryota; kingdom Viridiplantae; phylum Streptophyta; class Magnoliopsida; order Sapindales; family Rutaceae; genus Citrus; species Citrus mangshanensis. The sequence continues at coordinate 9,224,961 of JASUUJ010000161.1, forward strand.
TTTTTTCCAGATTATGGCAATAACCACTTCAGTAGTTGATATATCAACACCTTCAATTATTACTAAGGTCCTAGAGACATATTCTGGCATCTTTGCGGAACCCACCGCACTTCCTCCTGAGCACTTAATTGATCATCGTATTCCATTACTTCCTGGAAGCTCTCCTATCAATGTGCGACCTTATCGTTATCCTCATTTTCAGAAACAAGAAATTGTCCGCTTGATTCGTGAGCTTTTGGATGCCGGGCTCATTCGGCATAGTGTTAGTCCCTATTCCTCTCCAGTTTTATTAGTTAAAAAGAAAGATGGTTCTTGGCGTATGTGTATCGATTATCGTGCTCTCAACAAGGTAACTATCAAAGACCGTTATCCGATTCCGGTTGTTGACGAACTATTAGATGAATTATATGGTGCATCAATTTTCAGTAAACTGGACCTTCGCTCGGGCTATCACCAGATTCGAGTTCATCCCTCCGATATAGCAAAAACAACCTTCCGTACTCATAATGGCCACTACGAATTTCTTGTGATGCCTTTTGGCCTTTCAAATGCGCCAGCCACATTTCAGAACCTGATGAATGAGATTTTTCGGCCCTTCCTTCGCAAATTTGTTTTAGTTTTCTTTGATGATATCCTTGTCTACAGCACTTCTCTACAGGAGCATGCTCGACACCTCTATGCTGTCCTTCAATGTTTGCAACAAAATCGACTTTATGTCAAGCTTACAAAATGTTCTTTTGCTCAATCATCTGTTGACTATTCGGGTCATATTGTTTCTGCTACTGGTGTGGCTGTCAATCCTGAAAAGGTTCAGTGCATGCTTGAATGGCCTAAACCTACCACTATCAAAACTTTACGAGGCTTCCTTGGCTTGACGAGATACTACCGTAAATTTGTTGCTGGGTATGGGAAAATTGCTGCTCCCTTAACTGATATGCTTAAACAAGATTCTTTTACTTGGAGTCCTACTGCTGAAGCAGCATTTGATGAGCTACGCCAAGCCATGGCTTCCACTCCAGTTTTAGCCTTGCCGAATTTCACCAAACCATTTTCTATAGAATGCGATGCTTCCGGCCGCGGAATCGGAGCAGTCCTCATGCAAGAGGGCCGCCCACTTGCTTATATTAGCAAAGCCTTATCTGAAAAAAACTTAGCCATGTCCACATACGACAAAGAAATGCTTGCTATTGTCTTTGCCGTGCAAAAATGGCGTCCGTATCTTGTGGGACAACATTTCAAAATTCTTACGGACCATCGCAGCCTTAAGTATTTTCAGGATCAGCGCATTTCCTCTCCAGAACAGCAGCTGTGGTTGTCTAAACTCTTAGGATTTGACAATGAAATTATTCATAGGAAGGGAGCTGAAAATTCAGTTGCGGATGCTTTGTCCCGTCGATTCGAAGACTCCCATTTTCCATGCCATTTCTTCCCCAATATTTTCTCATCTTACCAACATCAAGCAAGAGTACAAAACCGACCCAGCCCTGTCACTTCTTATCGACCGTCTTCAGTCATCCCAATCTGTTCTTAATTATTCCTATGATGGCTCCATTTTACGATACAATGGTCGGATTGTTCTTCCTTCTTCTTCCATTAAGTGCCAGAACATTTTACACGAATTTCACGCCTCTCCAACTGGCGGTCATTCGGGATTCTTACGCACTTACAAAAGACTCACAGCTAGTTTCTACTGGAAAGGGTTAAAAAGGGCTACTAAATTATTTGTTGCTGAATGTGATGTCTGTCAACGAAACAAAGCTAAAACTGTGCATCCTTCCGGGTTGCTTCAACCCATGCCCATCCCTGATAAAATTTGGGAAGATATCTCCATAGATTTTATTAATGCTCTTCCACCTTCTAAGGGCAAAACATCTATTTTTGTTGTGGTAGATCGTTTGTCCAAGTACGCTCATTTCAGTGCCTTATCCCATCCTTATACAGCCGCTCTTGTCGCTAAAATTTTTATGCGGGATGTTGCTAAATTGCATGGAATGCCTCGCACCATTGTCAGCAACTGTGATCCTATCTTTCTTAGTCAATTTTAGGAGGAATTCTTTCAATTACAGGGTAGTTCTTTATGCTGCAGCTCTGCTTATCATTCTCAAACGGATGGCCAAACCAAAGTCGTTAATCTCTCCTTGGAAGGCTATTTGAGGTGTTTTGCTGGTCACCAGCCTTCTACATGGACTAACTGGTTGCCTTGGGCTGAATGGTGGTATAATACTACATTCCATTCTGCTATCCAACTGACTCCCTTTGAAACAGTCTATGGTCAGCCCCCCTCTCGAATCGAATCTTATTTGCCTGGCACAACTAATGTTCATGCTGTTGACTTGGCTCTCCGCGATAGGGATTTGATTTTAAGTCTTCTTAAAGATAATTTAAAAGCTGCCCAGTCACGAATGAAGTTTTTTACTGACAAAAAACGTACAGAACGAGTATTTCCTGCAGGGGATTGGGTGTATCTTCGTCTTCAACCTTATCGGCAGTCCACTTTGCATCCGAATGGTACTTATAAGTTATCTCTGCGTTATTATGGTCCTTTCCGGATTCTTTCTCGCATTGGCACTGTGGCTTACAAATTGGATCTTCCAGCTACCAGCAAAGCTCATCCTATTTTTCATGTTTCATGCTTAAAGACGAAGCTTGGGGTTCATACACCATCACAATAGCTTCCTGATTCTCCTTATGTTGTTGCTTGGGAATGGCAGCCCTTGGCCATTTTGGATCGTGGAATTTTCAAACGCAACAATCGCCTTGTTACTAAGCTCCTTGTTCAGTGGCAAAGTCAGTCTAAGGAAGAGGCTACTTGGGAGGAATGTTCTGAGTTCGCAGCCCGTTTTCCTTCTTTCCAGCTTGCGGACAAGCTGCCTTCTTAGGGGGAGGGGATGTTAGAATCCTTGTCTTAGACCTGCATTATTTCCTTTTCCGTTAAGGATTAGTTATTAAGTTATTATGTTATTAGGAATTATTATTTTCATAGGATCTCTTTGGCTTATATAAGGAACTGTTGTTACTTCAATAAATAATAAGAATTGCTTCTAAAACTCTCATTTCCCCTCTGGCCACTTCTTCTCATTACTCTTCATCAATTCATCGCTTCTAAACTGCTATCTCAAAGCAGTAGCCTAACAGTGGTTGTTAGATCTTGTGGATGGTGGCTAGGGATTGGGATGGTGATGATGATATTAAGGAGTTGTGGGTGGCGGCAGCGGCTGATGAAAGGGAACAAATTATTTTTTTATTTTTTTATTTTTGTAGATAATTGTCTCTTGCAAAGTTCATGAAATAGTTGCCAATTGAAATTCAATTTCATGCTGCCGAACAAGAACCATTACATCAACTTCTCAAATATCCAATAACCACAACACCATAGGACAAAATAAGCTGGGTAGAAGGCTGTTGGACCCGATTATCAGTACCCAAATTTGGATCATCGATGCAACTTTGGATTTTGTTTTGTTTTTATTTTTTTTTATGAAATCACTAATTTACCCTCATATACTAACAACATACAAAATGGTATACTAACGTCAGGGGAGTTGCCTGTAATTACATGAATACTTTTCATGAGACTGTTAATACACCAAACCTCAGGGGAGGTCCCTAAAAATTACCCTATTTGTTTTGTACTTGGGTTTGCTTCCAATCGAATCTTGAAGTTGAATCTAAACTGTGAAGAAAAATGGACCAATGAGATTATGCCATGGAAGTATTCAGAAAAATATTATAGTGTGTTTACTTCTCGAATTGAGACATTGGAATCATTGACATCATTTATATCAGAAATGAGGGTAAGAATTGGAAACAAAGGATGAAAGACTAATTCAAGGGGTGGTTGGGAATTAATCTCCTGTTCACTAAACTATCCAATTTGCCCACATTAATTCGCGGGGTGGTTGGGAATTAATCTCCTGCTCACTAAACTATCCAATTTGCCCACATTGAAATTTCTAAATTTTGAAAACACCCCTGATAAATTAAAAAAATAAAAAAAGAAATCACAACACTAGCATCACTCATCGCAGCACGTCATCAGTGTTCATGGTATCACAACATCGAGATCGGGATCTAGTTGGCTGATCATCACTAGTCGTCTCCATTTGGGCATGTCATTTCTGGAGAAGTAGTTGGTTGTCGGGATCTTCGTCATCTTCGTCTTCACTGTCCAATCTTCACCGGGTGCTCTTCAAAATAATAATAATAATAATAATAATACTAATAATAATAAAATATCTTTGTCATTTTTATATTTTTAATCATCTCTCTACATCTCTCTTCTTCTCAAATTCTCTCCATCTCCCTGTATTCTTGATTTTCAGGTGTGTTTTTAATATTTTGTATAACTATTTTTATAAATAAATTTAGTTTTATTTTCAATTTTAGTTGTTTTTATTACTTTTAATTGTAAGTAATTTAATTTTAATAATTGTTTTTATTTCAATTATGCTTAACTAAATAATATTAGTTAGGGTAAGGTGAAACTCTTAGGAAATAAATGTGATTTAATCAAATTTATTTTTATTTTATAAATTAAATTATTTCCTATTTAAATATCCATTTGTTAGCTTATATTACATTTATTGTATTGTACTACAATATTATTTTTCATACTAACTCATATTTGGTTATAATTTTTTGTTGCGCCGCATTGCATTATAAATTTGGTTAACACAATAAAAGGGGTATAAAATAAACTCATAGCGGTAAGACTTAGGCTATAATACATTAAAATATTGGTTTCTTTGTTGTGTTCTGAGAGACCCACAAACCATAAATTTTTGCTTCCATTAAATATCCATTTGTTAGCTTATATTACATTGTATTATATTGTACTAAAATATTATTTTTCATACTAACTCATATTTGGTTATAATTTTTTGTTGCATCGCACTGCATTATAAATGTGGTTAATACAATAAAAGGTGTATAACATAAGAGTAATGATACAGTTACAAACTCTTGTACAAACTTATTTTGTACAAACTCACGTGGCATTAATTCATTGGTTGAATGAAAATATAAATTAATAAAAAAAATCATGTGGGCCAAGTGATATTTAATTCAACCAATGCCACATCACAAAATAAGTTTGTATTTGTCATTACTCATAAAATAAACTCATAGCGGTAAGAGCTAGCCTATACAAAAATTAAAATACTATTTATATTTTCAATATAATAATTTAGCTTTTATTATTTAATAAATTATAATAAATTTAAATTAGTAAATATTAATTTATGTTTATCTGTAAATAAAAATAATTTAAATAATATTATAACATACTAAAAACCTAAACATTTATTAAATAAATGATAATACATTATCAAATAGAATTTTAGTATTTAATATAATATAAAATTCTAGGTAAAAAAATTATGAAATCAATTTTACTATTTAATTTCAATGATTTTTATATTTAATTAAATTAATTTTTATATTTAATTTAAAACATTATTTAAGCAATAATGTGTAAAGTGGGACCAAAAAAATTTATAATATAAAAGACTAATAATTTTAATAATTTTAGACTAATTTGCTAGTCCTGACAGCCAAACATAACATTGGACAGAGAATTAATTTTTTAGTTCCAAAAATATAATCCAATCCCAAAATTTATCCATTCTCCCGTATGTAGCCTTACTAACCAATTATGGCAATATTGAGGCCTTTATGCAAGTTGCAAATAGATTTTCAATATCAAGATCAAAGTCACTGCAACATTTAAAAATACAAATCTAATTTTAGGCCGTTTGTGACTTCAAGCATTTGTTTCATTTGGAGTTTCTGATTACTTTAAAACAAAACATTTGAATGAATTAATATTGAGTAGAGTTTTCAATGTCATTTAGGTAATTAAAAAAATGAATAAGTAACAGACATTGAATGACTTTAATAATTTAGATCACACTTATAATTAAAAGAAAATAAAGGGTTTATTTTTTAATTTGAAAGTTTTATTGCATAGACTCTAATTGACATATTAAATATTATTTGTAAGATCAATATATTTCTCATAATCTGTAAGCCGTCTTAAATTATGTCATGTCTTATATATGTTGTATCATCTTTTCAATCCCACTTTAAACATTATTGGAAAATTTTCAAACTAAATAATTGTGCTAAAATAATTTTATGATGCTCTAAAGATCACTAGTTCATAATTTGCGTGTAAAATTACATTGGATTATTTATATTCAAGTTTTAATCATATGTCCATAATATGAGCTCTTTTTCAATTGAAAATTACTTAACTCATAAAAAATAAATTAATTTATTTCTTATTTTAAATTAAAATTCAATTAAATACTTAAATGAATTATTCTTTTAACAAACTTTTTATACCCATTCCATTCTATATTTTAAATTGAAAAATATTTTTAAAAAAAATTATAGGAGTTTAGAGTTGTGGAGATATAAACTAGATAATACGAAGAAAATAATTTAATAGTTTAGAACTTGTACATATTTTATAATATAATCTTAAAAGAAATATATTTTTTAGGCTGAAATTTATGAGAAAAAGATTAATTTTAACAAATAGATTAATTTTTTTATAAATTAAACTAAATGTATTTTAAAAATAAAATTTAAAAAGTCGTGTTATAAGAATTTTGGTGGAGGTATTGATTAAAAGCTCCGCTCATATCCATTTTATCAATTGGCCCACAAAACAGTCTCACATGTCAAATTTAAATGCTCGCAATCGATCAATGGCAAGTAACATTTTCCTTTGCCAAAGAGGAAGTACGAAACCATGAGCTAAGATTAATGGATAAAAAAAAAAGGAGAAAATGTAGATAAATAAGATTAATGAAAAGAATTTTGCCTATAATACAAGAGACTTGTTTGTTGTTGTTAAATTGCTCTTGACTCCAGGTTCAAAAAACAACCATAACTACTAATACTCTGACACTCTATTATTGAAGTTATTCACTATGAAGATTAGAATTTCATTACCTATCAAAGAAAAGAAAATTAATTAAAAATTTTCTTTTGATGAACCTCGATAGTATTAGAGAAGCTTTATTGAATAAACATAAAAATGATACGTCTAATTAGGGGAGGACATAATCAACCTTACCCCTAAAAACAAACTACATATATACAAACCAACAAAAACATAAAAGAGAACAAAAAATACATGCATGCAAATTAAAGAAATAGAGAAACAAACATGAGCAAGAGCAATAACAAAACATATCAACAAAACTGGTATGAAGGATAACCGTTCAAGTCTCTGAAAAGGATAGCAAGGAATGGAGGGGCAGAATCAATTTAAATTTGATTGTCTTATACATCTGCCTCTAACATTTCTAAGTAATGAGCCTCTAATTTTTAAGAGTTTTGTTACAATTTGTTTTGCATTGATTCTCTGCTCAGGAGATTCTACAGTGCACGCCATAGCCAAATTGAAGACAAATGACACACATTGCTCTATAAATTATTATTTTTTAAATATTAGAGCAACAACCAGTATAAAAATAAAATGCATTCATTTAATGGAAATTTTTCTAGATGCTTCAATGGCAGAATCTCGTTGGTCTATAACTCTTACGCCTTTGATTCAAGATTCAATTTCAAACCAACGCCGAACAAACAGTATAATCATCTCTTAGGTCGGAATTTAAACTTAAATAAAGCTACATCCCACGTGTCCCCAACTTTCTTCATATTTCCAAAAAACCCCTACCAGATCCTGATAGTTACCTTCACTCTTCTCGTATAAATAGAGAAGACGATGATTCCTACAAAGCCACGTAAGTCAAGTGAACGTTACGGCCATGGGACATTGGAATTGGATCAAACCACTGGAATGCAAAGCAAAATTAACCGAATAAACTAAATTAGATCCAACTAATTGAATCGGTTTAGTGTCACTCAAAAAACAAATAAATATATAAAACAACACAATTATCATATTAATGGGGATATTAATGGGGCACTTTTCTTTTTTCTTTTTTTTTCATTTGTAATGAATGCTTAATATGAAAAACAATTTGTCCTATAGAGCATTGTTTAAGTCATTCAATAAAAATGAATACTTCTATAAGAAACAATCATTCCCCTATTTATTTGACACGCAAAGAACTTTCTTACTCAGCTCGGCGGCCAAACCTTTAACATTTGTTGAAATTCAGTTAATTGATGAGTGTGACATAACTCGATAAATCGTTTAATTTGTATAATTGATAAAAATGTAAACTTCAAATAATATAAATAGAATGATTAATTTTTTCAATTTTTAGATAATGGATATATGTCATGATACTATGAGCAAATGAAGTGTCTGATTGAAAACACAATGTTTGTATTAGAAATTTTAAGTGTGAATATATTTATTGTTGGTTTTATATATATAAAAAATAGTTACCAACTTGTCTTGTTTCTCATTTTGTTCAATTTTCATAAATTTGACTAACGATTAATTGTGAGCGAAGAGTTTGCTGTAAAAATATGGTCATCCATTTATTATTAAAAGATTGTGTCATTTAATTATTTTTCCTTTTGCTTGATTTCTAGAAAATTATGAATACTTTGGCAAATAAGATAATTAATTATAAACATCATTTTGAAAATCCATGACCATGGTTGTGATGTGTCTTTGTAAATAACTAATACAACATTAATTTCTATCAAAATTACCATTTGTTTGAAACTCTGTTCTGAACAGAGCATGAAAATATCACTTATCTAGATTTGCTTTTCATGCTTTCACTTCACTTAATCCAGCTTGTCCCTCCTTTGACTGTATGCCGTGCTGGCAAGTGTGCTATGCAGATTACTGAGCTGGAACCAATGATTGTAAACTAATTATTACTAATCAATTTGAAGTGTACCAATAATATATTTCTACCAACATTACCGAATGATTGTATCGATTTTTAAGCACGTAAACATACCAACTTTCTTTCTTTTACCCTCTATTTCATGTTTATTCAATTTCAATCTTCTGCAAGTTTTTGGCTGTCTTATTAGTTACAAAATTCTCTAGGATTGCATGTAGATTATACTTTTACAAGCATTTTTTCTTCTCTCTTTTGTTTTTTTTGGTAAACATATTATTTTATCATCTATTACTATAAGAATGAAATGAAAACAGTCCTCATATAAAGTATTGACAGCAATGTTATACTCAATATAACGTATAAAGCACACATAATTTAATAAATGGGGCTGATAATATCTTCTTTAAAAGAGAATTATCGCAGCCACATAGTTGGAAGCTCAAAAAGTTTCCATATTAGCCGAACCTAAGTGATAAGCGTTTCCTTATGAGCCATGATTTGGGGACAAAAACCAATTCAAGTTAAAGATCAGAAAATTGTGTCCCTCACGAATACAATAATTCAAGCCACACATTTATCAAACGCATGGCAGAGACGCTTCAACATGTTGTCTCATGGAAAGAAATCCTTGTCTTTGACTTAATACTCTGTTATAGAAAAAATATTGGGTGCTCCCACTGGCTGCTTTTATTGAGTGGCAGAATCAGAATTTTATTTCGGGTAAAATCTTTAGTCATATTTTTGAGGTTAGTCAATATTTTTAAAAATACTTCAAAACATCCCGACATTAAATTATTAGCACATTTCCTCTTACTTTTTGTTGCTTTTGGCTTAATTTTTACAATATTACCCTCTTACAATATTTTTTTTGGACATTAGTAAAAATAAAAAAAATTAATTATCAATTTAATCTCAAAAAATAAAATAGAAACAAAATTAATATATGTTACTTTTTTGTAACACACTATTGAGGAATTAATATATTAATTTTTTTATTACTAATGTCCAAAACAAGGTAATTTAATTATTTTATTTTATTTTTGAGGTTACATTGATAATTTAATTTTTTTTCTTTTTATTAATTTTATAAAAAGAAACATTATTGTAAGAGGGTAATATTGTAAAAGGAAGTCAAAAGAAACAAAAAGTAACAGCATGGATGTCAATAATTTAAGGGTAGGGATGTTTTGAGGCATTTATAAAAATATAGAGACTAAATGAGCACTAATCTTAAAATATAGGGATGAAACGAGCTTTTACCCTTTTATTTCCATGGTGGCAATAATGATTAAACTGTAAACTTAATTTGGTTATGACATGGAATTAACATTGTAAATACTGGCTCTACATTTTATAAAATGCAGATATCTGTACTAGAAAAGAACTATGACACACACACACACACACACACACACATATAATTATTCTCAGGTGCAGACGTCCGAATTTTTCTTAATGCAAACACATTTTTAAACCGTGCAATTTAAAAGAATTAGTTGTTGAATAAACTATAAAATCATGCGGTTTAGAAGAGTTAAAAGCTAACTCTCTTATACCATACAGTTTTAAAGTGTATCCGCATAAAAAAAAAAGAGGACGCTTGCACTAGAGAAGACTATATATATATATATATATATATATATATATATATAGGCATTCTTATTTTATTTTCATGCGGATACACTGTAAAACCATGGGGTTTAAAAGAGTTAGTTAATTTTTAAGTCTTTTAAACTGCATGGTTTAAAAGTGTGTCCACATTAAGAAAAATATGGACATCCGCACCTGATAATGATTATATATATATAATAGTTTTTTGGTCTAGAATTTTGAAGTGCGGGAAAGGTCAGGGAAATCTTTAAAACCACGGAATTTTAAAGGCTTAAAACTTGAAGCACTTAAATTGCACATTTTATGCGTTTTCCTGGACGTCCCCATAATTTATTATTACAGCCCTTGTATAAACTAACGCGGCAACATATAATCTGTTGGTAAAAGAATAAATATATGTCAAGTGGGTTCTACCATGTTTTTAATTCAACGAATGACAATATGCCACCTCGATTTATACAATAATATTTATGACTATATCATTACTCATTAATTAATAGCAACACTAATTTATTTTCTTAAAAGAGAATTCATCAATTTGTACAATAATATTTTTACAAAAGTATTTGTGACTGTATCAATACTTGTTAGCTAATAATAGACCACTAATTTATTCTTCTTAAAAGAGAATTACTGCAGCAAGTTTGGAGGCACAAAGATTTCCCATATTAGCCAAACATAAGAGATAAAGAGTTCATATGAGAGGTAATTTGGAAAATCAATTCCATGCAATAGGTCTTAGTGGGTTCGACTCAGTATACGATTATTTTCAAATTTTTAACGTATTAAAGATTCCTATATCACATTATAATTTTCAAACAATCAAAATGAGTCAAATCAAATTTAGAACTTTGAGGTCTACTATAGACTTTGGACGTATTAAATTTAAGACAATTAAGCAAATGCTAGACAAAATCTAACTTGTAAATATACCTTACCACACGATGAACGTACTGATAAATCTTAACTTATTGCTCACCAATTAATTTTTATTTTGCAATTTTTATATATCCTTTTTTCCCTAAAACTTCTAGTTTCCTAACATACGGTTCTCAATTGGTCTAATTATACTGTAAATTGTTTTTTAAATATAAATAAAATGAATTTATTTAATGGAAATTTGAAAAAGGGACACTTATCTACGAAAGCAAAGTTGCATTCTCTTTGTGGGTGTTAGAGTGCAATTTATGCACTAGTTTTGCATTGTTTACTTCTCTTAATATCGATGTTTTGCACTTAATAATAATGATTTACTTGTGTTTTACTTTTGTAGGTGCAATTCTATTGATTTGTGATAAAATTGAAGTATAAGATGATGTTTAAAGATGATTGTTCCCTTGGAGAAATTATGAGCGGCAGAAGAACATTGTTGATAAGGCGAGGGCGCGTGCTGTCAACTGCGGACCTGCAGTTTTTAGTTTAACGTGTTTTATATTTTTGGCTATTTTTGTAATTACGAATTTAATATTTCAGATATTAGGATTTTATTTTAAATAGAATTCTAAAAGAGAAAAGAGAGAGAGTATTTAAGGGAGGAATCTCTTGTGAAAAAGGGGGATTTTGGATTAGAGAAAAAGAAAGAAACCCTAGATCTAAACTTTTCTCTTCTCTCTATGAAGAACTAAACCTATTTTTCTGGTTGAAGGATAATGAAGTTTTGATTCATCACTACTGTGAGATCTTTCTTATGCTTTAATTGTTTTATTACTTTTTGGGTATTTGTTTATTCTCTGAATTAGTTTCATGATTATGTTTGTTAATTAGGTAATTGGCCACTATTTAATTATCAACTTAATCTATTGTCAATTAAATGATTCATCGTATGAAGAATTTAATGTTTGTGACAAATAACATAGCAGAGAGTTGTGTTGTGAGAATAAACAATCTAATTTAAATGAATCATCATATGTGTTGATTAGGATTTGGGTCTCTCTAGTTTTGATTGATTAAATCCTATGATCGTATTGATTGATTAAATATCGTTTAAGGAGAGATTGGCTATTAGAGGTCTCAATATATCTATTCATAAGTAATAATCTATATTTGAATCAATGATCAGTCGAATCAAGTTCCTTCAACCAGCTTTCTCCAATTTGAATTACAACTTTAATTTGCATTCTTGTTATTTTTAATTTGATTTTTATTATTGTCAACAATTCCCCCATTTTACATTTTACGTTTCAAAAGGATTTAAATAATTACATTATTTATTTAGAATAGGAATTTATTTTTGTTGGCTTCGACACCCATCAAATTTTGGCGCCGTCATTTTATGGGTGTCGAAGCCAACAAAATTTGATGGGTGTCGAAGCCAACAAAAATAAATTCCTATTCTAAATAAATTGTGTATAGTGATTGAGCAGGGTCGTGTCCACAGAGATCGGTAATTATTTAAATCCTTTTGAAACGTAAAATGTAAAATGGGGGAATTGTTGACAATAATAAAAATCAAATTAAAAATAACAAGAATGCAAATTAAAGTTGTAATTCAAATTGGAGAAAGCTCAAGGAATTAACTCAGATTCGACTACGATCATTGATTCAAATATAGATTATTACTTATGAATAGACCTTATAGCTATTGAGACCTCTAATAGCCAATCTCTCCTTAACTAGTCGATAACCAATATTTCAATCAATAGACAACCCTAGATACGATCATAGGATTTAATCAATTGACGAGAGACCCAAATCCTAATCAACACATATGATGATTCATTTAAATTAGATTGTTTATTCTCACAACACAACTCTCTGCTATGTTATTTGTCACAAACATTAAATTCTTCATACGATGAATCCTTTAATTGACAATAGATTAAGTTGATAATTAAAAAGTGGCCAATTACCTAATTAACAAACATAATCATGAAACTAATTCAGAGAATAAACAAATACCCAAAAAGTAATAAAACAATTAAAGCATAAGAAAGATCTCACAGTAGTGATGAATCAAAACTTCATTATCCTTCAACCAGAAAAATAGGTTTAGTTCTTCATAGAGAGAAGAGAAAAGTTTAGATCTAGGGTTTCTTTCTTTTTCTCTAATCCAAAATCCCCTTTTTCACAAGAGATTCCTCCCTTAAATACTCTCTCTCTTTTCTCTTTTAGAATTCTATTTAAAATAAAATCCTAATATCTGAAATATTAAATTCGTAATTACAAAAATAGCCAAAAATATAAAACACGTTAAACTAAAAACTGCAGGTCCGCAGTTGACAGCACGCGCCCACGCCTTATCAACAATGTTCTTCTGCCGCTCATAATTTCTCCAAGGGAACAATCATCTTTAAACATCATCTTATACTTCAATTTTATCACAAATCAATAGAATTGCACCTACAAAAGTAAAACACAAGTAAATCATTATTATTAAGTGCAAAACATCGATATTAAGAGAAGTAACAATGCAAAACTAGTGCATAAATTGCACTCTAACAAATTCCCCCACACCAAGATGATGCTTGTCCTCAAGCATATAACTCAAGATTAATCCCAAATCTCCACTCAATTCTCATCTCAACTCATCCAAAAACAATTTTAAGCAAGTATACCTCAAGAAATTAAGTCGTTCAACGTTCGAGAGACAAGGATTTTAAAGCATAGAATTTCATAAGATAGAATAAGAACGTTCAACCACCAAGAAGATCCATTCAAAATTCAAGTGCAACAAGATGTAATAGCCCTCTCAATAACTTCACTCCATGCACTCAAAGTGTTTAGGGTGTCATTTATCCACTCAAATCAAATCAAATCAAAGAATGCTATTACCATAAGCTTGCTCATATATCATATCTCAATCCACAAAACATGAATAAAATGCAGAAATCTAAGGGTCTTAAAAGGGTTGTAATGGGGTTAAATGAAAAAGAAAGGTTTACGAAAGAAAAAGAGATCAAAATGAGAAGAATGAACTCATTGAATGAACTTATGATATCAAAATGCTTATTTCTACTCAAGTCACCAAGAATGTAAACATTTTTTTTTCGATTTTTTCTTTTTTTTTCTTTTTTTTTTGTTCTTGTTTTTTTCCTTTTTTTATTTTTCTTTTATTTTTCTTTTTTTTTCTTTTTGTTTTTTTTATCAAACAAAAGAAACGAACCTTGCACAATTTAATTCAAGCATAATGCTTGTTGATCTAATTGAGAAACTTTAATACAAGGTAGAAAAAGCAACAAAATATATCCACATAATGAGTCCAAACATCTCCTTAAATTGAGGCTCAAAAAGAAGAAAAATGGTTAAGTAGACGGAGAGAATTTGATGGGTAATGGTTAAGGCTCAAACAAAGGTAGCAAATAAAGGTCTTTGGGTAGAGAAAAAGAAAAATGCGAGAATAGAAAAATGGTAAATGGTTTGCCTTATCATTTTAATGCATAAAATCCCGTAATGTGGCTTCAACATGCATAATAAAGCAAGTTCTAGAATAAACAAACTAGGATTGATATTCACATAACAAAAATAATTAGAGCAAAGTGGTTGCTCATAGGCTCAAATCCTCACAAAGTTGGTAAATTTACCATCAAATCCTGTACACTCTTCAAATGAATCAACCATCAATAGTGGTGTAGAATGAGAAGAAGGTATGAGTGAGATATAAAAGGAAAGGTAAAAAGGATAATAAGCGAGAAAGATGTATGTAGTAAAAAAATGAAAGATAAAATGTGAGTGATGAAAAAGTATGATAGAAAAAAAATAGATGTAAATAATGTGAGATAGATGGGAAAAGAGTAGTGAGAGATAAAGGAAAAGAAAATTAATAATATATAAAGCATACTAACTCCAAAATCATTTAAGGATGAGTAGAGTGAAAAAAAAATAAGTAGAGTGAAAACAATAATTCCAGACTAAAATGAGCCAGAATGATACACCGATGACGATAATCCTTAAGCTTAAGCATTAATTTTCTTTGCTTACAATTTGGTTTGAAGGGTTAAGTTCAAGTTCGAATTGATAGAACGAATGGGCTGGTCAGTATGATGATGATGATGATGATGATGATGATGATGAAGAGGGGGATGTCTTTGAGGATGAAGAGAAAGAAAGTTCTAAAAAAAAAATACAGCTTTGTGGAAATTAAATTAAAAGCAACTAATTAAGCATTATAAATTACTTAACAGAGTAATGCTGAGCTAATTAAATTTGTTTTTGAAGAAGGTATCTTTAAATCTCTTGGAGTTAAAGATAAATATCATATCACCATATCAAACGGACCGATTAAAAAATAAACTTAAATATTATATAAAATCATTTAAATTTAACTTAATATAATTCAATCTAATATTGTACCAAACATGCACAATACTATATATAATCCAGTCTAATCCAATTCAATCTTAATAAATAATACAATCCAATCTTGCGAGACAAAATTGGCCTAAGGGTCCCAATTGCGCAATAATCTTTGTAGCCCGTTTCCCAGCCACGCACCCTTTTGTATTAGTATTCTCACAGCCATTGGAATTATGGCTCGTAATCCAATAAATGACATTATATGGCTGTTGCTTGCTAGTTTTTGTAAGGTGGCCAAGGCCTTTTATCAAACACTATAGGATCAACAAGTACAAAATGAATTCATTTGGGATGAATTATGATGTATTGCATTAACATGCATTATATTAAGTTATAATGTTATATTTTGATATAGTATAAATTGTATTATATAAGGTAATGTTTTATATTAATGTTAAAACTAAATTAATATTATTTAAATTTATTAATATTTTAGGATTTTATTATTAATTTTTTAATTAAGTATTAAAAATTATTTTATAGTATAGAAAAATTATTTTATAGTATATAGACTATTATTAAATGATAAAATATTAAAGTACTATGTTATAGACTATTATTAAATAATAAAATATTAAAGTACTATGTTATATTATTAAAAATTATTATATTATAATATAATTTATTTCTAGATATTAATTATTATAATATAGTATATTCATATAATAATATAATATAAGTTAATATTATATTGTAAAAATATAATACTGTATAATTATTTAATATAATGTAAATTAATTTATAATATAATATTAAATTATAAATTTATTAAATTAAATTAAAATACTTTTTATGTATTTAAAGTAAAATAATTAAAATAATTTATGTAATAGAAGTATGATAATGTATTATCATTTTCTCATTAAATATTTTAGGTTTGTTAATTTGTTAAATTATTATTGAAATTAAAATTAATTGTTTAAATGTAAATATAAATATAAATGAATGTTTAATAAAATCTACTCCTAGGGATCTATTTTATACACTTTTTATTCTCTAAATCACGCATAATGTAGTTGTATAATAGAAACTGGATATTTAATGGAAGCAAAATTGCGCACGGTTTGTGGGTCTGTCAAAATATGATAAAAAGACCAATATGATACACTGACTCTGTCCTCTTTAATATTTTTCTAGATGCTTCCGTGGCATAATCTCATTGGTCCATTTTACTTCACGGCTTAGATTCAACTTCAAAAATCAATTTGAAGCACACACAACAATTCAACAAATATAATAAGCGTCGATAAACTTGTAGCTGACTGGCTGTGGCCAAGCAAAAATGTACCTCATGGTTACCGAAGGGTAATTATTAGAAACCTCCCCTAAGGTTTGGCGTATTTTCAGTTTGATAGATTGTATTCGTGTATTTTCAAAAACCTCCCCTGACGTTGATATACTGTTAATTTGACCGTTTGTTGCATGATAAAATGACAAATATAACCCTAATTCAAAAAAGGGTAATTATCATAAAATTCTGTTGTAGCCTTATAGGAATAGAATTTAAAATTCTGTTGCATCTCCTGTACCAAATACTAATTTGCTGGCTATATATATGGGAAATGGCAGCTTCATCATCTTATTTCTTTGACGTGAGTAGTGTAACATTATCTAAATTCAAAAGTATTTCTATCACTTGTGTAAAAAACAACCTACTAAAAAAAAAAACAAAATCTTCACCAAGATTGAAAGAAGTTTGATGAAGAAAGCTAAGCAATGAGGCAAAGTGCAAAAAGCTTCCTTCTAATTCTGCGATATTTGACTCAAATCTTTTCTTTGTTTCATTCATCAAAGTCATTTTGGAAAGTAGCAGGGATGATTTGGTATTTTCATTCCTCGGCGCCAGAACAAACATGCTAGTACGAACCAACAATTTTTTATTTTCAGTATACAAACTATGTTTTTTGAATTAGGGGAGGCATCTGAATTATCCTCACCAACCAAATTATACGAAATGGTATACTAATGTTAGGGGAGGCATATGAAAATAGGTGAATACAATCTATCCAACTGAGAATATACTAAACTTCAGGGGCGGTTTATGATAATTACCCGGTTACCGAATCATATCTTACGTCAGAATTTTGAACTTAAACAATGTTCTCATTCCACGTGTCACTCTCTAACCAATCCCCAAACTTTTATCATATTTCCAAAGAAATCCCTACCAAATCAAGGTAATTACCGTCACTCGGCTCAAATGAATAGTCTCCTCGATTCAACTGATGACGACATATCCTCATAGCCTTTATTTAGAAGGGGAAATTATAAAAAAATCCCCTCGTTCTCTAAAAATATGGGGTTTCTCAAGAATAGCTAAACCTACATCCCAATCCTGAAAAATCTCAATTTAACCTCTCTAGGGTTTCGATTGTTGATGATTCGCTTCAAAATTTTGTATTCTTTTAGTGGATTTTGCTTGTCTCGTATCCTTCAATTGTTAGTTCAGTTCTGATAATAATTTCGAAATTTTTTATACAATATAAATTAATTTAAATTAAAATTGATAGAACAATTGGGCGGTTAATAATTAATTGATGGCTAGTGATACTACAACGGCGGCCGCGCCCGCAGCTCCGGAAAAAGCGGAGGCGGTGGAGGAGTATGATAGCAATCCAGATGAAGTGAAACGCTGTCTTGCGACGCGCAGAAGGGAAGCCAGCGATGACGAGGACGTGGAGGACGTGGTGGAGGAGTACGAGAGCGATCCAGATGAAGTGAAACACTCTCTCGTGATGCGCAGAATGGAAGCAAGCGATGATAAGGAGGAGGAGGATAAAGAATTCGAGCGTCGAATGAACCGTAGGGTCCACATTCATTATTACGATGAATCTGATGGCCAAGGTGGTGTCCTGCTGAGTATGATGATGATCATCTCTCTCGACCAGTTCAGGTTCAAGGGAAGGGTGCTCGAGGGGTACTTGTCTTGTTTATCATTTTTGTTTAATTTTCATAAATTCAACGACCCACAATTCAATTATGAGTGAAGAGTTTGTTAAAAAAATGTGGTCTTCCATTTACTATAACTAAGTCCGTGTGATGTAATTATTTTTCTGTCACTTAATGTCTTGAAAATTATGAATACATTGTAGGATTTAGAAGGATTTTAAAGTTTTAATGCATATGGGTTTTTTATGTCCGTCCACTTATGCGTATACTGTTAGATTTATTTCTCACATTATGTGGACTGACATAAATCATTCTAATTGTTTTCTATATTTTACCGAATTAATACGTATCACAAATATTATGGAATTTTGACATACCATAGTATATTATGAAAGATATCCTTAATTGTGTTATTTTCGCCAATGGGATGGGTAATTTTGTACTAACACATGAACCATCAGTATTTAAGTAACTTAAGTTAAGAAATCTGGAATGAGTGCATCTCTCTCTCTCCCGTTTGTCTCCGTGTGTGCAGTAAGAGAGAAGCCGTGATCTTGAGCTAAGGAAACGAAAGCGGAATTCAGAAGCTAGACAAAAGTAGCAGCAACTCTGTTGAAGCTCCATAACAAGCTCGGATTCATGGGAGATCGTGGTAAATTTCAAATTTACTAAAATATGTGTTTAATTTGGAAATGCACGATTAAGGGCATAAAGTGTGTTTTTGTTTCATCAATTGGTATCGAGCCCATGGTTATGCGTTTCCTCAGTAAACCATAGTTGTTTTGTTGAAGAAATCTCACTCATGGAATTTTTTTTATTATTTTCGGATTTTTCGAATTCTTCGAATTTGGACATATTTCCTCAAACGGTTGTTAAATAATGCATGAGTGATGATTTTGGAGCAAAGATATAATTTTTCCGTGTTTTTTGGTGGCCAAAATCGGGTTGGTATGGATGTGGATGCTGTACATGTACTGTACAATACTGTAGCAACAGCCCGAGGTTGAAGATGATGGGACAATTTCATTTGGATCCCTAAATTTTGTGAATTGTCACTATGGCCCAAAATCTTTGCAAAATTTTCGAAAGGGTCCTTGACCGAGGGTCAACTATGTAAAAGATCAGTTTGGTCCCTTAAATTTTGGGAAATTATAGTATGGCCCAACAGTTTATTTTATTTTATTTACAGTTTGGGCCAAAAGTTTTAATAATTAAAACAGTAAACATAATTATGAAAATTTTTCATTTTAGTCCAAAATCCTTTCAATTTTGGCGATTTTTCAGAATTTTAAATTTTAAAATAATCCATCAGTTGTTGAATCTTATGGGCATATCATTTATATATTTTATTGAGGCATGTAGATATTTTATTTGATTTAATATCTTGTTAATTTCATTTGACAAAATTTATTTAGCCTCAATTTTGTTAATATACGAAATATATATATGATGCAAAACTACAATTTAGAGTGATTGTGTATCTGCTTATCGTAGGACCAATCATGATAAATTATTTAGTGTTTTGCAATTGGTTGTCCATTTATAATTATGAATTATGGATTATGTGGTGGATTGTTATTGTTTTGACCAAGATCCATACGGGTGATGATACTGCCCTGTCGGCAAATCACTACTTGGTAGGATGCTTGGGAAGATAAAGAGGTTTGTTGAGTATTTTCTACTGAGTGGCTTGATTACTGTTGGTGTTATATTCAACTTGTCTGCTTTATCTTTAGGTTAGTGCATTCCTATATTGTTAAAGGATGCCTAACATATTGTGTTGCTATTGGAGAAACTTAGAATGAGGAGTAATTGATTATAGCATGATTTTAGTTTTGCATGCTTGATAATTCTTTTGTTATTGCTTCCTCAGCTCTAGATATTCTCTCCTTTCTCCAAGTAGCCTCCCTCAAGAATTTAACTGGGACAAATTTTGAGGACTGGCGTGAGTCCATTTTGTTTTATTTGTCTACACTGAATAGAGACTTGGCATTAAGAGTTGATGAACCAGCCAAGCCCACAGATAAGAGCACTGCTGCTGAAAAAGCAGAGTGGGCAGCTTGGGATGAATCCAATAGACACTGTCTGGATACAATGAAATACACCATTGATAGAACAACTAGAGATAGCATCCCTGCATGTGATAAGGCCAAAGATTACTTGGCAGCTGTTGGAAGAACTTTTAAGAAGGTAGATAAGGCAGAAAAGGGTAACTATCTGAGGCTGCTTGCTAACACTCAGTATGATGGTGTTTCTGGAGTGAGAGAGCACATCCTTAAGATGACCAGTTACCATAAGAAGTTAAAGGACATGGATGTCAATCTGCCTGATGACTACCTGGTCTTCCAAATCCTTGAATCTCTTCCACCACAATTTGGCAATTTGAGAAGCCAATACAATACTCAGAGAGACACTTGGAATATCACTGAGTTGACTGCTTATGTGGTTCAAGAAGAGGAATCATTGAAGAAGGGGAAATCTCACACTGTCATGGTGGCCACTACTCAAGAGAGTGGGAGTGTGAAGAAAGGCTCTTCAAAGGGCAGCAATAAGTTTTTCAAGAAGAAAAAGTTTGGCAAGAAAACTTCACGTGGTACTTCTTCTACCACTTCTGGTTCCACTTCTGAGAGCTTTAAGGGAAAGTGCCACTTTTGTAAGAAACCTGGGCACAAGAGAGCTGAATGCAGGGGATTCAAAGCATGGTTGGAAAAGAAAGGTATTCCTGTAGCCTTTGTAGGCTTTGAATCTAATCTTATTGATGTTCCTTCTGATACTTGGTGGTTGGATACTGGTGCAACCATTAATATAACGAATTCCTTACAGGAATTCAGAAGCAGGAGGGAGCCCAATGAAGGGGAGTTGATAGTTCACATGGGCAATGGAGTGACAGCCAAAGTTGAAAGCATAGGAGTTGTCAGACTACATCTAGCCACAGGCCATGTTTTGGATCTATTAGATACAACTTATATTCCTTCTATTAGGAGAAACTTGGTATCTGTATCTATTTTGGATAGATGTGGCTATACTTTTCATTTTGGTGATAGAAAAGTTTACTTATTCCGCAATTCAGAGTTAGTTGGTTCTGGCACTCTATATGATGGCTTGTATATGATTGATTTATTTTCTCGTGCTGTTGAATCATCATCCAATGCTCATGTTATGCATGTTGTTAGCTCTAATCGTGTCAGGGTTGATGAAAATTCCTCTATGTTGTGGCATAAACGGTTAGGTCACATTTCTAAACAGAGGATGGAGAGGCTTATTAAAGATAGCATTCTACATAAGTTGGATTTCTCTGATTTTGGCACTTGTGTTGATTGTGTCAAAGGCAAACTTACTGCCAAAACCAGAAAAGAGAGAACTCAGAGGAGTCAACAGGTGCTGGAGTTGGTACATACAGACATTTGTGGGCCATTTACTCCTATTGCCATTGGAGGTTATAAGTACTTCATCACGTTCATCGATGACTTTTCTCGTTATGGTCATGTTGAACTTCTTGCTGAAAAGTCTGAATCCTTATCTGTGTTTCAAGCCTTTAAGGCTAATGTTGAGCTCTAAAAGGGCAAGCAAATTAAAGCGAAGGTGGTGAGTACTATGGGCGATATGATGAAACTGGGCGTAATCCTGGACCTTTTGCTAAATTTCTTCAGGAATGTGGAATAGAAGCCCAGTATACAATGCCCGGGACTCCTGAACAGAATGGAATTGCAGAAAGGAGAAATCGTACCCTTCTTGATATGGTGCGGTGTATGCTGAGTAACTCCACCTTACCAGATTTTCTATGGGGTGAAGCCTTAAGAACTGCAGCTTACATTTTGAATCAGGTACCTAGTAAATCGGTGCCCAAAACTCCTTATGAGTTGTGGTCAGGAAAGAGACCGAGTCTTCGTCATTTTCATGTCTGGGGATGCAGAGCAGAAGTGAGGCCCTATAATCCACAATCAAGGAAACTTGATCCGAAAACAATTAGTGGTCATTTTATTGGCTATTGTATCGGCTCAAGGGGTTCTAGATTTTATTGTCCTTCCCACACTACTAGAATCATTGAGTCTGACCGTGCCATTTATTTTGAGGATGATCACAATGGTGGGAGTTCTGAGCCTCGCAGTCTGACATTGAGAGAAGAACGTGTGGTTTTGCCTATTCCATCTTTTCCGACTTCTGCGATGGGATTACCACATATTGATGATTCTTCTGTTGATCCTGAACTTCATCATAATATGGAGCCTATGATTGTAGAGGATGATGGTACTGATGTGCCATTGAGGAGATCAGAGAGGATCAGGAGACCTGCAATTTCTGATGATTATGTTGTTTACTTGCATGATTTTGATGCTGACTCTTCATCTGATCCTATTACCTTTCAAGAGGCCATCAGTTGTTCAGAATCATCATCTTGGATACATGCGATGCATGATGAGATGGCATCTATGTATCATAATGGGGTTTGGGATTTAGTTGAGTTACCAGATGGATGCAGACCAATTGGTTGCAAATGGGTTTTCAAAACCAAAAGAGATGCCAGAGGTCAGGTAGAGAGGTATAAGGCCAGGCTTGTGGCTAAGGGTTTCAGTCAAAGAGAAGGCATTGATTACACTGAAACCTACTCTCCTGTTTCTACCAAAGACTCTTTTCGTATTATCATGGCATTGGTAGCTCATTTCAATTTAGAATTGCATCAGATGGATGTGAAGACAGCTTTTCTCAATGGGAGCTTGTCTGAAGATGTATACATGGTGCAACCTGATGGTTTTGTTGAGTCTGGTAGAGAAAACATGGTGTGTAAGCTTAAAAGGTCCATTTATGGACTTAAGCAAGCATCCAGACAGTGGTATTTGAAATTTCACGATATTGTCACCTCTTATGGGTTCCAGGAGAATGCCGTTGATCAGTGTATATACTTGAGAGTCAGTGGGAGCAAATATATCATTTTGGTGCTTTATGTGGATGATATCTTGCTCGCTGCTAATGACACTAATTTGTTACTTGAGACAAAGCAAATGTTGTCATGCAGCTTTGATATGAAGGATCTTGGTGAAGCCCATTATGTATTAGGGATAGAGATTCTTCGTGATAGATCTAGAGGAATTCTAGGTTTGTCTCAAAAGACTTACATTGATCGTATTTTGAAAAGGTTCAATTTGCAGTCTTGTGCTCCTGGGAAAGCTCCAATTTCGAAAGGTGACAAAATTTCCAAGTCTCAGTGTCCCGATAATGATGTAGACAAAGCTAGAATGCAAACAGTTCCGTATGCATCCGTTGTGGGTAGCTTGATGTATGCTCAAGTCTGTACTCGCCCTGATATTGCCTTTCCAGTGGGAGTACTTGGAAGATACCTGAGCAATCCTGGATTTGAACACTGGAAGGCTGCAAAGAAAGTACTCAGATATTTGCGAGCCACTAAAGATTTTGTATTGACATATCAGCAATCTGACCATTTGAATATAGTCGGATATTCTGATGCTGATTTTGCAGGGTGCTTGGAAGACAAGAAATCCACATCAGGTTACATCTTTATGATGGCAGGAGGAGCTATATCATGGAAAAGTGTCAAGCGCACTCATAGCTTCTTCAACAATGGAAGCAGAATATGTAGCATGCTTTGAGGCTACACGTCATGCTTTATGGATGCAAAATTTTATCACAGGGCTAGATTGTATAGTGGCCGTACCGAGGCCATTAAAGATATACTGTGATAATTCTGCTGCTGTTTCTTTTTCTCACAATACAGGGAGTTCTTCACGTTCCAAGCACATTGACATTAAATACTTGTTTGTGAGAGAGAAAATTGCTCTATCTTGTGTATTAGTAGAGTATATCCCTACAGAACTCATGTTAGCCGATCCACTTACTAAAGCTTTAGCTCCAAAGGTATTTAGGGAGCATGTGACGCATATGGGATTATTTCAATCCACTTATATATGCTGAGTCAGTGGGAGTTCTGGTTTGTATTATGAGTTGCAACTTAAATGAGCTTATGTATTACTCATTTTGTTATCATGCATGCATGTTGTTATGTGATATTGATATGCCATATATTGTGTACACATTTGGCTGCGTATGGCATTATGTATCGAATGAGGATACGATGGTCCGAGACATTTTGCTCAGTCTCAATATGGACATTAAAGACTGAAGCATTATGATTTAGCTTCAGTGTGCTTTCTTGAGACATTTTGATTTAGTCTCATTATGATTAAAAAGGAAGCTCGCTTCTCGAGACATTTTGCTATAGTCTCATTATGGTTATAAAGAAGCGATGGTCTAGGAGACATATTGTTTTCGTCTCATTTTGCTAGACATCTGGACTTTATGGAAATGAGCATGTTGATCACATTGTCATGTTATTTCCATAATTATACTTGTATACTACTACATAGTCATGTGTTTATGAATGTCTTGTTATGTGGAGCATCCTGTCGGTGCACATCTGATTTGATATTTATGGGCACATTTTGGACTTATTTATGTTCTGGGTGATTGCTTGTATTTGACCTTTTGTTATAGTCACATATTGATTAATTCGGTTGTTTTCAAAATATTATTTTATTTTAAATTTATCATTGGAGTGATTTCTGTCGTCCAAGTGGGAGATTGTTAGATTTATTTCTCACATTATGTGGACTGACATAAATCATTCTAATTGTTTTCTATATTTTACCGAATTAATACGTGACTATTGTCAAATATTATGGAGCAATTTTGACATACCCTGTACAGTAGTATATTATGGACAAGTATATCCTTAATTGTGTTATTTTCGCCCATAATGGGATGGGCAATTTTGTACTAACACATGAGGGGTCCCTGCGCTCAACCACTGTATTTAAGTAACTTCAGCCCATTGGAAGTTAACTGTTCAAGAAATCTGTGGAATGAGTGCAGTGCATCTCTCTCTCTCCCGTTTGTCTCCCGTGTGTGTGCACAGTAAGTTGCTGAGAGAGAAGCCGTGATCTTGAGCTAAGGAAACGAAAGCGGAATTCAGAAGCTAGACAAAAGTAGCAGCAACTCTGTTGAAGCTCCATAACAAGCTGCAAGCTCGGATTCATGGGAGATCGTGGTAAATTTCGAAATTTACTAAAATATGTGTTTAATTTGGAAATGCACGATTAAGGGCATAAAGTGTGTTTTTGTTTCATCATATACTGCATTTTATGATTATCGTAGTTGGTAGATTGACAAATGGACGTTAATTACAAGTCAAATAACCTAAATACTTATCGGCCAAAGGAAGCCATTTATAGTACTTTCTAGCGAAGCAAAGTAAAATGATTCGTACTGGCAAAGAAAATTGGAAAAGAAAAGGAGGATTACTGATCCACACAGTGTCGTTTACTAAAAGTACGTTGATCTTACACTTAATTTATTATATATCTATTTATAATGTTCAAAATGATAATGTACTATTTCTTAAATTAGGCTTTCAAAACATCATTTTGATAATGCATAGTTGTAATGTGTCTCTAAATTCAGTAATACAAGTTCTTTCTGTTACTAATGGATGAAGTGACTTGAAATAGTTTAATATTTATTTGCAGTAAAAAAGTTGAAAAAGGAACTAACAATTTACATGCGTTTTGCTGAAAATTTAGTTAGTTTCATTTGAAACTTGCATGGGCATTAAATGCTGGCATAATCTCTTTGACTTCCCTTGCATTTGAATGAATGGATGAGCGTTGCATTTGAATGAATGGATCAGTGTTAATGCAGGCAAAGATTTTCTGGACTTTCATGGATGCACAATAAATGCTACGTCAAAGGTCTGGTAAGATGTCAGCAAGCTGGTCGAAGATATCAACTTGATTTGGTGGCTGCAAGATTTGTTCAAACATGCACCGTAGAGCCAATTCCATTCTATGAAATAGGAGTTAGACTGAACAACGTTATGTCTTCGTTACCATTTCAGAAGGAAACAAATCAAATGCAGCAATTGATGTAGGAGTTGCTCGCTGCTATATTTTTTACGGACTCTCATACCATGGAAAAACTCAGCTTTAAAGAATGGTATGATGCTTTGATATATGAAGTAATTGGTATATATTTTGTACCTTCCATACATTTTGCTTTGTTAATGTTATTATTTGATAACATGTTTGTCGAGTTGCACAGTGTCTAGAATTTTGAGATTAAGAAGAGTATAAATGCTATACAAATACACTCCTTTCATTTTATACAACTTTGATTGATCAAGTTGTATCTCTTTGATAATATGTTCTATATCCTTTCATTTTAAACTTCAATTGAGTTGCTATCTATTTAACTTTGGCAAGTCAGAGAGAGGGATGGGACTGTCCAATTAAAATTAAGTTCCAAGTGCCAATCCCACCATTGTCGTCTCATGTTTGCCAAATTCAAATTTGAAAATCTCACCTAGTCAGTATGGTGATGTTGTGGGTTTGTCTCGCCTAGGTTTTTAGCCTCATGACCTCCTTTATTAGAAAAAGTCTTTAAGTGTTCTTACTCAATGGTAGAATCATAATTTTACTTCAATGGAAGCCACACTGATTAAAATATACTCTTTTGATTAATTACTTATTTGATGTTGCTCTCTCTACCTTCATCTCCTTCTTTATGAAAAATTTATTGCAATACATGAAAGTAAATATTGTATTGAATAAAATGAAATTGTTCAAAAATTAACAAATTCAGGTTTATTATAATCTAAAACAAAGTAAATAAAATAATACCCATCATGTAAAAAAAAAATTAAAAAATTTGTACCACTTTGAATCTATTTTAAATTTTTTGGTCAAATCTCAGAAGCACAAACTTTGAACAATAATAATAGGTAAAAACTAATAATCTTATAATAAAAAGTAAGAAAAAAATAAAGTTGATTTAGCATGTAAGAATAAAAAAAGAAAAATAGAAAGAGAGAGAAATTAGTTTAGGCTTTAACTATTGTTATAGTAGAGAAGTAATTTTATGACCTTTTAGAAATGAGTGAATTAAAATAGTAAGTTATAATTTGATAACTATCTTAATTAAAAAAGTGGGTGTTGAAATAAAATTAATGGATTCAAAAAGCCCACCCAAAATCCAAAATTGCATACCAATTATTTTCTAATTGCCCACCCAAAATCCAAAATTGCATACCAATTATTTTCTAATTTACATAAAGTTCTTCTATTTTTTTATAACATTTGATTCTCAATTGGTCTAATGGAGAAACAACCAGCAAAAAATAAAAAATAAAATGAATGCAATTAAACCGAAATTCGTAAAAGACCAGTATGACATTTATGTGCAAGCAAAATTGCATTTTGTTTGTGGGATCCTGGAAAAAATAAAAGAAAGAAAACAGAGTAAGACGCTGGTACTGTGGGCTTTAATATTTTTCTAGATGCTTCAATGGCAGATTCTCGTTGGTTCATTTTTCTTTACGCCTTAGATTCTATGATTCAATTTCAATCAAATACGACAAACAAAAGAAGCTTTTAAGCCTGCAGCTCAAAAAGATGTCACTTTAATTTTCGGCTGAAGTACATATGGCAAGATTATTATTATTGAGCTTGATAAGTACGGTTAGCAAAATCCGGATTCGGAAATAGGTGCATTTGGATTTGGATTCGGGAAAAAAATATGTGGATGTGGATTCGGATGTGGGTAATATTTGCACGGATTGCGGGTAGATATTTTGGATATTCATATCCGCATAATAATAAATTTAATTTTAAATTTAAATTTAATAATTTACATAATAATATTAAATAAAATTTAATTATAATTTAACAATCAATAATTTAACATCAATTCAACATAAATAACACACAACAACACCATAAATTCACAAACAATAATTTCACAATATAAATCAAACATAAAAAATAAAAAATAATCTATGGTAAACCGATTTATTACAATATTCTCTAATTATTATTATTATTATTATTATTATTATTATTATTTGTTTTTTAATATATTCATAGTTAATGAAGATTATAGAGTTAATTATGCTTATACATTTAAATAAATAATTTAATTTATATATTTTCAATTGAAATTTAATTAAATAAATAATTTAATTATAAAATAATGCAAATTCGGATATCTGGTTTTCCAGATGTAAGTGCATCCGGATCCGCACGGATCTTGATTTTTAAAATCCGGATTCGTATTTTTTAATGTACGGATCTGAATTTTTTTGAATCCGGATCTTCTGAATCTTTGTAGATCTAGAGTTTATTGCCAGCCCTAAATTGATAAGGCTATAGAAAATTCAATATCCAGATCGGATAAGGATCCAATAAATTATAAAATATTGCGGCTCATGCTTTGAATCAAAATTTTCTAATGAAGTGAGGTTGGAAGCTAAAAGGGGCAAATGATGAAATGGGGTTCATCATATATTGAGCCCAACGGGACAAGATCATCATTTAATTCCCTCCTCTTGTCGATAGATATTTGCCGAATTTTTTCATTTAAAAAATATTATATTGGTTAATTGAATTTGAAGTTTTACAAAATATAAGTTTAATTTAAAAAATTATTTTTGTTAATTTAAAATTTTCATTTGGTGGTTGTGTTTGAGAAAAAATTTAGGTATACTTGGATATACTCTCTTATTATTCATTGAATTTGGGCATTTAAACATACTAGTATGCAGTATTTTAGGTAATTAGGAGAGAAGTATACGTGACAAAAATATAACACGTGAAACAATACACAATGAAATTATCTACAATTTTTCATTGACTTAGTCAACTCTTCATTAATTTCATTGACTTGATCAACTCATGATCTAACTTGGCAACTTGAAAATTAAATTATACTAGTAATTCCGTAAAATATGCTAGTAATTCCGTAAAATTAAAATTTATCTCCCAAAATTGATAAATACTGTGTCACTTTTTCAAATTACTTAGGGTAAAAACTCTGTAGCTAAAAACTTTTAACATTAGTTGTATGCTAATTGAGAAGGACAAGACACAAAAGAATTCAATGAATGCCACAAAAGAATTCAATGAATGCCACATCATGTAACACTAACACTACTTACTCTTAACAAATTCTTACAAACGTGATTCATGAAATTAACTTGACTTTTTGTCTAAAAAAGGCCTAAAGAAACATGCCAAGCAACAAATAAAGTAGTCCAAACGTGATTCATGAAACTTGATAGGCACTATCTAAATAGTATTAATATGGCAACCAAAAACATGCGCGCAAAATAGACTTTCTTGGACGATCCATGCTAATCAACAAATAAAGTAGTCCAAACGTGATTCGTGAAACTTGACTTCTTGTCTAAAAAGGCCTAAAGAAACAAGACCAAAATTTCCATGCAATAGCAATTAGCAATATGGTGGCCACAATGCACTATTTAAGCCATTTTTCAAAACTAAGTTTCTTCGTACCACATGCACTATTCATTATTCAAGCAATTTTTCAACATTTTCTCCTTCCCCTAAAAGCTACATGCATGAATCATGTCCCAATCAATTTCTTGGCAAAAATTGGAACTCAAGAACCGATTGGAGCATAAGGACAATGTCACGATTCAAGATTCTCAGCAAGACCACGTCACAATGCATCACTTTTGGAAAGTAATTTAGCAATTTCCAATGCCTTAGCTGATTAATGGCTTGACCATGTCACGATTGGTCCACATTGTGCACATGGCAAGATCAAAGAAACTATCACAGCTAGCTCGACGACTACTAGCCAAAATAACAAGACAATGACGGCCAGTTACAAACTCTTTACGAAGGAAATACCGAAATATGAATATCCCTCCTAATCACTTTCTTATATTATCATTATTTTGTACATATAACAGAACACGTTCTCTCTTGTAAAGAAGTCAAGAAAACGGTTTTAGTTTTCATATCAATAATGGAATCCAAAATCTTTCACAGCTTGCTTCTCCTTTGGACGCTTGAAAGACTTTCTTACCTGGCTAAAACTATGAAAATTGTTCAAACTAATTTGATTGATAACTTTCTGACACTATAATGTATTATGTATATGAAGGCTACATTTAAATGTGAAATAAAAATGAGTGCTTATATTAAAAGACAATCAGTCTCATTGCGTCCTCTTTCATTGACATAGGCAATTTGCGGTCAACTTGTGGCACCCTTATTGACACGCAAAGAACTTACATCGAGGAGTTGTTTGATTTTATGTTTCAAATTAAGTACCATAGCATTACTACTTCTATAAATAACTCATTTGAGCTTCCAGCCTGTTATTTGTATTTTACGTTTCTGTTTCTCTTCACAAAGATTTTTTTTTCCGTTCTCTTTTTCTTCCACTTTCCCGACTCCCAAACACCACCAGTCTTTGATTTTCCTAGAGTATTAACTGTCTGTTTACACGAACATAGACTGACTGTTTGTCTAATTACTGTCAAGAAACAGCATACTCTGTCTCGGGGTCTCTTCGTTTATTGACTTGTCACTTGCGAACGGGCTAATTAAAGGGCGTTCCTTTCTTCAAGAAAGATTGCCAAGAAAGTACCATCCATTAGACACGTTAAGCATTATTTTACATTAAAAATGATAATAATCATAATAATCGGTTTAGTGTTACCCCGTTATTAGGTAATGACTGTCCGATTGTCTTCGCTTTCATTGACTTCGCAACTGTGAATTCTAAGGCGGGTTAAGGATTGACAAAATGTTATAACCCATAAAGCACGGATAATTAATTAATGGGCCACTGATTTCTTCTTTAAAGGCTAATTCTTGGTAAAGATCAGAAAGTTCTCAAATAAAAATTCGGCTTTGTGGAAATTAAATTAAAAGCAATTAAGCATTATAAATTACTTAACAGCTTAATCGAATTAGGTTTTGAAAAATATATCTTTAAATCTCTTGTAATTAAAGATAATTATCATATTACCGTCTCAAATGGACCGATTTCAATCAAATGAAATCTAGAAAATTGAGCAGCTCATTGATGTATTTGGTCGAACTTGTGTCAGAGTCTTCGTTTTAGAAGAGTGCACAGCCGCTGCCAGGTCCACTTGGCAGTTGGCACGCGAAAAATTTTCTGTTGACCAATAATTTTGAAAGGGATATTATTAATTTACTATCAAATATTTTCTAACACATCACTTTACTATCAAAATTTTTTGACAATAATTTTTTGTCACTTAATATTTCAATTTTTATCATTTTATCATCAAAAAATAGTAAATGCATGCTTAGTGTAAGTTCTCCATAAAAATGGTTGTTGAATTGTCTTGTTTCTCATTTGGTTTAATTTTCATAAATTCGACTCACACAATTCAATTATGAGTGAAGAGTTTTTTTGGGAAAAATCTGGTCTTCCATTTACTAGAATCAGGTCTGAATGATTTTATTATTTTTCTTTTGTTTGAAATATACGTGGAAAATGGTGAACACTTTATAGGATTTAGAAGAATTTGAAAGTTTGAATGCATATAGTTTACTATCCATCAGCTAGTGCATATTCTGTATTTTATGAAATCAAAGCTGGTTGATCGAGAAATGGACCTTATTACTAGACAACGCCGTGCTGTTCTTATCGGCCAAGGCAAGCCATTTGCAGTGCTTTCTAATGGAGCAAAATAAAATGATTCTTACCTGCACAGAAAATTAGAAACGAAAAGGAGGGTTACTAAATTAGCCTTTCAAAACTTCATTTTAAAAAATCTAAGGTTGTGATGTGTCTCTATAAACTCAATCGTACAAATTCTATCTAATGCCAATTGTGTTTAAACCCTGTTCTGAATAGAGCATGCAAGGATATGTTCACTTATCTAGTTATGTTTTTTATGCTTTCACTTCACTTGATTCACCTTGTCCCTCTTTTAAAACAGCTGTATATGCTGGAGTGCCAAATCCATCACAAGGATCATATTATATCCTACGGAAGGAGCACAGTTCATTGGCTGCACTCAGTTTACAGAGTATTTCGGAATTCAAGACTGTATGCCACGCTGGCAAGTGTGCTCTGACAGATTGTGGAGATGGCACCAAAGATTGTAAACTAACTAGTACTGAAAAATCCTATTTGCACATAAAATTGCATAAAATAAATAGATTGAGAAAAGTTGTACAAAGAAATAAGATTAATAAAGTAAATAAATTTATCTTTTAGTGTTTTTGTGTTTTTTTAGGTACGTACAAGTAGCATTACTCAATAGCAATTAGTCTAGAGTGTTCTGATTTTTTCTAATAAGAAGCTCACTTGAGCCTAGGACTTGTAACTATGTATTACGTTTCTGTAACTTTCTAATAAAGATTTTTTTCTGGTTACATTTTCAATTTCTCTTCCATTTTCCCGACTCTCAAACACCACCAATCCTCAGTTTTCTAGAGTATCAGCTATCTCTTTCTACAAACACAAAACTGCTATTTACTTTCAAGAAACAACGTATTCTGTGGTTAATTGGCTTGTGCCTTGTGAACGGGGCTAATGTTGGTCTAACTACTTTCACGAAACAGCGTACTCCGTGGTTTATTGACGCGCACGGGGCTAATTGTCTCCTCTCTTTCATTGACTCTGTCAATTCATGACTTTGACGCGCACGGTAGCTGCTAACTGCCTTCTCCATTTGACGTGCAAAAAACTTTCTTGAGTCGGGTTAAAATTAATTGATCATTTTATTTGGTGATAATGACTTAGTTGTCAAGTCATGAGTTTGACGATGAAGAGGACGAAAAATATTATTTTATTATTTAAAATAAGACTATCAATTATTTCCGTGGTCATCTTATTTTCTAAAATAACTAAATGGAATCTTACAGAATAGAGTGCTTGACTTCTTCATACAGTGCTTGACTTCTTTTTACAGAATTATAAAGTGAAAAAAGAAATTAAGAAATTAAATACTTTTCATGCGAGTGGAGAAGATTGGGTAGCGATTACATGAAATAAAAGAAAAATAATTTAAAAATACAACACTTTAATAATCTCATTCCCAATCATATCGGTATAAAAATTCTGTAGATTTATTGAATAACTATTGATTTTACTTTGGTAATTTCTTTCTAAAAGTGAGGTAAACATTTTTATTTTCTTTGCATTCGAGCTTTCTTTCTTTTACGCTGGCCTTCACTTTTGACCGTATTTCATGTATTTAGTTTTTGTCATCATGACTGGTGAAATAAAAATAGTCCTCATTTCAAGGATTGACAAAAACGTTGTGCTCATACCGATTAATGGGGAACTGATTTCGTCTTCTTAAAAGAGAATTATTTGCAGCGCGGTAATTCGGAGATTTCTGTATTATATAGCCAAACCTAAGTGATAAGAATTTCCAAATGAGATATAATTTGGAGGGAAACAAAAAACTAATTGAAGTTAAAGACCAGCAATTTCCATATGAGATATATCCTTCACTCTTTGACGTATCCCTGGGGCAATGTAAGTTGACTTTACATTAAAACAAAACATAATTACAATTATCATCACTGATTTGTATAATTTTCAGGACTAGTAAATTATCTCAATTTTTAAAAAACATAATTACAATTATCGATCGAACACCACTAATTCCAACAATTCATCTAAGTTTTTCAACTTTTTAGATATTTGATATATGTCGTGTTTTAACTTAGTACGAGAAAAAAATTATAGAATATATTTTTTTCAAATTAGTGGAATTATTTTACGATAAAACTATCACAATCACATTTAAAAATATTCTTTAAACTTTCACTATTTCTACTGTTATTCTTTAAACTTTTTTCTGAACAGAGCATGGAGGGTCGCTTATCTAAATATGTTTTCTGTGCTTTCACTTCACTTGATTCATCTTGTCCCTCTTTTATAGCTTCTATCTCGTGTGAGCTTAGAACCTGCAACTTGTATTTTACGTTTCTGTTACTTTCTCTTTCATTTTCCCGATTCCCAAACACCATCAGTCCTTGATGTTATAGAGTATTAGCTGTCTATTTGTACAGACATAGAGCTACTGTTCCCAGTCCCACTGTAGATCTTCAGATGGTTAGCTCACTATTTTTGAATATTAAAATTAATTTGTTAAATAAATAAAGAAAACAAGAGACAATTGCCATATATATTCCATATTAATTAGTCACCGTCCGATTGTCTCCACTTCCATTGACTCTGTTGATTCATGCTTTCATGAAGTGAAACGTTTAACACTCTGTTCTGATCCGCAGGAGAGGAGGAAAAACATAATTTTATTATTTCATTCCTGACACGCGCAATGAGCTTTCTTAATTGATGAATGTGACATGAAGCTATATAAATAGTTTAATTTGTAAAATTGTTAACATTTGTTAAATTTCATTTAATTGATGAATGTGACATGAAACTCTATAAATAGTTTAATTTGTAAAATTGTTAAAAATTTAAATTTCAAGTAAGGTAGATAAAATGATTAACTTTTTTCAATATTTAGATAATTAACATGTGTCATGTAACTATGAGTGAATGAATAAAATTTTTGAAGTACGGATCCATTTACAAGTTACGACTTGTCTTGTTTCTCATTTTACTTAATTTTCATAAAATTGACTCACGATCAATTATGAGCGAAGAGTTTGTTGGAAAAATATGGTCTTCCATTTATTGTAATCAGATGAGTGTGATTTAATTATTTTTTCCTTTTGCTTGATGTCCCGAAAATTATGAATGCTTTTGTAGGATGCAGAAGATTAAAAATTTTAATGCATATCTATAGTCAAAACTGAGGAAACAGAACATTATTGCTTCTATAAATAGGTCATTTCAACTTAAAACTTGTTACTTGTATTTTACATTTTTGTTTTTTAACTTTTTCTTCCATTTTCCCAAACACCACCAATCCTTGATTCTTTTCCTAGAGTATTAGCTGTCGATTGTTACAAACATAGACATACTGTTTGTCTAATTACTATCAAGAAACAACATACTCTATCCTGGAGTCTCTTCGTTTATTTAATATTTAGGTTTATTAATATACTACATTATTAATTAAATTAATTAAATAATAAAAGTTAAATGATTATATTTAAAATCCAAGTAGTATTTTAATGTAATGAAACCTAAATCCCACCTCTATACCACATTTGTTATACAATGTAATGCAACTATAAATTATAATTATATGAAAATAATATTTTAATACAATATAATACAAGTATAATAGTATTACAAGTGTAAGGCTGTAATATTAATTAGCCTGTATAATATTATGCCATGCTGGCAAGTGTGCTATAACAGATTGTCGAGCTGGCACCAGTTATTTTAAACTAATATTAGTAATTAGTCTTGAGTGTTCTGATTTATTCTATAAATAGCCCATTTAAGCTTTGAACATGTGAACTTGTAACGTGTACTGTACTTTTCTATTACTTCTAATAAAGATTTTCTCTATTCCTTTTTCTTTCACTTTCTCTTCCGTTTTCCCGACCCTCAAACACCTTCAATCCTTGATTTGAACTGCTGTTTGTTTGTCTAATTACTTTCAAGAACAATACCCTCCATACCGCGGTCTCTTCGTTTATTGACTTGTGAATATCAATAAATTTTTATTACATTCAAGATAAGGACTGACCAAATTATTAAAATGTGATGCCACGTCCGTGAGTAATTGGATTGGACTGACCAATACTTTGACGTTCATATTGGTTTAGGACCATTCATAATTCTGACTTAAATAGTTTCCATTAATATCGATTTTTCTAGATTCTAATTTCTAAATGGTTAGAAGTTTCAGCCACTTAAAGCAAAGGAATAATCGCCTTTCTTGCACGGAAGCACGGATATTCCAGGATTAAAATCCTA
This sequence comes from Citrus mangshanensis, assembly GCA_030449895.1. NCBI lineage: Eukaryota > Viridiplantae > Streptophyta > Magnoliopsida > Sapindales > Rutaceae > Citrus > Citrus mangshanensis. Next base: position 9,261,251 of record JASUUJ010000161.1, read on the forward strand.
GCCTAACTCCAACGCCAGGGATTGGCATCTATTCCTAAGACAAATTAACTAATTACAACCGCTTATATATAATAATAATAATAATAATAATAATAATAATAATAATAATAATAATAATAATAATAATAATATATTATTGCTGAGATGATGCGCTGGCAAATCATACAGGTGTACGTCCTAACCAATATGCTACGTTTCCCCACATTATATATAATAATTTTTAAAAGTTTATAACTCGTACTAAAATGACCAATGTCAAAACATTTTCCTTTTTTATTGGGGGATTGGGGGTGGTAGTTGCGGATTATCGATAAAACTAATTAAAATAAAGGGATGATATTATCTGTCTACTTGAATTTTTTTTTGTTTTGATATGTCAAGTTTGTACCAAAATTTTTATAACTCTTTTTTGAACAGAGCATTGAGGGTCGCTTATCTAAATATGTTTTTTGTGCTTTCACTTCACTTGATTCATCTTGTCCCTCTTTTATAGCTTCTATCTCGTGTGAGCTTAGAACCCGCAACTTGTATTTTACGTTTCTATTACTTTCTCTTCCATTTTCCCGACTCCCAAACACCATCAATCCTTGATGTTGTAGAGTATTAGCTGTCTATTTCTACAAACATAGAGCTACTGTTCCCAGTCCCACTGTAGATCTTCAGATGGTTAGCTAACTATTGTTTGAATATTAAAATTAATTTGTTAAATAAATAAAGAAAACAGGAGACAATTACCATACATAGACCATATTAATTAGTCACTGTCCGATTGTCTCCGCTTCCATTGAATCTGTTGATTCATGATTTCATTAAGTGAAACGCTTAACACTGTTCTGATCCGCAGGAGAGGAGGAAAACCATAATTTTATTATTTCATTCCTGACACACGCAAAGAGCTTTCTTAGCCGGCTCGGCAGCTAATTCCTTAAAATTTGTTAAATTTCATTTAATTGATGAATGTGACATGAAGCTCTATAAATAGTTTAATTTGTAGAATTGTTAAAAATTTAAATTTCAAGTAAGGTAGATAAAATGATTAATGTTTTTCAATATTTAGTAATGAACATGTGTCGTGTTACTATGAGTGAATGAATGAAATTTTTTATAGAAAATACAATGCTAGTATTAAAAATATTAAGTGCGAATCTATTTAGTGTACGTTATCCATAAAAGCAATTGTGACTTGTCTTGTTTCTCATTTTGTTTAATTTTCATAAATTTGACTCACGATCAATTACGAGTGAAGAGTTTGTTGGAAAAATCTGGTCTTCCATTTATTGTAATCAGATGAGTGTGATTTAATTATTTTTTTCTTTTGCTTCATGTCCTGAAAATTATGAATGCTTTGTAGGATGTAGGAGATTAAAAATTTTAATGCATATTTATATTCAAAACTGAGTAAACATAACATTATTGTTTCTATAAATAGGTCATTTCAACTTAAAACCTGTTACTTGTATTTTACGACGTTCCTATTTCTTATCATAAAGATTTTCTATGTTTTTTTTTTCACTTTTTCTTCCGTTTTCCCGACTCCCAAACTTCACCAATCCTTGATTCTTTTCCTAGAGTATTAGCTGTCTATTATTACAAACATACAGTTTGTCTAATTACCATCAAGAAACAACATACCTTGTCCTGGGGTCTCTTCGATTATTGACTTGTGTGACTTGTGAACGGGGCATTCCCTTCTTGAAGAAAGAATGCAAAGAGCCCAAGAAAGTACTATCCATTAGACACGTTAAGAATTATTTTGCTTTTCATTAAAAATGATAATAATTATAATAAATTAGATTGAATTAATAATATTTGCATGCGGTATATAAATAATCAGTTTAGTCACTAATTAGTCACTGTCCGATTGTCTTCTCTTTCATCGACTTAGAAACTAGGACTTCTGAGTTGGATTAAGAATTGAAAAAAATGTTGCAACCCATAAAGCGCGTAAACTAATTTTTCTTCCTAAAAGAAAAGTTTTGCAGGGAGATTGAAAAAAGGCTAATTCGTGTTGAAGATCATAAATGAGTATCTGTCACAAATACAAGTCAAGCTACACAATTGTTCTTGTCATACTTTTTATTGGCACTTGTGATCCTTGAATTATCAAACGAATAGCAACAACACTTCAACATCTGTTGTCACGTGGAGGGAAATCCGCTGTCTCTTTGATGTAATACTTGGCAATATACATTGACTTTTCATTAAAACAAGCATTGTCATATTGTCATTTTCAATTTTTTAACGTCTTGTAATTAAAGATTCCTATATCACATTATAATTTTCAAACAAATCGAAGCGAGTCAAATCAAATTTAGAAATTTGAGGTCTACTATAGACTTTTGATATATTAAATTGTAACATATGCACTTCGAATTTCTTAATTAAGTGCGCGATATTATTTTTCCTCTTCGCTATTAATTTTTAATTTCGTCACGACATCTTATCGAGAATAATTGAGCGCGATTACACGCGCCGATGGTCGGATTTTATTTTCATCACGGGTACGAATTGAGCTTAATTTGTATTAAGTTTAAAAAAAAAAAGGGGGCAGAATTGTATAACTGGAACCGGGTTTACATTTGAGAGAGAGAACCCGAGAGAGAGAGAGGGAGAGAGAGAGGAATTTTGACCCGTTGACCCGAAAATTGGACCCGGACCCGGACCCGCGATATTGACCCAGACGGATCTCCTAATTCCGGCCACCTTACCGGCCGTGCTTGGTACCGATCTGAAGCTCGGAAGTTGACCGTCGTATCACCGTGGTCCTCCTCGCCGGAAACTGGCCAGAACACCGGCGATTGGAGCTCGAAAGTTGCTATCAAGATCCGTTTTCGTCACCGTTGATTCCGCCGGATTTGTGACGCGCCACCACTTGGAACTGGTTCCTCACATCTCCAGCAACAATTTCCGACCAACCACGATCACCAGGGACACCGGAAAACCGCTGAACGATCACCGGCCACCACCATTGGACTCACCGAGGCCGGAACTAGCAGACCTAAGCTCCCCGTCGTCATTGACTGAAGTCCGGTCACCGTTGACCGGCAAGGGGCAATTCAGTAAATTCATGGACCTTTGGGGGTGAATTTGTAATTTCATGTAATTAATGGACATTTTGGTAATTTTGAGTGAGGGCAGTGAAGTAATTTGTGATTTTGAGGGTAATTCGGTAATTTAAGATGTTAAGGACATTTCGGTAATTTTATGCCCCGAGGGTAATTTCGTAATTTCGGACAATGTGATTAATTTATGTAATCTGAATTGAGGACAATATGGTAATTGATGAATATGAGGATAATTTGGTAAAATCATGAAGTTTGAGGACAAGTTGGTAAAATATTGATGTTGGGGGTATTTTGGTAATATTGGCATGTAGGGGCATTTTGGTAATTTTACTCATGCGGGAATAGTTTATCGTTAATAGAGATTTGATTCGAGATTTATTATATTGAATTGGTTGTATTTCTATTTACGGAGAATAATTATAGTGTTTCCGTGATTAGGAGGATCCGCATCCGCGAACGAGAATCAACCCGCGGACGTTGTTGATATCGAGTCTAGACATCATCACTGTGAGTGGAATATACAAAACCTATTTTCAGAGTATATGCTGATTTTATGATACAGTGCAGTATGTTTTGATAAATAAGTATTTGATGCTCGATTTAATGATTTTCTATAAAATTGATTTTTATCTATGTGATGGTATCTATTGTTATTGAGCATGAGTTTGATTAATGATTTTACTATCGTTTTTGAGTAAAGGTATGATGTTAGAATTGAGCAGATTTGAGATATGTTGAATAGAAAGAAAATGAGATTTCAGATGAGATTATATGTTTATGTATATGAGTATGAATGTTATTTTTGAAATCATTAGACAGTACCCTTCCCTCCAGATACAGAGATACAGAGAATATGAGATGAATACAGGGATACAGATAAGATGAGATACAGGCTTTTGGGGCCCGTCTGAACACACATAGAGGCTTTGGGCCGTGTGTTTGGGCGCTTTTGCCTTTTGGGGGCTTCTGCATGCAGTACAGAGATATGAGATATGAGATTGAGATTTTCCCCATCTATCCGTTGTAGCTCCGGGGCATGATGGTTCCCTGATTGCCCGTCCGTCGAGGTCTGGATATGATCAGAGTATTCCCCTGGGTACTTGTTTGATGACAGTTTTCAGTATTCAGTATTTTATATGATAAGTATTATGATTCCATCGATTTTATGCAGATTTTAATGTGATATAGTATTTCAATGAACTGATTTGAATTATATGAGTTTGTGCAAGTTCTTATGATATTTTGAGAAATTGATTTGAGAAATGATTTGAGAAATTGATTTGAGAAAATTATATTTTTTTAAATAAATTTATTAAATTGTCAGCAACTACTATCCACTCACTGAGTTCACTGAGTTTTATACTCACCCCTCTTTTATTATATTTCCCCCCCCCCCCACAGGAGATTTACAGGTACATCAGTCAATCCAGTAGCGAACGTTAGTGTGATATTGTGGCCACGTGATGGTGCTAGGAGTCGTGGATTTAATTATTATTATATTTGAGATTTTTGCGAGCTGTGTTTATTTATTATTTTATGTTATTAAGGATAATTGATGTATTTTATATTGATTTGAGAAGTTGGTTATGGAGGATGGTTGGATATTAAATTATTTTGGGAGTGTTGCTTTATAATTTGCAGGATTGGATATGTTTTATTTATAAGGGAGACTCTGCCGAAATTTTTATAGAATAGTTTCGATTTTACGAGTTTAGATAGACTCGCCCTGGGGAGTTGCGGGGCGGGTTGTTTCATTAATTTAAGACAATTAAGTAACATATTGTTCTCAATTGGTCTAATTATAATATTAATTTTTTTAAATATAAATAAAATGAATTTATTTAATGGAAATTTGAAAAAGAGACACTTATCTATGCAAGCAAAGTTGCATTCTGTCCGTGGGACCTTAAAAAAATAATAAAGCATAATGATACACTGATGACGACAATCCTAAGTATTTGTTTTCTTTAGTTACAGTTTGGTTTGAATGGTTAAGTTCAAGTTCGAATTTTCTTTTTGTAATTTAAATTTAAATTGACAGAACAAATGGGCTGATCAGTATGATGATGAAGAAGAAGAAGTAAAAGCTATTAAGCATTATAAATTACTTAACAGATTAATGCTGAGCTAATCAAGTTTGTTTCTGAAGAAGATATCGTTAAATCTCTTGTAGTTAAAGATAATTATCATATCACCATGTCAAATGGACCGAATTCAATTAAATAAAATCTAGAAAATAGAGCAGCTCATAGATGTACGTTGGTCGACTTTTTGCTGCTCCTTTTATTTTAATAAAATCCGTGGCTAAGTGGAGGTTCATTTGAAAGTACTTGGTCGAATTGTGACTTGCGCCGGAGGCTTCGTTTTAGAAGAGTGCAGAGCAGCTACCTTGTCCATTTGGCACGCCAACGACCTTCTATTGACCAATAATTTTGAAAGCGATATTATTAATTTACCATCTAATATTTTTTTTTATATTATCATTTTACCATCAAAGCTTTTTAACAATTAGTTTTTTCACTTAATGTTTTAGTTTTTATTATTTTACTACCAAAAAATGGTAAACGCACCCCTAGTGTGGGTTATCCACAAAAATGGTTACTGAATTGTCTTGTTTCTCATTTTGTTTAATTTTCATAAATTCGACTCACGATTCAAATGTGAGTGAAGACAGAAGAGTTTTTTTTGGGAAAAAATCTGGTCTTCCATTTACTAGAATTAGGTATGTGTGATTTTATTATTTTTCTTTTGCTTGATATGTATCTGGAAAATTATGATTACTTTGCAGGATTTAGAAGGATTTGAATGTTTGAACGCATATAATTTTAATGCATATTCTGCATTTTATGAATATCGGTAGATTGAAAAATGGACCTTATTACATGTCATAAGATACTTTGCTCAAAGTGCGCAATCGGCCAATGCAAGCCATTTACTATTCTTTCTAATGGAGCAAAATAAGATGATTCTTACCTGCATAGAGAATTAGAAAAGAAAAGGAGGATTACTGATCCACAGAGCTGTCACTTACTAGAAGCACATAAATCTTACACTTAATTCATTATCCATCTGTAATGTTCTAATGATACTTAAAGTATTACCTAAATTAGCCTTTCAAAATTTCACTTCGAAAAAATCCAAGGTTGTGATGTGTCTGTATAAATTCGCTAATACAAGTTCTCTCTATTCCCAATTGTTTTAAACTCTGTTCTGAACAGAGCATGAAAGGATATATTCGTTTATCTAGTTATATTTTTTATGCTCTCACTTCACTTGATTCACCTTCTCCATCTTTTAAAACAGTTGTCTATGTCGGAGTATCAAGTTCATCACAAGGATCATATTATGGCCTAAGGAAGGAGCACAGTTTATTGTCTGCACTCAAGCTTAGCAGAGTATTTTGGGATTCGAGAGTGTTAGTAGGCCGTTACAGATACCATGCTGGCAAGCGTGCTATGACTGATTGCTATTTGCACGTAAAATTTGCCCAAAACAAATAGAATGAGAATACTTGTACAAAAGGACAAGATTAATAAAGTGAATAAATTTTATCTTTTAGTGAATGCTTCTCGTCTTTTAGAGTTTTAGTGCATTTTCGTGTGTAATTTTATGTGCAAATAGCATTACTCATTGGTAATTAGTCTAGAGTGTTCTAATTTCTTCTAATAAGTAGCTGATTTGAGCTTAAGACTTGTATTTTACCATTTTGTTACTTTCTAATAAAGATTTTCTCTGTTCTTTTTTTACTTTCACTTTCTCTTCCATTTTCCCGACTCCCAAACACCACCAATCCTTGATTTTCTAGAGTATAGCTATGCAGTTCTACAAACACGAAACTGCTGTTTGTCCATTTACTTTCAAGAAACAACGTACTCTGTGGTTTATTGACTTGTGACTTGTGACTTGTGACTTGTGACCGGGGCAAATTAGTCATGGGGCAAATTAGACTCTGATGAATATTTTATGCTAAATAAAAGAAAAATAAAGTAAAATTACAATACTTTAATAATCTCATTCCCAATCGTACCGGAAATAAAATTTTCTGTATATTTATGAAATAATTACTGATTTTACTTTAGTGATTTTTTTTTAAAGTAAGGTAAACATCTTTCTTTTGCTTTGGCCTTTACTCTTGACTATATTTCATGGTCATATTCAATCTCAATCTTCTGTAGGTTTGTGGCTGTTTTATGAGTAACGATTTTTTATAGGGTTGCATGTAGATGATACATTTATATACATTTTTTCTTTTTTCTTTTCTTCTTCGGTGAAGATACTAAAATTTAGTTTTTGTTATCATGTGAAATGAAAATAGTCCTCACTTCAAGGATTAATGGGCCACTAATTTCGTCTTCTTAAAAGAAAATTTTTTGCAGCGAGGTAATTGGAATTTGGAAGCTCGAAGATTTCTATATTACATAGCCAAACCTAAGTGATAAGAATTTCCATATGAGATATAATTTGGAAAAAAAAAAAAAACCAATTGAAGTTAAAGATAAAAAAATCTGTGTTCCTTAAAAAACATAATTCAAGCCACACAATTTTTCTTGTTTTATTTGAAAAAAAGAAAATTGTGTTCCTCACAAAAACACTTTAACATTTGTTGTCTCATTGAGGGAAATGTCCTTCACTCTTTGACGTATCCCTGGGGCAATGTAAGTTGACCAAACATGAAAACAAAACAATTGAAACGTTCTTTAAATTTCGCATTACTATTCCTACTTTTCTTGTTATACTACTTAATGGCACTGGTGAAGCCTCGAATTATCAAACAAAAAGAAAAAATAGTTCAATATCTGCTGTCCCACTGAGCATTATTAAATTCATACGATAAAATGAGTACTTATATTAAAAAAACAATCTGTCTTATTGCGTGCTCTTTCATTGCACTTTTATGAATTTTGAAGACTGGTGAATTTTTCAAATTTAAAAGAAAAAAAATACAGAAATGGAATTTCAATTTATCCAAAAATTTGAGTTTCAAGGAATATAGCATTTATTATATGTCATGTTAATATAGAGAAGAAAATTTTAAAAACTTCTTTTTGGATGAATAAAAGTATTTTCTGATAAATATTTCACAATCATATTTAAAAAAATTCACTCCTCTTGGTGCATAATTTAAGAATTTAACATTATAAATTAATCTTTTTAATCAAAGTAATTGTCTCTCCTCGGTCTGCAAATGCTAAAATTTAATATTATATCCGTTGACGATATTTGCTCCAAATTCACGAAAATAAAATTTCTAAAAAAATTATGAAATTCGTTACTAGAAATTTGTATAAAAGTTGTGAGAATAGAAGGTTTGATCATAGGAAATTAAAATATCTCTATCCAATGCAAAAACGATTATATAGAAAAACAAAAGTCATGGGCTTATTATAGAAAAAAAAAATTACTTTCCATTTTCCAATTATTAAAGTAATAGTTCTAAAATCGTTAGGATCACAAATGATAGGCTTTGGTTGACTGAGGTCAGCCTTAACGCATGCCGGTCTTTTTCTCCTCTACATTCTTAGAAATTTTGGTTTCACTATAAATACTCGGTATATAGCAAACTTATAAGTGTTCTTGCATTACCAATCCAACTAAGCACACGCTTACAATATAAATACTCTCATCTCATGGAAAGAGTTCATTCTCTCAGGATGATGAGCAGATTTCTCTTACTCCATTGTTTGATTCTTATTTCCTTATTTATCGCGGCAGCAACAGCCAACACAAGTTCTACTATCACAGACCGAGATGCTCTGTTAGCCCTGAAAGCTCACATAACTCATGATCCGACCAATTTCTTGGCCAAGAATTGGAACACAAGTACTCATGTCTGTAATTGGACAGGCGTCGCTTGTGATGTCCATAGCCATAGAGTCACAGTCTTGAATATTTCAAGCTTAAATCTCACAGGCACCATCCCTTCTCAACTTGGGAATCTTTCTTCTCTGCAATCACTCAATCTCAGTTTTAACCGACTTTCTGGTTCCATTCCCTCCGCCATCTTCACCACGTATACACTGAAAAATGTTAGTCTCCGTCAAAATCAGCTCTCTGGGCAAATTCCTGCAAATATTTGTAGTAATCTTCCTTTTCTTGAAATTCTTTCTTTGTCCCAAAACATGTTTCATGGAGGAATACCATCCACTCTATCAAAGTGCACATTTTTGCAAATATTAAGTTTGTCATACAATGATTTCTCGGGAGCCGTACCTAGAGAAATCGGTAATTTGACCAAACTTAAGCATTTATATCTTGGCCTTAACAGACTCCAAGGTGCGTATGATCTTGGAGTTTAATTATAAAATTGTTCCCTGAGTTGTAATATGAATAATGTTCCATAATACACTTTACACACGTTGATTAATTTGCAGGAGAAATTCCTCGAGAGTTTGGCAATCTTACGGAATTGGAGCGGTTGTCGTTAGCAACAAACAATCTCCAAGGTATGATTTTAAACTTTTTGCAATTTTATTTTAGCTATGCTTGCTTCTGTATGTTAGGAAATTGAGTTTCCTCCCAAGATCTCTCCAAGCAATTTATCAAGCAACAAATTAATAAGAAAAATTAAATAGAGAATATACCAATCACACGACACAAGATTTACGTGGAAAACTCCAAATCCGGAGAAAAACCACGGCCGTTGTCAAAAAGGCAACCAGAGAAAAAATATTCACTATGTGGAAAATTATTACAACCACGCTCTCATAAATTTTCTCTCACCTAATTCCCAAATACACTCCAAAGAAACACTCTCTGAATGAAGAAGAGAAATCAAGGATTTGATGCAAAAAACCAAAAATGGGGAGCTTCCTTTATAAAGCCAAAATTGGCTATTATTTTAATATTTTCTTTATTCTTCTCGTGGCTTCTTCAAAGCCGTGTTCCAACTTTTTTTCTTTCTTCCATTTTGGCGTTCTTCATTCTTCCTTTTTTTTTCTTCCTTGGCGGTCCCTTCAACATTTGCTGCATCAACGGTTCTAGATGTAGCTTCTAGAAGCTGCAGCCAAATACTTTACACTGTATTCATTCGCTTGTTCTTTGATTATGCGAAGATTTATTGTTTTTCTTTCAGATAGAGATAAAGCTCCATGTCTCCCCTCACTCATTTCATTCTTTAATTTATGCAGATAAAAAAAAAATGTTCTGTAATTTTCTTTTGTCATATTGCCACTTCCGTTTTGAAGCTCCCAATTAAGTCGATGAAAATGAATGATGTTTCATTCTTATTCTTGTCAGCCTAATTCTTATATAATTGAAGAGTAAATTGTTATTATGATAATTCTTTTTTTTTTTGCCCCAAATATGAGTGATCAAATTGTTTGCGCATACATATATGTACTTAATTCGCAGGAGGTATTCCACAGGAATTGGGGAATCTTGCAAAATTGGAGGGGTTACAGCTGTTCGAGAATAACTTGACCGGTAACTTTCTTTACTATACATATATAGACATCTTCCGTTTCTTAATTAATAGATTTCAAGTCTCTCACTATAAATTCCGCTTCTTAATTAATAGACATCTTCCTCTATCTAACATTATTCCGTTTCTTATTAGAAATTAGTTTGTGTTAATTCAAAATTCTGTAGCATTTAAAAAAATTAAAAACACGTGGAATAAATCGTCGATCTTTCTTCTTTACTGAATTTGGATTTCTCAAAAATTATCTCAACAAGTATGCTTCACTAATGCTATGCACGTGTGACAACTTCATAAAATATTTTATGTTGAATCACTAATTATCTTTAAATAATTGGAGATGCCATCAGTGATACATAACTTCTTAACAAGCACCTTATCAAAAGAAATCAACAATTTTATTAATCTTAAAAAGTTACATCTTTACTGCAATTATGAAATAAATTTTTAGTCATCAATCACATAATATTTTATCCTAACGGATGATGATGTTCAGTCTTGGAATTTATAATACCTTGAAGGTTAGTAGCTTTGAAAATAAGAAATTGTTCATTTGCTAAACAATTAACTTAGTATTTAAGTTTTTCAATTGAAAATTTTGAAAAAAGTCTTGAGAACTGGCCCTCCTTAGTATTTCAGCTGATAAATATGAAAAATAGGCTAGAAGAAATTATTGCTGTGTGCTTATTCTACATGGGCTTTGGGCTTGATTACACGGTCGAGCACACACACCTGTCATAATAATAGGCTTTTACTTTCACCACACGTTTGATAATTTCTTAACCTTCCCAATTAGGTTATAGCAATTTATATATAAATAACTAAAGCATACTAAAGCTAGCAATTTTTTGACCGGTATCATTCCTTCATCTATTTCACGTCTTTCATTATAAATTCCCATAGGATGATATCTCATTTTTTATTAGAAATTAATCTGTGTTTATGCAAAAAATTTTAGCATCTAAAAAAAGTATAAAAACACGTGGAATAAATCAAAAATCTTTCTTCATTACTAAATTTGGATTTCTCAAAAATTATCATGACAGCTATGTTAGTGTCTTACTAATGATATGCATGTGTGACAGCTTCATAAAATATTTTACATGGAAAATATTAAAAATAGACTTGAAAAAAATTATTTTACTGAAATAATAGTTAAAAAGAGAGGAGAAGTACAATACTCATGACTTAGGCTTGCTGTGTACTTACACACGGTCGAACACTTACATCCCACGACATAGGCTTTTAGGGATGAGTAGCGTCAAATGTGTATCTGCTTTTATGTATTATTATTCTTTGAAACAAATCTGATTATAATTCTTTTAAAATACAGTTTAAATAGCACGTGAAATTGGAAAATATTTTACTGCGATAAGAATTCATATATTCATTGTACTAGCACATATAAAATAGACTATAAATTTAGTTCCAAAATACATTCTTATCTTCATATAAATTTTACATTATTAATTTAAATTAATATTAAAATATGTTGTTTCTTTCACTATGTTATTCTATTTACACAATGATGTGACTATTGGAATTAATAATACTTATAATTATTTTGTAAAATTTAATACTTTGTTAACATTTTATCCACATATAATAATTAAACTGAAACTTGTATTTAAAAAAATTCTAGTTACGCATATTCATTTCATGACATAAAAGTGTATATTTATGCTAATTTACTATTATCAACAAAATGCTTTGAGACAAATAATCTAATTTATATTTTTATATTTAAAATACTTGCATTTATTATATTTTGAAAAAAATTTATTTGCAATTATTTTAAACCGTTGGATTCAAATTTTCATAGTTATTAAAGTCAAAGGGTATAAAAGTATAATAGTCAAAAACATATTTGTATGATCATTTTTCAATGTATAAATTTTCTTAGTTAGTAGGAAAATTAGAAATTGTTGATTTACTCATAAATAAATTTAATGTTTAGCATTTCAATTTTGGAAAACTTGAACTAAATGTTGATAACTTCGAATCGGTCGAGCTGAGTTTCGCTTCCTTGACCCACGGACCCATTGAAAGTTCTATTCGAATTGAGTTTCCCAGTGCTTATAAAAAGCATTTCTTTTCCTTGTCACAGTAATTTAGTCACAAATGAGTTGATTAGCATCGAAGTTACCTGAGAGTTTGAGACCATGCTAGTAGGAGAAATTTGAAAAGAAATTATTTTACTGAATTAATTTCTTTTATCTTGTTGTAACTGAAATACTACCTTTTTTTTGGGCTATCACTGGGGCTTGATTTACTTTAATAGTAGCCGCCACCGACTTAGGCGTTTTTTACTTTTCACCACACAATTTGATCTTTTAATTCGTTTTAACCACATAATCTATCTATTTCTCACCTATTGCTTACTTAAATCGCATACATATTTTACCTACTAATTTTTATAAATATTAGTCAAATATATTTTATTACGTTTCTCTCGTAACTGCTCCAAATGTGTACTATTAATACTTAACCCTCCCTTTTAATTTACCGTGCAATCTATCTATCACTTAAGTCACATATATATTTTACCTATATTTTAACCCCAAAAATATAAAAATAAAAGAAAAAGAATATGTGTAGCAATTTGCATATAACTAACAAAGCATTGACGGTGTGTAGCCTTTCAATACTTCACGATTGGCTTTTCTTGTGTGTTAGTACTTGTAATAATTGTGTAGTGTATAAATGACATTTTATTATTAAAGTGCGTCCATTTTTAGATATTACTTATTATTTGTAAAATAATCTGAATATAATCTTTTAAAATACAGGGGAGATACCACTTGAAATTGGTAATCTCCAAAATCTGGAGGAGTTGCAGCTTGATCTAAACAAATTAATTGGTACTGTCCCAGCTGCAATCTTTAATGTGTCAACACTCAAATTACTTCAGCTTCAACATAATTCTCTCATGGGATGTCTTTCGTCCATCACAAACGTCCGACTACCAAATCTTGAAGAGCTTCATTTGTGGGGTAATAATTTTAGTGGTACAATTCCTCGTTTCATCTTTAATGCTTCTAAGCTCTCTATACTAGAACTTTCAAAAAATTCATTCTCCGGTTTTATTCCCAACACATTTGGCAACTTAAGAAACCTTGAGCTGCTTAATTTACATGATAATTATTTGACATCTTCAACTCCAGAATTGAGCTTTCTATCCTCATTGTCAAATTGCAAGTCTTTAACAGATCTTTCCTTATCAAATAATCCACTAGATGGCATTCTTCCTAAGACGTCAGTCGGTAATCGTTCTCTTTCTTTGGAAGAATTTCACATGAACAATTGCAACATTAGTGGCGGCATCCCGGAAGAGATCAGTAACTTGACCAACTTGATGACCATTGATTTAGGAGGCAATAAATTGAATGGATCGATTCCAATTGCTCTTGGAAAATTACAAAAGCTCCAATATTTGGGTCTTGAAGATAACAAATTAGAAGGATCAATCCCAGATGATATTTGTCGTTTGGTGGAACTGTATATATTGGAGTTGGGTGGCAATAAGCTTTCAGGATCAATCCCTGCATGCTTCGGTAATCTGATTGCTCTGAGGATACTGAAGTTGGGTTCCAATAAGTTAACTTCTATTCCCTTAACTTTTTGGAACCTTAAGGATATCTTGCAACTCAACTTTTCATCAAATTTTTTGACTGGCCCACTCCCATTAGAGATTGGAAATTTGAAGGTTTTGATTGGAATTGATTTTCGATGAATAATTTTTCAGGCGTTATCCCAACAGAAATTGGAGGTCTAAAAAATCTAGAATATCTCTTTTTAGGATATAATAGATTGCAAGGATTGATTCCTGATTCATTTGGTGATTTGATAAGCTTGAAATTCTTGAATTTGTCTAATAATAATCTCTCTGGGCCTATTCCTGCATCTTTAGAGAAACTCTCATATCTTGAAGATCTAAATCTTTCTTTCAACAAGATAGAAGGAGAAATTCCTAGGGGAGGATCTTTTAGAAACTTCTCAGCTGAATCATTTGAGGGAAATGAATTATTATGTGGTTCACCCAATTTACAAGTCCCGCCATGCAAAACTAGCATCCACCATACATCATGGAAAAATTCTCTTCTCCTAGGGATTGTCTTGCCATTAAGTACTACATTATTGATAGTAGTCATTTGGTTGATCCTAAGATATCGACAGAGAGGAAAACAACCATCGAATGATGCTAATATGCCACTAGTAGCAACGTGGAGAACATTTTCATACCTAGAACTTTGTCGAGCAACAGACGGATTCAGTGAAAACAATCTAATCGGCAGAGGAGGTTTTGGCTCTGTTTATAAGGCAAGACTTGGGGACGGGATGGAGGTTGCAGTGAAGGTCTTCAATTTGCACTGTGGAAAAGCATTTAAGAGTTTCGATGTTGAATGTGAAATGATGAAAAGCATTCGCCATCGAAACCTTATCAAAGTTATTAGTAGTTGTTCAAATGAAGAGTTTAAAGCGTTGGTATTAGAATACATGCCTCATGGAAGTTTGGAGAAGTATCTGTATTCAAGTAATTGCATTTTGGATATTTTTCAAAGATTGAACATAATGATAGATGTTGCATCAGCTTTGGAATATCTGCACTTTGGTTATTCAACTCTAGTAATTCATTGTGACTTAAAGCCCAGCAATGTATTGTTAGATGATAATATGGTTGCTCATTTGAGTGATTTTAGCATTGAAAAATTGTTAACTGGAGAAGATCAATCTATGACTCAAACACAAACACTTGGCACAATCGGCTATATGGCACCAGGTGTGTTCAATATAAATATTTTCTATTTCTTGTAAACTTCCTAATAAGTTATTTATGTTTTATGATCTTCATTAGATAAGGAAATTATTATTAATGATCTATCTTACTATGTAACTGTTACAATTCATAGAGTATGGAAGAGAAGGACGAGTATCTACAAATGGAGATGTTTATAGCTTTGGGATTATGTTAATGGAAACTTTTACCGGGAAGAAACCCACAGATGAAATTTTTAATGAAGAAATGACATTAAAGCAATGGGTTAATGATTGGCTATCCATTTCCACCATGGAAGTTGTTGATGCTAATTTGCTTAGTCAAGAGGACGTACATTTTGTTGCAAAGGAGCAATGTGTGTCATTTGTTTTCAATTTGGCTATGGCGTGCACTGTGGAATCTCCTGAGCAGAGAATCAATGCAAAAGAAATTGTAACAAAGCTCTTAAAAATTAGAGTCTCATTACTTAGAAATGTTGGAGGCAGATGTATAAGACAATCAAATTTAAATTGATTCTGGCCCTCCTTCATTGCTTGCTATCCTTTTCTAAGACTTGAACGGTTATCCTTCATACAAGTTTTGTTGATATGTTTTGTTATTGCTCTTGCTCATGTTTATTTTGCTCTTTCTTTAATTTGCATGCATGTATTTTTTGTTCTTCTTTATGTTTTTGTTGGTTTGAATGTAGTTTGTTTTTAGGGGTAAGGTTGATTATGCCCTCCCCTAATTAGACGTATCCTTTTTATGTTTATTCAATAAAGCTTCTCTAATACTATCGAGGTTCATCAAAAGAAAATTTTAAATTAATTTTCTTTTCTTTGATAGGTAATGAAATATAAAAAAATTCCTATAACTCTAAACTCCTATAATTTTTTTTAAAATATTTTTAATTTAAAATATAAATATAAAATATAGAATGGAGTGAGTATAAAAAAACTTGTTAAAAGAATAATTCATTTAAGTATTTAACTGAATTTTAAATTAAAATAAGAAATAAATTTATTTATTTTTTATTAGTTAAGTAATTTTCAATTGAAAAAGAGCTTTTAGTAATATTATTGAAATATGATTAAAATTCTTATGAATTAAACATTTTCGTATAAATACTAGTGATAATTACAGAGAAAGTAGGATGAAGTGAAAAAACTTAAATATAAATACTCTAGTATAATTTTACACATGCAACTTATGAACCAGTGATCTGTAGAGCATCATAAAATTGTTTTAACACAATTAATTGGTTTGAAAAATTGCCAATAATGTCTACAGTGGGATTTAAAAGATTAAACTACATATATAAGACATGATATCATTTAAGACGGCTTACAGATTATGAGAAATATTTTGATCTTCCAAATATTTAATATGCCAATTAAACTGAGTCTATGCAATGAAAATTTCAAATAAAAAATAAACCCTTTATTTTCTTTTAATCATAAGTGTGATCTTAATTATTAAAGTCATTTAATGTCCATTACTTATTCATTTTTTTAATTACCTAAATGACATTGAAAACTCTACTCAATATTAATTCATTCAAATTTTTTGTTTTAAGGTAATGGGAAACTGAAAATGAAACAAATGCTTGAAATCACAAACGGCCTAAAATTAGATTTTTATTTTTCAATGTTGCAGTGACTTTGATCTTGATATTGAAATTTTATTTGTAACCTATATAAAGGCCTTCATTTTATCATAATTGGTTAGTGAGGCTATGTAGGGAGCATGGATAAATTTTGGGATTGGATTGTATTTTTAGAACTAAAAAATTAATTTCATCCAATGTTATGTTTGGCTGTCAAGACTAGCAACTTAGTCTAAAATTACTGAAATTATTAATCTTTTATATTATAATCTTTTCATTCCCACTTTAAATATTATTGGTAGCTTAAATCATTTTTTGAAATTAAATATAAAAATTATTTAAATTAAATATTAACATTAATCCATAATTTTTTTACCTAGAATTTTATACTATATTAAATACTAAAATTATATTCGATAATGTATTATCATTTATTTAATAAATGTTTAGGTTTTAGTATGTTCTATTATTATTTAAATTAATTTTTTATTTACATATAAACATAAATTAATATTTACTAATTTAAAGTTTTTATAATTTGTTAAATAATAAAAGCTAAATGATTATATTGAAAATATAAATAGTATTCTAATGTATTATAGTCTAAATCTTACCCCTATGAGTTTATTTTATACACCTTTTATTATATTAACCACATTTATAATGCAGTGCAATGTAACAAAAAATTATAACCAAATATGAGTTAGCATGAAAATAATATTTTAGTGCAATATAATACAATGTAATGTAAGTTAACAAATGGATATTTAATGGAAGCAAAAATTGCATATGGCTTGTGGGTCTCTTAAAAGACAACAAAAAAACCAATATGATACACTGATTCTGTCCTCTTTAATGGTGTCTTTACTAAATGGGAATCAGAATAAGTTACAATTGGAATGAGCTTGAATCGAAATAAGGAATTAGAATCAAAATAAGTTGTTTATTTAAGTTGTATGAATCAGAATCAAAATAAATTTTATTCAAATTAATGTGTTTATTTTCTCTTGAAATTAGGATGGACTATTACAAGTTACTAAAAACTCATTTGGTAATTATTGTCTCTAGTATTATTTGTATCTGTTATAATGGTAACAATAATAAGAATAAAAATAATACTAAAAATGAAAATAATAATAATAGTAGAGACAATAATAATAAAATTAATAAATTATTATTATTATTATTATTATTACTACTACTACTACTACTACTATTACTGTTACTACTAGTACTGAAGACCGCTCGGTGAAGATTGGATAGTGAAGATGAAGATGACGAAGATCCCGGCAACCAACTGCTGTTCCAAAGATGATGTGCCCAAATGGAGACAACCAATGATGACTAGCCAACTAGATCCCAATCTCGATGTTGTTATCTCGTATGACCACAGATAAAGCTATGTGTGATGTTGGTGTTGTGATTTCTTTTTTATTTATATTTTTTAATTTATCAGTGGTATTTGCAAATTTTTGTAATTTTAATATGGGCAAATTAGATAGTCCAGTGAACAGGAGACTAATTCCCAACCATCCTCAGAATTGGTCTCTCATTTTCTATTTCTAATTTGATGTGGGTCCTATTATTTCGATTACAATTCTTATATTTATTTGTGAGACAAAATTATGCAAGAATCAGAGATTATCGCTATCACCAATAGTTGAAAGTAATTGTAGTATTTTATTTGTGAAGTAAAATGATGTTAATAATTTCGATTTCCAATTCGAAAAGTAAGCACGTCATAATATTTTTTTAGATGCTTCCATGGCATAATCTCATTGGTCCATTTTTCTTCACGCCTTAGATTCAACTTCAAGATTCAATTTGAAGCAAACACAACTACAAAACAAATATAATAAGCGTTAATAAGCCTGTGGCTGACTGGCTGCGGCCAAGTAAATGTAACTCATAGTGACCGAATCATATCTTATTATCTTACGCCAGAAGCTAAACAATGTTCCCGTTCCACGTGTCACTCTCTGACCAATCCCCGAACTTTCTTCATATTTCCAAAGAAACCATCACCAAGTCAAGATAATTACCTTCACTCTACTCATATAAATACTGTCCTCGATTCGACTGATGTCTGATGACGACATATCCTTAGTCTTTATTTAAAAGGGGAAATTATAAAAAATTCTCCTCGTTCCCTAAAAATCTAGGGTTTTCTCAAGAATCGCTAAACCTAGATCCCAATCCTTCAAAATCTCAATTTAACCTCTCTAGGGTTTCAATTGTCAAGGATTCGCTTCAAAATTTAGTATTTTTTAGGGGATTTTGCTTGTCTCGTATCCTTCAATTGTTGTTCGGTTCTGAAAATAATTTGGAATTTTGGGGATTTTCAGATTATTTGGTTTTGCTTGAGTGCAATTTCCTCTAGTTACGGTTTCAGTTTGAAGGGTTAAGTGCGATTTCGAATATTTTTATAAAATTTAAATTAAAATTCATAAAACGATTGGGCGTTTAATAATTAATTGATGGCTAGCGATGCTACAACGGCGGCCGCAGCTGCGGAAGAAGCAGAGGCGGTGGAGGAGTATGATAGCGATCCTGATGAAGTGAAGCGCTCTCTTGCGATGCGCAGAAGGGAAGCCAGCGATGAGGACGCTGAGGAGGACAAAGATTCAGAGCTTCCAATAGTTCAAAGTGTCCACATTCCTGCGGGAGAAGCGGAGGCTGTGGATGAGTATGAGAGCGATCCAGATGAAGTGAAACACTCTCTCATTATGCGCAGAAGGGAAACAAGCGATGATGAGGAGGAGGAGACATAATTTGAGCGTCGAATGAATTGAAGGCTCCAGATTCACTCTTACATTGAATCTGATGGCAAAGGTGGTTCTCCAGCTGAGTATGATGATGATGATGATGAAGAAGAGGAACATGACAGAGAATTAGAAGAAGAAGATGAAGAAGGGGATGTTTATGAGGCTGTAGAGGAAGAAGAAGTTTATGAAGAAGAGGAGAGGAATGATGGGGCGGTTAAAGTCAAAGAAATAGAGGGTAATGATGCATGAGGAGTACGGAGGGTGCAGTGGAAGTGAGTAAAGGGAATAATGATAATGGCAATGGTGCTAAAAGAATGATGTAGCAGAGGAGGGAATGGAGGAAGAGAAAAAGGAGAGTAATGAGCCTTTTGCACAGCAGCTGGGGCTTTTTATATGGGACAATGGTGCAGGTCGACACAGGTATTATTTGATTTGAGTGACAATTTATAAATAGCTAATAGCTGTACTTTCATTAGGGCTTGTCAATTAATCAAGTCTCGTTTTTTGGTGCTGTATAATGATTGTTTGCTGGAATCTGTGTAGAAGGCTTTTGGTCTAGTAGGTTGAAAGGAGAGAAAGTTCTCAAATAAACATCTGTGCTTTGTGGAATATAATTAATAGGTACAAAGCATACTAAATTACTTGACAGATAGATGCCGAGCTAATCATGAGCTATGATAGCATTATCCGTGCTTTGTGTATTTTTAATAGGGCTTGTCTATTTCAAAGTGTGTAGTGTAGAATTTCTGGGTTTAGTTTGAGTGATGAAGTGTTAGATAGGTTTCTGTTTGGCATAGTTAAGTGGTTAATACGAGCTATTGAAGCAAATATGGAGTAGGATATCTAGTTTTGTGTTTGGTCTTAGTTTGAAGATGGCTACTGATTATGCAGCTAGGTACGTATTAGTGTTTGTGGATTGCTAAATGCTTTCTGTCAAATGTGACTAGATTATTAGTTGAAGTGCATGGATCTTACACTTAATTAATTGTATATCCATTTGTAATGTTCAAAATGATCATGTACTATTGCTTAAAATTATGTTTTCAAGACATCATTTTGAATCCATGGTTGTAATGTGTCTCTAAATTCAGTAATACAAGTTCTGTCAATTGCTGTCGGATGCAGTGACTTGAATAGTTTAATATTCATTTGCAGAAAAAATTTGAGAAAGAAAACTAAAAATTTCTGTGCTTTCTGCTGGAAATTTAATTAGCTTCATTTGAGCATTAATTGCTGGCATTATCTCTTAGATTTCTCTTGCATTGAATGAATGGATGAGTGCTAATCCATGCAAAGACTTCCATGCATACACAATGAATGCTTCATCAAAGGTATGGTAAAATGTCAACACGCTTGGCCCAAATTATCAAGCTGGTGTGGTGGCTGCTAGATTTGTTCATCCGGATTTTGGACCATTTTCATTGACAATGAGAAAAGCTGCAAGATCTGTAAATCGGAAACTCATTGATGTGCCAAAAGAGAGATGGAAGTGAATAACTAGAGAATTAGTGAAAAGAGGGTGCAGTGATTGTGTGGGAAGCTTTGGGTATACTTGGGGTTTGGATGTGAGATAAAATAATTTGAGAGAGAGGTTGTAACAATTTTTCGGTAATAGAGTTTTTCAGGTAACTCTTGTGTTGTGTGATTGGAGTATTTTCTATTGTATTTTTTTATTTGTTATGTATTTGACGTATTGCTAGCGGAGATCTTGGGTGGGAACCAAAAATTCCCAACAATTGTCAATTGTTTTAAACTCTATTTCGAACAGAGCATGAAGGGATTCACTTATCTGATTATGTCTTTTATGCTTTAACTTCACTTGATTTCATCTTGTCTGTCACCTTTATTAAAGTTGTATATGTTGGAGTATTAGGTTCATCACAAGGATCATATTATGGCCAAGGAAGGGGCACAGTTTATCAGCTGCACTCAAGTGTAGCAGAGTATTTGGATTCAAGACTGTTAGAAGGTTGTTACAATGCAAGGCTGTTGCTGTGTAACTGTATGCCATTCTCGCAAGTGCACTCTTAACAGATTGCTGAGCTGGCACCGGATGTTTTTAGCTAATATTAGTTATTGGTCTAGAGTGTTCTGATTTATTCTATAAATAGCTCATTTGTGCGTAGAACCTTTAAGGTGTATCGTACATTTCTGTTACTTCTAATAAAGAATTTCTTTATTCCTTTTTCTTTCACTTTCTCTTTCATTTTCATGATCCCCAAACACCATCAATCCATGATTTTCTAGAGTATTAGTTGTCTATTTCTACAAACATAGAATTGTTGTTTTAAGAAACAAAGTACTCTGTCCTGTCACCCGCGGTCTCCTTGTTTATCGACTTGTGAACAGGGCTAAATAAACGGCAAATAAGATATTGGGTCAATGGGTCTAACGTGACAAGATATTGAATTATTGCCCTTGTCTTTTCTCCACAAATCTTTGGTTAATTTTTAGGTTCCCTCAACTTTTTTCCCCTTTAGCACTAAAATTCATTTTTGATACTTTATGCAAAAATTATGATGAAAATGAGTCACTTTAGAACATCAATAAATTTTTATTTTTACATCCAAGATAACGACAGTTACACTTAGATCACTCTCATGACACAAAGTTGAATTATATAGGTAATAAAGTTGGCTTAACAAAATATGATTCTTAACTGTTGTAATTAAGGGCTAGTATTCTTTGGTTTTAGTTGTAGGGCTTATAATGCCGTGGCTCAGTTCTTGGTGGGTTCGAATTATTAGACGATCATTCTCAATCCTTTACGATTCGTAATTAAAAATTCCTATATCACAATTAGAACTTACAAACAAGTCAAAGTGGGTTAAATCATATGTATAAATTTGAGGTCTATTACAAACTTTTAAAAAAGATTTTCTTTGTTTTTTTTTTCTTTCACCTTCTCTTCCATTTTCTCAATCCCCAAACACCACCAATCCCTGATTTTTTGAGTATTAGCTGTCTATTTCTACAAACAAGTTCTTGAATTGAATGGCTCCTCTTTTATCCATAGATCTTTGCTTAATATTTTTGTTCCCTCAACCTTTTTCGGCCCTTTGCTCTAAAATTCTTTTTTGATACATTACGCAAAAATTATGATAAAAATAAGTTACTTTAGAACATCAATAAAATTTTATTACATCTAAGATAAGACAATTATACTTAGATTACTCTTATTTAGTTGAATTATATGTAAGAAAATTAGTTCAATAAAATCTAATCCGTAAATATTTCTTATCACATGATTAACGTACTTAAAAATTCTTAACTGATCGGTCGCTTGTTTTACAATTCTTTTATGTATCTTTGAAACTTTCAGCTTCCCAACACATCATATTGTTCTCAATTCGTCTAATTTTTTTTTTTTTCAAACACTGCAGCAACAACCAGTATAAAATAGAATAAACTCATTTAATGGAAAATTTTCTAGATGCTTTCATGGCAGAATCTCATTGCTCTATTTCTCTTCGCACCTTAGGTTCCTCTAACAAACCTACCTCTTCACTCTCATGTCCGAATTTAAACTTAAAAGATGTTCCCAGTCCCACGTGTCCCCAAATCTTTGTATTTCCAAACAAACCCCTGACAACTAAGTCAAGTGATAGGATGGCTTTTATTACAAACTGTACGAACGTTATGGCCATGAGACATTGGATAAAACAAATGGAATGTAAAGCAAAATTACCGATTAAACTAAATTGAAAATCCAAGCAATTGAATCGGTTCAGTGTCACTCAAAATATGTGTGTGTGTAAAACAACACAATTATCATATTAATGAGGCACTGTTAAATTCATTCAGTGAATATTTTTCTTTTTCATTTTCAATGAATGCTTAATATGACAAACAATCTGTCCTATTGAGCAGTGTTTAAGTCATTCAATGAAAATGAATACTTCTATAATAAAACAATAATTCCCTTATTTATTTGACACGCAAAGAGCTTTCTTGCTCAGCTCGGCGGCGAAATCCTTTAAAATTTGTTAAAATTCAGTTAATTGATGAACGAGACATAACCTAATAAATCGTTTAATTTGTATAATTGATAAAAAATTGAACTTCAAATAATATAGATAGAATGATTAATTTTTTTTATATTTAGATAATTGATATATGTCATGTTACTATGAGTAAAAGAATGAAGTGAATGATAGAAAACATAATGTCTATGTTTGTATTAAAAATTTTAAGTGCAAATCTATTTAGTGTAGGTTAGACATAAAAATAATTACCAACTTGTCTTGTTTCTCATTTTGTTTAATTTTCCTAATTTGAATAACTATTAATTATGAGTCAAGGGTTTATTGTGAAAATATGGTCTTCCATTTACTATAAAAAGATTAGCGTGATTTAATTATTTTTCTTTTTGCTTGGTGTCTGTAAAATTATGAATACTTGGTAAATAAGATAATTATAAATACCATTTTGAAAATCCATGGCCATGGTTGTGATGTATCTTTATCAATCACGGATACAAAAATTAATCAACATTATCGATTGTTTTAAATTCTGTTTCTAACAGAGCATGAAGATGTCGCTTATCTAGATTTAATTTTTATGCTTTCACTTCACTTAATACAGCTTCTTCCTCCTTTAACTGTATGCCAAATGATTACTACCAAATTAATTTCACAAATTAATAAGTGTTTTTGGTGTGTCCTCGCAAACTCACCGATACAAATTAATTTCTACCAATATTACCAAATGATTGTATTTTACGTTTGTATTTACTTGTAATAAAGATCTTCTGTGTGTGTGTATATGTATGATATAAGTGTTGATTTTAAAGTAAGGTAAACATAGGAGCTTTCTTTCTTTTACTCTGTATTTCATGGTCATTCAATTTTATTGGTTACAAAATTCTCTAGGATTGCATGTAGATTATACTTTTGTATACATTTTTTCTTCTTTCTCATTCCTTTTCTGGGTGAACATATTATTTTCGTCATCATCTCTATAACAATGAAGTGAAAATAGTCCTTGTTTAAAGTATTGACAGCAATGTTATACTCAATATAACGCATAAAGCACGCATAATTTAATTAATGGGGTAGCTGCTAGTACCTTCTTTAGAAGAGAATGAAATGACCCGCCCCGAATCCCCCCAGGCGAGTCTATTTGGTCTTATCAAAACGGACTTGAAGGGTTAAGTGCAATTTCGAATTTTTTTATAAAATTTAAATTAAAATTCCTAAAATGATTGGGCGTTTAATAATTAATTGATGGCTAGCGATACTACAACGGTGGCCGCAGCTGCGGAAGAAGCAGAGGCGATGGAGGAGTATGATAGCAATCCAAATGAAGTGAAACGCTCTCTTGTGATGCGCAGAAGGGATGCCAGCGATGAGGAGGAGGCGGAGGATGAGAGAGATTCAGAGCTTCCAATCGCTCAAAGTGTCTACATTCCTGCGGGAGAAGCGGAGGCTGTGGATGAGTATGAGAGCAATCCAGATGAAGTGAAACACTCTCTCGTTATGCGCAGAATGGAAACAAGCGATGATGAGGAGGAGTAGACAGAATTTGAGCGTCGAATAAATTGAAGGGTCCAGATTCACTCTTACATTGAATCTGATGGCCAAAGTGGTGCTCCAGCTGAGTATGATGATGATGAAGAAGACGGAGAGGAACATGACAGAGAATTAGAAGAAGAAGATGAAGAAGGGGATGTTTATGAGTATGAAGAGGAAGAAGATTTTTATGAAGAAGAGGAGAGGAATGACGAGGCGGTAAAAGTCAAAGAAATAGAGGGTAATGATGCAAGAGGAGTACGGAGGGCGCAGTGGAAGTGAGTAAAGGGAATAATGATAATGGCAATGGTGCTAAAACAATGATGCAGCGAAGGAGGGAATGGAGGAAGGGGAGAAGGAGAGTAATGAGCCTTTTGCACAGCAGCCGGGGCTTTTTATATGGGACAATGTTGCAGGTCGACACAGGTATTATTTGATTTGAGTGACAATCTATAAATAACTGATAGCTGTACTTTCATTAGGCTTGTCGATTAGTCTAGTCTCGTTTTTTGGTGCTGTCTAATGATTGTTTGCTGGAATCTGTCTAGAAGGCTTTTGGCCTAGTAGGTTGAAAGGAGAGAAAGTTCTCAAGTAAACATCTGTGCTTTGTGGAATATAATTAATAGGGACAAAGTATACTAAATTACTTGATAGATAGATGCCGAGCTAATCATGAGCTATGATAGCATTATCCGTGCTTTGTGTATTTTTATTAGGGCTTGTCTATTTCAAAGTGTGCAGTATAGAATTTTTGGGTTAAGTTTGAGTGATGAAGTGTTAGATAGGTTTCTGTTTTGCATAGTTAAGCCGTCAATACGAGCTATCGAAGCAAATATGGTGTAGGATATCTAGTTTTGGCTTTGGTCTTAGTTTGAAGATGGCTACTGATTATGCAGCTAGGTACGTATTAGTGTTTGTGGATTTCTAAATGCTTTCTGTCAAATGTGACTAGATTATTACTAGAAGTGCATGGATCTTACACTTAATTAATTATATATCCATTTGTAATGTTCAAAATGATAATGTACTATTGCTTGAAATTATACTTTCAAAACATCATTTTGAAAATCCATGGTTATAATGTGTCTCTAAATTCAGTAATACAAGTTCTATCAATTGCTGTTGGATGCAGTGACCTGAATAGTTTAATATTCATTTGCAGAAAAGGGTTGAGAAAGAAAACTAAAAATTTCTGTGCGTTCTGCTGGAAATTTAATTATCTTCATTTGAGTATTTATTGCCGGCATGATCTCTTAGACTTCTCTTGCATTGAATGAATGGATGAGTGCTAATCCATGCAAAGACTTCCATGCATGCACAATGAATGCTACATCAACGGTATGGTAAAATGTCAGCAAGCTTGGCCCAAATTATCAAGCTGGTTTGGTGGCTGCTAGATTTGTTCATCCAGATTTTGGACCATTTTCCTTGACAATGAGAAAAACTCCAAGATCTGTAAATCAAAAACTCATTGAAGTGCCAAAAGAGAGATGGAAGTGAATAACTAGAGTGTTAGTGAAAAGAGGGTGCGGTGATTGTGTGGGAAGCTTTGGGTATAACTGGGGTTTGGATGTGAGAAAAAATAATTTGAGAGTGAGGTTGTAACAATTTTTCACGTAGAGAAATTTTTTATCTCGTTGTCCCTAGCAACTGTGGTTTTTTAGCAACTGTGGTTTTTTATTTGGGTAATAGAGTTTTTCCGGTAACTCGTGTTGTGTGATCGGAGTATTCTCTATTGTATTTTTTTTTAATTTGTTATTTATTTGACGTATTGCTAGCCGAGATCTTGGATGGGAACCAAAAATTCCCAACAATTGTCAGTTGTTTTAAACTCTATTCCGAACAGAGCATGAAGGGATTCACTTATCTAATTAGGTCTTTTATGCTTTAACATCACTTGATATCATCTTGTCCGTCACCTTTACTAAAGTTGTGTATGTTGGAGTATTAGGTTCATCACAAGGATCATATTATGGCTAAGGAAGGAGCACAGTTTATTAGCTACACTCAAGTGTAGCTGAGTATTTGGATTCAAGACTGTTAGAAGGTTGTTACAGATGCAATGCTGTTGCTGTGTAACTGTATGCCATGCTCGCAAGTGCGCTGTAACAGATTGGTCAGCTGGCACCGGATATTTTAAGCTAATTTTGTTAATTAGTCTAGAGTGTTCTGATTTATTCTATAAATAGCTCATTTGAGCGTAGATATCGTACATTTCTGTTACTTCTAATAAAGAATTTCTTTATTCCTTTTTCTTTCACTTGCTCTTTCATTTTCATGATCCCCAACCCAAACACCATCAAACATAGAATTGTTGTTTTAGGAAACAAAGTACTCTATCCTGTCACCCCGCGGTCTCCTCGTTTATCGACTTGTGAACATGGCTAAATAAAGGGCAAAGATATTAGGCCAATGGACATAACGTGACAAGTTCTTGAATTGAATGGCTTCTCTTTACTACATAAATCTTTGCTTAATTTTTTTTGTTCCCTCAACCTTTTTTGGCCTTTTGCGCCAAAATTTGTAAAAGATCAAGTAACTCATTTGCAGTAGAAGCACAAACAAAAAGATTTTTCGCAGAGATTAGAATAAAATGATTCTTAATTGCATGGTTAATGAATGTGAGCAACCCATCAAAAAAATTATTAACATTTAGTAAACCAATGGGTTTTTTATGGATGTTTAAATAGGCGAAAGATGCAAATGTAATCAATGCCTTTAAAGTTACAAGATCTCCTGGAAAGAAAATGAAAGCGTCAGCATGATTTAACATCTCAGTTGTTCGTTCTTGCATACTTGAGACAGCTAACTCTTCTCCAATTGGTACATCAAACCTGCATCCCAAAGGTTTTAAGGCTTGTGGAATGATACCTAGTACCTGATTTCCTCTAATAAAAACAGCTTCTGAGACAAGTTTTGATAACTTGCGATCACCTCCTCCATATACAAGGTGCAGTTTCCTCTCAGCTATGGCACGACCAAGATCTATAGCTGCTTGAACGAACTCTTTGTATTTTCCATAATGAAATCCAGAGAGCACACAAATATTTTTGAATTGTCTACTCGAAGATGTTGCCATTAGAATAATCGTCAAAAACAAGTTGTGAGTGGTTTAGAAAAAGAGCTCTTATTTAAAGATCTGAGTGACAGACAAAATGAGAAACAGTTGCAAATGGGTTGGTGTATTTGTCAGATGACGCGTAAAGCTCATGTCTCAATTATTCAAAAGCAAACAGTAAAAAGAAAAGCAAACAGTGAAAAGAAAAAGTAAAAGAAAACAAATCATGATTAAATACAAAATCACACCATTAAATGCAATAATGCAAATGATAAAAGAGCAATAAAGTAAAAGAATATTTACTGATAGTTGTGATTGTGGCTCACATCTTCCTCTGGTTTTACGTCCAGTAACGGCTTGAACGCCCTCTATGGGTCGAGGATAGGCTTCCAATCCAGTTTTCTTATAAACTGGCAAATAGGGTCTTTTTGAGTCAGATTCCCAAGACTAAGCTGTGCACTTTCGTTTTGGAATAGTCTCCATAACCTGTGTATCTCATATTGCACATGTCCGCTTCGATGCGTCTTAAGAAATCGTAAGATATCATAAAACGATTCTTTACTCATGCCATCTTTGACAAAATTAATTTTATCTTCTCGACTATCAGAAACCATTCTTAAAGATTTACAAACTTCTAGTCTGCAACTAAGTCGTACATAATTATGACATTTTGAGCCAAGTCGTTTAGCTCTCCTTTTCTTAGCAAACGTACTTTTACCAGAACCAGGCATGTAAGAAATAAATGGATCAGGAAACTCTCCAGCTAATCGGACCTTTGCTTTAATTAACCAACGAATGTCAGAAAAAATGCCATTGATCATTAACAAACACAGTTGTTCACAACGAGTTTTGTAAATTTTCCTGAGGGCATTCTGAGGGAGAGAAGGAAAACACTTATGCAATTTATGTTGTATTTCTTCCATGCTTGATTTTGAGATTTCAGTTATTGTGGGAAATTGAGGATACCGACTTAAGAAATCACGAAGCATCGTTACCCGCCATTTATATGGGAAAATAAATCAAAACACACCAAAATCAAATCTGCAAAATCAAATCAAACGTGAAAGCGAACCACAAAAAAGAAACACAATATGTACAAAGGAAAATGAACTTACATTCGTCCTCTCATTGAGTTAACCTCAAGCTCAAATTGAAATTCATATATGCCACGCTCTATTGCTCTGAGTTGTCTTTCTTGATCCTCAACGTAGGCCACTAATTCTTGTGGTTGTCGTTCCCAAATTGGATGTGATTTACAACTTTGTATCAATCTTCTCAAGTGAAATTTTATTCGCAAGAGTCTTTTAAGATGTGTAAACAGAATATTCCTTATTGAGGTACTCATGATGTATAATGATGAAGAAAACACAATTATTAAACACACTTAAGTAAGAAACATCACAACGCGTATCATTCAAGACAGTCAAACAATTCAAACGGTAAAACAACAATGAAAAGTTAAAATACTCATTAAAAACTTAATCAAGATTTTGTGGGTCACTCAAATTTATTTCGGTGCTTGGTTCAGGTAGTTGGTATTCCAGATAGGGCTTTATTCTTTGACCATTAACTTTAAATGTGACACCGTTTTTTGGATTCTCAATTTCTACAGCCCCATGTGGATATACATTTTTTACAATAAATGGGCCACTCCACTTTGACTTTAATTTTCCTAAAAACAAATAAAGACCAGAATTATAAAGCAGCACTCTTTGACCAATTTCAAATGTTTTTTGAAAAATTCTTTTATCTTGAAAAATTTTTGTTCTTGCCTTAATAATTCTTGAATTTTCATATGCATCATTTCTTAATTTTCTCAAGTTTATTCAATTGTAATTTCCGCACATTACCAACATCATTCAAATTTGAATTAAAAGTTTTAATAGCCCAAAATGATTTATGTTCAAGTTCAACAAGTAAGTGACAAGGTTTACCATAAACTAGCCGATAGGGTGACATTCCTAAAGACGTTTTCAATGCAGTACGGTATGCCCAAAGTGCATCAGTCAATCGAAGAGACCAATCTTTGCGGTTTGGGTTAACTGTTTTCTCTAAAATTTGTTTTATCTCCCTATTTGCTAATTCAACTTGACCATTTGTTTGTGGATGATAAGGGGTAGCAACTTTATGTGTAATTCCATATTTTTTCATTAAAGACTGAAATGACTTATTACAAAAATGCCTACCTCCATCACTAATAATGGCTTGAGGATGATAAGGGGTAGCAACTTTATGTGTAATTCCATATTTTTTCATTAAAGAATCAAATGACTTATTACAAAAATGCCTACCTCCATCACTAATAATGGCTCGAGGGATTCCAAATCGACTTAGAATGTTTTCTCTTAAAAATTTAACCACAGTTTTACTATCATTATTTCGACAAGACATTGCTTTAATCCATTTTGAGACATAATCAACTGCCACTAATATGTACACAAATCCAAAAGATAATGGAAATGGACCCATGAAATCAATTCCCCAACAGTCAAATATTTCAATTTCAAGTATGGGGTTTAAGGGCATCATATTTCTTTTAGTAATTGATCCTAATTTTTGACAGTTTTCACAAGTTTTGTAAAATTCATATGTGTCTTTAAATATAGTAGGCCAGTAAAATCCACTTTGTAAAATTTTAGCCGTAGTTTTTCTTGAAGAAAAGTGTCCATCGCATGCTTCAGAATGACAAAAATTAATGACACTACTTACCTCATTATCAGGAATGCATCGTCGAAATCTGATCAGAGCAATATTTGAATAAGTAAGGATCATCCCAATAAAATATCTTTACGTCAACCAAAAATTTCTTCTTCTCCTGAGTATTCCATTGCGAAGGCATTTTACCTGTAACAAGGAAATTTACAATGTTAGCATACCATGGTATTGATGTAACAGATAATAAAAATTCATCAGGAAAGGAATCAGTGCAGATTTCAGATGTGAGTCTTGATAAATGATCAGCAACGGCATTTTCGGCACCCTTTTTATCTTTGATGGTGAGGTCAAATTCTTGAAGTAACAAAATCCAGCGAATTAGTCTTGGTTTGGCATCCTGTTTAGTCATCAAATATCTCACAGCAGCGTGATCAGTAAAAACAACAGTTTTAGAACCAAGCAAATATGAGCGAAATTTGTTTAATGCATACACCACAGCAAGTAATTCTTTTTCAGTTGTCGAATAATTCATTTGAGTACTATCCAAAGTCTTACTCGCATAATGAATCACAAACAACTTACGATCCATTTTTTGTCCTAAAACAACACCAATAGCAAAGTCACTTGCATCACACATTAATTCAAAAGGCAAAGACCAATCAGGAGATTGCATAATAAGTGCAGATGTCAAAAGGCAAATTATTTTCTCAAAAGATTTTTGGCAATCATCAGTCCATTCAAATGGTGCATCTTTTAATAAGAGGTTACAAAGTGGTTTAGATATGACACTAAAATTTTTTATAAACTTCCTATAAAATCCTACATGCCCTAAAAAGAATCGCACATCTCTAATTGTTTTTTGTTGAGGCAATTTAGATATGACTTCAATTTTTGCTTTGTCAACTTCAATTCCTTTAACATATATAACATGACCCAAAATAATTCCAGAAGTAACCATGTAATGGCATTTTTCCCAATTTAAAATGAGTTCTTTTTCAACACATCTTTTAAAAACGTTTTCCAAATTATCAAGGCAATCATCAAACGAATTCTCAAACACTGTCAAATCATCCATAAAGACCTCTAAACAATGTTCAATCATATCAGTGAAAATACTTAACATGCATCTTTGAAATGTTGCAGGAGCATTACAAAGTCCAAATGGCATTCTTTTAAATGCAAATGTTCCAAAAGGACATGTAAATGTGGTTTTTTCTTGGTCTTCAAGTACTATAGGAATTTGATAATAACCTGAATACCCATCTAAAAAGCAGTAGTAGGGATGTCCACCTATTCTTTCTGAGATTTGGTCAAGAAATGGTAAAGGAAAATGATCTTTTCTAGTGGCTTCATTTAATTTCCTATAATCAATGCATATGCGCCAACTAGATGCAATTCGTGTTGGAATTAATTCACCTTTTTCATTTTTAACAACAGTGATTTCAGAATTTTTTAGGCACTACTTGTGTAGGACTTACCCACTTACTATCAGAGATAGGGTAGATAATTCCCGCATCAAGTAACTTAAGAACTTCTGTTTTTACTACTTCTTTCATGTGTGGGTTTAATCTTCTTTGAGGTTGTTGACATGTTTTAGCATTTTCTTCCAAATTGATTCTATGTGTGCAAATTAAAGGATTAATACCTTTAATGTCATTTAAAGTCCATCCAATTGCATTTTTATACTTTTTAAGAATAGATAGTAGCTTACCTTCTTGGTCGCTTGATAAGGTCGAAGAAATCACAACAGGATAAGTTTGTTCTTCTCCAAGATATGCATACTTCAATCCCTCTGGCAAAGGTTTCAATTCCAATTTAGGTGCTTCTTGTTGTTCAGTCTTTTCAATAATTCCAAGCTCCTCAAATTTTGGTTTTCCATCATCAGTTTGCAAAGTCTGATAAGAATCAAACAACAAATTTATATTAGAAGTATCATCTTCAAGTTGTTTATTTGATTCAATTGAATTAACCAAACAAATATCACTAAGTTCAGAAAAACTCCCTTTTTAAATATTCTCCTCTATACAAGATTCAACCAATTCCTTTTGTTCATCAATCTCATCTTCATTCTCATATTCCTCATTAGGTTGCCTACACATATTGAAAACATTCAATTCCAGAGTCATATTTCCAAAATGCGAAATAATAAATTAATAACTTAATAACTTTTGTAAAAACAAAATGCGAAATAATAAATTAATAACTTAATAACTTTGTAAAAACAAAATGCGAAATAATAAATTAATAACTTAAAATTAAATTAAAAAACTGGTGGTTGAACCCACCAATTAAATTAACAAAAAAAATAAAGCATAAAATAAATGCGAAATAAAAAAATGGTGGTTGAACCCACCAATAAAAAAATAAAAATAAAAATAATGCAAAAACAAAAATAAAAAACTGAAAATTAAATACTAAAATAAAAAAAATTAGTAGTTAGTTAATTAAGTGTTAATAGTTAGTTTTCTTGGTCCAAATAAGTCCAAGTCTAATTATTGTGAGAAATTTCATCTAGGGATCTTATTGAAATTATTTATAATTTTATAGCCACACCTTAATATTTAGAAGTTTAGAATTGAGCCATGTGGGATGAAAATGAAGATTCGGAAAGATTTTAGGGTCAGAACGTAATTATGAGAAGAATGAGTAAGAAACGAGAATTGTTGGGGTGGAACTAGAATTATGAAAGATGTGGGGGTAGAAGAGAATTTAAGAAAAGGAAAAGGGGGCAAACGCAAATTTACAAAAAAAAGTAAAAAAATAAAAGGAAAAAATAAAACAAAATAAATACCTCTCCCCGGCAACAGCGCTAAAAACTTGACACGACTTAAAAGTGTTTGATTTACTCTCAAGTATAAGAGTGCCTAGTTATAATATATCTCAGAAATCAGGTGAAAAGATTTAATTTGTTTATTTTATTTTATCTAAAATGTAAAAATAAAACTTAAATATAAACAACTTAGTTTAAATAAAACTATGAAATTGAATTAGTTAGGGTTGTGGATTCACTCTTAGTTGTAAATAAAACTTAATAAAATCTTTTTGCCATTTGTTTTAGATTTATTACCCAAAAGATTAATTATATAAATTATTATTATTTTCCCTTTAATTTTATGATGGATTAAGTATTCATTGTGCCAAAATTTAATTTGTCTACAATAATTCAAAATACCATTTTACCATACCTTATATTTAGATAAAAAGAATTTATTGTGCCAAACTCCCTTGTTTGTCTACAATAAATCAAAATCTCATAATATAAAATATATATAAAATTAAATAGAAAATAATTTAATTTATAAAATTAAAAATAAAATTTCATTAAATCTTATTTATTTCCTAAGAGTTTCACCTTCCCCTAACTATTAATATTTAGCTAAACATTTTTTTATTAAAGAAATTACTAAAATTGAAAAACACATAATTAAAAATGGAATTTGAAAATTGAAATAAAACTAATTTTATTGATTGAAAATAAATTACAAAGAGAGATGAGAAGAAGAATTTGGGGGGAAAGAAGAGAAGAGAAGGTGTGGAGAGGTGTGTTCACCCCCCTCTATTTATACTAATACATAGTAAATCCACACCACACAAATAAAAAAATCTAATTACATCTTAACCTTACATTTGTCCCACTAATAATCTCACTAATAAAACATAAACCTAACTTATCCACTCAAGCATATCCAATACATTCCACTAACAATTACCGTAGCTAATATGATAAAAACTTATAATTTCACAATTACCACATTTACCGTGGTAAAAACGTAAAAAAATACAACAAAAGTCTTGGATCCTCCTCGACAATGACATAATTTTTCGGACTTCCGAAATTCAAATTTGATATCCATGCATTTGTTCGGAGCCTCAAATTGCATGAAATTATTATTTTTACCTAATAAACACACAAAAATACACAAAATCAAATATTTAAAAAAATAATTAGAAATTCATAATATGTTACGCAATTACAAATGTAAATTACATTAATAAAACAAAATAACATTTTTATCCCTTAATAAACATACAATTTTTAACACTAATCAGATTCAATTATGAATAATTGTGTACATTGGTTCTTGTGTAGGAATGAAATATTATATTATATGTATCCAAATAGGAAAAAAGAAATAGAGAGAGTGAGTGTGAGAAGGTGAAGGAGGCTCTCATGCATACTTGGTTGGAGATGGTAATGGTCTAGGAAGGCATATGATTTGACAATTCATTTCCATCTCAATTACTCAAAGGGGATATAAATTTGGACTAATGTTTCATCTCATTTGTATATTTGCAATTAAAATTAAGACTAATCTCACCATGGGTGGCTTTAAGTATAGGCGAACAAGGCGATTGCCTAAAACTCTATATTTTTTTAAGACCTCATTTTTTTAGTATTTTTTAATAGTTATTTAATTAATAAAGATATTTTTTTAAAAATTATGTATTGTAGAAAAGCCTATTTGACATCTTTATAATTAACGGTTATACTACAACTAAGAATTATTTTTTTCTATAGAAAATCAATATTTGGTAACTTTAATGTTCAAGAGATATAATTAATAAAATTGTTTAGCCATTAATTCATTCATTATTAGTTTTCCAAAAAAAAAAATTTTTTTACCTTTTAAGTTTCCTAAAAGAATTAAATTCTTTGATTTTTAATATTCCTTTTAATTTCCATTAAAACCTTGTAATATAAAAAATAGTAAATAAATAGATTTCTTGGTCTTTTTTTTTTACGAAGAGAATTATTACATTCATTGATTCATTTAAAAAAGAAAAAAATTAGTTTCTTAAAATACAAAGTGCATATCTATTATTTGATAATCAATTCATCATCTCAACTTTCTACTATTCTAAATATTCTCTTTGAAAATAATATTGTTTGTATTTGTTTGTTTGTTTATCTTTGTAATAATTTTAATCGAAGTAAAAAAGATATCTTCTTGGTTATTTTTTTAGGTTTGGTTTTTGAAAATTTTTAAGATATTTTTTATTACTATTAAAATTCAAGAGTTAAAAGTCGTACGAATTTTTTAGTCTTATATTTCATTAAGTATTAAAATTGCAAAATAAAAAAAGGCCCCACAAAAAATTTTACCTAAGGCCCCATATACTCTAAAGCTAATCTCAGACTATTCAAAATCTCATCCCATCCTAATTGTCCCATATATCATGAAAATTCCACTTAATTAATATTTTAATTCCATAATATATTTTAATAAGATTCAATTTAAAATTTTCATATATTAAAATATTTGTGTTTTTATTAACAACTCAATCGATATTAAAAATTACATCTCCAATATAATTGAAAAAGTAAAGAATATTTTATATTGCTAATTGCATAATATAATGTTAATGAGTAGTAATGTCCCACTGAGATCTCATATTTTAACAGTAAATGATTTTAAAAATAATAATAAAAACAGTCTAAGATAGCAGTTACCTCTCGGATTGGATTGGGAATCCTGAAAT
Organism: Citrus mangshanensis; assembly: GCA_030449895.1. Taxonomy (NCBI): domain Eukaryota; kingdom Viridiplantae; phylum Streptophyta; class Magnoliopsida; order Sapindales; family Rutaceae; genus Citrus; species Citrus mangshanensis. The sequence goes on from JASUUJ010000161.1 coordinate 9,297,564, forward strand.
TGAAAGTGGAGAGTAGAAGTGGGAGTGGGAGTGAGAGTAAATTATTTACTTACACTAAAATAAGAGTGTGGAATATGAATTAGAATCTCATTTATCTGTTCACTTTATCTTGGATTGAAAGTGAACTGTTTTAAATTATAATTTTATCCTTAATTAAAGAATTGTAGTTTTTAATTACAAAGTGAATAAAAAATATATTTGTAAAATAAACTATTTATTTTTTATTATTAATAATTATATAAATTAATAATTATTATTAATATTCTTAATTATGTGAACAATAATTTTTTATTATTTTTAATTTGATTATGTAAAATTAAAAATTATTGATATGAGCAACACAATATTACTATTAATAATATAGTATAAAATTAATATTTTCTCAGAATAAACTATTTATTATTATTAATTATTAACATTAAATAAATATAATACTATTAAAATTAAATAAATGTATAGTAATATTATTAGTTCTCTATGAATAAAAACAATTATTTTTAAAACAATTTAACTTAGACTAAATAAATTATTATTTTTAACTAAATATAATAATATTTTATTTAAATAAGTTTAATATTATTATTTTTAAGTAATTGTAACATTATCTTATTTTAATAAATATAATTATATTATATTTAATAAAGAAAGGGTAAAGAGTCAAGAGGTAGGAGTATATTCCCACTCCCACCTCCCCTAAGGAGTGGGAATCCCACTCTAAACTTAAAAAATGATCCCCTAAGGAGTGGGAATCCCACTCTAAACTTAAAAAATGAGCAGGATCCACGAAGTGAGATTTTCACTCCTCTCTTTAAATAAGTAATTAAACAATGGAGTGGAAGAAATTTACAATTCCACTCCAATAAGTAAACACAATATAATATAGTACACAACAAAATACATTATATTAAAATGTATATGATTTTCGTCTTCTAATTTATCTCTTACTTTATTAGATAGTGATTCATAATTAGTAATATTAAAAAACAATGTTAAATATATTGTTAGATAAAATTTCGTCCCAAGTTTGTAAGTAGAATCCATTTCAATCTCAAATTCCAACTACTTTTAGAATTGATCCTAGTAATGTCAACCAAGTCTGTTTCTACATAGAATCTCGAATCTCAGTTGCAGATATTTTTGCCATATCTTGCCTTGGCATCCAGCCAATATATGTCAAGTCGCATCATAGATATTAGATATAATAATTTCATTCCCAGAAAGTCAGCAAAAGGTTGGTATGGTGTTGTCTAATAAATGCAATAACTTTCAGTATGTCAATCCACATATAAATTTTGGTTATAATAACATGACTGGCATAAAACCACTGGGACTTGAGCGACCATAAATTATTGGCAATCCCATGAATAATGGATCAGTAGCACAAATTTTCCTAATTATTCTATTTAAAACAAGTTTGTGTCAGGATTATACCCAAGAATTTTTTGTGTTAGATAGTAGATAAGGCCAACGCTACAATACCCGCATGTATCACATACATGCGGATAATTAAAAAATTAACAAAATGTGGCCATTGTTTTGCTGCCACTTGGCAGCTAAACATAAAAAAAAACTTGGAGCAACCGGTTGCTCCTTAAATTAATATTATATTATGAAATAATATAATAAACAAAATAATAATTATTTTAATAATAAAGGCAACATTATAATAAAAAATTAGTAGTATAATAATTAAAAATTAGTCTAAAGTTTAATGGTAGTTGTTTCATGTTTATTGGTCCATTAATTGCATGATTTTTGGGGTTGCAAGTTAATGATTCTAAGTTCAATGTTCATTGCTCTAAGTTTCAAATTTCTTTGGTTTCAAATTTAATGAACTTAATTTCAAGTTAATTGTAGGTGTTTCATGTTTATTGGTCCATTATTGCATGATTTTCGGGGTTACAAGTTAATGATCACAAGTTCCATGTTCATTGCTCTAAGTTTCAAGTTCCTTTGATTCCTAGTTGAATGGTCCCATTTTCAAGTTAATGGTATGTGTTTCATGTTTATTGGTCCATTAATCAGGGTTACAAGTTAATGATTCTAAGTTTCATGTTCATTGCCCTTAGTTTCAAGTTCATTTGGTTTCTAGTTTACTGGTCCCAGTTTCAAGTTAATGGTAGGTGTTTCATATTTATTGGTACATTAATCGAGGTTGCAAGTTAATGATCTTAAGTTTCATGTTCATTGCCCTCAGTTTCAAGTTCATTTGGTTTCAAATTTAATGGTCTCAGTTTCAAGTTAATGGTAGGTGTTTCATGTTTATTGGTTCATTAATTGGGGTTGCAAGTTAATGATCCTAAGTTTCATGTTCATTTCCTTCAGTTTCAAGTTCATTGCTCTGAATTTCAAGTTAATTTGGTTTCAAATTTAATGGTCCCAATTTCAAGTTAATGGTAGGTGTTTCATGTTTATCAGTCCATTAATCGGGGTTGCAAGTTAATGATCATAAGTTTCATGTTCATTGCCCTCAGTTTCGAATTCATTTTGTTTCAATTTTAATGATCTCGGTTTCAATTTTAATAATCTCAGTTTCAAGTTAATGGTAGGTGTTTCATGTTTTTTGGTCCATTAATTGCATGATTTTTGAGGTTGCAAGTTAATAATTCCAAGTTCCATGTTCATTGCCCTCGGTTTCAAGTTTATTTAGTTTTAAATTTAATGGCTCAATTTCAAGTTAATAGTAGGTGTTTCATGTTTATTGGTCCATTAATTGCATGATTTTCGAGGTTGCGAGTTAATGATCCTAAGTTCCATATTCATTACTCTAAGTTTGAAGTTCCTTTAGTTTCCAGTTTAATGATCCCAGTTTCAAGTTAATGGTAGGTGTTTCATGCTTTTTGGTCCATTAATCAGGGTTGCAAGTTAATGATCCTAAGTTTTATGTTCATTGCTCTCAGTTTCAAGTTCCATTTGGTTTCAAGTTTAATGATTCAGTTTCAAGTTAGTAGTAGATGTTTCATGTTTATTGGTCCCATGTTTCATGTTTACCGGTTTTTCAGGTTTCCATTTATTTCATATTTAATAATAATAAAAAATTTCAACCATTCGATCTACTCCAATTTAATCCAATGGCTAGTTTTATGCATGTATGAGATGCATGCATGTACTGTAGCCACACCCAATAGATATATATGTTTCATATGTGATTGTGTTACACATACTTATTGTCAACAATTGTTTTGTTTTTTTCTTTGAAATAACCTATGATTTATTGTGATGGTAATGGGGTGGATGGTAGCTAGAATTGTGCAGGATGGTCATCCCATACGGACCATATCACACTCTTCTCATCTCCTATATAAACATTTGAGGGGATGGTTTGGGAATCTCCAATAATGAGGAAATTTCTGCAAGTATCCTGAATTTTTAGCATCTCTAACTCAAAATGGGTAAAAAAAAATCAAATACTAATGATCTTCTTAAACTTTAGAATTTTATTTCAATATTGAATAAGAATAATTTTGGGTTCATGTCATATATGTGAGAATAATTTTAGATTTACGTCATTTATATGCAAAAATATACAGAGGATATAATTGTATCTCAAAATAATAATTAGTTTTTAGGGTCTTAAAATTACTTTTGCACATTCCAATAACCATTCGAAACTAGCCCTTGGATTCAACATAACTACAAATGCAAGGTTAAACTTTAAAAGTTTATCAACAAAGACAGATTATAAATATAAATTACTTTAAAAATTAAAATTTGTAATAACCAAATTATTGTTAATTGATTTAAAATACAATATAATGTTTTCTTGTGTACATGCTGGATCTTCTAAATTACGATATACTAGTTTCATATGCTCCATCCAAAAGGTGGCAATATGGGTCATGACACAATTATATGACATGATTTGTTTGAATCTGTATTGACATAAATTGACAGGATTAACAAATGGATTGATATAACAAAACATGAGTAATAATCGGATTATATCCATGGTGACCTACCTCAACATGTGTACCAATTTGTCAATCAATATTTAATAATATTATTTAAAAAAACAAATAGTATATATGCTTAATACTAAATTCATTATTGAGGTCATATGCACATTTTATCATAGACTTGTTTATGTTATATTTAATATCATGTTAATTTATTATGACTTTGTTAAGAATAATATTGATATATTTGTTATATTTTAAATTATTTTTTATTTTTATTAAATATATTAAACAGATCAACACGATTAATATTAATAATAAGTGGGTTATTCTATATGTATTTTGATATTTTGATACAAATAATAAATGAATTTTTTCTCTATTTACTTAAGTTTGCCATGATACGAATAGGACGTGATAAGATAACACGAATTACTTCCGTAAGTGTACCTTATTGTTAAGATAATTAGATTGGTTAATCATGATTAAGCTTGTTGAGTTAGTTTGTTAGCTTTGGTTAACTGGTTCAGTAAGTTTGTTATTGATGCTGACATGGCGTCCAAGCTGGCAAAGTTAGTTACGTTGTTAGCTTAATAGATTGCAGCGTGTGTATAGTGTGTAGAAGTTTTGAGATGATGTATAAGTACTCTTGTAAATGAGTTCAATTAAATCGAATGAGATTCATTTCTTTTTCTCTGTTTTTCTCTATGATTTTCTTGGTAACCAAACAAACATTCAGTTCTTAACTTGGTATCAGAGCTTGTTTAAAAGCTGTAATGGCTTCTCTGAACTCAAATTAAAATGCAGTAGTTACTCTAAGCTCAAATCAAAACACAATGTCCTTTGTTTCTTCATTTACCTTCACTTCATCAATCAAACCAGATCATTCAAACTACGCAATTTGGAAATCATAAATTCTCTCCTCTGTTTGTGCTAATGGACTTGAAGATCTTCTTGACAGCTCCAAAACTTGTCTTAATGAGTTTCTTCCTAATGAAATTGAAGGTTCTGCAAGTGAGACTTAGATAAATCCAACTCTTATTGCTTAGAAGAGAAAGGATCAAATGTTATAGAGCTGGTTGATGTCATCCATCATTACTCTTGAGATTCTTAGTCTTGTGGTAAACTCTAAAACTTCACTTGCACTCTAGAGTAGTCTAGAACAACAGTTTGGATCTGAAACTTTTGCTAAGAAAGTTCATTTTAAGATGATGCTTAGCAATCTTAAGAAAGACTCCATGTCTATAATTGATTTTTTTTGGCAAACTAAAAACAATCACTGATGAATTGGCTATTACTGGTAATCTTATTAGTTCTCTGGATTTTATCACACATTTGATCTCTAGATTAGGTCAACCTTATTATCTTGTTGTTGTATACACTGAGGCCAATCTTCCAAAAATGACTATTAATGAAGGCTATTTCATGCTCTTAACACTTGAAGCTAGGCTAGAAGCAAGTCAATTAAGTGCAAGTGAAGAGACTAAATTGAATTGTGCAACCAATATTGCTCAAACTAGACCTAATTTCAAAATTAGAGGCCATATAATACTAACTAGAAAAAAAATGCTGGGAATAATAATGGAAGTAGAGGTGGTTATAGTAATGGTAGAGCTTTTTAACCACAGAACCAATGGAGAGGAAATTGAAGTGGTACCTGGAATGGTGTTCAATCTGGAAATTACCTAAGAAGAAATGGCTATAATGCTAGCAATGATAACTTTGGTAATGGTTATGGTCATGGTAATGGTAACTTTTGTAAGGTTGTGGCTTTAATAGTGGCAAATAAAGGTGGGCAAATGACCCAACCCGATCCAATCCAAAAATTCAGGTTCGATTCAAATTCGGATGAAGGTTGTAACCTGATCGGGTTCGATTTTGGCCAACTCGATTAGATCGGATTGGGTCAAATCGAAAATTCAAAAAAATCAAAGCCAAAACAAGCACAAATCTTCGTTCTGATCTAATCCAATCCAATCCGAACATATTCAGATGGAATTGGATTGGATCATATGTTCGAGTTAAGTTTGGGTTACATATTTTCCAACCAAACTAACCTAAAATTTGATTGGGCTAATTCGAAACTAAATTTGCCCACCCCTAGTGGCAGAGGTGCTATAGATTCCAACACTATTGCTGTGATCTGTCAAATTTGTTTTAAACGAAACCATACTACAACTGAATGCACAATTTAACAAAGATTTTGTTCAATTTTATCCATTTTAAAACTATAATGCATTTCAATACTCAGGACCTAGAGCTCTATATCATAACACAGAACTAAGAGCTGCTTTTCTACCCACTTCAGAAGGAGATACGGTTAATCAAGGGTAGTACATTGATAGTGGGGCAACATATCATCTCACTAACAACTTGTAGAATCTAAACCTTAGCAAAGAATACTCAGGTAATCAGTTACCGCATGTTGGTAATGGTCAAGGATTTCACATCACTCACACTTGCCCTTCTACATCTTGTGGTTCATTTTTGCACTTGCAAGATAATAACTTAACCATTGAATTTGTGTCAATATGTGTTTTATTAAGGACAAGAGGAAGGAGGTGCATCTAGCTCAAGGGATTGCTAGAGGTGGACTGTATAAGTTGCTGTCCAAAAAGTATCTTGTCTTCAGTTCTTGTGATCTCACCTATTTTCCTAGTTCTATGCTTTCTATTTTCAATAATTCAGCTTGTAGTCCTTATAATACAACTAAGAATAAAACATGTAATCAAACAACTATTCCTCAGTGTCAAGACAATACTGCTAAGTCAACTATGACAGTATATTTGTTGCATAAGAGGTTTGGTCATCCTAATAAACATATGCTGAAATGCATTTTATTTTTTCTTTTATTTCATCATCCTATCTTTGTGCCTGATTTTTGTGATGCTTGTCAATAGGGAAAATTTTTTAATTTCCTTTTTATTCCACAGGTATCAAAACAAAAGCTCCTTCAAAGCTTGTTTGTACTGATCTTTGAGGTCCAACACTCTTACCATCTTTGCATGGCTATAGATATGATATTACCTTTATAGATGACTATAGTAGGTATTGCTGGATATTTCCCTTAACTCTTAAATCAGAAGTTTTAGACACTTTCAAATTCTTCAAAACCTTAGTGGAAAAATAAATTGGTCATCCTTTAAAAACATTACAGTCTGATTGAGGGGGAGAATATAGAAGCTTTGAACAGTTCCTTGAAAACTGAAGGGGTAAGTTTCAAACATAGTTGTCTTTACACACATCACCAAAATAGTATGGTAGAGAGGAAGCACAGACATATTGTAGAAACAGGGTTGACGCTTCTTGCTTAAGCCAAAATTCCATTGTCTTTCTAGTGGGAATCATTTCATACAGCTTCGTTTCTCATTAGTAGAATGCCCAGGCATGCATTGAATAACATTTCTCCTTTCATTAAACTGTATGTCAAAAAGCCTCACTATGAGTTTTTTAGAATAGTTGGTTGTGCTTGTTTTCCTTTTCTAATACCCTACAGCAAACATAAGCTTAATTTTCATACACAAAAATATATTATGATTAGTCACAGTCTTATGCATAAGGGTTACAAATGCCCTAGTTCAGCCGATAAAATCTATATTGCTAGGCATGTGCAACTCAATGAATCTGAATTTCCATATTCTGAACTCTTTTCCTGATGGGTGTCGAAGCCAACAAAAATAAATTCCTACTCTAAATAGATTGTGTATAGTGATTGAGCAGGGTCGTGTCCACAGAGATCGGTAATTATTCAAATCCTTTTGAAACATAAAACGTAAAATGGGGGAATTGTTGACAATAATAAAAATTAAATTAAAATAACAAGAATACAAATTAAAGTTGTAATTCAAATTGGAGAAAGCTCTGGTTGAAGGAATTAACTCAGCTTGATTCGACTACTGATCATTGATTCAAATATAGATTATTATTACTCATGAATAGACCGGTTATAGCTACTGAGACCCTCTAATAGCCAATCTCTCCTTAACTAGTCGATAACCAAGGTACGACCGTTGGTTATTTTCCTAATCAATAGACAACCCTAGATACGATCATAGAATTTAATCAATTGACAGCCTGAAAAACCAGAGAGACCCAAATCCTAATCAACACATATGATGATTCATTTAAATTAGATTGTTTATTCTCACAACACAACTCTCTGCTATGTTATTTGTCACAAACATTAAATTCTTCATACGATGAATCCTTTAATTGACAATAGATTAAGTTGATAATTAAATAGTGGCCAATTACCTAATTAACAAACATAATCATGGAACTAATTCAGAGAATAAACAAATACCCAAAAAGTAATAAAACAATTAAAGCATAAGAAAGATCTCACAGTAGTGATGAATCAAAGCTTCATTATCCTTCAACCAGAAAAATAGGTTTAGTTCTTCATAGAGAGAAGAGAAAAATTAAGATTTAGGGTTTCTTTCTTTTCCTCCAATCCAAAAATCCCCTCTTTTCACAATAGATTCCTCCCTTAAATACTCTCTCTCTCTTCTCTTTTAGAATTCTATTTAAAATAAAATCCTAATATCTGAAATATTAAATTCGTAATTACAAAAATAGCCAAAAATATAAAACACGTTAAACTAAAAACTGCAGGTCCGCAATTGACAGCACGCGCCCACGCCTTATCAACAAAGTTCTTCTGCCGCTCATAATTTCTCCAAGGGAACAATCATCCCTAAACATCATCTTGTAGCTCAATTTTAACACCAATCAATAGAATTGCACCTACAAAAGTAAATCACTATTATTAAGTGCAAAACATCGATATTAAGGGAAGTAAACAATGCAAAACTAGTGCATAAATTGCACTCTAACAAATTCCCCCACACCAAGATGATGCTTGTCCTCAAGCATATAACTCAAGATTAATCTCAAATTTCCACTCAATTCTCATCTCAACTCATCCAAAAACAATTTTAAGCAAGCATACTTCAGGAAATTAAGTCGATCGATATTCGAGAGATAAGGATTTTAAAGCATAGAATCTCATAAGATAGAATAAGAACATTCAACCACCAAGAAGATCCATTCAAAATTCAAGTGCAACAAGATTTAATAGCCCTCTCATTGACTTCACTCCATGCACTCAAAGTGTTTAGGGTGTCATTTATCCACTCAAATCAAATCAAAGAATGCTATTACCATAAGCTTGCTCATATATCACATCTCAATCCACAAAACATGAATAAAATGCAAAAATCTAAGGGTCTTAAAAGGGTTGTAATGGGGTTAAATAGATGAAATGAAAAAGAAAGGTCTATGAAAGAAAAATAAATAAAATGAGAAGAATGAACTCATTGAATGAACTTATGATATCAAAATGCTTATTTCTACTCAAGTCACCAAGAATGTAAACTTTTTTTTTTCGATTTTTCTTTTTCTTTCTTTTTTTTTCTTTTTTCTTTTTTTGTTTTTGTTTTTTTTTTTATTGATTTTTTTTTGAATCAAACAAAAGAAACGAACCTTGCACAATTTAATTCAAGCATAATGCTTGTTGATCTAATTGAGAAACTTTAATACAAGGTAGAAAAAGCAACAAAATATAACCACACAATGAGTTCAAAAATCTCCTTAAATTGAGGCTCAAAAAGAAGAAAAATGGTTAAGTCAACGGAGAGAATTAGATGGGTAATGGTTAAGGCTCAAACAAAGGTAGCAAATAAAGGTCTTCGGGTAGAGAAAAAAAAAATGCGAGAATAGAAAAATGGAATATGGTTTGCCCTTATCATTTTAATGCATAAAATCCCGTAATGTGGCTTCAACATGCATAACAAAGCAAGTTCTAGAATAAACAAACTAAGATTGATATTCACATAACAAAAATATTAGAGCAAAGTGGTTGCTTATAGGCTCAAATCCTCACAAAGTTGGTAAATTTGCCATCAAATCATGTACACTCTTCAAATGAATCAACCATCAATAATGGTGTAGAATGAGAAGAAGGTATGAGTGATATATAAAAGAAAAGGTAAAAATGATAAGAAGTGAGAAAGACGTATGTAGTAATATGAAAAGTGAAAGATAAAATGTGAGTGATGAAAGAGTATGATAGAATAAAAATAGATGTAAATAATGTGAGATAGATGGGAAAAGAGTAGTGAGAGATAAAGGAAAAGAAAATTAATAATATATAAAGCATACTAACTCCAAAATCATTTAAGAATGAGTAGAGTGAAAAAAAGATAAGTAGAGTGAAAACAATTATTCCAGACATCAATAATGCAAAAATTCCTCCCCCACACCAAGAACTTACATTGTCCCCAATGTAAGATAATCAAAGCTCACATAAAAATTAAAGCGTAAGGATAAAAGATTAAAGGCAAAAACTTCCCTGAATTGTGAGCTTTGATCCTCATAACGTCTATGGGCTTGGCGGGAATGGTGGGATAAATCCCACACACTTGAAGTATGCGGCCAAATTCTGCTCCATCTTGTCACGGATTTCGATTCACGCTAATGCAGTCGTAGGGCGGACTATTGCCGCCGATCGAGCTTGCGGGTACACGATCGCGGGGGCGCCGCGCCGGATCTGCGTGCGCTGCTGGCGCTTGTTGCGTTGCGTGCTCGGCCGGAGCTTGCGTGGCTTGGGTTGCGCTGCGCGTGTCTGCGTGGCGGCTGCGCGCGAGCCGCGGGGCGTGTGCTTGCGCGCGCTGCATTCTCCATTTTGGCGAAACAGAAAGAAAACAATTTCTGGAAAATTAGGGATTTTGTGAACAGTAAAATTTTTTTTTTTTAACAATGATTTTTTTTTTATTTTTTTAAAATAAATAAAATATATATATATATAAAAGAAAGAACAAAAGAAATAAATAAATAAAATAAAATGAAATAAAATAAATTAAAATTAAATTAAATTTTTTTTTTTTAGTGATGAATCACTTTGAGACACTAAAAATTTCAGAAGTACTTTTCTAATAAGTACGTGGGCACGCCTTAAAACTATTTTATTTTAAAAATTACAGAAGTACTTATTAGTTAAGACGTGGGCACGCCTTATCAAAAATTTTCTTCTGACCAAAATAAGCAAACACATTATTTAAAAAAAATCTGAATCAAAATTAAAAGAAGATATAACAAAAACCAAAATAAATAAATCACTTGGGTTGCCTCCCAAAAAGCGCCTTTGTTTTATGTCTTTGGCTAGACACATTTATGCATCAATCTCCATAATTTGGACTCTCGAGAACCACATCCTCCACAATATTCACCGAAAAACCTTCATAAAAAGGTTTTAAGCGATGACCATTAACCTTAAGAACTCTGTCAGAGGTCGGACTCCGAATCTCAACTGCACCATGAGGAAAAACATTAGTAACAATAAAGGGTCCAACCCAGCAAGAACGTAATTTACCCGGAAAAAGTTTAAGCTTAGAATGAAAAAGAAGAACTTTTTGACCAACAGAGAACTCCTTTCTCAAAATCATTCTATCATGAAATGTCTTCGTCTTTTCCTTGTAAAAAATTTCCTGCGCTATAGGGTTAATAACATCCACAGAAAATACCGAATGTTCCTCACTAGGATATTTCATGGCATCATTCATATTGAATTCTATAACCTCTCCATCAAACTCCATAGTGAGAGTCCCTTTATGTATATCCATTTTAGTCCTAGCAGTCTTAAGAAAAGGTCTTCCTAGCAAAATTGGGACAGAGAGTTATCATCTTCCATATCAAGTACATAAAAATCAGCAGGAAAAACCAACTCATTAACTTGTACTAAGACATCTTCTAATACCCCATCAGGATATGCATTAGACCTATCAGCTAGTTGAATTATCACACCAGTTTCTTTTAATGGACCAATATTCAAAGATGAATAAATGGAACGAGGCATGACATTAATAGAAGCTCCTAGATCTAACAAAGCCTTTTCAACTCTAACACTACCAATTTTACAAGGGATAGTAAACATACTTGGATCCTTGCACTTAGGAGGTAGTTTCTTTTGGAGAACTGCTGAAACATTCTCCCCCATGTGAACTTTTTCATCTCCTCTTAATTTTCTCTTGGAGGTGCATAGTTCCTTAAGGACTTTAGCATATCGAGGTATTTGTTTTATAGCATCTAATAAAGGAATATTTACCTCAACCTTGCGAAATGTCTCAATGATGTCTTTCTCTTGTTCCTCCTTCTTGGATTTTGCAAATCGGCTTGGAAAAGGAGGAGGTATCACAATAGGTAGGGGTTTCGCTTTGGTGGGTTGTGCATCTTGAGATTTAGGCATCAATTCATTCTTCTCAAGCTCATCTTCTACATGCTTTGTCACTTTCTTACTAGGGTCTTGCAACTCCGTCCCACTTCTAAGGATGACAGCACTAACGTTTTGCTTTGGATTCACCTCGAAGGCAATCTCCTAATACTGAGACTCCGGCTCACCGTAGTCGCCAATTGACTCATTTGGTTCTCCAAGTTCAATGCTTGAGTTGCCTTCAAATTGTTGAGTGTTAGTCAAGTGATTTAGCAATTTCTTCAAGAGATATACCCGACTTGGAGTTTGAGAGTGGTTGTCTTGGTGGATACTGTTGTGGGAATCACGCCTAACTCCATAAAGTTGGGATGATCCTTCCATCCCGGATTGTATGTTTGTGCATAAGGATCATACCTCCTCTGAGGCATGCCTGGAAATCCTCCAACTGCATTGGCTTGTTCAACGGGTTCTTCTTGAAGTGTAGGACACATATCGGTTGAATGACCCATATTGTAACAAATGCCACAGGTCTTCACCTGTTGCACATTACCTACAATAAACTTTTCCACAAGAGAAGTAAGTTTATCTAAACGTTGTTCAACAGAAGAAATATTTACCTCATTCACCTTCCCTGAAGTGAGATCTTGTCTGCTGCCAAATTGTTGTGCATTGGCAGCCATATTTGATATCAACTCCCTTGCTTGAGTAGGGGTCTTGTTCACCAACACACCTCCACTAGCAGCATCTATCATACTCCTATCCATCAATGACAGTCCTTCGTAAAAATATTGAATAAGAAGTTGATCAGAAATTTGATCGAGGACACACAATTGTTTGAATCGCTCCCAATACTCATACAAAGTCTCCCCAGGAAGTTGTCTGATCCCACAAATATCTTTTCTGATGTTGGCAGCTCTTGAAGCAGGAAAGTACTTCTCAAGGAACTGCTTCTTCAAACCATTCCATGTTGTAATTGATCCAGGAGGCAAGTAGTACAACCAATCTTTAGCTAGCCCATCTACAGAGAACGGAAAAGCACGCAGCTTAATCTGCTCTTCAGTCACACCTTGTGGTCTCATACTTGAGCACACAACATGAAACTCCTTAAGATGTTTATGAGGATCTTCACCTGCAAAACCATGAAACTTGGGTAATAAATGAATAAGACCAGACTTTAATTCAAAATTTACCTCCAAATCTACATATTGAATGCAGAGTGGTTGCTGATTCAAGTCTGGTTCAGCTAACTCTCTAAGAGTTCTTTCTACAGGTGCAGGTCTATCCATCACTTGTTCTTCTGAATCGCTAGATGATTCAACTAAATCTGGCACTGTATCTGTTTCAGAAAGCAAAGGCGATGAGAATCGTTGCTTAGCTCGCTTCGTCTGCTGTCTCAGCTGGCGAGCTGTCTTCTCAATTTCAGGATCAAACGAAAGTGTACCTGTACGAGAAGAACGAACCATACACCAAGTAAAACGTAAAAAGGATTAAATAAATGACACCAATCCCCGGCAACGGCGCCAAAATTTGATGGGTGTCGAAGCCAACAAAAATAAATTCCTACTCTAAATAGATTGTGTATAGTGATTGAGCAGGGTCGTGTCCACAGAGATCGGTAATTATTCAAATCCTTTTGAAACATAAAACGTAAAATGGGGGAATTGTTGACAATAATAAAAATTAAATTAAAATAACAAGAATACAAATTAAAGTTGTAATTCAAATTGGAGAAAGCTCTGGTTGAAGGAATTAACTCAGCTTGATTCGACTACTGATCATTGATTCAAATATAGATTATTATTACTCATGAATAGACTTAATAGCCAATCTCTCCTTAACTAGTCGATAACTTTGGTTATTTCCTAATCAATAGACAACCCTAGATACGATCATAGGATTTAATCAATTGACAGCCTGAAAACCAGAGAGACCCAAATCCTAATCAACACATACGATGATTCATTTAAATTAGATTGTTTATTCTCATACGATGAATCCTTTAATTGATAATAGATTAAGTTGATAATTAAATAGTGGCCAATTACCTAATTAACAAACATAATCATGGAACTAATTCAGAATAAACAAATACCCAAAAAGTAATAAAACAATTAAAGCATAAGAAAGATCTCACAAGTGATGAATCAAAGCTTCATTATCCTTCAACCAAAAATAGGTTTAGTTCTTGTAGAGAGAAGAAAAATTAAGATTTAGGGTTTATTTCTTTTCCTCCAATCCAAAATCCCCTCTTTTCACAATAGATTCCTCCCTTAAATACTCTCTCTCTCTTCTCTTTTAGAATTCTATTTAAAATAAAATCCTAATATCTGAAATATTAAATTCGTAATTACAAAAATAGCCAAAAATATAAAACACGTTAAACTAAAAACTGCAGTTTATCAACAAAGTTCTTCATAATTTCTCCAAGGGAACAATCATCCCTAAACATCATCTTGTAGCTCAATTTTAACACCAATCAATAGAATTGCACCTACAAAAGTAAATCACTATTATTAAGTGCAAAACATCGATATTAAGGGAAGTAAACAATGCAAAACTAGTGCATAAATTGCACTCTAACATTTCCTCATCTAAATTTGATCAAAATTTGTCTCTAGTTCAGCAAAGTCACTCTCATGTTTCAAATATTTTCCTTCCATCAATTTCTCAAGATACCAGCTATGCACAATCTTCTTTCAATTTTCATATACCATATTAAGGTCTTGACTCTAATTACTAATTACCTTCACACATCCTCTATACATCATTCTCAACATGATTCATCACAAGGTTCATCTTCAGATATATTAGACAATTAGTTATCACAAGAACAGACATACCACACAATAGTTGTTCAGAATATTGTTGGTAATTTTAACTCAATTGCTATTGATGTCAATGTGCAAGTGTACACAACAAGTAATAAAGTGATGAATATTCTATATCGTCTCCACATGGACTGATGTTACTAGAAATGCTACAACAATCACGACAATGCAAAGTTCCTTTATCTAAAAAAATATAAATAAAGTTGATTGACTAATAAGATTACAACTTAACAAAGTAAATGCGGTGATGAAAGTAAATTGGACAGTTTGCACAAAAAGAATTCAATTTGAATAAAGTAGTTGAATAATCAAACTCTCTTGATGGGATGCCTGTTTTGTTCAAACTAACACCAGTTGCTGCAGCAACTCTTATAGCACTGAGCAGAATTACTTTGCATCCTTAGATGTCGCTTATTGGACTTCTCATACTCTTTTGCAACCTAACAATGATCAGTTGTTACATCACATAAGATATGGCGTTACAAATATATACTCTCTCTACCCTACAAGGTGAATCCCTATATCTAGTTCATCACAAATCTTAACTCAAGTGTGGCCCTTTTGGGACTCAAGTTAAACTCAATCCAGGAAACTTGACTTAAGATCAAGTATTACTCTAATAATTTCTACTAAGACAGATCCTTTTGTGGCTCTCTCTTAACTTGAATCATTAAATGGAAGGTTAACCGAAATAATGAATATAATAAAAAAAATTACAGCAAAATGCTACAGTAATCTTGCAGCAACTCATAAAAATAGTTAAAAACCCATCTAGATTGTTTGTGACTCAACTACAATCAAATTTAGTTCATAACTTGTAAAAGAAAAACTAACAGCAAAATATCAGCCATGAAATACATCGTTTCAATCAAAGAATAAGTAAGGAGACAAGTAAAGAATGATGAAAATTGAATCCAAATAGTTATGCAGATTTTTTCTTCAATGATACAGACTTGTTCTTTCTTGAATTCTACTTTTTCTTTCTTTTTCTTTTTCGATGTTGATTCCCCGACCTCTCTTCCATATAATGCGTGCTCCTTTTATAATTGAAAATTAGGGTAAACGGAAGCTTAGGGCGCGCATAAGTCAGATTAGAAAACTGCAGATTATAATTCTACAAGTATCCCGCACGAAATTTTCTCTGTTGTTGTTCCAAGATTGCTACAGTAATGGTTGCTACAGCAACTACACTGTTTCAGATTTGTTTCAATTCTTTTGTAGCTATATTCTTTCTTTATTTTTGTAAGCATATTGCATCAGCATTCCTTCCTTGAAATTTGAGTTTCCGGACATCTACAAATATGCACACAATCCAAGAACAAATTATTCAAAATCAAACAAAATTTATTAAGAATAAACTAAAATGAATGTTTATGCAAAATATAACAAAAATGCAATGAAAACACATCATTTACTCTCTATGTAATATTGATTGAAGTCTAAAAGTGTCATGATAACTCTCATTTCATAAAGTTATCAAATACTCATCCAATGGTTACCAGATTAAAAGTTGGGATATTCAAGCCAAAAACATACTTAGCTATGACATAAGAACTTGAACCACAATCTGTCAAAGTAGCCTTGGCAGATTCTAAGTGGAAACAAGCTATGCAAGAAGAGTTTGATGCACTATAGAAAAATAAAATCTAGGTTCTTGTTCCAAAGGAGTTAGCTGGGAAAATTATTAGAAATAATGGGTATTTAAAGTTAAATACAACCCTGATGGAAGTATTTCAAAGTACAAGGTAAGGCTAATTGCCAAAGGAATTCATCAAACACAAGATGTGCATTTTCTTAAGATATTCAATCTAATTGTCAAACCTTGCACAATCAGAGTCATTCTCAGTCTTGCTATTATGCATCACTAGACTATCAGACAACTTAATGTAAACAATGCTTTCTTCAATGGCATTTTGATGGAAGACATTTTTATGCATCAACTTAGGGCTTTATTCATCCTCAGTATTCATCTCATACATGTAAACTCACCAAGGCTCTTTATGGTCTTAAACAAGCACCTAAAACTTGGTATGATAGGCTGAAATCTTCAATGTTACCTGGGATTTGTCATATCTAAATCAGATACATCATTGTTCATTCATCATATGGTTGATGATATCATTGTCATACTTATTTATGTTGATGACATCTTATTCACTGGATCAAACTCTAAGCTTGTTGAAAAAGTTATACATCAGCTAGTTTCTAAGTTTGCTTTGGAGGATCTTAGAGAGTTTAATTATTTTCGAGGTCTTGAGGTTACTCCATCTGTTGAAGGGCTACATCTTTCACTGACTAAATACATAGGAAACTTCCTCAAGAAAGCTCATATGGTGGAAAATAAGGGTTGTCCAACTCCCATAAGTTCATTAGATAAACTAGCTAAAAACAAGGGTGCAGCTTTGGAAAATCCTCCTTTGTACAGGTGTGTGGTTGGTTCTTTACAATATATGACCCTAACAAGACTTGAGATTGCTTTCATAGTGAATAAGCTTCGTTAATTTCTTGCCACACCATCAGTACTCCACTTGCAAGCTTACAAACGAGTGTTGAGATATCTATAATGTACAGTTGGTTTTCTCATACTTACAACCAATTCAGATGCTGATTGGGATTTAGATTTAGATAATAGAAAGACTATAGAAGGTTACGGATGAGCATATAATATATACATATTTTACCCTTAATTATATAATTGTTAGTTATTTTTATTTATTATTTTTAATTAATTATATTATTTTATTGAATGGGGAATTAATTAGAGATTAGGAATAAAAAATGCATAAAGAATAACAATGTAGGGAAGCATTAATCGAAATCGTGACACAGTTAAGAGTTTAAAGCATGTGAAGCCAATAGCAATTTGCATTTAAAAGGAATTTCAATCAAGTTGCACATGCATGGCATTGCAATATATGGAAACCAATTTAAAGGGGCCCGTGTTGAGCAATTACAGGAGGAAACAAAATTAATGGTGTCGTGGCAACTAATTTAAAAAGGAAAATACTTTATTCTCCTACCTTATGAGGTGGTGACTTAACGTATAAGTATTGTAATTATAATCCATTAAGAATTCGGCTTATGGCAATATATAAGGAGAAGATGGAAGACAGAAAGGAAGAGCAGCATTCGGCAAAGAAGAAAATAACGGCAGCAGCACTTCAATTTTCCCATAGCTGATTTTATTTCTTTATTTGTCCTCTATTCAAGTATGTCTAGCTAATTTTCATATCCTAAGGTTAAGGATGAAATCTTATTTGATGAAATAATTATCTTTTTATTTAATTAAAGGAAACTATCCACCGACCACCTGTTTTTTCTACCTTTTTCAAATATATACAAATTTTTTTTTTTGGGCAGCGGTCTACCTGAAGTTAACATTTTTTTCATTGGTCCACTCCCGTTATAACACTGTTAGATCTTTGCTGACATCATATGGGTAAAATTGTCATTTTACAACGACATAGAAGTTGACAAGTGCAAAACAATATAATTTCAAGTAGAGTTCAGTAAAAAAAAATTAAGAATTGTGTATCTTTGAAAAAAAAAGGTGGTCGGTGGATAATTTACCTTGTACATTTGAGGGTAAAAAAGTTATTTACGCAAAATTTCGTTTGTTCTCTTAACAGTTTGAAGATGAAAGTGGAGAAGTGCAAAATAATGTAACTTCAGGTGGAATTCAGCCAAAAAACAATTGTGTTTTTTTTAAAAAGCCTGAAAAAATAAGTGGTCGGTGGATAATTTCCCTTTAATTAATTCCCTACATGCGTGCTTTAATGTTTATGGTTTATATTTCACATAATTAGTTGGATGTTATTAAATTCTTTTTACGAATTCTGTCATGCATTATTGATTGTTAGGATTAATCCCTGACGAAATCTATGATTGGATCTATTAAGTTGATATTCTTTGATTTTGTGTTTATCATTAAGTTGTTTACACATAGTGCTTAGAAAAACTTTGACTCTTTGTTATTCAGTAAGTTTACAAGGGATGCTTAGATATCATACTATTAAGTAGAAAAAGAATCTACACAAGATTAATTTTAATTGGCCTTAATTGTTATATTCATGATATGATATAATATAGATTGATGTCAAGATGTCACTCTAAATTTGGGGATTAATTAATAATTAGATAATTAGTAGTTGAATAGTGGTGGATTTTGAAACCTTGGTAAATTTTGTCTTATTGAATTTTCCTTTACTTTAATTGTTTTATTAGTTTATTAGTTTAAGTTCTCTTAAAACTTAATTTGCTCAACTAGGTTAGGATTAATATTAATTTTAGATTTAAATTAGACTTTTCAATTTATAACAATCCATGTGAATTTGACCCCATTACCACTACTCTATTTCTATATCCGTGCGCTTGCGAGTATATTAAAAATTTTCACAACAAATTTTTTGCGCCATTGCTGGGGATTGTGTCAGAAATTCAATTTAATCTAGGTTGATTTGATTCTTCCACTAGTTATAATTTAGGTTGTCTTTTATTTTTCATTAAAAAAACACAAAAAAAATTAGAATTAGACTTTAAATTTATTGTTTGGTCGTGTGATTTCTTTTATTTTAAATTTTGTTCATTTTCATTATTGTTGATTTATTTTTCTTTCTTTATCTAGTTAGTTTATGAGTGTTTGGGAACGTGATTCAACAAATTGTTTGGTAAAAAAAAAAAGTCTAAAGTGGATAGTAATCAAGATAGTTCTTCTCAAATGATGAATGACTTAAATAGTATATTGTCAGTATTGCCACTAGTGTAAGTACAGAAAACCCTTAGAGAATATTTTTTGCCACCTGTAGCCAAACAACCATCTTGTATTGTGTTACCACGAACTACAGTAACACACTTTGAACTCAAGCCCTCTGTCATTAAGCTTTTACCATCTTTCCATGGATTAGAGAGAGAAGACCTATATTTGCACATTGAGGAATTTCTTGACATATGCTCTACATTCCGTTTTTTTAAATTTTAATGATGAGTGAATTAGGCTTCGTATGTTCCCTTTCTCATTAAAAGACAATGCGAAAGTTTGGTTGAATTCACTTCCTTCCAGGTCTATTACTACATGGGATGAACTGAGTAATAAGTTCCTCACCAAGTTTTTCGTATGTCTAAAACAAATGCCCAGAAGAGAGATAAGTGATTTTTATCAAAAAGAAGGTGAAAAATTTTATGAGTGTCGAGAAAGATTTAATGATTTACTCCTCAAGTGTCCCCACCATGGTTTTGAGAAATAGAGACTTGTACAACGCTTTTATAATGGTTTAACCATGTCAAATCGTCATATGGTAGAGTCTATATAGCTAATGAGGTTTGTGCTCTATGTTCCAACCCATCCATACAGCACAAAATTGTCCATCATTACTGGTCCATCAAGAGACTTATTCTGAGCAGGTACATGCCTTACAATCATATGAGAAAACCTTCAATAGTCCATATTCACCTACATATAATCCTAATTGGAAGAATCACCCTAATGTTTCCTAAAAACAAAATCAGCCTTTATTAAAACAAAGAGGACACCAATTTAATATGCCCAATCAATAATTTGTCCCTCCTAACCAAGTATATCCCCCTACCCAATAGCCTACATCTCAATTTGTTACACCCCAATAAAGAAAACCTTCTTTAGAAGATACACTTCAAAGTCTCATTTAGTCAACCCAACAAGCCTTTCAGTCAAACACTCAAACTATTCTAAAACTTGAACATCAAATGGGTCAATTAGCAACTCTTGTAGCAGAGAGAGAAAAAAAAAATTCCTATGTCAACCAGTTTCTAATCCTAAAGGAGTGCATGAAGTTGGATCGAGTTCAATCCATCAGCATGAAGAACCAAAATCTATTATGACCTTGAGAAAAGGAAAATTATTTGACAATAAGGTGGAGGTTCGTACAAGAAAGACATCTGAACCAACTTCTTCAAATCCAGTCCTATCACAAGACTTATCAGCAAATGATCCAAAAGAAAGTGACCTACCAGCTTACATTCTTAAGGCCTTTTTTCCTCAAAGGTAAAGAAAGGAACTTCAACAAATGAGATTATAGAAATCTTTAAGTACATAAATACAAACATCCATTTACTCGATACTATTAAGCAAGTTCCCTCATATGCCAAGTTTTTGAAGGATTTATACACTAAAAAGAGAAACTTACATGTCACCAAAATGGCATTTTTAACTAAACAAACTAGCAATTTACTTCAATGTAAATGCCACCAAAATTTAAGGATCCAGGTTCTCCTACTATCTCATGTGTTATAGGAAACCAATTTTTTAATAAAGTATTATTGGATTTAGGCGCTAGTGTTAATCTCTTGCCTTATTCTATTTACATGAAACTTGGACCTGGTGAATTAAAGTCAACTTCTATTATTTTGCAACTTGTTGTTAGGTCAGTGAAAAATACCTCGTGGTATAATAGAGGATGTGTTGATACAGATTGACAAATTTTATTATCCTATTGATTTTATTGTTATCGATACTCAGCATGTACAAGATTATAAGAAACACACCCCAGTTATTCTAGGTCGTCTTTTCTTAACCACAGTTAATGCTCTTATTAATCGCAGGAATGGAAATACGTAGCTGTCTTTTGGTAATAAGACCATGGAATTAAATATTTTTAATTTTATCAAGCAGACACAGAAAGAAGATGAATTTTTTAAAGCTAATATGATAGAGGAATTAGTAGAAGATTCATTCATTTCTAATAACAATGATGATCCATTAGAGGCATGTTTGACTCATTCTCATTTATCTTCTAATGTTGATAGCTTAATTGTATAAGTCAATGCCTTACTTGATGCAACTCCAATTATGGAAACAACTAAATGGAAGACAAAGTTAGAACCACTGCCTCATTCTGAGAAGAAGATTAGCCCATCTGCAGAGACACCACTAAAACTGGAGCTCAAAGCACTACCCGACACTCTAGAATATACATTCTTACGAGAGTCTGACACCCTACCTGTTATTACTTTTTTTTCCCTCGATCTTGAGCAAAAAGGTAAGTTGTTGGGTATTCTAAAAGAGCATAAGGAGGTATTAGGATGAACTATTGCTGATATTAAAGATATTAATCCAGTAGATTACATGCATCATATTCATCTTGAAGAAAATGCTAAGCCTATTAGGGAGATGCAACGTAGGCTAAATCTTAACATGAAATAAGTGATAAGAGCTGAAGTAATAAAATTATTAGATGCAGGAATTATTTAGCATATTTCAGATAACTCTTAGGTTAGCCATATGCAAGTTGTTCCTAAGAAATCTGGTGTTACAGTAGTTTTTAATGCTAATAATGAATTAATTCCTATTAGAATAACTACAGGTTGGCGTGTTTGCATTGATTATAGAAAATTGAATTCAATTACAAGAAAAGATCATTTTCCTCTTCCATTTATTAATAAAATGCTTGATAGACTTGCAGGTAATAATTTTTATTGTTTTCTAGACGGATATTCAAGTTATAATCAGATCCCTATAGCTCTAGAGGACCAAGAGAAAACTACTTTTACTTGTCATTTTGAAACTTTTGCATATAAGAGAATATCATTTGGTTTATGCAATGCGCCAGCTACCTTTCAAAGATGCATGCTTAGTATTTTTTCTGATTTGGTTGAGAGATTTCTTGAAGTGTTCATGAATGATTTTTCTATTTATGGAGATTCTTTTTATGAATGTTTGCATCATCTAACATTATTTTTACAGAGATGTAAAAAAAAAAAACTTGGTTCTAAATTAGAAAAAATGTCATTTCATGATAGAAAAAGGTATTGTTCTTGGTAATATAATTTTCAGCATAGGTACAAAAGTTGACAAAGTCAAGGTGGATTTAATTTCTAATCTCCCACCTCCTAAATCTGTAAAAGAAGTAAGATCTTTCTTCGACATGCTAGTTTTTATAGAAGATTCATTAAAGAATTTAGTAAAATTTCTAAACCCTTATGTAATTTACTTGTTAAGGATGTACATTTTATCTTTAATGATTCTTGTCTTGATACTTTTGAAAAACTTAAGAAATTGTTGACTTTTTCATCTATCATTCAGCCACCTAATTGGTATTTGCCTTTTAAAATTATGTGTAATGCATCTGACTATTCTGGGGTAATTTTTGAAAACCTCCCTTGAGGTTTGCCCTCGTTACACTTAGAGAGAATGTATGCATATATTGACATATAGCACCCCTGACTGTGTATCAGTGTTAGACTGTCGTTTGCACTATTAACAAAAGTACAATAATG
Organism: Citrus mangshanensis; assembly: GCA_030449895.1. NCBI lineage: Eukaryota > Viridiplantae > Streptophyta > Magnoliopsida > Sapindales > Rutaceae > Citrus > Citrus mangshanensis. Next base: position 9,320,747 of record JASUUJ010000161.1, read on the forward strand.
TCTTTCACTACACAATTCAATAGCTGACAATACTTGCGGCAATGTGGAGTTGCAAACATGACGAGGCTTCTTGTATTGCAGAAGATAACAAAACGAAAGCTTTAATTTACTTAAGAGGTCTGGTGAATCAAAATTTTGGCATGATTTTGTTAGGATTTTAGGGTTTGATTGAAAGAATAAAAAAGGGAGTAAATTTAGGAGAAAGAGAAGAACCTAGAGAAAACACTCGGCTAGTCAGGAAAATGGCCTCCAGTATCACAATTTTTTATATGTGCTTTATAATCAGATTGAACAACATATAGAAACCACCTCTCATCTAGATCTATGCGTGTGTGCGTATTAAACAAAAACAAAAATTAAAACTTGCAATTCGCCTTTAAAGAATCGAACCCATAAATAAAAGAAAACTGAAAAAGAAAACTACATGGAGTGCCTCCTGGTTTTCTTTTTCTTTTCTTATGAATAACTAGTGCATCATTTTTCTAAAGAGGTGAAAGGATCATAAGAAAAAGAAGAAGCATTAATATTGTTGTTGTTTTCTAACATGGGGTTAGAATTCTTGTTGACTAGCAAAGTAATAAGACAAAGTGGTGATGATGTAGAAATAGTGGCCTTTGTTTTTTAATTTTACTAATAAAAGAACAAAATGGGTGGAGAGGATGGGGGGAACGAGAAAGAAAAGAAGAATTTTCTTCTTTTTTTCCCTTTTCTGCCTTCAAGTTCTTTTCAGAGAGAGAGAAAGAAAAAGAACGAAGACGGGGAGAGGAAGCAAAAGCTCTTGCGTTCTTTTTGTAGTCAGCCTCTTTATTTTTACAATTATGTGATTGCCCTTAACAACCAAATGGCACTCTAACGCTAATACACGGTCAGAGGTGCTATATGTCAATATATGGATACATTCTCTCTAAGTGTAGCAAGGGCAAACATCAGGGGAGGTTTCCAAAAATTACCCAACTATGCTATAAGAGTAGTTTTAAGACAAAGATTAGATTGTGTGCCTTATGTTATTTATTATGCTAGTATGATACTTAACGATGCACAATTGAAATATTCAACTACAGAAAAAAGAAATGCTAGTTGTGATGTTCGTACTTGATAAATTTAGATCTTATCTTATAGGTTGTAAAGTGATTATTTTTACTAATCATGTTGCTTTGAAATATTTGCTTACTAAGAAATATGTTAAGGCAAGATTGATTTGTTGGGTATTACTTTTATAGGAATTTGACATTCAGTTTAGAGATAAAAAAAGGTTTTGAAAATGTTGTGGCAGATCACTTGTCTCACCTTGATCTTAAATTTATTATAGAATCCTTATCTTTGAATGAGTCTTTCCTAGATGAACAACTTATGAGTGTAAATGTTTTACCTTGGTTTGCTGATAGAGTTAATCACCTTACTTTAGGTCAAATCCCATAACACTGGACCAAGCAAGATAGAACAAAATTCTTAACCGAAATGAAGAATCGCTTTTGGGATGATCCTTATTTATTCAAATATTGTGTTGATCAGATTATTAGGAGATGTCTTCCAGAGAATGAAATTTAAAGGGTCATCTCTTTTTGCCATGAACAAGCTTGTGGAGGTCATTTTAATGCCAAAAAGATAACAACAAAAAATTTACAATGTGTTTTTTATTGGCCTACTCTTTTCCATGATGCTTTATTTTTTTGTTCTTTGTGTGATAGGTGCCAACGCATGGGTAGTATTTCAAAGAGGAATATAATGCCATTTAATCATATTCTTGTGGTTGAGATCTTCGATGTGTAGTGTATTGATTTTATAGGACATTTTCCTCTATCTTTTGGTTATCAATATATATTGATTGCAATTGATCATGTGTCGAAGTGGGTTAAAGCTATTCCATGCAAAACCAATGATCATAGAGCTGCAATGAAATTCTTGAAGAGTAATATCCTATCTCGTTTTGGTTTCTCTAGAACAATCATTAGTGATGGCGATACCCATTTTTGCAATAAACCTTTCAAAACCCTTTTCGACAAATATTTCATTACACATAAGGTTGCCACCCCATACCATCCTCAAACCAATGACCAAATAAAGATTTCTAATCGAGAGATTAAGCAAATTCTGGAAAAGATAGTTAAGCCAGATAGAAAGGATTGGTCTTTGAGACTTGATAATGAATTATAGGCATATAGGATAACTTTCAAAACACCAATAGGGATGTCACCTTATAGACTTCTGTATGGAAAAGCATGTCATTTACCAGTAGAGCTGGAGCATGGGCTATCAAGAAATTCAATTTTGGCATGCAACAGGCTGGTTCTAAGAGAATATTACAACTAGCAAAACTTGAAGAGATCATGAATGAGGCTTATGAGAATGCCAAGATTTACAAGTAGCGAATGAAAGTCTTTCATGACAAGCACATTTTGAGAAAATCCTTTACACAATGTCAGAAAGTACTTTTATATAATTCCCGATTGTGTCTCTTTTGAAGTAAGTTACGTTTTCGATGGTCTGGTCCTTTTATAATTCGTATTGTCTTCCCTCATGAAGCAATTGAGATTGAAAATCCTAAAATGATGATTTATTTAAAGTCAATGGTCAAAGATTAAAACCATTTTTAGAGTTAAGAACACTAGCAATTGAGGAGATATTTTTAGAAGATCTTGTTTATCAGGATCAATTAATTTCATCTTTACATTCTTGTTTTATTTAAATAGTAGGTTCTCTTTTAATTTTTTTCTTTTCTAGTATTTTTTCTAACGTTTTCTTTCTATTTGTCATTATCTTTTAAGCTTCACCAGCCCAGTCAAGTGTGATCTCTCCAACTTTTTCTTTTATTATTTATGTTTTTATATTTTTCATCTTTTTGCATGCATATCTTTTATTTATGAAATATTGAGGACAATGTTCTGAGTAAGTTTAAGGCTGGGAATAGTGTGTGCTTTCTTTATTATTTAAAAACCAAAAAAAATTCAAAATTAAAAAAATTGTTGTTTTTTGACAATGATAGGAACTTGACTGACAATAAATATGATTCTTAAAAATGTTGAATATTGTCTTAGTTTATACTTGTTTCTTATGTTAATTCCTCTTGATTGAGATTCTTTAAACACTATAAGCACTAATATCAATTCTTTCATAATTTTGACTTGAAATCTAAGATTGTCCGAGTTCAGAATTTTAGATAGAGTAAATGATTATTTGTCTCGATTCTTATCTTCACAATATAAAATAGTATACACAGGTGCCAAAGTCAAAAATAGTTACCTATAATCCTTAAGAGTGAAGTTATCTTTTAGTGATTTGGGCTTATGTACCACTAGTATGTAGAGGATAATTTATTATGAGAAAAAAATTACCTTAAGGGGTAGAGTGAAATCTCCTGACTATGGATGTGAAAAAAAAAAATCAAGTGCATGTGCTGAAATGAAAAAAAAATCAAAAGAAAATGCACATAAAAGTCTGTGAAAAAAAAATTAAAGATTAAGATGAAAAGATTAATTTGACCTACTCTTTTCTTTGTTCAAGGCAAAGATTATTGATATTGAAGATTTTGAGGATGGTTTTTAATTAAATTAATTCACACACACTACAAGAATAAAAAATGAGATGAAATTAACTGTTAAATTAAAGTTAGAAATTTGTCAATATTTAAAATTTTGTTTGAACTATATAAAATAACTTTTGGATTTCATTACCAAATGTAGCGTGTACTGCCGTTGCAAAGAGTTTGCACCTCTAGTATAGGAGTCTTGGGTGTTGCTCTATGTTAGTTGCCCACGTCAATGCCGCATGCTCAGCCACACTTTATCTGGGCCCACGCCATCCAATTATCAGCTACATCATCAAGATGTTGGGCCACAGCTTCGCCACATCAGCTAGTAACGTCAGCATGAGTGAAGCATTGATTTTTGAAGTAGCAATGCTACATGTAGGGATGGCAATGGGCACCGCCCACAGCGGGCTTACCATTACCAAACCCAAACCCGCACAAAATTTAAATTATCAAATCCACCCGCAACCCGCAGCGGGTTTTAATTTTTTTAAGAAAATCCACCAGCAGCGGGTTTTGACAATTACCAAACCCGCAATGGTACCTGACGGATTTTTTGAGGGTTTGGTAATTTACACTAGCCTGACTGTTTACATTATCAACTCAAAAGCAACAAAATTAATAGATTGTTGACGTTCTGAGTTTCAAATTTTTTAACTAAATTGATGGAGTTAAACAAAATACTACATCATGCATCATCTCATTTAATTCAATAAATGTTTTTAAGTCTGAATATCTACTTAAAATTAAAAGTTACAAAGAGACGAAAATTAAAATTAAAAAATTATTGTTCTAAAATAATCTACGCTCGCACTATAGATAAATACTCAAAATTTTGTTACTTAAACCACACGACATCAGCAATCACAGGATCAAAAACTGGCCCTTGGCACTATTACTAGTCAAGATAGAAAAATAATTGAAATTAAATTCCCGGAGCCCTCAGTCACAACTTGTTGAAAGCCCCCTGTTTTAGAATCCATTGGCTATTGCGTGTACTTTCCAGGACTTTCCCTTAATAATTCTTGGCTCTATCCCACAAAAAAAACCAATCTAAATTCGTACCTTTCACGACTGCAAAATTGGCTGCAACAGTAACAGTACCCAGGCAGCTGCAACAGCACGATGCGTCCTTGTTGACAGTGAAGAGAGCTGGCTGCAAGGGTCTAGCTCACTGTCACAACTCCCACGATCGGGTTGAAGAAGAAAAGAATGTTGAATGAAGAATTGAAGATAGAGATGACGAAGATGGTCAACTCTGGTTGAAGAAGATGGTCAGCTCATTTGCGGCTAAGTCAAAGACTCAAAAGGGAAAATGTCTTTATTTGCTTTAGGTTATCAGTTTATCACTTTAGAATGGCTGAATGGGAGATGGGCGGATGGGCCACATATACTGTACACATACAAAACTTTGGCTTTGGCCTTTGGGCCTTTGACCAATTTCCTTTATACATTTTGAATAATTGCATAATTTTCTTTATACATGTTTTAAATTAAAATTTTTTAATTAAAATTAAATTAAAAATATTTAGAAAAAATATTACGGATCTGACGGATATCCACGTAGGTATCTATCGAATTTAAGGTCACTATTAAACCCACCCGCATCCATGTGCGGGTTTTAATTTATAATATTAAATCTACCCGCAACGGATAAAATTACCCGCAGTGGACGAATTTTAGCGGGCGGGTTTGGACAAGTTTGCGGGTTTGTGGGTGTAATTGCCATCGCTAGCTACATGCAGAACCCCATCACCATCTAGGCCCACGTCATCGTACATCAGCCACATCTACCGGATATCCGCATGTCTCTTATTTCAGCATGATGTCACTAACGACCTCAGCAAAACCAGCACACATCCGGCACACTCGAGCTGCCCATTTTAAATGAAGCTTCAAATTCCCTATTTGGGTCTAGCCCATTACAGAATGCCATCTAACCCGACTCAACGACAACACAAACAACAAACGAGAACTGAAAATACATGCTTCCATCATGTTTCTTCATTTTTCCATGACATTATCGATTAGCCTCCAAGCTAGTCACAAGTTGATCAATTTGCTATGCTTATAAAGATCAAGCTCATGCCAACTAATGCTAACCAACCCGCTCAAGTTGTCAAGTGCCAATCGTTCATACTTCATTTTGTACGTTTCCTCTTTCAATCCTCTATAAATAGAGGGGATTTATTCATTTGAGAGATATTGTATAGAGCGTAGAGAAATTAGAGAGAAGTTGTAAAAATGGACAAATTTTTGTAAATTCTTTATTGTTTTTATTTAGTTATGAAATAATTGTCTCTTTTAAAGGTTAGGATGAAGTCCTTTTAATAGAATAAATTCTAATTTTTTATTTATTAATCCCTCATTTATGCTTTTAATATTTATAATTCTGGCTTCAAATTATTTATTAAAACATGAAACTCTTTTCACCATTAATATCATGTAATCTTGATAATTAAGAATAATTTTAATAAATCTAAGCTTAGTTATGTGTTTTTAATTATTAACCCTTTGTTTTTGTGTTTTTTTCAAAACGAATACGTAGAATGTTAACACTTTTGAAGTGAAGGAAAATTTACTTTAAAAATTTCACATGTGCATTAATGATAAAATCTTGAGTAAAACAATGGATTGATTTCTAGATTGTTACTCTATTTTAAGGGATTTAATAGATTAATAATTAAGATTTATGAAATTAATAATAATGGATTCACAAAGCCTTAGTATTTTATCACTTTTGAAATTTCAACTCACTTTTATTTACTTTCTTGTTAAGCTTATCATCTTTTGCATCCTTACACATTCTTGGTTAACTAGGTTAGGATCAAAGTGATATAGGATTAGTTTAGCTTTTCAATTTTAATAGGCAATCCCTATGGGTTCGTACTTATTTTCCAATAATCTATACTTCAGTATATTTGTGATATTGCGAGTGAAATTTAAAACTAATTGAATTCTAAGCACAACATATGAAATACTACTCTTTATATTGGTAGTGCGTTTCATGCCAAACCCTAATAAAGGAGTATTAGAATTGCTTCCTTAAAGACTCTAAAATCCCATAAATATTTAATTTACTTGGCCATGAAGTAACCTCCTTCAATTGAGTTTCTTTAATTTCCTACCTGATTATCAATTTGGGTTTTTCATACCTCTGGCTTTTTTCTTCTTTCTTTTTTTTAAAAAAGAATTTGTTTCTTAATTTTTAAGCCTGAGGGGGCTTAACTGAAAGATTTTGAAGTAATTGTCTTTGCTTAGCCACCCATATTCAAATTCCAAGGGATTAGGGGCTAAAAAATAATTTAAATTTTGCTCACTTTTTTTTTTTACATATATAGAAGAAGTTAAAAGTTGTTTTAATTTTTATATTCTTAAAAATTATGTATATACAACAGATAGGGTGATGTATAGAGTAGGGATGTCTTGATAATGATACCATTCATTGCATGAAAAATCCTCATCCCCGAATTTATTACAGAATGTGTGTTAACATAGAAAATGGGATGGGGAACGAGAGGAAAAAAAAAAACCACGACTCCACCTCGTCCTACCCTGTTACTGTCCTTATCTGGGTTTTTTTTTTTTTTTTCCTCTTATCCTTTTCCTAATATTTTCCCATTGCTTGAACCAAACATCATTTGTGTGTGTGTACAATTTTTATTAAACAAAGGAAAGTTAAACAAAATTCTGGGAGAGACATCTAGGAAAAAGGATATCTATCTAAAGTGTGGGAAAATGATTATAAAAGCCCTCAAGTTTTAAAAAATGGACACTAAAATCACCTTTTGACTATAATATCATTTTTACTATAATGTCTTTATTAACACAAAAAAAAATTGACTCCAATGTTTTATAATAAATAGAAATATAAGATTAAAATAAATGTAATAATATATACATTTTAAAGTAATTTTAATATTTAAAAGTATTTTAAATATTTTATAATCTATTAGATATATTTATTATATTAAAGTAAATTTTATAATAAATAGAAACATAAAATTAAAATAAACATAATGATATTTTAATTATTTTGAAAATTATTATTATGTATTTTTTTAATTGTAAAATGTATTTAACACAAATATTTATTTAAAATCTCTACAATAAATATTTATTTAATACAAATATATTATTAAAATAAATATAGTAATTTATATATTTAAATTTAGTTAAATATAAAAATATTTTAATATTTTTAGTCTATTAAATAAATAACATAATTTATATAATATTGGTATTTATTAAAAATTCTAAAGTTAACTTTTTAGTTGTTATATTCAAAGAGTATTATTGTCAAATAATATTTTGGTGTCCTTTTATTAAGATTTAAGGATTTGCATGACCATTTTTCCATACTTTCGAGGTATGATGTCGTTTTCCCAAAAGGCTACAACAAACAAAAACATATAGAAATACAAATGAAGCACCATGTTAAGACAATTTATAGCTTGGAAATCCATTGACATCTCTAGAAATAAGGCTTAGTGCTAAATCTCTAGCTTGGAAATCCATTGACATCTCTAGAAGGATAAGAAGAATCCCGCCAAATGAACCAAACATCACTTGAGTATTGCTTATCTTCAGCTCATTGCTATTTCTCTTCAGGGTTCGAACCATGTAATATGAAAAATTTACAATAAGATTTTCATATTATTAACTTAATCTGCTAAATTATGCTATAGTTCAAAGGTTTCAGATCTTTTTCTAATCTTAATTTTTGGTTTATTTGTTTTCTTTGAGATCCATTGAGTTAATATTGGTGCTTGATGATAATAAAAATGAAAAGATGATTCATCTAAATTATACATAATTAAAAATATGCACGTGTTATAAAATCTTCAAAAAAACAAGTAAATTTAGGATGAGTTGAGAATCCGTACGGCTGATTCATGTTGCCTTACCTAACTAATTTTGGTCTTACGTTAAAGATCTTTTCAAATATGTCATTGAAAAGACAAGCAAATTTAGGATGAGTTGACAATCCGTAGAGCAGATTCATGTTGCCTTACTTAACTAATTTTGGTCTTAGGTTAAAGATTTTTTAAATATGTCGTTGCACATTTATTGTCATCAACATTTTCTTTGTTTGCTTTAAGATCACCAGGCACTAACCACTAACTTCTCTAGATTTTTAAGATTTTTTTTTAACATAGTGCACATTTTTGTAGTATATGATTGTTTTTGTGAATTAATTATCATGAAGACTCTTCACCTAAACAGGAAAGTTTTTTATTAAATAAAAAAGTTGGAAAAATTTAGGGGGAGATATAACGGGCTTTACTCCTAAAAAATAAAATAAAATAAAGCTAAGAAAAACAATAACATTAAAGTACAAATAAAGTAGCATGCTAAGAGAATCTGTAGCTTAGAAATCCATTGACATATCTAGAAATAAGGCTTAGTGTAGAAGGAGAAGAATCCTACCAAATGAGGGAAGAATGTTAGAGCATCTCCAAAATACTCACGTTAATTTACTCTTTAAATTTCAATTTACTTATTGATGTGGCAAATAAATGTATAGAAAAATATAATCCCCTCTAAAAGACACCAAATAAGAATAAATTGATATTATTTTAATCAAATCTTTTCTACTATCAAATTGAATTGTTATTATATTTTTTAAAAGAAACATAAATAATAATTATTACAATCTTATCTTTTTCAATAAATAATAATAAAATATTAATAGAAGAGAGAAAAACTCACTCGGTAATATTGAAGAGTGAGAAACAAATCTTATTTAAAGAATTTAAATTAACGTGTCTTTTGAAATGTTTAATATTGATATACCTCTTTAAATAAAAAATAAAATTTTATTTAAAAAATCTTTTGGAGATTCTCTTATAATCCCAAACTCGAACCAAACATCACTTGAGGGGAGAATCTTATTTTTTCTTTTTTTTTTAAATCAATCAAATCAAAATTGATAGTTGACAAAAATTAAACATAAAGATAATACATCTAAATCACGGGTCCAACTGTAATACAGCCGCTGTATCTCGTAGAGACGTTTTTTATCATTTTTTTATTTGCGCATATAACCGGCCACCAAAAGTAGCGGTAATATAGGTAAAATAAAGGCAAAAATTAAAGGTAATTATTGTATAGCTACCCTTCTTTAAGCAAATATCAAACTAATCAATTCAAACTAGAAAACTACCAAAGACCTCCCTCAAATTACAGGAAATATACTTTTTTATTTTTTTCATAAAATTAAAATATACTTTTTTTAAAGAACATTACAACATACTTAAAATATGACACTTCTATACTAGTAAGAATAATAATTTAAATATAATTTAATGAAATTGATTTTAAATTAATTGAATTATTTATAATATTATATTATAAATTTAAAGATATTTTACATGAAAAAATAATCAGAATATTTTTATTAACATTTTGATAGTACAATGCAGTTTTTCTGTAGAATCGTATTAAATTATATTTATTTCTAAATAAAAAAATCAATCTCTAAATACACATAAAGTGACTCAAACCTCTACTTGCTAATACGAAGATAACTTTTATCCAAGTATTGGATAATTATCAAACAATTATCTTGTTCATGGTATCAAATATTCTAATTACATAAAATATTAATAGCTTTCTTATTATGATTAGTGGTAGTTGTTGTGCAAATTTTAATGTACTCGCAAGCGCACGAATCTATTGTAGTATAGATCAATGGTGACGAGTGTCGATCCCACGAGGAGGTGGATTTTAATTGTGTGTAGAATTAATTTTGTAAATGGGTGATTGGATTTATGGTGGAAATGATTTGGAATATGCTAAAACTTAAATTACAATGGCGAGAATAAATTCTACAATTGGAATTGCAATGGCGAGAATAAATTGAAGATAATTCTATTGAAATGACGTACTTGGGTATCTGGATCCGTATCAACATGCATCATGGGCTAAATAATCCGTATTAATACCAATTAAATCATGAGGGGGGAATCCACACCTCATGAACCACGCTCTAATCAATATGGTGCTTATCGTAAATAATAACCTTGTACTAGAGGCCAGGCAAGATTAGTATTATTTGTCGACGAAAGTCAAAACATCCACAAAAACTAGAGGGAAGAGAAAATAAATTTACCAAATAAAGCCCATGACACATGTTGAGACTTCACCTTCAACCCAAGCTTAAAAGAAAATTAGCCACTCATAATTGAACTAGGGCAAAATGGAAATTTATTAAAATACGAAGAAAATACAAGATGGAGAAGGAATTACAGAAAATGGAGTCCAAAAATGGATTCAGGGATATCAAATTAGGGGGAGGAGGCCCCCTTTTTATAGATACATGGAGTAAATCATGGCCATTAAAAAGCTTTGGGCCATCACGTCAATGAATTTGACCCGACTTTGAACAAGAATTTGACCGGTGAACGAAGCGGTTTGGTTGACAATAATCTGTGTGATCGTACGCGAGATTTTTCGCCGATATCGCCACGTCACCATAAACAAGAATTTTAGTCCAACAGATCGTGACACCTCATCACAATGCCACGCCATCGGTCAATGCCACGTCATCGATCCGTCTATGTGAACAAATGAACGCATGTGAATAGTACCGTATATGTGAATGCATTTTTCCTTTTATGCTCCTCCTAAGGTTTTCGAGTTCAAAAGTGATGTCCGTTTTTCCGTATGATCTCTCCTTTATTCTGAAATGACTATAATACCCCTAAAATACATAAAATACTTAATTAAAATCAAGCACACATAATTAAATTGCAAGAAACTTAAATACATAAAATAAAGGTTGTTAGTAAGACTTGAAATGTAAAATGATGATTTTCTCCTTTATAAATATACATTTTCTAACACTCAACACACCCCCCAACCAGCTTATTGCTAGTCCCTAGTAAATGAAGCGAAAATAAAATTCAAATTCAAATTCAAAATGTTTTTTTATTTTATTTTATTTAGAAGCACTCGTGTTTATTCAATCAGATTAATGATAGTAATCAAATAAAAGTATAAGCATTATCTCCAGTCTTAAAGAAACATCACACCCACATCAACCATTCACATGAATCACCAGACTTTGTTATAGCTACTTTCAAGAATGACATGTCAAACCCCAAAATCTCACCTAAGTAGTGACACTCTCACAAAGAAATTAAACCCAATAAAAATAGTCACTCCAATGAATGATAATTAAGAGAGAAAATAATACGTGATATTACATGCTCACCAAGATGAAATAAATATGCCCTCAGCTTAGAAATAATATGATCTCAAGTCAAACAAAAATGCTAGTCAACCCAATTTATTTATCTTTTTTTTTTTTTTATTATTATTATTATTTTTTTATTATGCATCACTACATCTTTTTAGCCCATATAACTAGCTTCTACTTCAAACTATAGTTCCCTAAAATCAAGAAGGACTTTTATTAGGACGTAACGTAGGCTGGCAAACAAAGAAGGGAAATAAGGAAAACAAAGTGTATGTTTGAGAAAAATGCAGAGATTTTTTTTTTTTTTTTTTTGGAAGTTGCAAGGTGGATTTCACCTATTATTTTTTTATTTTTATTCTTTTGAAACAACAACTCTTGTTTTTTTTTTTTTTTTTTTTTGGCATAACTTCACTGAACAAAATAATTATTTACATTTTTCTCAAACATAAATAGGTGATGGAACTTATAAGATATCGGGTAATACTCCAAATCAGAGTGGGTCAAGATGATAAGTTGACAAAGAAAAAGTTTTTTTTTTTTTTTTTTAAAGGCTCAAAATGGTTAACTATGGATATTTAATAAAAGGGATGGCTAGAAAGGCTCAAACGGATCAAAGATGGCCTTTCCATCGTTTTTCTAAATAATCATCCATATCTACTAGTTAGATGGGCCTTCCAATGTAACAACACACATTTTTTTTTTTTTTTTTACAATTTTTTTTAAAGGGTTAACTCAAAAGAAATCTAGAGATCATGTATAAAATAATAAACTGCTAAGCTGTATAGAGAATGGGCAAAAGGGTTACTCTCCAAGAAAATGATAGGCTCAACAACTCACTTGGCACTTATTTATGATATGTTCATTCCTTCAAGCAACTCATATTTGTCTCCGACATCAACATGTAGAGTAGCAAACATAATGTAACATCACTTAAGACCAAAGATAATACAAATACTAAAATTTGAAATTAATCATGTCATCCAATGTTAAAACAAATCACAAAATTTTTTTTTTTTTTTTTTAAACAACATTCTACCCCCCAACCTATTCTAAACATGAAAGGAAAATATGCATGCAGAAATGTGAAAATGATGTAGAAAAACTAATTAGAAAAGTTACACTTAAAATGATAGAAAAAGAAAATGATTTTTTTTTTTTTTTTAAGAAGATGCGTTTCTACACTCCATATTCAGCCATCTTCGACTCAAAAGTTGGAAAATGTATATTTATAGAGGAGAAAATAAAAAGAAGAAGAAAAATGAACATCAAAACTTAATAAAGAAAAAGAAATTTTTTTTTGTTTTTTATTTTTTTTTTTGGTTTTTTTTTTTTTCTCAAACAGTGAAGATGCGTTTCTAGAGTAACTACACTCCATATTCAGCCATCTTCAACACAAAAAGTTAGCAACAGTTAGTTTCTACAACAAAAAATTAGTAAAAACTTAACCAAGATTTCACATTTGTCGACTATTCCTCCCCCAACGAAACATTGTCCTCAATGTTTTAAACGAAAGTAGAGTTTAGAAGACATCACCCTGGTGCAACACAAGAAAATATTTACAAAGAGTTAAATCTAATTTGTACTTCTTACCGCCATCATTGTTTGGACGCTCCAACACAAAGGTCCAGGGTTTGGCTCCTATAAGCTTGTAACATATCAAGTAGCTCATTAGCAGTGTGAGCACAAATAAAAAGTTTTTTCGCATGGGAAGGAATAAAGTAGTTTTTTATTGCATGGTTAAGAAATGCGATAAAGCCATCATAAAAGTTATTGACATTTAACAAACCGATGGGTTTCGGTGGATGTGCGAGATGGGCCCAAGATGCTAGTGTGATAAGTGCCTCTAGTGTTGCAAGATCTCCGGAAGGAAAATAAAAGCATCGATGATTAAGCATTTCGCTTATTCTTTCTTGCATACCCGAGACGACTAACTCTTCTCCAGGTTGATGAGTCGGAAATGGTTTTAGAACTCTTGGGATGATGCCTAACACTTGACTTCCCGATAAAGGCAGACCATTTTTGATAACCCTCGATTACCTCCTCCATACACCAAGTGTAATTTTCTCTTGCCAAGATCGATGGCTGCCTCAACGAACTCTTTATGTTTGCCATAGGTAAATCCAGAAAGCACACAAATGTTCTTGAATTGTCTATTTGGAGTAGTTGCCATTGCGATACTTCTCAAAAAAAATTTGTGAGTGCTTGACAAAAGATATCACATTTAAGAGTCTTGGTGATAGTGGGTCATGATTGTGTATGAGGTAATATGTCAGTGTCAAAGAACGCGTAAAGCACGTGGCTCGCAAGTCAAAAAGAAAACAGTAAAAAGGAAAAAGCAAACAGTAATAAAATTATTAAAGACAATAATGCAAACAATAAGACAATAGTGAAATAAAATAATAATAAAGTAAAAGGATATTTACACGTAGTTGCGACTGTGGCTCACATCTTCCTCTGGTTTTACGTCCAGAAACGGCTTGAACGCCCTCTATGGGTCGAGGATAGGCTTCCTATCCAGTTTTCTTATAAACTGGCAAACAGGGTCGTTTATAGTCAGATTCTCGAGACTATATCGTGCATGCTCTTTCTGGAATAATGGCCATAACTGGAGAATCGCTCCTTGCACATATCCACTGGGATGCGTTTCAAGAGACAGAAGAATATCATCCAATGACTCCTTATTCAAGCCATCCCTAATGAATTGAATCTTATCTTCCCTGTTATCAGACACCATTCCTAAAGAACATGGGTTTCTATCGCAACTCATTCTGGCACACTTATGACAAGCAACAGAAATTCTTCGAGCTCGTCGTTTTCTTGCATAATTTCCTTTACCACAACCAGGCATGAATGCAATAAATTTTGGAGGTAACTCACCTGCTAATCGTACTTTAGCCTCGATTAACCAACGGATGTCAGCAGGTATGTTATTCCTCATGAGTAATCGCATGCGTTCGGACCGAGCTTTATAGATCGTAAGGAGGGCATTCGAGGAAGTGAAGGGAATCGCTTGTGAAGCTTCGCTAGAATCTCATTTCCCATACTTTCGCCTCGAATGTCGGGGGAAGTAACCGACTTGATTGTCACGAGTACCGTTATCCGCCACTTTACCGGGTAACAAACTAAAGCACACAAACAGAAAAACAAATTAAAACAAACAAAGAAAATTAAAATCGTCCTCTTATTGAATTTACCTCAAGCTCCAACACTTCTCTCAATGTCTCGAGTTGGCTTTCTAAACCCTCAACATAGGCTACTAACTCGGTGGTTGTAGAGCCCAAATATGATGTGTTTTACAAAATTGAATGCCTTTTGAGATGAGTTTTGACACGTTGAAGTGGTTTAAGAATGTTCGGGAGGAACGGTCTAAGTATGAGACTCATGATTAACAATGATAAGAGAAAACTTAATAGTTAAACAAACACACTTATGCAAAAATAATTTCAATTAGCGAAGAATAATATAAAGAAAGAGAAAAATCAAATCAACGAAAAAATCAATTCAAATCGGTGGGTCACTCAAATTTATTTTGTCTTCTCCATATGGTTGGTATTCTAGATAAGGCTTTAATCTTTGACCATTAACTTTAAACGTGACACCGTTCTTTGGGTCCTTAATTTCAATGTGGAAAAACAATGAACAATAAAGGGACCGAGAGCGTAACTTACGGGAATAGATGCAAGCGAATTGAATAAAAGCACTTTCGACAGGTGAACGATTTTCTCATAACGTGCTTGTCATGGAAGACTTTCATTCGTTGCTTGTAAATCTTGGCATTTTCGTATGCATCATTGCGAATTTCTTCAAGTTCGCCTTGTAATCTTCTTTCGAGTGTCAAAGTTAAATTTCTTGATGGCCCAATACGCACGATGCTCGAGTTCCACAGGTGGCAAGCTTTTCCATATACTAGCTTTGTAGGGTGACATCCCAATCGGGGTCTTGAAAGCCGTTATATGCCCATAATGCATCATCAAGTCTTAATGACCAATCTTTTCTGGCCTCACCGTCTTTTCTAATATGTGCTTTATTTCTCGATTGGAGATCTCAACTTGGTTTGCGGATGATACGGGGTCGCCACTTTGTGTGTGATTGAATACTTTGTCAAAAGAGCTTTGAATGCTTTGTTACAAAAGTGGGCACCACCATCACTGATTATTGCTCGAGGGAATCCAAAGCGCGAGACAATGTTGCTTTTCAAAAATCCTATCACCACCTTGTGATCATTGGTTCTACATGGAATTGCTTCTACCCATTTCGATACGTAGTCAACACCAACCAATATGTATTGATGGCCAAAAGAAGGGGGAAAGGGTCCCATGAAGTCGATACCCCATACGTCAAAAATCTCAACCACTAAAATTGGATTTAGTGGCATCATGTTCCTTCGTGTAATGCTCCCCATTCGTTGACACCTATCACATGAAGAACAGAAAGTGTAAGCATCTCGAAATATAGTTGGCCAATAAAAACCACATTGTAAAACTTTAGTCGCTGTTTTCTTAGCACTGAAATGGCCTCCACATGCTTGTTCATGGCAGAATGAAAGGATATTCTGAATTTCACTTTCTGGGACACATCGTCTAACTATTTGGTCTGCACAATACTTGAATAAATAAGGGTCATCCCAAAAGAAATTCTTTATTTCTGCAAAGAATTTAGCCTTATCTTGCTTGGTCCAATGCTCTGGAAGTTTACCTGTAACAAGATAATTAACTATATCAGCATACCAAGGTAATACTTCCACACTCATTAATTGTTCATCTGGAAATGACTCATTCAATGGTAATGATTCTGTAATTGTGTCAAAATGGAGACGAGAGAGATGGTCCGCCACAACATTCTCTGTGCCTTTCTTATCCTTGAATTCCAAGTCAAACTCCTGCAAAAGTAACACCCAACGAATTAGTCTGGCTTTTGCATCTTTCTTTGTGAGAAGATATTTAAGAGCAGCATGATCTGTGAATATAATTATTTTACAACCAATGAGATAAGATCGAAATTTCTCTAATGCAAACACTACTGCTAGCATTTCTTTTTCAGTAGTTGAATAGTTCAACTGTGCATCATTCAATGTCATACTAGTATAGTAAATAACATGGGGAATTCGATCAACTCTTTGTCCTAATACTGCTCCTATAATCGGATGCATCACACATGAGCTCAAATGGTAAGCTCCAGGTTTGGGGCCTGAATGATGGGTGATGATGTCAACAATTGCTTTAATTTTTCAAAAGCCACAAGACATGAATCATTAAAGATAAAAGGTACATCCTTAGCAAGTAAATTGCATAAGGGTCTAGAAACTTTGCTAAAATCTTTAATGAAACGTCTATAGAAACCAGCATGCCCAAGGAAAGATCTTACTTCTCTGACTGTTTTGGGTGGAGGAAGATTAGAAATGAGATCCACCTTGGCTTTGTCAACCTCAATACCTTTGCTCGAAATGATGTGACCAAGGACAATACCTTGTTTTACCATAAAATGGCACTTCTCCCAATTTAAGACCAAGTTCTTCTCGATACATCTCTGCATAACTAGTGTTAGATGATGTAAACATTGATCAAACGAGTCACCAAAGACAGAAAAGTCATCCATAAAGACTTCAAGGAATCGTTCAACCATATCAGAAAAAATGCTCAACATGCATCGTTGAAATGTAGCAGGTGCATTACATAATCCAAATGGCATTCTCCTATATGCAAAAGTGCCAAAAAGTGAATGTAGTTTTCTCTTGATCTTTTGGTGCTATGGGGATCTGATTGTATCCTGAGTAGCCATCTAGAAAGCAATAAAATTCATGGTCTAATCTATCAAGCATTTGATCGATAAATGGTAAAGGAAAATGGTCTTTACGTGTGACAGAATTCAACTTTCTATAATCAATGCATACAAGCCATCCTGTAGTTACTCTAGTTGGTATCAATTCATTATCGCATTCGTAACTGACTCTTTTTAGGGACAACATGCAGATGACCCATGAACTATCGAAATCGGGTAAATGATACCGCATCTAATAGCTTAAGGACTTCTAACAACTTCTTTCATATTAGGATTTAACCGACGTTGCATTTCCTAGTAGATTTAGCATTTTCATCGAGGTGAATGTAATGCATGCAATCTGGGGTTTATACCTTTTATGTCCATGGTCCATCCTAATGCCCCTTTGTGCTCTTTCAAAACATCCAACAACTTACCTTTTGTTCGTCATTGAGGGATGATGAGATGATTACCGGTAGAGTACTTTCTTCCCCCAAAAATGCATATTCCAATGTGTTGGGCAATGGTTTGAGCTCGAGTTTCGGTGGTAATTCTGATGATGGGATGAGTTGCTTCTCTGATGGTGCTAGTTGTTCAACTCTTGACTTCCATTTATTAGTATCCATAGATGGTGCTGAGTCAAGCAGGGCGTTGACCTCATCGACCGATCAAAATCCAAACCAAAGTGAGTAAAACACGTTTGTAAAGGATCATCACTAAGGTTTGAAAGAAAAGTATTATCAACTATTGTTTCAATTAAATCCACATCAACAATTCCATCATCCGTGAGGTTGTTTGGCAATGTTGAAGATATTCAGCTCCATAGTCATGTTGCCGAAGGACAACTGCATATTTCCAGTCCTGCATTGAATGTGAGCATCCGCAGTTGCCAAGAAAGGTCGGCCTAGAATAATGGGGATGTGCTTCCTTGAATCCTGTATTGGTTGAGTGTCAATTACAATGAAATCAACAGGAAAATAAAACTTGTCTACCTGGATAAGCACGTCCTCCACAATGCCACGAGGTATTTTCGTGGACCGATCTGCAAGCTGTAACACCACTGGAGTTGGGTGTAATTCTCCCAGTCCAAGTTTCACAAATACAGAATAAGGCAACAAATTTACACTAGCTCCTAAATCCAACAAAGCATTCTCAATTGTGTGGTTCCCTATGCTACATGAGATAGTGGGGGAGCCTGGGTCTTTGCATTTTAAAGGAATTTTATGTTGGAGTATAGAACTAACGTTTTCTGTTAAAAATGCCTTCTTTTGAACATGCATATTTCTCTTTTTAGTACAAAGGTCTTTAAGAAACTTGGCATAAGATGGAACTTGTTTAATAGCATCAAGTAAAGGGATGTTAACACTTACCTGTTTGAAGATTTCGAGAATCTCACCTGTGGATTTTCCCTTCTTGCCTTTAGCTAACCTCTGGGGGAATGGAGCTTTGGGAACGTATTCTCGTGGGTTGGTTTCTTCTTTCTCCTCCGGTGGTGAGTCCTCAACACTCACAGGAACAATTTGATTTTCTTTTGTCACCGGCATCTCCACTTTGTTGTCGACTTCTTTTCCTTTTCGCAAGGTCATGACTGCTTTAACTTCTCCATGCTGCTGTGGTGAACTGGTACTTGCTTCATGTACTCCTTTAGGATTAGGTACTGGTTGACTTGGAAATTTGCCTTTCTCAACAGTCATTGCCAAGGTCTGAACTGAAGAAGCAAGTTGTCCCACCATCTTCTCGAGGCTTGAAACTGATTGGGCTTGTGAATTGCTCTCAACTCATTTCGTAGTCCATCAATGGTGCGGTTCATTGTTCAATCGTGGAGTGAGTAACATTCTTGAAATTGGAATGCATCCTCCCATGGTTGAGAGTAGTTAGTTCGATTGTATGGTCTAAATGGTGGTGAGAGGCTTGAGGATTTTGAGGAATTGGTGGAGTGGGTCCATTTTGTTGGAATCCTTGAGACCATGAAAAATTGGGTGGTCTCTCCATCCAGGGTTATATGTATTGGAGTATGGGTTGTAATTTGATGGTTTTCTCATTACACCTATGGCATTGGCTTGATCTGAGTATGAGTCATGTGGTTCTTGATTTAGCTTGATAACGATGCTATTTGTCGAGCAAGACCTTCAACCATCTCCTTGACTTCTTTGATTCCCGAAGTTGACTCGCCAATTTGAACCTCATTTACTCCCTTAATTCTTCTAGTATTCCTGAGTGATCGACTCCGTTGTTGGGAATTATCTGCTTGTCGCTGGAAGAATTCCCAAATCTCTGATGCACTTTTTGACATTAGCTCTCCTCCACTTGTTGCCATTAGCCATTCTTGCACATTCGGCAATAATCCCTCCAGAAAGTATTGGCATTGGTGCCATTTCTCGTACCCATGATGTGGACACTTCAAGAGTAGTCCATTGAATCGCTCCCACGTTTCGAAAAATTGCTCGTCCTCTTTCTGGGTAAACTCTGAGATTTCCCTGCGAATAGCATTGGTTTTATGCACTGGAAAATATTTATTCAAAAATTTAGTTACCATTTGTTCCCATGATGAAATGCTATTGGCAGGCAATGTATTAAGCCATGAACGAGCTCTATCCTTTAAAGAAAATGGGAATAATCTAAGTTTAACATCATCGTCTGAAAAATTCTCATATTTAAATGTTTGACAAATAGCATGAAAATCATTCAAATGATTATATGGGTCCTCATTTTCTAGGCCATAAAATGTGGGGAGACAATTTAGCACACTAGGTTTTAGTTCAAAACTCCTAGCAGCTACATTTGGGTATCTTATGCATGATGTGCTCAAATTTGCTAAAGAAATAATCCTTAAATGGCCTCTCCCGTGGTGCTTGTAAATCCATTTTACTTTTACTTGTTTGTGTGTGCGAAGTGTTTTCTCAAGTTCAAGGTCTATAGGTTCAAGATTAGGTAATAATGACCTACGCATGCAAAATAAATAAAATAAAAATAATGATGGAAACAAAACAAATAAAAATAAAGATGAGAACAAAACAAATAAAAATAAAGAAGAAGGAGAAATTACGATACTAACCTTATTGCGCAATTACAATCTTTCTATAAAAATACACAAAAATAAATACGTGAAATTAACTAAAAATTAAATTAAAACTTAATAAATAAAATTAAATTAAGATAAACAAAAATTACAAAGAAAAATAAATCGAAAATTAAATTGCAGAATTGTAAAGAATAGAGAAAGAAAAGAAATACTAACCTCTAAATGCAGATCCACTTTTTTTTTTTTTTTTTTTTTTTAAAAAAAAAAAATACAAGAAAGCAATTTAAAAGAAATTATGCACAAAAATTATTTCTATGAATTAAAATTACTTACCTCCCCGGCAACGGCGCCAAAAACTTGTTGTGCAAATTTTAATGTACTCGCAAGCGCACGAATCTATTGTAGTATAGATCAATGGTGACGAGTGTCGATCCCACGAGGAGGTGGATTTTAATTGTGTGTAGAATTAATTTTGTAAATGGGTGATTGGATTTATGGTGGAAATGATTTGGAATATGCTAAAACTTAAATTACAATGGCGAGAATAAATTCTACAATTGGAATTGCAATGGCGAGAATAAATTGAAGATAATTCTATTGAAATGACGTACTTGGGTATCTGGATCCGTATCAACATGCATCATGGGCTAAATAATCCGTATTAATACCAATTAAATCATGAGGGGGGAATCCACACCTCATGAACCACGCTCTAATCAATATGGTGCTTTATCGTAAATAATAATAACCTTGTACTAGAGGTGAAACCAAGGCTAGACAAGATTAGTATTATTTGTCGAAAAAACATCCACAAAAACTAGAGGGGAAGAGAAAATAAATTTACCAAATAAAGCCCATGACACATGTTGAGACTTCACCTTCAACCCAAGCTTGAAAGAAAATTAGCCACTCATAATTGAACTAGGGGCAAAATGGAAATTTATTAAAATACGAAGAAAATACAAGATGGAGAAGGAATTACAGAAAATGGAGTCCAAAAATGGATTCAGGATATCAAATTAGGGGGGGGAGGCCCCCTTTTTATAGATACATGGAGTAAATCATAGCCATGGATTAAAAGCAGTTTGGGCCAGATTGCGCCACGTCATCACCAACGCGGGTGAATACGGTTTGACCCGACTTTGAACAAGAATGCGGTTTGACCGGGTGAACGATGCGGTTTGGTTGACAATAATCGTGTGATGCATGTACCGTCGCGAGATTTTTCGCCCACGCACCATAAAATTTTAGTCCAACAGGATCGTGACACCTCATCGGTCAATGCCACGCCATCGGTCAATGCCACGTCATCGATCCGTCTATGTGAATGCGTGAATGCGTACATGTGAATAAGTATATGTGAATTTTTTCCTTTTATGCTCCTCCTAAGGTTTTCGACCGTCCTGAGTTCAAAAGTGATGTCCGTTTTTCCGTATGATCTCTCCTTTATTCTGAAATGACTATAATACCCCTAAAATACATAAAATACTTAATTAAAATCAAGCACACATAATTAAATTGCAAGAAACTTAAATACATAAAAGTAAAGGTTGTTAGTAAGACTTGAAATGTAAAATGATGATTTTCTCCTTTATAAATATACATTTTCTAACACTCAACAGTAGTGGCTAGTATCTATATGTTATCTGGATACCTTCTTAAAACAATTTGTATATTAGATAAATATAATATATCTAATGTTTCAATTTTTAAATAATATTCACAAAACAATCACTTGTTCAAATTAATTCATACTACAAATTTATGTGAAGTTATTTATTTTATTTATTCCTTTATACTATATTATTTGTATGGTTATATTTATTCATTGTTTTAAGTCATATAACTTTCTATAAATACTTAAAACAAACACAATAATACGTAATGTTAATTTTTGATCTATTGCCATTAGTGGTATTGTGACTAATAATCTAATAACATTAAAATTCATTTTTTAATTTTTTATATCGGTAATAACCAGAATTGTCAACCAATATTAATTAGATTTAACTAAATTTAAATTTAAATATGATACGTATTATCATTATTAGATATTTATTATGAGAATGTGTATATGCTCTATATATGACATTGTTTTATTTTTATAATCCAAATAGTAATATTATTAGTTTATAATTTTAACTATTAACTCCCACATGATTTAATTTGGGATAGATACCATATTTTCATAAATAACTATATATATCTCTTTTTGGATAATTATGCCCTTTGACGATAGTGATCTAAATTCAGAATGTGACTGTCCATGTAATATGGATAATTAAAAACTTTTTTATTAGTTAGCCTAATGGCAATATAATTCCTCCCCGCCTAAAAGCAAGGTTCATACCCAAAAACCTTTTGTTTTTAATCCAAGATAATTATAATTTGAATACAACTAATATGAAATAATGTTGTATTTTATTATAGTTCCAGTTATACAATTGAAGCATGACAGTTATATTTTAAAATTAACTCAAAATTATTACAGTAATTGTGCACAAATATAAGTGGTTGCATGATTTGTATACTAAATGTTGTGCAATTTATTTATAGGTGTTACAACATAATTGCAGTTTTTTTTTTAATTTGCAGTACTATAGTAATTAAAAATAAGTAAGACTTCATAATATCAAATTAATTTATAATAATATAAATAAATTAAAATGAAATGAACACTTTCTCATTTTGGCGGGCAAAACTGCCGCTAAATGAAATATTTACTAAACATTATTATTTTTTTATCTATAAATTTGAAAAAAATTTCAATTTTTTATTGAAAGTATAAATATTAAATAAGTGTAAAATGAAAAACTAGGGCACAGCCGGCCCTAATTTTTTGTCCTCTCCAATTCTAACTCTTTTCTTCTCTCAACTCTCGTTTCTCCTCCACATTTGGCCATACTTTTTTTTTTCTAATTAGTGTTGATCACTCTCTGATCCACACTCTCCACTGATTTTTCACGTCGCCACTCTTCAATATCAATTCCATTCTCCACTCTCTAATGCTTGATCTGGTAGCCCCTTTTTTCTTTTAATATCTAGTGTCATTTTGCATAAAAATTTTGAGTGTGAATTTTGGGTGACCTTAAGGAAAAAGTTATTAATTTTGGCCTCTCCTTACTTATTTAATTGTTTGGGATTATGTGTTTAACAATCTGAATAATTTTCTTTTTTTATTAATTGAATGGTGGTTGCTGGTTAGGGTTGAAGCGGCATCTATGGAATGCAAAAATATTTTGAGAAGTGATTTCCATGGGCACTTGGGAGCTTAAGATTTCAAGACGGTAAGTTTTTTCTATTTTTTGTCATATTCATGCTCTGTTATTTTAATATTTAATTTGAACCGCTTTGGATTCTATATATTTATAGAATGCTCTATATTGTTCTGTTCTATTTATAAAATGTAGTATTTAAAAAAAAAGAAAAAAAAGTCCTGTCTTTAGTGTTCTATTTGTGATACAAGATGCTGCCAGAAGCTCATCGATGTTCTGTTAAAGGTGGATGCTTACATAGTGATGGATAATTTAGGAATGATGCCGGTGTGTACTACATCTTCTATAACTTTGCATATTGAATTGGATGTTAAGGATATGGGTGTGCTTTAGGAGTATCCATGAGATGAGAATTAAAATTGTGTGAGATCATGATCGACTTTAGTAATTAAAGCCGAGCTCACTCTTCACTGACTCGCTAAAGATCTCATCCTAGAAGGTCATTTATGAAAAAATCAATCTCTTTTTACTTTTTATTTTTAATATTTTTTTCTTTTTCTTTTTTAATTGGAATTTCAGATTTTTTTTTCTGCTTGATGAAATGTATAAATAAGATCATATGTTTTAACATAGACATATTTTGTTTGTTTCCTGTAAGATGTTATAACTATAATTTTTTTATTTGTATTAAGTCCAGATCAACATTCTATTAAGGAAAAAAGAAAAGAAAAGAAAAACACAGTGGATTAGTAGATGTTATGATGTGTATTGTGAGGAGAGTTTTGATGTAATTCCTTAATTTTGGAACTATTTATAGCTCTAACATGTGCAAGATGGATCAGCATTCCATGTACTGGTCAACACATCTTCGGCATGCTAACTGATCTTTTTGATTATTTTTTTGCTTTATTTGTCCCTGTGTATGTTCTTTGATGATGAATATTTTATATGATGTGTATCATGCAAATATGTTTACTTGATAATCTTTTCGAAATTTGGTGTTGGTAATCAAAAGTCCAATATTTTATCCAGAAAAAGAAGTTGGATCACTCAATTTATATTTTTTTAAAATTTCCTTACTAGAGTATATTCATGCATAATTTTAATTACTCTATGTATAAATGGTAGTTGGTATTTTATTGTCATGAAATGTGATCTTTTTCTTTTCAGGGCCATTTGGCATCTTGTAACTAAGGTGATAAATGATCTTGTAAGTGGTAGCTATTACAGTTCAGCTATGAAGGCTCCCGATTTTTTCTTTTTTTTTATTCTTTTCTCTTGCAATAAGGATTGTTTTCTTTTACTGCGCCTAAGATGTTGTTTATGTTTCCGTTCTTTGGGATAAAAGGGCACTTAGCTTTCCCAATTTTTCATTCTGTTTCCTTTTGTCTTGAGTTTCTGTAGTCTGTAATTCGGCATTTGGAAGAATTTTGATCTACTTATTACAGTGTTCTTTAATCACAGTAGTAAATAAAAATATGACATGAAGCAATAATTTGTAGTATGAATGGAAATGGTATAAAAATAGATATTGAACTCTTCTTATTTTAATTTGTATATCATTGTGTCTTATTACTCAAGGGATTATGGATTGTGGAGTATTCAGCTCCTGTTTTATTATTTTTAACCAATTCTTTTTGAAAATATGTTCAGTTCTACTCCAGTGATATTTTTAATGGGAAATTCTATTTGTTTTCATGAAGATCCAGTTTGCTTGATTATTGTTGCCAATGTAATTGATCGGCATTTTTGTTATTGCCGATATTTGCATTATCTAAAACCTGAATTTAGACATTATTTATTTGCAATAAATTTTATTTTTCATGTTAAAATTTTTTTCAGAGGAAAATAAGAACAGGTCAATCCATGTGATTGTAAACTTGTAATTCATAAATGATAATTCAGAATATTGATTGTTATTGTTAAATTTTCAAATTAAATTTATTAAGTCTTATGAAGATAGATAGCATAGCTTTTCGAAATGGTTTCAGTTATATCATGAAAAATTGGAGAACTTATTATTTCTTGAAAAAGAATGATACTCTTTAAATCATAATAAAAAAATTTGATTATAATTATTATTTAAATGATAAATAAACATAAATATGTATTAAGATCAAAAGTTAAGTATAAATAATCAAATTCATGATCAAAATTAAATTTCTTGAAGTTATGGATAATTTTCGTTTACAAACAAATGCCAACAGATGGTAGTAGATTATTTTTAAAAGAATAATTAAATACACTAAAATCATATCCATGAATATTATTTATTTATAAACAAATGCTAACAAATCAATGAGTAAAAGACCATTTACAAAGAAAATTAACCATTAAACATGCCAGAATTATATTAGAAATTTTTTATTTTCCTAATGTTATATTGGCTATAATAAAATTTTAAAAATTATTTAGCTAAGTCTTGAAAAATTCAAGAACTTATTTTATATATTGAAAATTATATACATGCATTAGAAAAAAGAGTGGTACTCATTATAAACAAAAAAAAAATTGTTCTTAACAAATCTCATGAGGCTTGAGAGTAATAAAAATAATTGTAGTAACAAAAAAAATAAAGTAATAGTAGTAATACAAGTATAATATTATAATATTTGTAATTAATAAAATAAATTTTTAGTTGAAGTAATAAGAAATTAAGAAAACTATTTTGAAAAGAAACAAGTTGGTAAAATGTTATACGAATTTAAAAAAAAATCAATTCTTGATTTATTTTAGTCTAAGGTATATAAATACAATTATTTTAGATCAAAAGCTAAGTATAAATAAATTTAACTTAAAGAAATCTCATCTTGTCAATTGATCCCAAGGAAAAGAAAAAAAAAAGATAAAATATTTCTATAACATATATTGTCGTAACTTTTAAAAAATATTTTTTTGAAAAATAAAGTTTTTGAGAAGATAGCAATTACATGCACTCTCACATATTATTTTTTATTTATTGTTGAAGTTTTGAAAAATTAAAGAAATTATTTTAAAAAGTAAAGAGAAAGATGGAAATAAATACATTAATTTATGGAAATAAATACATTAATTTATTTCAAGGATAACTAAAAATAATCAATTAAATGATAAAATGAGAATAATATGTATAAAGACTAAAAGCCCAAGTATATATACAATCAAGTTTAAGAGATCTCATGAACAAATAAAAAAAAAAAAGACTTAGATTATGGACCCAAAATGTTAAAAATGATAAAGGGTTGCAATTAAAAATGACTTGAAAATTTTATTGATGGCATGTAAAATTTTTTGAGGTAGATTGAGGACTTTACACTTGCATCAAGAAGTGTGTTTGTAAAAATTAAAGGAATGTAGGCTGGGCAATTATTGTTACATATTCTGGTCTTGTGTATTTTTAAGTGCATTGGATAAATTAGTACGACATTATAATTTATTTGTAAATAAATGCCAATAAATTTATGAGTAAAAAAGAGCATTTGAAAAAGATAAATTAATTAAACATGCAAAATCATATTACAAAATGTTCTTACTATGATGTTAGATTTTCATCGTACCATATTGGCCATAATAAATTTCTGAAAATTATTTTCGATAAGTCTTGAAAATTGAATAACTTATTTTATAAATTAAAAATTATATGCATATTTAAAAATGAAAAGGAAGAATGCTCATTATAAGAAAAAAATATTGTTAAAAAAATCTCATGATTATAGTAAATGTCCGGCTATATTGGAACCGCTCTAAGGTAGACACCCTTTCATAAACATACTATAAAAATTATAATGAATTTTTTTTTACTATTTATCACTTTACGTATGTGGCTATAATTTGTGCTCTACCTTAGAGCAACTCCAAAGTAGCCATAGCCTTATAGTAATTATAATCATAGTAATAGTAAAAAATAATAATAATAGTGGTAATAATCCAAGTATAATCTACTAATATTTATAATTAGTAACATAAATATTTTTTGAAGTCATTAGAAATTAATAAAACTAATTTGAAAAGAAAATCGAGTGGTAAAAATTTAATTCGAATTAAAAAAATCTTAATTCTTGATTATTTTAGTTTAAAGATAAATAAATATGGTTTATTTTAAAAATAACTAAATACTATTAATTAAAATGATTAAATGATAATAAATATGTTTAAAGATTAAAAGCTTAAGTACATATACATTCAAGTTCAGAAGAACTCATGAAGTAACGAAGATTAAAAAAAAAAGGACTTAAATTAAGGACCCAAAATGTTGGAAATGATAAAGGGTTGCAATAAAAAAATTTTCAATATTGTATAGTAAATTGATATTTGTTAAAATAATAAGGGGTTACATATAATTGGCCTTACTGATATTATTGTTATTTTAAAAAAGTAATATTATTATTAGTTGAAAAAAGGAAATGGAACATGTATCTATAGTGTTGGAATATAATGAAAATAATAGGAATATAAAACTATTGTAAGGTATAAAAGAGTAGGAATAACTTAACTTAAAAGTGGGAATAATTTACTAAAAGTTGAAAAAATATAATGGAAAGCATGAATTTATTAAGTAAACTTGGATCATCAGCTAAAATATTGGAATACACTTAAAAAGAGTAGGAATATGTAACAAAAAAATCCTGAAAATAAAGTTGAAATTGATTAATAAAAAGTAGGACTACAAAAAATAAACTTGAAACATCTAATCAAAATATTGGAATTCAATACAAAGAGTGAGAATATAGAACCAAAAATGATGGAAAAAGGAGTGGAAGAGTAAAACTTAAAAGTTGGAATAACTTGATAAGAACTTGATAAATCTAATGAAAAGTCGAGATTCAAAAAATAAACTTAAAATATTCACTTAAATGTTAGAATTTAATAAAAAGAGTAGGAATATAGTATCGTGGAAAAAAGAGTTGAAGAGGTTAACACAATAGTTGGAACAATTTACAAAGAATTTAATGAATTCCAATGAGAAATAGGGATCTTAAAAATGAACTTGAAATATTAACCCATAATATTAGAATTTAAAAAGTAGGAATATATAACCAAAATGTGATGATAATAATAGTTAAAGAACTTAACCAAAAAGTTGTAAGTATCTACCAATAATATAATAAATTCCAACAGTGAATAGGGATATGAAAAATAAACTTGAAACGTCCACATAAAATATTGAAATTCAATTAAAAGAGTAGGAATATAAAACCAATATATGATAGGAAAATGAGTGGAAGTGCTTAACACATAAATTGAAACAACTAAACAAGAATTTAATAAATTCTAATGAAAAGTAGAGAACTAAAAAATAAACTTGAAACATATACTCAAATATTGAAATTCAATAAAAAAAAGTATGAATATAGGACCGAAAATGAGTGGAAGTGCTTAACACATAAATTGAAACAACTTGACAAGAATTTAATAAATTCTAATGAAAAGTAGAGAACTAAAAAATAAACTTGAAACATATACTCAAATATTGAAATTCAATAAAAAAAAGTATGAATATAGGACCGAAAATGAGTGGAAGTGCTTAACACATAAATTGAAACAACTTGACAAGAATTTAATAAATTCTAATGAAAAGTAGAGAACTAAAAAATAAACTTGAAACATGTACTCAAATATTGGAATTTAATATAAAAAAAGTATGAATACAGGACCAAAATTTGGTGAGAAAATAAGTTGAAAACATTGACCCAAAAGTTGGAACAACTGACAAAGAATTTGATAAATTTTAATGGAAAGCAGGGATCTGAAAACATAACTTGATATATTTACCCAAATGTTGGAATTCAATAAAAAGAGTGGGAATATAGAACCAATAAATGGTGAAAATGAGTGGAAAAGCATAACCCAGAAGTTGGAATGACTTAACAAGAGTTTGATAAATTCCAATAAAAAATAACTATCTTAAAAATAAACTTGAAACATTCACCCAGATGTTGGAATTCAATAAAAAAAAGTAAAAATATCGAACCAAAATTTGATGGGAATAAAAGTTGAAGAGGTTAACTCGAAGGTTGGTACAACTTATAAAGAATTTGATAAATTTTAACAGAAAGTAGGGATCTAAAAATGAAACTAGATATATTTACCCAAAATGTTGGAATTCAATGAAAAGAATAAAAATATAGTACCAAAAAGTGGTGGGAACAACAATTAAAAAGCTTAACCCAAAAGTTGTAAGTACTTATCAATAACTTGATAAACTTCAATGATAAATAGGAATTTAAAAAATGAACTTGAAACATCTATGACAAATATTGGAATTCAATGAAAAGAATATGAATGTAAAACCAAAAAGTAGTGGAAAAAAGAGTTGAAGAGCTTAACCTAAAACTTGGAACGAGTTATTAAGAATCTGATAAATCCAACAAGTAGGGATCAAGAAATAAACTTGAACATTTGGAAAAAATATTGAAATTACGTAAAAATAGTATAAATATAGAACAAAAAAATGGTGTAAACAAGAGTTGAAGAGTATAACCTAAAAGTTTGAAGAACTTAGCAAGAATCTGATAAAGTTTAACAACCAATCGAGATCTAGAAAATGAACCTGAAATATCCAAGCAAAATGTTAGAATTCAATAAAAAGAGTGGGAATATAAAACCAAAAGTGGTGGAAATAAGAGTGGAAGAAATTAACCTAAAAGTTAAAATAACTTAATAATAATTTGATAAATTTAAACGTGAAGTAGAGATCCAAAAAGTAAATTTGATAAATTTACTTAAAATATTAGAATTCAATAAAAAGAGCAGAAATATTGAACCAAAAAGTTGTGGAAAAATAAATTGGAACAACTTAAAAATAACTAGATAAAGTCTAACAAAATATAGTGATTATAAAATAAACTTAAAATATTAACCTAAAAATTAGAAATTTAATGAAAAAACTGAAAATATAGAACTAATAACTAATGGAAAATGAATTGAAACAACTAACCAAAAATTTGATAAATTCCAATGGAAAGTAGGGATATAGAAATTGAACTTGAAATATCTAAACAAAAATTTGGAATTCAATAAAAATATTAGGAATATAGAACTGAAAAATGGTGGGAACAACAGTTAAAGAAGTTAACCCAAAAGTTGAAATAATTTATCAGATCTAAAAACTAAACTTGATATATTTACTCAAAATGTTGGAATTCAATAAAAATAATAGGAATATAGAACCAAAAAGTGGTAGAAAAATAAATCGGAATAATTCACCAATAACTCGGTAAAGTTTAACACATTATAAAGATATAAAAATAAACTTGAAATATTCACCTAAAAGGTTGGAAGTTAATGAAAAGAGTGGATATATGAACCGAAAACTAGTAGGAAAATGAGTTGGAATAACGTACCAAAATTTAGATAAAGCACCACGAAAAATAGGAATTGAAAAGTAAACTTGAAATATCCATTATAAATATTGAAATGTGATAAAATAAGTAGGAATATAACCATTTTGTGACATTTATATTTTTTTATATTTTTGTACTATTTTTAAATTTAAAATTATTACAATCTTTTTCCTCATTTAATTACAATTTTATCTTTTTTAAAAAAAATTCATAATTTTTTCACATTAAAAATAAATAAAAATGTAATTTTCATTATTTTATCCGGTTAAAAACCGGTTGTACCAGTTGCATGCATGCTTTGTATCAGATACAGCACTACATGGTAGGTTGACTCTGAAACTTGACGGTTCTTACGCATTAAATGATTTTCAAATTCGTCATCGAGCAAGCGATTGGATCGAGTATATATATTTTCAAAAGCTCTCCATAAATATATTTAATGTAACTTACAATCATATAAAATTTATCCACAGATCCATAAAGACTCATTATTTTATTACTCATTTTTATACTGAAAATTTTAATTGTAGATTACATTAAATGTAACTTAAGAAAACCCCTAATTTTACTAAGTGGATATTTTTGATAATTTTTAAAATATATTAAATAATTAGCTCCAACTGTAAAAATTAGAGAAAGATTTACCTCCTTTTTAGCTTGTAAATCAATCTCTTCACTCTCAATTTGAATTTTGTAATTGTCAAATATCTTTTTAATATTCCTATATGTTTTCTAAACGTCTATAAAAAAAATCTGAAAAATCTTTTTCAGTTGTAGTGTACTGTTGGTACAACTTGTTTTACTATCAGCCACGTAGAATTAATACTTTCAAGCGCATTGCATATAATGGAAAGAAGTGATTGCTTCAAATTTAATGTGGAATTAATTGCACATTAACAAATTGATGTAATAATAATTATAAATTGGCATATCCTTTAACCTTCTTTTTTTTATTATTTACAAGGCTCCGAAGCCTTACAGCTGAAGTATACCGATTAGCACATGGATAATCATGTGACCTATGCACATGATGCATTACTCAAATCGTCACAGCAATCTCCAATGAGTAATGCCATGTGAGTATTAGAATAATGCAAACTAATTAATTTATGTGTAGTGTGATTCAATAACTCAACGTCTTTAATTTATTGATATAGTAATATCTCTCGCTATCAAGTGAATGGTGTTGATTTGTTTTCATTTAATTTCATTTTCTTCTCAAAGAGTGTTACATATACATATCCCTTTAAGTAAATTGTCGTATTCAATTTTTACATTCCAAATTAATATTTCAGAAATTTATTTGATACGATCGTAGTGTATTGAGGTTCCACTGTTTGATAGGTAAAATTTAGTGTTGGCGTTTGTAATGTTAAATATCTATCTATATATATATATCTTATGGATATTAAATTTTATGATTGGAGCTGCAGTGTGGAGACATGATCATGTACATCAAATTTGGTGGTTACATGTATGAGCAGTTACAAGTTAACAAAAGGAAAAAGAGTTCCAAAATGAGTCAGAATTAATCAAAGGCTCACCAGAAACCTTCATTATTTGGCTACGATTGACTCCATTCGATTCACCTTAGCTTGCTGCTGCTTCCTTTGAGACTAACGAGGAATCCTGACAACATTATCTCCTTCCATTTCCTAATTCTCTCAGATTCATCTCTTTTGACCCCCTTTTTTTTTGGCATGGGTATAGATATAGATATATATAACACCTAGAGCAATCATTGGCTTCTTTTTTATGAGGCATTCAAGAAGATCACATGCAATTTGTATTTTGAAAATCCATCGGTAACCACGGCCTTTTTTTTTTCATAATAAATATTTTTGTGTCGCTTCGATATAAGGTCTTGTACTAAAGCTTTCTATTTGCATTTTGCACAAATCATTGCGCCTTTTTTATTTCTTATATTTTGTACTTTTAGTACTTTTAAAGTTTGGGTCATGTTACCGTGCATCAACTGCACTGTACATCTGCTGCAAGGTTTAACTTGTTCTTGATAAATTCTTCATTTGATGTAACAAGTTCGCGTAACCTACCTGGTAACTAAAATAAGTTATTACTAATAATTAAAAAAGTTCTTACCTATAAAAAAATGGGACAGACGTACAAGGCACCATAGCCACAGCTTTAGAGTTTTTAACTATTAATTTTATTGAATCCGATGATAGCGATAGATTAACAGAGGATCTCTATGCTACTTCATTCGGGTTCAATAAGTCAAAACAAAAAGATAGTTTTCACTAACCAGACAAAGATTAATAATATTTGACGGTCGTGTTTATATATATATTATTGAAGTGTTTATTTTTTTTTTCTTTTAACTTATCTTTCTATAAATTATTCTCTAATTAAGACATCCTTACTTTATTAAAATGAAAATTTTATTAACTGATAAAAAATACAAATTTTAATACACTAATAAATAAAAAGAAAACATTTTTTAACGTATTGAAATATATGTTTCTTTATATTTTAGTTACACAAAGTATTGATATTCTCATTAGAAAAAGACTATATATATAATAAAGGAATTCTTAAGTTACTAAAATAAGAGATAAACTAAAAGACAATAAAAACATACACTTCAATAGTATTTTCTCGTATAGTGTACTGGAGTGTGTGTTTTGCGTGTCTTTTAGTTTATTTCTTATTCTAATAACTTAAGAGAAATCTTATTAGATAATGACTATATATATAAAGTGCAGGAAAGTCAGAGAAAACTTTAAAACCACACGACTTTAAAGGTTTACAGTTTTAAGCTTTTAAAATCATGGGGTTTTAAAAGTTTCTTGCACTTTCCCGTACTTTAAAATTCCTGACCGGAACATTTCTCCATATATATATATATATACTAATCTTATCCAGGATCTTAGACTTTATTAAAGTTTAGGAAAGCTATTGATGGGTGTCGAAGCCAACAAAAATAAATTCCTACTCTAAATAAATTGTGTATAGTGATTGAGCAGGGTCGTGTCCACAGAGATCGGTAATTATTTAAATCTTTTTAAAACATAAAACATAAAATGGGGGAATTGTTGACAATAATAAAAATCAAATTAAAATAATAAGAATGCAAATTAAAATTGTAATTCAAATTGGAGAAAGCTCTGGTTGAAGGAATTAACTCAGCTTGATTCGACTACTGATCATTGATTCAAATATAGATTATTATTACTTATGAATAGACCGGTTATAGCTATTGAGACCCTCTAATAGCCAATCTCTCCTTAACTAGTCGATAACCAAGGATATTTCCCTAATCAATAGACAACCCTAGATACGATCATAGGATTTAATCAATTGACAGCCTGAAAAATCAGAGAGACCCAAATCCTAATCAACACATATGATGATTCATTTAAATTAGATTGTTTATTCTCACAACACAACTCTCTGCTATGTTATTTGTCACAAACA
The DNA here is from genome assembly GCA_030449895.1 of Citrus mangshanensis. Taxonomy (NCBI): domain Eukaryota; kingdom Viridiplantae; phylum Streptophyta; class Magnoliopsida; order Sapindales; family Rutaceae; genus Citrus; species Citrus mangshanensis. The sequence goes on from JASUUJ010000161.1 coordinate 9,355,227, forward strand.
TTAAATTCTTCATACGATGAATCCTTTAATTGACAATAGATTAAGTTGATAATTAAATAGTGGCCAATTACCTAATTAACAAACATAATCATGGAACTAATTCAGAGAATAAACAAATACCCAAAAAGTAATAAAACAATTATAGCATAAGAAAGATCTCACAGTAGTGATGAATCAAAGCTTCGTCATCCTTCAACCAGAAATATAGGTTTAGTTCTTCATAGAGAGAAGAGAAAAATTAGATCTAGGGTTTCTTTGTCCCCAATCCAAAAATCCCCCTTTTTCACAAGAGATTCCTCCCTTAAATACTCTCTCTCTCTTCTCTTTTAGAATTCTATTTAAAATAAAATCCTAATATCTGAAATATTAAATTCGTAATTACAAAAATAGCCAAAAATATAAAACATGTTAAACTAAAAACTGCAGGTCCGCAGTTGACAGCACGCGCCCACGCCTTATCAACAATGTTCTTCTGCCGCTCATAATTTCTCCAAGGGAACAATCATCTTTAAACATCATCTTATACTTCAATTTTATCACAAATCAATAGAATTGCACCTACAAAAGTAAAACACAAGTAAATCATTATTATTAAGTGCAAAACATCGATATTAAGAGAAGTAAACAATGCAAAACTAGTGCATAAATTGCACTCTAACAACTATCAATCTATATGCTTTAATAATATAAGTTATTACACTATTAAATTATATTACCTAATATATATACACAGATTCTCAAGTGCAGCCGCCCTCATCTTTTTTAAATGCGTAAATATTGTTAAGATATACGGCTTAATAGAATTAATTTTTAATATGCTATAAAGCCATGAAAATTAATAGCATAAACAACTGACTCAATTAAATTGTACGACTTATAAGCGTGCCCACATGAAAAGAAATGAGAGCACCCACACTAGAAAATAACTATAATTTTCAATTAGGGATCCTTAACCATATTAAATTCAATGATAAGTTAAAAGACAAAAACACATATATTTCGACACATTACATGATAAAATACATTGCATTAGAGTCTGTATTTTTATTTTTTAACTTATTTCCAACTTTAATATAGTCAAAGATCATTAATTAGAACATTATATATATATACACACACACATATATATTTATATATTCCAATCTTGTCCAAGATCCAAAACCAAATCAGTACCCATACATATATATTTGTTGTTATTTGATGAGAGATCTCTTATTTTTAATATGGTAAAGGACAAACTAAAGATAAAAAATAGAAATTTTAATAAATTATATGATAAAACACACTACATTAATTAGAAAATATATATTTTCTTACTTTTTAGCTTATTAAACTCCTCATTGAAAGATTATATATGTGTGTGTATAAATAATTTTCTAATAAGAAATCTCTTAGGTTATTAAAATAAAGAATAAGTTAAAAGATAAAAAAAAAATATTTTAATATATATATATAAATTCATTGTATTAAGACATAAGTTTTATTAGTCTTTTCAGTCCGGTGGGCACCTTCACGAGCTTTGGGATTAATTACAAAGTTACTTTATTTTCGGTTCAAGTCAAAACGAAAAAAGTGAGTTTTGTTCTTGAATTAACCCTTGGCGTTTTAATTACTTCATTAAGTAGAGAAAGATTAATAATATTTTAAGGTCCACTAGGCACCTTCTCGAGCCTTGCAAAAGCACTTTCTCGAATCCAATCATGAAGATGCTAATAATGGGGGAAATCTTAGGTGTAATGCGATCGTGATTATATTTAACCGTTGGATGTCATCCAACTACATCCATGCAATCATCAATAATGATAGTAATAATAATTTTCTAATTAACCCTTCCAGCCGCTGAGCTTTAATTAACAAAAAATTAAATCAAAATGTACGATTTGTCCATTTTGTTTGACCTTTGACCAAATAATTAGCTCCCAATTATTACTTATTCTTTAATGCAAATTGGCCAACTGATTCCACATTTTATTTCCTTATTTATCACATCTTTCTTCAATTTATTGTCATTGATGGCGTTGTAAGGTGTGAACACATGTACTCATATTACCAAACGCATTAACTGTACGGTCAATTACACAATCGCATTACTTGAATTAATTTATACTAAGATCCTTAATATATATTTGCTATCCAGTACCGCATCTTGTGCTGTCTTTCCAGCTATATTGCTATTAAATTCACATTAACTCTATTTTCTTTCAAATAATAGTTCTTAACATTCTTCATTGTCTTTTGTTTTCATGATCATTTTCTCTCCGTAACGTTTAAACTCTTAATGCAAAACTAGTGTGACAAAATTGACAACTCTATTGAGCAGGAACACTAAGATTATTTCTTTGCGGTAAAAGATCAAACTATTCCAAAATTTATAATCAAAATACAAAATCTTATATTCTATGCACGAGCTAGAATATATTTATTATATTAAGTAATAGGAAATATTAACAGCTTGCTCTCACACTGTATTACATTGTCCCCTTTGAACAGACAAACTTATACTGTTTTACTTTTCGATACACATAAAAAACCTCATACTATTTAAAAATAATTACTTATTTAATTTTTCATCATATATATGTAAACCAACAACCTTCTGACCAATCGACCCCTTGGGTGTTATATCATGACAGGTTTGCTATTTTCGCTGTCATGCAAAACGTAACAGAAAAATTTAAATCAAAAGGCAACATTCAAATCCAACATATAAAAGATTAATCATTTGGTTGATCAAGGCCTTACATGCTCCTTTTTATTTTGTATTTTAATAATTCTGTACTTAAATGTCAACTTTGTTGGTCTAATATTATCCTTAATCAGATTTGTTATTATTTTAATCGGGCATGTCACATGGAATTTCTTGAGTGCCATCTTCCACGATCGTCTCAGCACACGCAAAATCCAATAAAGAGAAAGAGATTAATATAACAATAATTTAATTAATAACATTATATAAATCAGGATTCAGGAAACGGATACCAAGACAAACTGATGAGAAGTTAATATTTTGGGAGAGCACCCCGATATGCCCCGTAGATTTTTAACTGTTGAGGCACCTGCATCATAAAGAAATTGCAATAAATAACACCATCTGTCCATGTGGGTGCATTTTGAGTGACAGTCACAATAAGACTTATTATTTACTAAGAAAATACATAATTTAAAAATAGATTCGGATACGTTGGAACCACTTAAAAATAAGAAAATTTTTAGAATACATTAGATGTACTATGTTGTCATACAACGACCAAATGATATTATGATATATATATATTTATTTTAAAAAATCATTAGATAAGTGATAATTATATTAAATTTAATTACACATGTCTTATATAAGAGTTATTTTAGAATTTCTCCTAAGGTAGAGCATCCTTCATAACCACACGATCAACATGTGTGGTTAAGATTCATACTCCACCTTAGAGCAATTCTAAAATAGTCATAGCCTTTAAAAATTTAATAATGACGTTATTCTTAAAATTGAATTAATAAAATTTCTGTGCTCAAATTAGTGTCAGAGAGAATATGTTATTTTCTTTTTCTCTGAGTCAACTGAAAATTATCATATAAACTAATGGGATTATTAGATGTATAATATTTTATTTTTATTTTTATCCATTTTATATTTTTTTTTAATCATTAGTGAAATTGTTTGATTCAAAAGTTTAAAGCAAGCGATAAAATTAAAACAAAAATAGATTCGATGAAACTGAGATAAATAAACTTGAAACAATGAAATTATTATTTTGGACACAAAACCTCAATGACTTGTTAGGAGGGAAAAAAATAAAACCTTGATTATAGTTAGAGGTTAACCAGAATATTTAAGCTATTAGGTAACAACTACTTAACATTAGTATTCGAAATAAAGCCTTGCATTTTAAAGAGAGAAGGAGAGTGAAAAATGAAAAAGAATGCAAAGCCAAGTTTAGCCAACAGAGAAATAAAAACTGTTGGCTTGAAGATGGGGAAAGGTAAGCATATATTTATCCAGGGATTAAAAAAACCAAATAACTCTTACCTGTTAGTTCATGATAATGAGGCAGTTGGATTTGGACCTTATATGCCACCAACCGACGTATCCAAACTTCTATGGTTAATTTTTATTTTTTATTTTTCTAATAATTTAATATTCTTATTTTCGGTACAACATGTACCCTCTCACTTCTTTAAATCTCCACTTCATCACCCACTTGAGAGTTGAGTCTCACACACACAAAAAAAAAAAAAAAAAGAGCCAAAATATTAAAACATAAACCCACAAGAAGGTCCATGGATTCAAAGAAGTCTAACAAGATTAGTGATATTGTCAGGCTTCAACAGATCCTCAAGAAATGGAAGAAGCTTGCAAATGCACCCAAAAGCAGCAGCGGCAGCAGCACCGGAAACACTGGTAACAATAGCGGCAATTTCTCAAGTTCTGGTAGCACTACAAATAGTGCTACTAAAAGCATCAAGTTCCTTAAGAAAACACTCTCTTTCACTGATGTTTCAACAGCATCAAACGATGTCGTACCGAAAGGTTTTCTTGCAGTGTGTGTAGGGAAGGAGCTGAAGAGATTTATAATCCCAACTGAGTACTTGAGTCATCAAGCATTTATGATTTTGTTAAGAGAAGCTGAAGAAGAGTTTGGGTTTCAACAAGAGGGAGTGTTGAAGATTCCATGTGAAGTCTGTGTGTTTGAGAATATCTTGAAGTTGGTGGAAGAGAAAAGAGATGTTGTTTTTTATTTGCATGAATTAGGGTTTAATATTAATGCAGATAATAAAGAGATGATTAATTGTTGTTACTCATCTGATTGTGAGTTGACACCTTCTCATCATCTTCAAATGTGTAGATGATAAATCAACCAATATTCTTGATGAATATCTTAATTATTTTCTTCAAGAAGTACTTGTTTTGGTTTTTTGCTTTTCCTTTTTGTGAAGGCAATATTTTTGTACTGGAAAACCAAAAAAAAAAAGAAAAAAAAAGGAGCAATAGTATTTTGGAAGAGGAATTAGTGCTGAATTAATAAGGTAGATTTAATTTCATAAGAAAATAGTTTTATCAGCTGGACATCTTTTTTTATCCATGCTGCTGGTGTTGTATCTACAATTCATTACTTGATTGTTAAATTTCGAACAAAATACAAACTTCCGTTTGCAGGAGTGATTGTTTCCCATTTGGAGAAGACAACCAAAAAAAAAACAAAATCAAGCATCTTTGAAGTTAAAAAAATTTTAAAATTTTTTACTTGTAGATACAGTAGCTGCAATTAGCTGACAATGACCTTTGACCGTTTATTGATTGGATGCGAGATTCTGATTTATCATAAGCAAATTGTCATGTGTTTTGCTAAGTTACAATTTGTTTAATTTACAAATCTTGATAATGAGATCTACTGTCATATTATATGTGCTGTAAATTGTACAAGTTGTAACTTAACAACCCAATTGCTATACTCTTCGATTCGACAAAAGCTTGTGCAGGGCAGGTAGTATTTCCATCTACTCCAGTCTTTACCAATTGGCAGAAAATTCACGGGTCGCTTAAGAGAACGCACCTGTAATGCTACTTGGCAAAGATTGAGTTGCTGTGGGGCGCTGTGCATACCACTACGCAATTATTTTTCCTTAGATTGGTTTTTTATCTATTGAATTTTGTTTATGTCAAAGGACTAAACTAAATGCTTGTGTCTTGATGTGACCACTGCTGGTTCTACCATGGGACGCATCGCTCTGTCTACTGGCAAAGTATGAGTAATTGGTTATAGCATCTCAATTAGCTGAGATAAGATGTCCGACTTACAAAATATTTTTCATTCCTAAGATGACAAGAGGAAGTCTAGATTCAAAGTTCGTATAATCATTCAATAAATCATGGCGAATATTTTTAGATATTGTTACTAATTTGTCCGATAATTATTAAAATAAATGTGTAGATCTGATAGATCTTTGAATAATAATTAGTGTTATTAGGAAAATCTTTTGAGATGGTATCCAAATGGAGCTCAAACCCCTATCACATGAGTAGAGAGAACATTTACAGTTTCCATGAGTACAATTATTTATTTTAAAAATAACATTTTAGTACTTTGCTGAACTATTGTGCAAATAACTACATCTTTTCAGTACCGAGATAGTACTCCAAACACATTTACCATAAATTTGTTCAGTAGTACCTAACAAACTTTGGTCATAGGAAAAATTGATGAACTAGATTCCTTACTGTGGTACTCTAAAATACATTAAAATATATGCAACTGTAATTTATCACGAACTTGTATTTCCAATTTTAAGTATTAACTCTTAACAATAGTCATCCACTAGTAAGTAATGGCACTGAAATTCAAGCTTTGCTATATGCAAGGTTAACTCACAGGCAGCTCCAAGTTTTAGGCTCTAAAATACAAAAAACAAATAACCATATCACTATTTTCACCTTGGAAACATATGTATCAAAGATAAGTGACATGGCATTAGCTCTTTGCTCCAGCTGTTGGATTTGTTGAATGGAGTACTTGCGTATAAACACCATGCTTTTTAGAACTATCAATGGCATTTTTTCTGTGATTTTTGTAATTTATTTATTTTCGATAGATTTTGAGCCTTATTGACACTAATCTGATTAAGGCACATTCTAAATTTGAACCAAGACATTTGTAACTGTTGGGCGGTTTTGGGATGAGATGAGCGAAATGTCTGAATTGGGCTTTGAAAGAAATTTGTTCTTATAATATATCATCAAAACAGTCCTGATAATCTTGAAAATTTTAAAAATACCCTTGGTGATTTTTAATTTTTAGACATGCCCATGTGAAACTCTTAGTTCACTTATAATTTTTTCGAAAAGAATTTTTTTTCTTTTAAAATGTTATGATGTTTAGTGTGGCTATCCGCCATCTTGGATTAGTAAAGTGCACACGCCGCTTGCACCAATTGAAGGATAAACATCAGTGGTTTGTTAAGTGGTAAATAGGTTTGGTAATTTAGTCCGATCTTATCTTTTAACCCGATTGATCCGACCCTAATTTGTAAGTTTTGACCCGAATTTTTAAGGTTAGGGTCAAAATTTTAAGACTCGAACAAATTTCGGGTCAGGGTCGGGCTTAAAGCCGACCCGACCTGACCCGAATTTAAAAAAAAAAAAAAAAAACTAACACAAGTTAACACTAAGACCAATTAATTTTTTTTTGTTGCGTGGTGATAATAATGATGGGAATTGCTATGTGCGTGTTGGTGATTGCATTGCTAGTCACATATTACTTCCCATCGTGGAGACAGAGGCGACCCCTCTATCAAAGCTAGCTGTTGAGATATCATACCCAAACTGGCAAAATCACATGAATTCAAAGCTTGAATGGGAAAACGATCTTGCTTTTTTTGTATGTTTTATTTTATTTAAAGACTCATAGGGATAAGCTTGGATCTCTGTTTCCTTTTAATCATTTTAGCCTCCAACTCCACCTTCTTCAAAAGTTTCGTTTAGTCCATTTTGAATGGCAAGGTAAGCTTCAATCAACGCAATCAAGATCGTTTCATGACCATCCGCCGCACACCAGCCAATCAGCCATCTATCTCGCTGTCGTGTGCTGCCTACAGCTTGCCCCAACTCCAACGGCCAACGTACGCGTTCCCGGCATTAGCTATTTAGCTTTGGTAATTTTAATTTCGTAGATATTTAATTAATGTTTTTCATTTAAGCTTATAATTGAATCTATAATTTAATAATTTTAGCTAAATATATTCATGCTAATTAATTAATTATGTAGTTGCTGTGAATATTATATTGTGGCAACATATAAGGCTATATGTCGGGGTTTTTTTAATTATTATGTTATGATTGTAAATTAAGTTTAATTATATCTTAAGTTTATAATTTCATAAATATAATTAATTTTTTTCATTTAAGCTTATAAATTTATTTATAATTTTAGCTAATTATATTCATAATGATTATGTAGTTACTATAAATATTATATTTTAGCTAAATATAACCTTATATAAGATTGTAAATATTAATTATTATGTTGTAATTGTAAATTAAGTTTAATCATATTTTGAGTTTATAAATTAACTTAAAATTTATAAGTTCAATCATATTTTACGTCTATAAATTAATTGTAACTTGTTACACATTTAATTTAATAAATGGGAAGGTTAATTATTTAACCCGACCGGATGTTGATCCGATTCGATCCGATCCTAACTAAATAATATTCGGATTTTTTTAAGGTTAGGTTTCAAATTTTTTTTATCGGGACCCGAACTTTTGCCAACCCTAGTGGTAAATTGAGGAATACTACTTGTGACGCTTGATGCCTGGTTCACTAGCTAGAGATATAATGGGAAATACATTTGATGGAGACCACATGCGTAGGCACACTGCTTGACCTGTGTATCACCTACTTGGGCCTGATCTGCTCACTTAAGTGCACACTACTTAAATTGATATTGTTGCTGAGGTGTTAAAGTTTGATTGGTTGTGATTGCCTATAAAAAGGTTTGCAAGACTTTTGTATTAATTACAATTTTTAATTTCCAGTTCACGGAAATAAAAGCCTCAGTTAAGTACTTCGTTCTCTAGTCTTATATCATATAGCCCCTCTCATATTTATATTATTTATTTAAATTATCAATAACTTCTTGTAAAATTCTCTTCACTGTTATAACACGTCATCAGTAGGAGATAAAGAAGTATTTATTTTATTTTATTTATTTATTTAATAAAATTTTCCTTGCAAGTATGCTCTGTAGTTGCCATTAGTTTGGATCATCCACATAAGAAAATTAAGTTAGTTATTACATTTTTCTTGTTTATTTTGTACTACTGACATTACAAGCAAAGATTGAAGCATGCAACTGAAACCTATAAAATTAAGATTAAAGTGTACAAAATTCATATTGAAGCCTATACATGTGAAGCCATAAATTTAAATATTCCGAGGCCTTGAAGATTGATTGAAGACGATGAATCCAATGAAGCTGGACCCTGAAGCCCTTAATATTCTGGTGAAAATAAATTATCTTGGATTATGAGATTCAACTACAAGCTATGTGCATCTGTTATTCATCATCTAGAATCCATGGGCTTTATTAAAGCAATCAAGCTTATCCAATTGACACGAAGCCATTGCTTGAACTGATACAAAGCTATTGCTTGAACTAATACAAAGCTATTGCTTGAATTGATGCCAAGCTATTAGGGGTGGGCGTTCGGTTCCGGTTAACCCGAACCAAACCAAACCTGAAATTTATTTCGGATTCGGTTTGGTTTGGGTTAATCGGTGAAACCCGAACGGATTCAAAGCTTCAACCCGTTCGGGTTAAAGTTCGGTTCGGGTTCAACCCGAATCGAATTCTCAACCCGCTCGGGTTGAAGTTTTTTTTTTTTTAAGATTCAGCTTTTAAAAATTAAAAATATATATACATACAAACATCTCCCGTCATCCCACCATCCGATTTCTATTGTTTAGTTTCTCACTCCACATCCAACGGCTGATGCTGCAATCTGTAGCTTCCAGATTCTGTAAGCTAGTCAAGTCCATACATTAAACGAAAAAAATCCCTAAGCAGCTAATTAGCTAAACTCTCGGTCTCACCGTCTCTCCCTCCCCCTCCCTCCTTGCTCCCTCTTCTGGTGAAAATAATTTATCTTGGATTATGAGATTCAACTACAAGCTATGTGCATCTGTTATTCATCATCTAGAATCCATGGGCTTTATTAAAGCAATCAAGCTTATCCAATTGACACGAAGCCATTGCTTGAACTGATACAAAGCTATTGCTTGAACTAATACAAAGCTATTGCTTGAATTGATGCCAAGCTATTAGGGGTGGGCGTTCGGTTCGGGTTAACCCGAACCAAACCGAACCTGAAATTTATTTCGGATTCGGTTTGGTTTGGGTTAATCGGTGAAACCCGAACGGATTCAAAGCTTCAACCCGTTCGGGTTAAAGTGCCGTTCGGGTTCAACCCGAACCGAATTCTCAACCCGCTCGGGTTGAAGTTTTTTTTTTTTTTTAAGATTCAGCTTTTAAAAATTAAAAATATATATACATACGAACATCTCCCGTCATCCCACCATCCGATTTCTATTGTTTAGTTTCTCACTCCACATCCAACGCGTAAGCTAGTCAAGTCCATACATTAAACGAAAAAAATCCCTAAGCAGCTAATTAGCTAAACTCTCGGTCTCACCGTCTCTCCCTCCCCCTCCCTCCTTGCTCCCTCTTTTGAGTTTCGTGGCCCACGACGACAGTAGTAGCCAGCAGCCCCATCCAGCTCCAACAGACACCAGCCGTTCACCGCAGCCCACTCGCCGTGCACCTCGCGTCCCACTCAACCCAAAGACGGTCTCAATCACACTCCGAGATCAAGGTTTGTCTCGCTTTGCCGACGCTATAAGCCTGTAACTTGCTAACTTGCTCGCAGCTGATGGCAACAACCCGAATCGAATTTCGAATTTCCTATTACTAACTCAATGCTGTAACGTAGTTTTAATTGAGCTTCATTGACTAATAATTAATTGAGCTGTAACGTAGTTTTAATTGAGCTTCATTGACTAATAATTAAATTGTATATTTTTAATTAATTGATTGGCAATTATTCAATTATTTGAAGTGTGTTTGTTGTTGTTGACTGATAATTGAACAAATGGAGATTGTTATTTGTTAAATTGGAGTGGGTTTACTGATAATTGAACAATTGGAGACTGTTATTAATTAAATTGTAGTGGGTTTATTGCTGTTATTAATAATTAAATTAGAGATTGTTAATTAATTGATTGATTAACCCGAACTAACCCGATTTATTCTAACCCAAACTAACCCGAATTAACCCGAACCGATATGTTAACCTGAATTATCAACCCAATCCGATCCGAATTGCCAACCCAAACCGAACCGAACCGAATTGGGTTCGGTTTGATTCGGGTTGGCGTTTTCAACTCGATTGGGTTCAATTCTCCAACCCGAATGGGTTGAAACCCAAACCGAAACCCGAACAACCCGAACTGAAACCCGATTTGCCCACCCCTACAAGCTATTGCTTAAGGGAATACTATTCCACAGTGATTGTGTAATCAAAGATGCAATCATGGTTTTGACTGTGGTCATGGACATAATCACAATTATAGACTTAATAGTGGTTACAACAAAAATTATTAGAAATGGACGCCATTCTAGAGTCTTGTCATATACTTAGGCAGTTTATTGACATGTATCAAGTAGAAATGGAAGAATATTGAGATAAATTATGCTATTTCAGTTAATGATAATATAAATCTAGGTGTCTCAAACTTCTTTGATGATCATATTGAGAAGCTAAGTGACTTAATTGGTGATGGAGATATCTAAGCTAATTAAATTAGTCTCTAGTTTTATTAATATATCTGTTTTGTAATTGTATTGTTGACATAGTCTAATAAATTTTTTCTTTTGTGAAAGGATATGAATTCGCAAAAGGAATTACATGATGGAGAGATGTGTTTAGTTGACAGTGCGATTACACACACTATTGTTTGTAATAATAAATACGTCATGAGCTTAATATTTTTTGAAGTTAAGGTGAATACCATAGCCAGTCCTGTAGATCATACTGAGGGCTCTATAGAGTCATATTCATCTTAGCAAATGGAACAATGGAACATATTATGTATCCATGACGCTTTGTATTCAACCAAGTTTAGAAGAAATCTTTCTAACTTTAAAGATATTCATCATAGCGAGTTTCATATAGAAACAGTAAATAAGAATGATACAAAATATCTTTACATTACTTTTAGTGTTTTAAATGTATACAAAATATCAAACCAAACTAATTTGTTGGATTTTGTTACTCTAAAAATTTAGTCTCACCATCAAAGATAAATAGGGAGCCAAAAATGTTTTTACTTATCATTTATCAAGACTCACATATGAATTATGTATATAAACAACACTTATTAATGATTCTTTTCCAAATGAATTTTGATTTTCTATTACTTCAATGCATGGTATGCTAATATTGTTAATTTCCTTATTACAGATAAAATGCCATTGCAATTGAACACTCAAGATAAGAAGAAATTTTTTGTTGAAGCAAAAAAAATGTATTGGGACAATCCTTATTTGTTCAAATATTTCCTGAATCAAAATTTTTAGTGTATTCCTAACAATGAGATAAGTAGTGTCATTAAACTTTTGTCATTCTAAAGCATGCGGTGGACACTTTTCTTCAAAAAAAAACTTTTACTAAAATTTTGCAATATTGATTTCATTGGCCTGCCATATTCAAAGACACGTATGAATTTTGTAAAACTTATGAAAACTGTCAAAAATTGGGATCAATTGCTAAAAGAAACATGATGCTTTTAAATCCTATACTTGAAATATAAATATTTGACTATTACGGAATTAATTTAATAGGTCCATTTTCCACTATTTTTTAGATTTGTGTACATATTAGTTGCAGTTGACTATGTCTCGACATGGATTGAAGCAATTGAATTAATTTAAGGAATTAAGGAATGAAGATTATAAAAATTCAAGAATTATTAAAGTAAGAACCAAAGCTTTTTAGAATAAAAGAATTTTTCGAAAAACATTTGAGATTGATTAAAAAGTATTTCTTTATAATTTTTATCTTCATTTGTTTTCAGAGAAGTTATAGTCAAACTAGAGTGACCCATTTATTGTAAAAAATATATATCTATATGAGAATGTAGAAATTGAAAACATAAAAAATGTATGCCATAATTTATTTCTATCTTTGTTTCTTTGGAACAAACTTCTAGATTCTTCCATACCTGGAGTTTAGCTGAGCTTTAACTTTGAATCTGAATAATAGTCTCACGGACTTGTGATAATTGGATATGGACTTTTTTCACATCTTCTACATAGTCCATGATCATGCATGTGGTCCATGAACTTATGAATTTGCTGCAACACTAGTAGGTACTACTACAAGTTTAGTGGTTCTATTTTATAGGCTTTGGTGCAAGACTACTGATCCTTCTGTAGATTTGAAGATTGTTTGTTTCACAAGTCCAACACCGATTTTTACTTAGGTGACGTTTGTTTTTTAACTTAATGACTTAAATTGACTAAACTTAATTAATTAAGTTAATTAGAAATGTTTGTCTTTATAGCTTAATGAGACTTTTTAGATAATTTTGACTTATTAAAATAAGCCAATTTTTTTGGCTTTTTACTTAATGGATAAATCTGAATCAAGTCAATTACTTGCTAATGTAAAAAATATCATTACTTTATAATTTATTTTTCATGTTTATCCCAAACTCACCCATAGACATTTACCCCACATAAAAATATCCATATTTTTTCTTTCTTATATTATATACGATAAAATTTAAAATTTATGGTATTTTATATATTAAAATTCCAAAATAATTATGTATTCACTTGAATATAATTTTACTTATAAATGTTAAAATATTGTGGTATTTAATATATCACTTATTTGACATTTAAATTTAATAAGGATACAAATGTAAAAGTATATATTTTTAGCTTTTTAAGTTGAAAAAAACAAACAACTTAATACTTATTTTCTGAGATTCAGACAAAAAAATAAATATATTATTGATTCGATATCATCTATTCGATTTCGATTAATTCATTGATTTCGAAAAAACAAACGCCACCTTAGTCATGGTCATTTTGCAGGATACTTGTAACAACAACAATAATAATAATTTTATTATTCAAATCACAATAATAAAATTCAAAATAATTAATAATAGTAAATATTTTTCAACAACATTAATTGAAATATTAAAAAAATTTCTGCCAAAAAATTCAAAACAAGTGCTAAAATTTTAAATAATTTTGAATTTCCCACTACAATATGGTGCGACATTTATATGACTATTTGAAACTCATATTATAAACTCATGATAAGTAAGACTTTATCATAGATAAGTGACAACATAGAAGATGAATAGATTGTTCGTTATGCATCCTTCTATATGACAATTATTTCCTATCACCTACTACTTGCATTCTTATCTTGTAGTGAATTTGAGAATATTTTCAAAATGATGTTTCTAAAGTCTGCTTTCAAAGATGAGTGTAAAATGTTTTGAAAAGGAAAAACAAAAAGTTAGCATTCATATATGTTTGTTTGTTTGTTTGTTTGTTTGTTTTTTGTTTTTTTAGGGGGAGGGAATGAGGCACTCATTTGAAGTTTGAAAATAAAGAGTATTTATAAAATGCTTCTTTGGAGGTTTTTTTTAAAATAAAAATAAAGAATGGAAATGGTGTTTTCAAATAAAAAAATATGTTTGATAATTTAGCAAAACAAGTACGAGAAAACATTTGATATTATTCTTTAAAAAATGAGTAAAATACATAATAAGGATATAATTATAGTAAAATTTCAATAAATTATTACTCAATGAATTAATTTTTTTTTGTATTTTGAAGTTACTTTTTAATTTTAATTATATTATTTTAATTTATGAATTTTTTTTTTAAAATAATGGACCTAGGCTTCACTTGGACTTTTTTCTTGGGCCCTTGTCTAGGCCCTCATGTGTGAGAGTTGGGCTGAAACTTGTAGACTTGACTGGGCTTTTTTGCCCATCCTATTTCCAAAGGTACATATTTCTGCATCACTTAACATAATGATTATCATTTTGCAAAACTCACTGATCTTTTAATTGTAAAACTGAACAAATAATAGTAATTAAAAAAAACTGAACAAATAATAAAAGAAGTTGGAAGACTAGTTACCATACTCCAAGAAAACCTATTGAAATTTAGGTAGCAATTTGTCGTTTGTTTGTTGAAATTTGAATATGTGTATAAACTCTTATCTGAATATATAAATTTGAGAATAAATATGAGAATAAATATTTGGAAACAATAAAACAATATTTTTCGCATATTTCGTTTAGATATGAACAAATAAAAATAAAACTCATATTATTGAAATTTATTAAGTCAATTCTATTTAATTTTTATGATCAGATTCAGACTTACATTTCATATGAAGACTAATTAAAGCTATCAAACTATATGTAGTCGGAAAATATGTTAAGTCAAAATGTTAAGTAAAAATATCTGAATGACTAAAATAAGATCATTTTGACTCATGGCGATGCTATAGCAGAATGCCAAAATCTAGTGGAAGAACCCGAACTTCATTTTATATTACTACCTATTTTAGGATTTAATATTTTTTATTTTATTATCGCCAATCCCATTTATTGATGAATTCATGTGAACAATAAAGTTAATGATAATTTAGAGAATTAGACTTTTTTTACATTTATAATTATTGATCAAATCCAAATAAAATTACCTTGTTTGGGCGGGAATGGTAACTCTCTCCCCAACCACCATCTTCGCATTGAATTTTGAGTAAACAATCTGTTGCTTTGCGAATAGCTAAACAATTACTGTAAGTCTTTTTTGCAGCGACTATCCCTGAAATTGCTAACCATGTACCGTACGTGAAGCAGATTCCCCAGCTACCATACCTGTAAAAGCATAATTAGTTCTTTATATATAATTTTCTAGGCTCCACTTAAAATTTTGGCAGTAACAGAATAATTATTTAAATGTTTTTAAATATTCCATGGGTTTTGTTGACCATTCAAAAGTTAAAAAGAAATAAAAATATTTAGTTATTGTAGTCAATTATTTAATTAATCTTATATTGTAGTAAATATCTAAAATACCCCTATCGTTACTTTTATAAATATTAAATTTTTTTAAAAGGTAAAATAATATTTCTGCTGACATAACTTAAAATTCATACAAATCAGACCAACTAATTACAACATGTGATGAAGAAGGTTTTTAGTGATTCTAAAGCATTACTCTTTATTTTTTCACTGCTTGACAGTTGACAAGTTTATATATATATATATATATATTATCATGATTGGTTGAAGTATCCATATAGTAAGAAGTAAATGAAAAGGGAGCAGTGCCTTCCCATTCAATAAAACGAATTATAATAGACTTTTTTTATAATTTTTAAAAATACAATAAGTAATTATATGGTAATTGGCTCAAATTGTAGGACTGAAAGGAGCATTTATCGTGTTTTGCAGATGTGGGATTCGGCTAGAGCGTTACATACACCGCCCTGGGGACTTAGCATTCTCGCTGAAGTTTGCCCAACCATCGCTTAAAAGGACACGAGGAGCTGCTTTGATACGATAATGTCAAGCCCCAACCCAAACCTGCCAAGATATTGTTTGCTTTGATCCTTTGCGGGGCTTGTTTTAGGGAGATCAAACACCCCAAAACGCGTCTTGCCAATTAAGGTGTAGATCACCCCTTATAAACCCAGCATCTTTCATGTGTTTTGCTGATGTGGGATTCACCTAGGGTGTCACATAATGTCATGACCCAACCCAGACCTAACAAGATATTGTCCGCTTGGGCCTTAACAATGCCCACACAAGTTTGTTTTTTAAGCGCCCATACACCCCAAACGTGTCTTGCCAATTAAGGTGTAGGTCACCCCTTATAAACCCAACATCTCTCTCATGCTTTGCCGATGTGAGATTTGCCTACGGTGTTACATACACCCCGCTTAGGGACTCAGCGTCCTCCCTGAGGTTTGTCCCACCATCGTTCAAGAGGACACACGGAACTGCTCTGATACAATAATGACCTAACTTAGACCTGGTAAGCTATTACCCGCTTTAGAGCTTAACAAGGCCCGCACAATTTTGTTCCTAGGACGTCCATACACCCCAAAACGCGTCTTACTAATTAAGGTATGGAACACCCCTTATAAACCCAGCATCTATCTCGTGATTTGCCAATGTGGGATTCACTTAGGGTGTTACATAATGTCATGATTCAACCAAGATCTGACAAGATATTGTCCGCTTTGAGCTTTAATAAGACCCACACAATTTTATTTCTGGGGTGTCCATACACCCCAAAACGCGTCTTACCAATTAAGGTGTATATCACCTCTTATAAACCCAGCATCTCTCCCGTGCTTTGTAGATGTGGGATTGGCCTAGAGTGTTACATACACCCCCCTTTGGCACTCAGCGTCCTCGCTGAGGTTTACCCTACCATCATTCAAGAGATCACACGGAGCCGCTCTGATACAATAATGTCATGACCCAACCTAGACCTAGTAAAATATTACCCGCTTTGGGCCTTAATAAGGCCAACACGATTTTGTTCATAAGACGCCCATACGCCCCAAAACACGTCTTGCCAATTAAGGTATGGATCACCCCTTATAAACTTAACATATCTCCTATATTTTGCCGATGTGGGATTCACCTAAGTTGTACATAATGTCATAACCCAACCCAGACCTAGCAAGATATTATCCTCTTTGGGCCTTAACAAGGCCCGCACGGGTTTGTTTCTCGGGCACCCACACACCCCAAAATGCGTCTTGTCAAATTAAGGTGTGAATCACCCTTTATAAACTCAGTATCTCTCCCGTACTTTGCCAATGTGAGATTCACCTAGGGTTTACATACACCCCTCTTAGGGACTCAGCGTCCTTGCTAAGGTTTGCTCCATCATCGTTCAAGAGGACACGAGGAGCCGTTCTAATACCATAATGTTATGAGCCAACCTAAATCTAGTAAGAAATTGCTTGCTTTGGGCCTTAATAAAGCCCAGACGATTTTGTTCCTAGGACACCTATACACCCCAACACACGTCTTTCCAATTAAAGTATGGATCACCTCTTATAAACCTAGTATCTCTCCCGTGCTTTACCAATGTGGAATTCGCCTAGAGTGTTACATATTGTCAGATCTAGGTTGGGTCATGACATTATACTATACTATAATGTCATGACCCAACCAAGACTTGTCAAGATATTATGAGCTTTTAGCCTTAATAAGGCTCCCACGGGTTTGTTTCTGGGGCGTTCGTACACCTTAAAACGCGTTGTTCCAATTAAGGTATGGATCATCCTTTATAAACTCAGTATCTCTCCCATGTTTTGCCAATGTGGGATTCGCCTAGGGTGTTACATGCACCCCTTAGGGACTCAGCATCCTCACTGAGGTTTGCCTCACCATCAATTAAGAGGATACGTGGAAGTGCTCTGATTCCATAATATCATGACCTAGCCTAGACCTGGCAAGGCATTGCCCGCTTTAGGCCTTAACAAGGCCCGCACGATTTTGTTCCTGGGATGCTCGTACACCTCAAAACGCGTCTTGCCAATTAAGATATGGATCACCCCTTATAAACCCAGCATCTCTCCCGTGCTTTACAAATGTGAGATTTGCCTAGGGTGTTACATACACACCCTTAGGGACTCAGCACCCTCGCCGAACTTTGCCCTACTATCACTCAAGAGGACACGCGATGCCGCTCTGATACCACAATGTCATGATTCGACCCAAACCTGGCAAAATATTGTTTGCTTTTGGCCTTAACAAGGCCCACACTAGTTTTTTCAGTTGTGCCCATACACCCCAAAATGCGTCTTGTCAATTAAGGTATAGATCACCCCTTATAAACCTAGCATCTCTTCCATGCTTTGTTGATGAGAGATTCGCCTAGGGTGTTAGTTACATAGGGTTTTTTGTCATTTATTTGTTGTAGTTGAAAGTCGTTAGTGCATTCATCAACCACGGGAACAATAACAATAACCTTTCGTGGTTTCGTACTTCCACTAATTTCACCATTTTCAATGAACTTAGCATTTCTAGATTCAACAATTCTCGTACATGGTTAAGACAATAAAATATGTACCATTTAGACTTTTCTAGATAACTAATGAAATCTCCACTGGTTGTTATTTAATTCAATTTCCTTTCATATCGAGTATAGATTTTTTCATTCGCCTAACAGCCCCAAACATACAGCTGTCTTAAACTAGATTTTCTTTCTATCAACAGTTTGAAAGGAGTCTTTGAAGCCGCGTTACTAAGAACTGTATTTAAAAAATAAGCAGTGGTTTTTAACGCTTTCATCCACAATGATAAGTACAAAGATGAGTGACATAACATACTTCTAACCAGATCCATTAGGGAACGAAAATGCCTTTATGCCACATCATTCTGTCATGGTGCACCTAACGTTGTGTGTTGAGCACATATACCATGTTTTGTTTGAGAAACTTAGCAAATGGACTAGGGTATTGTCTATTCTTAGTATATCTTCCATAATATTTACCACCTCTATTAGATTTGACAATTTTCATATCTTTATCTAGTTGCCTTTTAACCTTATTGATAAATACCTCACTGATTGAGATTTTTCATGTAACAACTAGATATAGCCATAACGTGAAAATCATTAATTAAAGTAATGAAATACTTTTCTTCACAAAAAATGAAACGTTATAAAGCTAAGATATATCGGTATATATAATCTTAAGAAGTTGTATACTTCTTGTGGATCTTTCCTTACTTATTTTTTTTGTTTGTTTTCCTTTAATACAAGATTAATAGAATTCAAATCTGAAAGGATTTTATTCTTTACTAATCTCTCTATTCTTACTTTGAAAATGTGGCCCAAATGCTTATGCCACAAGTAAGTTAAACTTTCATTCATTGAACTACGTTTAGTGCCAACATGATGATGCAAGGTTACAAAGACTCAGTAAAAACATTATCAAGTTTTAATTTGTATAAACCATAAGAAAGAATTCTAAAACCAATAATATTATTATGTCTAAACAAATTGAAACATTCATTCCCAAATGTAAAAGAATATCAAACATGATCAAATTTGGACAAGGAAATTAAATTACGTGGAACATATAGAACATAAAGAATATGAAAAAGATCTAAATGACAACAAATGTAAAAAATTTAATAGTAAGTTCTAATGCCTTCAACCAGAGCTTTAACCCGGTTCTCTATGAAAATAAACTTCTTATTTAGATTTATGGTTTAGATCATAAGGAATTCATGCATTGTGTTTGAAACGTAAGTAGTGCAACCAGAATCAATCCACTATGTGTTATAAGGAACTTCAACTAATTTTAATTGAAACATAAAGCACTAAGTTTACCTTTCTTTTCAAACGAAGCTTGAAACTTCAGGTAATGTTTAGCGAAATGTCCATTTTCATTAGAGAAATGACACTTCTCACTCTTGATATCCCTCTTGTGGACTTAGGTAGGTTGCGCTTTGAGTTTTGGTGCTTCTTTCTTGCCCTTGTGGTAATTTTTTATTTTAAGCTTCTTCTTAACTTCTCTAGGACCTATGAGATTAACTGAGTGAGTTCGTTGTTTCTTAAGTCTTGCCTGTTTTTAAATGAACATGGTCTAGAGTATATTTGTACTCCATTTGTCTTTAATGGTATTATAGTATATTTAAAATGGACTATACTCAAAAGGTAAAGCATTGGTAATGGATCGCACAAAGAAGCTCCCACTCACTTCAGTTCCTGTAGACCTCAATTTTGTTGTTGTACCTATCATCTCAGTCATATATTGATGTATGGTATATGTACCATCAAACTTATAATTGGTCAATGTACCCATTAATACCCCGATAAAGGAGTTATCAGCTGATTTAGACTGAGAATGCTCTTTTATAAATTCTATATATTCCTTAGCTTGCATTTTAAATTCTTAAAATTGTGGACTAGATGTTGTTGGCAACTATCATTCTAAATAATACTTTTAGAGAGAAATTTTTATTCCTCATCTTGAGAAAATTCTTTCCATTGTTAACTCGGAAGTAGAATTAACTTACTAATCGTTTGAAAATCAAAGATTAATTTAAGAGGTCTAAGAACTGATTAGTGAATTTCAAAAGTTGAAAATTGACATGATAAAGAGAAAGTGGTTGCTGAATGGTTTAAAACATCTAACGAGTTTGCATATATCACTGATGAGGAATTCTTAAAGGGTGCCTGCCAACTAAGAGCAATAAGTAATGATCATTATCCTCAGCTCGACCTTTCTTTTCTAAACAATGATAAAGATGAATAGAATGCATCTCTTATATCTTTCTACTTTCTTTTATATCATTCATTTGTACTTTCATTTTATCATTTTGTAACACCTGCTCTATTAAGTATAACTTTCTTACTATCTCCCTATATAATAAAGTTGTGCATTTTTAATACTTCTGCTTTCTTGCCATTCTTTATTTTCTTTTAACTTTCTTGCTTTATATCTTTATA
This sequence comes from Citrus mangshanensis, assembly GCA_030449895.1. NCBI lineage: Eukaryota > Viridiplantae > Streptophyta > Magnoliopsida > Sapindales > Rutaceae > Citrus > Citrus mangshanensis. The sequence continues at coordinate 9,376,305 of JASUUJ010000161.1, forward strand.
AACTCGAAGAAAAGTTTTAACTTTCCTACTTCACTTTTATTTGGTAGACCATGAATTTTACTTTTTTGCTTCTCTCTTCCCTAGGGAAACATGAATTTTTTTAACTTCCCTATTTTCCTACATCCTTTCTATTTAGAAGAGCAAAAATTCTTTTTAACTTTCCTTCTTCTATCCTCTTTAGGAAAGAATGAATTCTTTTCACTTTTCTACTTCCCTCTTCTTTAAGAGAGTAAGAGTTCCTTTTAACTTTCCTACTTCCCTTATTTAGGAGAGTAGAAATTTTTCTTAACTTTCTTACTTCCTTTCTCTTTAAGAAAACATGAATTCTTTTTTAAGTGTGCCTCCACTCATTTGGCCTTTCCTTGGCTCAACTGCTTTTTGCACACCCTTTAAGATGTCATGTTGAGCAATCTTTATTAGGACTTCATTTTAAGAGATGGGATATCTTTGGTCGTGTCAATTGATTAAGTTGGTACCATTACATTGCCACTTACTAAGCGTTGAAATACTTGTACCTTTGCCAACCAATTTGTATTGGCATTATTCTCATACACTCCCTAGCTTTATATAAAATTAAAGGACATATTTTTCTCAAACAACAAAAGAAGATTTACTAATTTAAACAATATAAAAGAGAACATACAACTTTAATTTTCGGTGTTCATCTGATTTTCCTTTTTATTTTTTTCTCTAATATTTCTTCATCTCTTTTTTTCTTTTTGTCTCCTAACCCTTGTTATTTAGGGTCTATACTCCTCTATGTATTAGTTAACTCATCTACATTGGAGTAATTTTGAGCTCTTAATAATAACTTAGTGCAGGTTCTTGGTGTAATCTTTGTAAGCAAGTAATGAAATCTCTCTAGGCATAAACCAACCATAATGACAATTAGGACCACTTTGTTAGTGTAGTTTTCCATTCTCACTGCATCTTTATTAAAGCGGTCAATATAATTTTTCAATGACTCATCATTCCCTTGTTTAACGAACAAATGATAAGTTATAGAAAGCTAATGGTCTTTGACTCCCAACAAAATTACTAACACATGTCTGGCTTAACTGAGCAAATAAAGCTATTGAGATTGGCTTCAACTTTTGGTATCATTTGTGTGTTACTCCTATAAGAGTTAGAGAAAAAGACCTACACATGGATGCTCTTACTGCACCTTGCAGCTCCATCCGTTACTTGTAGGCCTCTAAGTGCTTAGCTAGATCTTTTTTACCTCCAAGTAACTTTATTTAAGGCATCTTGAATCTTAAGGGAAATAGTACATTTAATATGCCCTTAGTAAAACGAGGTTCTAATGAGAACCCCTCTAGATCTAGTTAGAAAAACCCACAACTAGATTGATAAGAACCCAAGAAAGCCAATATGATCAAAATTCGGATAAAAGATCCAAACCCCTGAGAAGTTAAGTCTCAAGAACCTGAATTGCTAAATAGGATGCCATAAAGGTTAGCAACTCCTTTGATAAGTCAAAAGTTTAAGAACAAGTTGTGAAAACCCTCTGATATCAAACTCTAGATTATCAAAGGTGCATTCAAAGAACATAAAAGAGTGTTTATATAAGGTGGCTAACCCTAATTTAACTTAGATCACGAAAAAAAACCCTAAAGTTAAAAGTTGGAGTCACATGGGCCTTGGCATGCAGAGCCATTGATCTTAAACGGACCGTAATTTGGGCATATGATGTCGAATTTAGGCCCAATATACCGCTTTGAAGCTCTCAACGTAATGAATGTAGCTACAACTTTAGAATTGATTTTCTAGCCCTTCTTTTACTTCAAAAATTGTCCTTTCCGATGCTCACCACCTCATTAACTCAAATCAAGTATAGTAAAGCTGGTTCCTCCTCTTTCAAGTCCATCTTGAATATTGGTCTCCTACAAATTGAATGTGAATTGAATTCATCCAAAGTAACTTGAACAAATCCTTGCATAACTTCCTTGATCTTCTTAGCTCGTGCTCTCATAATTGGCCCTTTTGGAACAAGCAACGGATCTTTAATGCTCTAAGCACTCTGGATCACATTAGGTTCCACCTATTTTAATAGGATTATTCTCTATAACATCTATCCTCTGCTTAACTTTCCTTAACTTTACTTCGAGGTCTATTGAATCAGTAATAAATTCTACTCCTCATGCATTTTGGACTTACGTCTTGCATTTAGCCTTTGAAGCAAGTCCTACCTGAACTCCAATATTGTTGAAGATCGCCCTTTCATAATTATTTTTGCTTGCATGTGTTCTTGGTCTCCTAACACGTCTACCCTCCTGAGAAGGCCTTTGCATGCCACCATGAGACCTTCTTCCTTTCTAATCATATTGTTGATCCTCAATAAGTGGAACTGCCTTACGAATCATTTGGTTTTCTATGTATTAAGCACCCAGGTTATATTTTGTGTCAAGTTAGCCATTTATTGTGTGAGTGGTGGTTGTGGGCTAGTGTTATTATGTTGCCTCCATGGTGGACTTATAATTCGTGTCAATCTGCGGCTCCATCATTTACATTGGTTTCATTGACTCATACTTTTGTGGCACTTAATAGCTTTTGTATTGTCCCCAAATTGGGTGCTAATCTTTTGACATAGAAATCTAGTCAACTAAAAAATAAATAAGTAGGAGCATATAATAAATGCAACATAGAATTTAATGTGGTTCAGTATTTGACATATATCTACGGACATACATTAAATGACTTTACTATTAAAAACAAAAACAACTATTTTTGTTATAATTTCTAGTCCCTTTTGGTATAAACAGATGTTATATTTAAAGCCTTCTATTGATAGCATAGAAAGAGAGGTGTTATATTCCAAACCCTTCGTCATCTCGATCACTTAAGATTCGGATATTCTGCAATTTTATCTCTATGAATGATACCATAATTTATTTTTATCTCCATCTCCTTGGATTAAGCTTCTAGATACTTCCATACTTGAAGTTGGGCTGTGCTTTAACTAAAAATCTAATCTATGTTCTTATTGGGCTTGTGGCGATTGGATTTGGACATCTTCTACATAGTCCATGATCTTGCATCTGGTCCATGGACTTTTGAATTTGCTGTAACACTAATGGGCTCTACTACAGGTTCGGTGTTTCTATTGCAGGCTTTAGGGGCTTTGTGTGCGACTAATGATTCTGCTATAGGTTTGTTAATTCTGCTACTAGTTTCACAATTCTAGTGTCGCTTTTTACTTTTTCATGGTTCTACTGCAGGACCAAGAAATTTACCGCAGGATTTTGTAACAATAGTAATAAAATAATAATAATAAAATTCAAATTAATTAATAATAATAAATATTTTTCAATAATATTAGTTGAAATAATAAAAATTTTCCTGCCGAAAAATTCAAAAAAATGCTAAATTTTCAAATAATTTTGAATTTCCTACTACAATGGTGTGACATAATATGACCATTTGAAAATATGATAAACTTATGGCCGGTGAGACTTTATCATAAATAAGTTACAACATAGATGACAAATCGGTTGTGTGTTATGCACCCTCCTATATGACATATATTTGTTATTACCTATTACTTGTATTCTTGTAGTGAATTTGGGAATGTTTTCAGAATAGTATTTCTAAAATCCACTTTTGAAAATAAGAGTGTACATGTTTTGATAAGAAAAAACAGATAGGCATTCATATATGTTTGTTCTCCCCCGAAAAACTCATCTGAAGTTTGAACTATAAAATAGTTCTTTTTTAAAATAAAATTAAAGAACGGAAATGGTGTTTTCAAACCAAAAAAATTTGTTTGATAATTTTGCAAAAAAATACGAGAAAATATTTGATATTATTTTTAAAAAAGGAGCAAAATACATAAAAAGAATACAATTACAATAAAATGTCAATAACTTAATACTAGATGAATTAAACCCTTAATTAAGTAATAGGTTTTACCAGTAACAAGTAGAGGTTATTGTACTAAATTGTAATTCAATTAATTAATATTTGCTTAATTAATAAATTTTTTTCTGATCTCAATGTTATTAATTTATCAAGATTTTAATGTATTTGAGAACTCTCAAAACCCTCTGTAACACAATAATAAAAATTAGGGATAAAAAATAATAGTAATAATATAAATTCACTCTAGGTGATTAATGTAGGTTAAAAGCCCAATTTACCATACAAAACTATGAATAAAATAGCAGAAACATGGTTGATCACATCTGCCATATGTGTGCATTATTGCATACCATAATTGTAGAGGTACTTTGCCATGTTTACATATTATAATGGCAATAATTCTTATTATATGGTATTATGGTCTTGATTTTGGCTCATAATTGTGTGAAAGATATTTAGAATATCTTAAATAGTTTCAGAAAATCTTGGGCGATTGAAACTTTGAGCGGTATTCTGCCAAAGCCCACATCGGGAAAATGTTTCTATATGTTGGATAGTGTAACATGCAATTCCCCATAAAAGCTCCAGTGAGTTCCTACCATCGATCAAGCAGAAAGTAATCAATTACACCTCCTTAGAATGAATAATTTTTTCCTTAATTAAATAGTCTTCTTAAATGGAGTAATAGTACCACTACACTTACATAATTATTTTCCTAGCGATTTTACGTAATAATTACCTGTTGGGGGAAATCGCCATCTTCCAGCTGCGAATTTATTAGCAGTTTTGCAGCACGGTGAAGAGGAGTAGGATCTCTTTCCATCTAACATAACAACAAATTAAATTCATGTAATGATAAAATGAAAGGAATTACGTTTTCTATATTTAGCAGAATCTATAATTTCTAAGTATCGAACAAGTAGTTGTTAAAGAAATAATTGTCTAGTAATTAGCAACTAATTTATCAGTCTTAAAAGTTGTTGAGAAGATAATTGTTTAATAATTAGCAACTAATTACCTGTCCAGCATGAATTAAACCCATCATAGCCCATGAAGTTTGTACTAAATTCGATCGATTTCCTTCCAGAGGTATATATTTCTACATCACCAAACACAATGATTATCATTTTGCAAAAATCACTAATCTTCTAACTGTAAAACTGAAAAAATAATAAAAGAATTTGGAAGACTAGTTACTATACTCCAAGAAAACCAATTGAAAATTTAGGTAGTAATTTGTCCTTTTGTTTGTTCAAATTTGAATATGTCTAAACTCTAAATGATCTGAATATATAAATTTGAGTAATATTTATCTTAATAAAACATTTTCCCTGCTTGTATTTTTTTTATGAGAATAAATATTAGAACAATATTTTTCACATATTTCATTTAGATATGAATAAAAAAAATTTATTTTGTTCAAATTTATACTTCCAATTCTATTCAACTTTTATCAAATGAATTCAGACTTACTTACACTTCACATAAAGACTAATTAAAGCTATCACACTCTATGTAGTCCGAAAATATGGTAAGTCAAAATTTTACAGTTATGTTTAATAAAAGTATCTGAATGACTAAAACTGGATCACATTTAGTCATAACGATGCTATAGCAAAATGTGAAAATCTAGTGGAAGAACCAGAACTTCATTTTATATTAGTACTATTTGAGGATCTAATATTCTTTATTTTATTATGCCAATTCCATTTATTGATGAATTCATGTGAACAATAAAGTTAATGCTATTTTAGAGAATTAAACCTTTTGTACATTTATAATTATTAATAAAATCCAAATAAAATAACCTTGTTTGGGCAGGAACGGTAACTCTCTCCCCAACCACCATCTTCGCATTGAATTTTGAGTAAAAAATCTGTTGCTTTGCGAATAGCTAAACAATTACTGTAAGTCTTTTTGGCAGCGACTAGCCCTGAAATTGCAAACCATGTACCGTACGTGAAGCAGATTCCCCAGCTACCATACCTGTAAAAGCATAATTAGTTCTTTATATTTAATTTTCAAGGCTCCGCTTAAAATCTTCGTAGCAATTGAATGACTATTTAAATGTTTTTAATTATTTTATGGGTTTTGTTGACCATTGAAAGTTAGAAAGAACTAAAAATAATGGGGTAAAATTACTCATTTAGTCTCTATAGTTGATTATTTAGTTAATCTTTATATTTTAACAAATATCTAAAATACCCTTGACAATACTTCTATATATATTGGATCTAGTTTTTCAAGGATAAAATAATGTTTCTACTATCTAATATAACTTAATATTCATACAAAGTGAGCATGCAAATTGCAACATATGATGAGGAAAGTCTTTGGTGATCCAAAAGCATTTCTCCTTATTTATTCACTACTTGATCGCTAACACATGTATATACATATTATCATAATTGGTTGAAATATACACGTAATAAGAAGTGAATGAAAAAGAAGCAATGCTTCAAGAGTGCTTAAGACTTTTTCCATACAATAAAACAAATTACAATTGACATTTTTTATAATTTTTAAAAATATAATATCTAATTACAGAATAATTGATTCAAACTGTAGGACTGAAAGGAGCATTTACCCTATATAATAATGTACTACTGCTTGTTCACTCACATTGATGGTAGAGAATTGAATTTAATTATAGGGTATAGAATTGAATTATTATCAAACTATTTGAAAAAAGAAGGGGGGAGGGGAGGAAGCACACACGTTGATGTAATCATTCTTTCATGGCGGAAACGTACCAAGAACCGTCAAGTTTTTGTGTGTCTTCAATAAATTTCGCAGCATTCCGGATAAAGTTTTCAACGTCTTTTGCCTTGTGTTTCGGATATAACTTCTTAAACAAAGTCATTGCCTTCAATGCCGATGCAGTGCACTCAACTTTACTGGATCCAACACAATTCAAAATTTCTAATAAGTCCAGCAGAATTTATAGCAAGAATGTATATGATCAAACGCAAATTTGAAGAAATCTTACTCATGTTCAATGATGACTTCGTCAAAGAATTCTATAGGATTGAGCGACTGAACATGGAAAACAAAAAACCCATGAATATATATGATATTGAAGGTTTTCTTTTTATTAAGGTGGATGTGCGCGAAGCTCAAATCCATTTTTTAGCCTACTACCCTTTAGCCAATTACCTCTTAAGAAAAATTACATCTTAAGAAAAATTTATGTGAGATAATCCTACCATAGCATCATGCTAATATGACCAAACTATCCAACAAATCTTTGACATATGGAAGAGAGAGGCAATTTTTAAATTTAGAATTGATAATGGGACCAACCGAAGGGTCCATTACAATTACGTGGTGGGTCCCATCGCTATAAACTAAAAAATTACCTCTATTTTTCATGAATCAAAAATTCGTTGGATAGTCCTACCACATCATCTCATGGTGTTGAAGTAGGACAATTCCACAAACTTTTTTTCTCCGTCTTCCTCAAAATTCAAACTTTGTAGTTTTTTTTATTTATTACATGAGATTATTACTCAGAATACAATATATTATATGATGCTACATTACGTATTTACAATTACATAATTACTGTAACTAGTTTACATCAAATTTTATATAATATTGTTCAGATTTTAACATTCTCTAATATTTAAGGAATTTCAACCTTCACATAATAGATGAGTAAGGAAATTTAAATTAAACTTGATAATATTTCTGTAGATGTTTGAACCACTTCTCTCACACTTGTGAGGAAGTGACTCTAGCCATTAGGCTAAGGCTCAGTGGTTTCAAACTTTATAGTTAGTCAAATAAAATTATTTGGAAACCACTCCATCAAACTCTTGAGATTGATTGAGTAAGGTTACTGAGAAAAGTTTTGTATATGTTGAATTTATTTTTACCTCTAACCATGATGGTGCTCTCCTTGGCTCCCAGGCTGGTACGCCACCAGTTTTACTCTACATAAAAATTTTTTGGAATAAATAATAGCCAAAGAAGAATTTTTTTTGGGGAAAAATAATTGGCGAGGCCAAACTAAATACATACACAAATGAAGCCTCCTTAATACAATTATTTGCATGTACATCCATCCAATAAAAATTCTGTCATATAATTTTACTAGACAAGTGTACATGTGGATATGCAACTGATGGTTAATAGATATAATTGTGAGATAAAAATATAAGAATAATTAAATTCTAACGATATACCATCAAAATGATTTACAGGAGAGAATCCTTATTTATATATACAACCGGTGTCCAAGATTAATTTTCGTTCGGATGCAGTAAAATTTGGAAACTATATATATAAAGATAAGGTCGCAAATAGAAATTGCTCGCTCCTTACCTGCATAGAAAGTATGCAATTAACAGCATCATAAAATCTTTCGGGTTCCATTTTTTCACCAACAATTTCTGGTGGCAGCATTGAGAAGTGTAGACAACACTAGATCCATGAAATTCGAAAAATATTATTATAAGGAAAAATTATGACCATTTTGATTGGCATGTGTACCCAAAAATGGCTATTTCAATAATCTCTAATTACCAGTAAGGCCTCTGCAGTACAATCAGAAACTGGCCATCCATGATCTTTATTAGAAAATGTCCACCCTCCTTTAGAAGTGTGACGAAACATGCTTTCAAAATCTCCTGGAGGATTATCAGTGACCTGCCAAATTGCATGCATATATATGTGTGAACGGAAAAAAAAATTGTGGGTGTGTACACGTATATATAAAATTTACAAAACAAAAATATGAAAAATAACCTGAGACTTTTTAATGAAGTCATGTGCTTTCATAAGTATTGGACCAATTTCATCAGTGAGATTGCAAGCAAGTAAAGCTTGAACGGCAAAAGCACAATCCCATGTCTGACTACCGAAACTCTGCATGCATCATTTACAATAATTGTTCAACTTGAAACTATAAAAATGATCGAAAATTTTCTGCTGCATACTTTATTACAGTTATGGTGCATTTACTAATAGGTAATCGGAATAAAGTGGAATCAGAATAGGATGGAATCAGAATAAATTATTTACTTCAACTATAAGAATTGAAGTCGGCGTGAACTGCATTGTCATTGATATGTTTATTTTATCTTAAAATTAAAATGGATTGTTACAAGTTATTAAACTAACCTTAATTGATTATTGTCATTATTTATTATAATAATTGTGATTATTATTCTTATTATTAAAAATAATTATTGCTACTAATAATAATAATAATTTATAATCAATAAAATAAAATTAGTAATGATTATTATTAGCAATAATAATAAGTATTAATTATAATATCTAATATTTATAACAACAATAATTATTTTTATAACAACAATTTACGTTGATAATAGTAATTACTATGAAAATTATTAGTAATTATAATTAATACTTATTATTATTGGTAATAATAATAATTATTATTATTTTGATAATAGTAAATACTATTATAACAGTAATACTATTATAATTATTAATTATGTTAATTAATATTAATAATAAAAAATTTATTATTTTTATAATATAATAGCAATAATTAGTTTGATAATATTAATTACTATTATTATTATGAAATGCTTATTGTGGTGATGATGATGAAAGAAGGAGGGAATTAAGGAGAAAATCCCCTTGACAGAGAACAGCTAAAAATAGAGGATTGACTGTATGAGAAGGAGGTGTTCAGGAAAACCTGCACTCTCATTCCATCTTCTCCCATCCAGAAGTATTCACCGATCCTGGCAAGATGCTTCTTGAAATAATCACCATTAGGATCTTCCACCCAACAGGAGAGCATGTTCAGCGGCTGTTCGATTGCATGTATCAATTAACACTTATTTGTTATATGAATCTCACAAATATGAGTGTAGCTTATGATCTAAATAGTAATAATATTACACATATTGCCATATTTCTAAATTGATTACCTTTTCAACACATCCAATGGTCATGTACCGACTGGCCTCATCTTCATAATGAATGTGAGTCATTGCCGCTTCTAGAGACTTCTCTCGCAATTTGTTAAGGGGCCAGCGACTAAGAACAGGCTCAACTAGATTATGTAGTGCATCCCAAAGCAAGTTTTGAACAGTTGTATGAGGAAAGAAGAGATCCTCCTGCAATAAAAATGTTTTCGTGATCCTTCAATCAATCAATAAAGTCTCTCAATGGATTAACTAATTTTATTTGAAGGATTGAGCCTCCATTCGTTACTGTATTTTTTGGCTGTGTGAGTCATAGTCGTTGTGGAATAAAAGCCCTAGTTATTTACATAAGACAATTGCCAACAAGTTAAAATAAACGAAGTTCTCTCGTAATTAACCCCGAAGTTTTCCCCAAAAGAAGTTCAAATAAATAAAGAAATCAATTTAGTTAAACGAACCTTTGCACATAAATGCCGCAATTTACTCCAATTAATCTCATTGTAAGGTTGGGTGTAAATCTCTTCTCTCAATTGTAAAACAAGTGGTGTGACTGGACCGACAAATCTTTTTCCATAAAAATAACTCATAGGCATGTATGTCAACCGGCAGTAGCAAAGCAATTTTCCTGTATTTTTGAAACAAAGTGAATATTCAGAATAGTAAATGAATTCACAACAGATTCTACAACTTAGTAAGAGCACTGTCGCAGCATCAATTTAATTTCAATACAAAATTGAAATTAGATCAACTCCTCTATTTAATTACTCATAACTAAAGTTAGCCTCTTTAAAGAAAGCAAAAATCTTGACTTTTTAATTACTTTATTGCCATATATATGTCACTAAGTGCTCTGATCATTTTCAATATTTCTTTATTTCATAATAATCATAATGAATTATGTTCATGACGATATTTCAAGTGCCATGAACTAACCTGGACTGATGGGAAGAAAATAAGGAAGTTTCCATAATTCTGGAGGCATTGGGTTGCATCCAGACCAATCATATACACCAAGAATCTACCAGACAAAAAATCAAGTAATTATTTAATTATTAGGAAAACAATTTTGTTATACACAATCTAGATTTCAGTGGATTAAAACTATATACTGAAAGCCAAGTCTTTCCCCAAGATGGTATGCCGGTTGCTCCACCACGATCAAGAATCCATTTTCGAGCTCTTGTACAACCACTGTTCTCACCACCATCGGGTCCTTCTCCGAGTAAACGCATACAGATGTAGTTAAAAACAGTACCAAACATTGTGCTGTGACCCTCAACGTGTAATCCCCATCCCCCATCTTCATTCTGCACATATAATTCACATAATATTTCTATTCCAAATTATTCAACGTGCATGAGAAATCAAACTAATCAAAATGATTAAATTGTGAAATACCTGATGATTGCAAATGTAACGAAGCATTTCTTTACGATGTTCAGTAGAGAATATAATGTTAAGATGACCAGTAATGCATAAACAAATAACCTACACATTTTTAAATTTTAAAACTAGATTAATAGTTAAATGAATAAAAGAATATAATATAGTGACTGTAAATTTGTGAGAATTATGAATTACGATAATTACCATTGGGGTATTGAAAAACAAGGGGCCAGAATTATCAGCAGGCCAGTGACCATGGCTAGATTGCAAGGCTGAAAATATGTTAACTGCCCTCCGCAATGCGGTTGTGGCAATTTCAGGTGTTATCTCCTCCCCACGGTCACCAATTTTAACTTGCGGAATTGTTTGTTTGAATTTCTTCTCTCTTAAAATCTGCAATTAATTAATAAAAATTTATCTTCTTTTCGTTAATTAAATAACCAAACAAATGAAAAGGAAAACAAATTTGTAGTTGTGCATTAAATAAAATACCTGAATTTGCCAAAGGAGATCAGAAGAATTTTTAACATTGAAGCGGTTTTTCAAGTAATTTAACCGAGCCTCTTCAACCTCAGCTAGCTCTTCAACGGAGCCTGCATCAGGATCAAATTCCCAAATTTGCCTACCTGCAAAGTTGTTTGTGCTGAATATGTATGGATCATTTTTTGTCCCATAATCTCCAATCTTAAGCCTCCACATTCTTTTTAATTCTCTGCTGACTAGTAGTAGTGCTGGCTACATCACATGCAAAATTAAGGGTCACGATGATTATTTTTATAAGCTTATCATTGATTCAAGTAACATTGTCACCAGTCACAAGGCATCAATTCTCATGTCAAGTGAGAACAAATGGTTGGTGATTCTGTCAACACAAGTTGTTGTCACAGTAATTTTATACACGGTTGAAAAGAAAAAGAGTAAGTAAGATTTAAAGGGAATAAATCATAAAATTATGAAAATATTATTAATTATTATTGTATGTCGATTTGTAACTTTCTAATACTAGCGATAATGTTATACTCTACTAGTATAATTTTATTTCACTTAGACAAAATCAAAATATTTTTTATAATAAGTTAAAGTAGTAGTATCATTTTAGCTCCTTATGATTACAATTCATTCACTAAATATATAATTTAATCATGTTGTAAAATAAGTCTCTAACTCTAGTGGGGATAAAAAATAAAGTTGAATTGGGGATATATTTGTAAAAAAAAAAAAAAAAAGCTATACGGCAATATTAAAAAAAAGGAAAAAATTTTAAGGGGTATTAGTGAATTTTTTCCGGGCTAGCCTGTAGGTCCATCTCTGCTTAATTATAAGTTTGTGTGTATGTGTGTGTTTGTATGTATGTATGTATCTCTGTGTGTGTACATACATATCATAATGAAGAACTGTTTAGATGATTAGTCCTGATGATAATTAATTCACGAAAACAATCAGATAGTACAAAAATGTGTATCATATTTCAAACAGATCTTAAAAGAATCGAAAGTAGTTAGTAGTTAGTAGTTAATGGTTAGAGATAATATTAAAGCAAACAAAGAAAAATGTTGATGGCAATAAATGTCTGGCAAAATTCGTTAGGTACGATAATTAGCAAAAATAACTCCGGCGGCCAATTAGTTGATGCATTAATAAAAGAAAAAAACGACATAAATCCGTCGTACAGATATTCTACACCAAGTTTCAACCATGGTTTTCAATTTTTCCTCAGAGTGAGCTCACTCATTAATATTGGCTACGTGATGCTTTAATGAAGAAAAGTTGGTGTCTTGGCAAAGCCAATTATTGCAAATAATACAAGAAAATTTATTAATGATATGATTTGATGCATCAATGAAGGATTTGGTTTCTGATCATGATCTTGCTGCAGAACAACCTGTATTCGCATAATGGCGTATAAAATAGGGTTATTTTTACATACATCTCCTGAAGTTTCACGTATTAATAATTTAACAGAAAGTATGACGGTATTATTACATCCCTCCCCTACTATTAATATTTTTGTCAATATAGTACCAGTATATAAGGTTACAATTGTAAAAGCGCATTTATATTTAAAAAACTTGAAAATTTAGTTGTAGTGCATTGATAAGTGCGAAATACCTACTGCATCACCCCATTTTCCAGTCCATTTCATTACCCAAAAGAAAAATCTCTTCACGAAAGTGTAAATTTTATGCAAAATGATTTACACTCACGCAACATTCACCCCCCAGCAGCTTAAGTGTGAAAACAAGCAAGTGTTATTGAGTTTGAAGATCAAGAATCATCACATTTTGAACTTACCCATGAAGAAGACAAGCTTCGATGCTAATAGAAGACTGTTGAGGAGCGAGTTTCCGCGGCTTTTCACGGCTTCAATACTAGTTGAGGCGGCGTTTTTTTCTCTCTCTCCCCGTGAGTCGAGAAGATGCTGATAGAAGACTGCCGACGAGCGAGGTCTGTGGCCAATCGAGGAGGTGTTTCCACGGCTTCTCATGGCTTTGATTGGTGGCTTTCCGGATGTTTTCTGGCGGCAAGGACGACATGGAGATGACCAGCGGCTTAAGGGCTTCCGATCGGTACCAAGCTCAACCGAAACGGGAGATCCAACCGGATCACGGTCGCGGGTCGGGTTGGATCCGGTTCTTTTTCTCTCTCTCCCCGTGAGCTTCTAGCTTTTCTTTTTCTTTTTTCTCTCTATATAAAGGGCTGGGCAAAAGTCAAAGAAAATGGGGTGTAGATGTTTGTACTCGAAATTCACTTGTACTCATACCCGAATGATTAGAAAAATTGGTGTTGCCATGTTGTGGATGTTTGTTGTAAAAGATTAATGGGTTTCGATGTATGTTGAATTTGCAGAAAAATTATTTTTTATATTAATTGATTTAATTTTATTACATGGCTTCTGCACTCCCATTCTCCTGTGCAATGGACAATGAGCGAGACATTTAGAGGAGAAGGGGAATCTCTGTCCTTCACGACCAACAAGAACAACCTTTTTTTTTTCCTTTTCTAATTATGGTTACTTTTTTCAGCCTTGAAACTTGAAAGGGTATTTTTTTTCATTTTGTCTGTCCAAAAACAGTCAACCGATGGAAATACTAACGGCGGGGGAGGGATATAAAAATACTGTCATACTTTCTATTAAATTGTTATTACGTAAAATCTCAGGGGAGGTATGTAAAAATAACCCATATAAAATACATCTTCATCATCAGAGAAATGAACTAAAGCAGTATTTGATACATCAAAATCAACCAGGTACTTTCAACCTGTTGCACTTCATAATTCACAACTCTAAGCGAAATAAAAAGTGAAACAAAAAAAAAAAAATCCTTGATAATGTACAGAATAATCATTGGAAAGTTGGTGGTGTGAAATAATGAGATCATGATGGGTGTAGCTTGGAACGAATATTAGGGGAAAAGATTATGAATGATAAAATGAAAACATATGCAGAGTGATGACTCATGAAACAGCACGGAGAAAAGTTTTTACAAGTTTACATGTCTAAATGACATACATAATGCAGAAATAAAACAGTTATTTGTTCATGTATGATAAAATATTGTCATATATTTTCTTGTGTTACTGGGATTCATTTTGTTTAATACCAGCATGAGGAATGGTTGCATCTTTTCCCAAAGACAAAGTCTATGGCACACTAGAAATAATACAACTAATTATTACATGTGTGATGTGTGGTTGAATTTAATATAACTACTACTTAAATGTTGGTTTTCAAAATAAATGAACATATAACATAATATTTTTTACATATTGTACGACGGAAGTAGTAATACTTCCCATGTATTCTGGCCAAATGGTGCAATGTGCTGGCCTGACTGACCTACATTAGTCAGACACTCGACAAAATGAAGTTGAGTGGATATTGAGGAAGCTATTCGTTATAAAAGGCTATTATCTATTAACCAAGTCCAGTGAAGAAGATTGGTGGGTTCTTGATACATTCAATAGAATTGTAGCAGAACCTGGGCAAATTAAAATCTCGATACGATAATATGTTTTGCCAATCCCGAGCCTTCGGGTCAAGGTGCTGATTTATAATTCGATGATCTCAATATTCATCCAAAAGAAACACAAAAATTATACCTTATCACGGTCCACGTTGAAGCGCGTTTTACCCACAAACAGCAAGAAAAAGTAGAATGTGATAACTAGAATGGAGAATTATGCAGTCTTCCTTCAAGCAATCTTGATTCACCTAAGCGCATTTGGTTCTGGGTTTGACCTTATTTAATATATAGAAACAGCAGCATTGTTTTAGGCAAAACAAGTCTTGCAAAATCCGCACGGATTTCTAAATGAATGGAAGCAAATGTTTCATTTTCACGAATATTAATTGAAATTTCATCCAATGAATAATAATTGCAAAAAATTTCAGGATGCTTATGCAAAGAAGATTAGGACTTCGAAAAAATATACTTTGGGAAAATGCTTTTGCACTATAAAGGACTAAGTATTTACATCAACTATTACACACAAGGTTTTGATATACAGAGCGACCACCGATCAGGTAGTAAAAGTAGAACCACTCGTCCACAACAGTTGCTGGCCCTAACAATTATATTTCAAAACTAGTCGAGAGATGCAGTTGATCACCTCATTCCTAGCCATGAAAGGCAGCCTTGCAATTTTCCTTAAAAAGTTTCGAATAAGGAATATCATTGTCAAGCCCCATTCAAATCTTTGGACCAAAAACACCAAAAGACAAGCATGGGTGCTCAATAATATGTCCCTTCACTGGTCTTGCAATGCACTTTCTGAGGATGCCGCTGGAACTGCCAGAAGCGAAACAAAATGTATGTAAATAATATTTCAAATGTGATTATTAAAAACAAAGAAACCAATGTAGCAAGAGTTTGAAGCCACCTTGGTAACGACTACAAAATGCAAATTTAGAAAGCTACTACCCAGAAGCATGCTTCTCATTAGCAGAGAATCTCGCACTAACAAAGAACAGTGTTAAAAAACTTACATAGAGAAGTAATGCAGCGGGCTCACCTTTTTTCCTTTTGGGTGGTCTGATGCCACCACCTGCGATTGAAGTTGGGGAAAGAGACCTTTTAGTGGGTGCTGGCTTCACTGGTTCTGGCTTCTTCGAGGAAATGAGAGAAGAATAAAGAATGGCATCAACAGCTTCACGTTGTTGCTTTCTTTTTGTGATTAAAGCGTCGGAACTGCCTACACTATTAGGATTTCTTCCTTGATCATTTGCCTTTTGCTCCTTTTGACTACCTTCAGTTGAAGGATCCGAACCTTTCAATTTTTTCAAGCTTCTGTCCCGCTCAAAAGATTTGCTTGAACCTTTTGAAACCTTGAACTTCGAGTGCTTATGACTATTACCTGCTTCATGTCCAGAGTGGTCTGATTTACCCTTTGAATATTTATCTTTCCGCTGATCTAAAGGTGCACTTTGGTCTAGTTTACTCCTTGAATATTCATCTTTCTTCTGATCTGTAAGTGTATTTGAAGAACTGAATTTCTTTTTGCCGCTCTCTTCACCTCTGGTTTCACTATCCAAAACATGCTCTCCTAAAACTGCTGATTTCACACTCTTTGATGTTCTGCTCTGACCATTTGAAGCAGCAGAAGGATGATCAGTCTTGAGAAGATCAGATTGATCTCTGGCTCTTCTTCTGCTAGTTTGTAGATCTTCTCTCTTTGCTGAAACAGTATCATTATCTCTAGCAACTGCCTTGTTACACTGAGTCATATGGTCAATATCTCTTGTTTTCATTTCTACACCTCCCCTACTCTTGCAACCAATCTGTTTGACAAACTGATTAGTATCTCCATCCTTTTCAGTGTGTTTCAGCTGGCTTAAATGATCATCCTGAAGTTCAGAAGAATGGTTCTTCCTAAGAGAGGATTTAAACATGGACGCATATGGCTTTTTAATTGATATGACCAGATTTCTTTCCTTAGCATCCTTTACAAGAGCAGCCCAGTTATAATTCATCTGCAAAGTCCTTGCATTACCTAAAATCCATAAAGAGAGTCTGGCTCTCGTCAAAGCAACATTCATTCTTCTCACATCAGCAACAAACCCAATACTGCTTGAGCGGCTCCCAGATGAAGCAGAGGATGAATCTGCTGCTCTAACAGTGGAAAGTATTAGTATGTCAACCTCTCGGCCTTGGAAACCATCCACAGTATTAAATTCTATATCAGATGTAACAGAAGATCCAAATGCATTAGAAAACTGAGAACGCAGAAGCCCAAGTTGACTCTTGTATGGTGTGATAATGCCAATTCTTCCACCAACAAACTCAGATAGATACCTTCATGAAGTAGGTAATATACAAAATTAAGAAACAATCAACTATGAACAACTGCACATTCAAACATAAGTTAAAATCAAAACTAACATTTAGGGTGAAAAACAAATACCTCTTTCTGAAAAACCTGAGCAACTCAACAGCAGCATCAACCTCATGCTCATTATAAAGGGAGAATGCACCAGCATTCTTACCACGAAGCTCCTGGCCATCACTAATGTCATAAAATACATAGGGCCCAAGACCTCCAGTAACATGAAAAGGTGCTGATTTTCTTGACATCTCCTCACCATTCAACAGCTTATTTTCATAAAAATGCAATGAAGGAAACTGACATATGTCTGGGTGCATCCGGTACTGCCAATAGAAGAAAGATTGTAAGTAAAACTAAATATTGGTAGTGATCATAGAAGTCAAATTTTAATCCTCTCCTAATTTGGTTCCATAGGACAGATATATTACTTAACATATTGCAGCCCCAGGCAGATGCCATATCGGCAGCACTCATGTGACCATAATGTAAGAGTCAAATAATCAACCTATTGGCAGGCTTCATTCCCGTATTTATACTGAAGTTGGGGACAAAGCTCAATAAAACCCTTCCTAGTCGGTTTAAGGGACTGAATTATATTGATATCTAAAGAAACTAATGAGAAGTTTCTCTCTCAACTTTCTCTAGTTGGACGTACTTTATTGTCTTTGAATCACTCTCTCTCATTTCCCTGATTAATGTTAGCTAACCAATTGATAACTTGTAGACCAAATGGTAAAGTTCAAACCATCAACCAACAGTGTAAGATTCTGAATATCCAAAAGTTTCATGGTCTTCAACACAATTAATTTAGAGACCCATGAGGAAAGAAAAATATAAATTCGTATTTGACTTTACATAGGATAAACTAAATATGATAACTAGCACGTATGAATATCCAAAATTAATTAGATACAGTGAAGTCTGATTGAAAAATACGAAATTTTCTTTTCTTCCAAGGACAACAGGGGGAAAAAAAAAAATTATCCCAGTCCACAAAATAGTTTTTTAATCTTCCTCATCTTTGAGGATGCAGGAGAATAATGTAACTCAAGGCAGGGCTGTCAGACAATAAAATGATATTACAAAGAAGAGCTCATGCCAATGCAGTAGAATACAGTCATTAAGTATCTGAAATTCAGAAATATTAAAAACCCACATTGGTCAAGTGAAAATGAAGCTGGAAAAACTGCTGGAATCAAAATGCATCCTGCAGGAAGCCCTTAGGATAACCAAAAACTGGAAATCAGTTCAGTCCAAGCTTAGCTGCTATAAGCATTTCCATCATAGAGATTCATAACTAGAATGAGCAACTAACAACCTTAATAACACTTCTCACAAGTGATAGCTTTAAATCTTGCAACGCATCTTTTGATATATGTATGCAGAGAGAGAGTAATGATTTGATAAGAGATGTTGCTTATGTTATGGTGACTAACACTACCACATAGTGTTGTTTGATTCCACAACTTCAGCAACATCCACAAGGGGCTAAAAGATTGCACCACATATTGCAAACAGGTCCAGGGATCCCAGATTATACTCATAACCAGAGATCCCACATTTAGGTTTCAGTTTCATCCGTTCCATTACAATGAATCCAACAGCACCAGTTTTATTTTTTATTTTTAAATTAGTTCAATGGTGGGCCCCACCACATTGACATTTTATTTATTTATCTTCACTTCTTCCAATGGTGGGCCCTTGTTTCTTTTTTTAATTTTTTATTTCTTCAAATGTGTTGAACGGTGGGGCCATCATTAGAAGAAATTTTGGTTCCTAGATTTTTTTTTTGGGGGGGGGGGGGGGGGGGGGATGTTCTAACGGGGATCCCATACTTTTAATAAAATATGGGATCCCAAAAAGACCAAAACACACATTTTAATATACTATAAGACAAAATACACTGCGTTGAAGTGTGTGTTTATCTTGTCTTCTAGTTTATCCCTTACTTTAAAGTAAGGGACCCTTATTAAATTTATACACACATGAACACATACATATATACATAAACATGAACATGTATATACATCCACACCTAAGTGAATACAAGGTTAATTATAAAATTAAAGTTTTTCCCTCTTTTTTTAATTTAGTGAGGGTGAAAACAACTTATTTACTAAGTTAAGATATATTATTTTAGCTTCTAGTGTCATTTTCATAAGCATGACATGTCCGTGATACCTGACACCTATACAAATTAAATTAACCAAGTCTGATTCATTTCACCTGTTTGGTTAACATGACAACTGGATGTCCCGCCCTCTGTAAACGCTCAAACATGCTGCATTCATACAGGAATTTACTTGCAACATTAGACAGAACTGTTGCAGGAAGCTGCTTCGGATCACCAACCTTAACAAATTTCAAACTTCAGTAAGAAACTCAAGTATTCAATGGAAATTCTTTAAGTCTAATAGATAAATTAAGATATCCTTACCATAACACATCTTGTCCCATATGACTTTAAAAGCTGGAGAGGAATCAAAGTAGCAGGTTCTAAAGCCTGCAGTGCCATTAGAACAGAGATTAAAAACTCAAAATCAAGCAACACAACCACTGAAACAATGAAAAGCCTAACATGCTAAAGTTCATGGACAAGTACTACCTGGGCTGCCTCATCAATTACAACAGCATCAAATAAAGTATTCTCAGATGGATTGCCAAATTTAAAACCTGATATAGACTCGGAGCATACTCCATAAAGATCCCCACCACAACCACTTAAAGTAGTTACCACTATTTCAGCTTCCTTCAATATAGACTTCCTCAGTTTATGTTTTAAAGCTTTGGTTTCTTCATATGATTTCTTTTCCTGCACCTGAGCAACACCAAGTTCTCTATAAATTTGTTTCTTTTGTTCATACAGTTTCCGTAGCTTTGCCTCTAGTTCGACATCAGACAATTTTACATCATCCCCCTTATTAACTTCATCATCCAACATATTTTTAGGGTCTGAATTTCCATCCTTGGTGTTAGCACGCTTAGCTTCAAAAAACCTGATACGGTCAACTAACTTTTCCAAATTAGAACGTAGTGTAGAAGAGCGTGTACAGAAATCATTCTTTGGATCGGTTAAATGCATCCTTTCTTCAGCCAAACGATGGTCAACAAGCGTATCAATAAAGAAGGGTAGTGAATTTGGATGAACTGTTTTAACATTTCCAACCCTTACAAGATATGGCTTATACGTCTTACCATCACTACCATACAGGCCTTGCTTAGATATTCTTGATACCAGCTCGTCAACTGCTGCATTTGATTGAGCACAAAGGAGCACCCTTGCTCTCACAGAACTTTCTGATGATTTTTTATCCCTTTCTGCATCCTCATTTATTTGCCTGGCTACGGCGGCATCCTGCCATGCCCTTGCAATTGCAGCAGACTGGCTAATCTTTGGCCTTGAATTGATGCATGAACTATAATCTTGTTTCAGATGACTTTTTGGGGAAGTTCTAGTAGCAAGCAATGCACTCACAATGGCAACTATAGTTCGGGTCTTCCCAGTCCCTAGTTATTAGAATAGAAAAATAAAAAAAGAAAGTAATGCTGCCAGTGTCTGATCCACTAAAAGTTAAGCAAGGGAAAATGAGAACAAAGAAAAAAACCTAAAGTAGTAAGAAGTACCTGGAGGACCCTGAATAAGAGACAATTCACAATCTTTATTCAAGGTAGATGATGATCCAATAGCAACACTGATAGCTTTGAGTTGACTTTCATTAAAAGAAGTCTTTAAAATTCGCTGCAGTTGGGAAAGCTTACCCAGGTCTAGTTCTCTTGATTCATTGTATCCCCGGGAAACATTGACAGGATTCAGAATAATTGGAAGTAAAGGGATACTCTTTAGTGATGATAAAGCATTAAATTCTCGAAGCTGAGGTGTAATGCTCATAATGAGAGTAGCATGCCATTTGCTACGTTCGAGAAGGTTCCTCCTAGCTTGATTCAAACGTACAGATCCATTCTGAAGATAGAACCTGATGAGCAGTACACTTGACCTTCTGTTGTTGTCTCTCTCACGTCGTTCCACCTGAGGAACAGGTGAGTCCTTCAGAATAATAAAAATATACAACGTAAATAACGAACAAATTGGAGAGATATAAATGTCAAGCACTGATCCAACTGAAGGGTCCATTTCTACCAACGATCTAAGTAAGATCCAGTACTTTGCCACTTAAATATCTTACAAGTATCAACCTTCTGTGCTTGATAGATATTAAATCGTGGGCATATTTGAGGAAAATGGTGAATCTTCAAGAACAGAAAAAGGGAGAAATTACAAGTGGAACTGAAATTTAAGTCTTGCTGCAGGATGAAGGACAGCAAAACTACTAATCACCACTTAAGAATAACTTTGTTATTACATAGGTACTATGGTCCTTTCAAAGACTTATCCAACAAAGATTAAGAACAGATTTGGGATGAGAATAAGATACACTCATACACACATTTTGAAGAAAATATGATGTCAAAGGATAGTAGAATCATTCCAAAGACTTCTTTATTTTTAAGACTTCAATACTATTTTTTAAAATGTATTTGTGAGCCTGCACACATCCGTAGTATCTCAAACTTATCAAAAACATTTATGCCTTTATCATTTGTCACCATCACCAACTATATGCCCTTCTCATTGGCTACAGCCACAACAGCAGGTTTCAAAAGACACTACTCTTCTCTCTTTTGACAAAGGCTGCTTTCATCTGGTTTAAGAGCCCAGGCTGGCAGTTATGCTAGTGATACAATCTCCTAGAACTATGGTTTCTGATAGTAAAAGATGTCAAAATAGTTTGCCATTTGCCTAAATGTATTGAACTCTCATTCAACTCTTCACACATTACAGAAACTAAGAAATGATACCTTTCCAACCATGTGAACATCATGAGGGGTCTTTTGTGGAGTCACTCTAGTGAGCAAAACAAGGTCATTCTCTGAGAAGATTTTAGAAGTCACAAAATCATTGTCATCATGGACAAAGCGAACAAGATGAAAGTCATCAACCCTCTCAACAGACAGCACAGACAGACTACCATAGTACATGTCCTCCCATGAAGACATCTCAAGAAAGGAACTATGCAACTGTGCTTTGAACTCCTCCAGAACCAACGGCCGAAAGATACTCACATATTGTTCAGGTGATTGAAAACACACTGAAACCTCCTTCAATTTGCAATGAACACGATTCTCATCTTCTCTAGAAGATGCTAATCCAACCGTTGCAAAATAATCTATTTCCAAAATGGGTTTATACCAATCATCAAGCTTAGGAGGCCCGAACCGTTTAACTCCAGTCTCCATCCTATGCAGGCCACATCGATTTTCAAAGGGTGATTTAAGTTGAATGACTTGTCGTTTAGGAACAAAAGGGCCTGACTTTGTCAGATATGTCTGCTGATGTTTCCCAGATTTAAAAGCAGACTCCAACGGATCATTTTCTACATCACATACTAACTCTTTCAGTAATTTATTGGTAGGTTTTGCAACCACATTGCTGCTAGCTTGATTCACATTTTTTAAACTGGAGGATTCAACTGGTTTATTCCTCAAACCAACTCTATTTTGGAATGAAAGAGAATCACTTGCATTGAATTTGGAGTTTAATTCTTTCTTCTTTCCATCGACAACTTTTGAGTCTAGAGAATCGAGAGATTTGCCGACTGATTCGTCCAAGACCTGCTTTGGGGAAGCAGGGCCAGAACCATCCAACAAATCCTTAGAAGAATCCAAGATAGAAACCCTATTCTTCAAAGATTCAGTTTGTGAATCTCTTTTATCAGATATAGGTGCCCCAGTCTTGCTAACCACAACACATTGTCTTGACTTGAAATCAGATAGAAGGCCCTGATCAACTGAAGGTTCTTTTTCTGTCTCATCATCCGAAACAACAATTAGATTATCTTTACTTTTGCTAGCTATTGTTTCAGAATCCAGGATTTCAACATCCATATCCTTCACAGGAAAAGGCCTTATATCTAAAGCTGCAGATTTTCTCTCCACAGAGAGGTCCTCAGGAAAGCGTGCCGTTGACATCAAGGTCTTTCCACTATTGCGAGATGCTTCCTTTGATAATGAAACACAAAGGAGTGATACTTTTTCCACCAATTCATCCATGTCAAGATGATCTAAGCAA
Organism: Citrus mangshanensis; assembly: GCA_030449895.1. NCBI lineage: Eukaryota > Viridiplantae > Streptophyta > Magnoliopsida > Sapindales > Rutaceae > Citrus > Citrus mangshanensis. The sequence goes on from JASUUJ010000161.1 coordinate 9,399,906, forward strand.
GGAATGAAAAATTTAACCAAAAATAAATATGACATAAAAATAAAAAAAAATGGAGCAAAATAGTTAATGATAAACAGGAAAGTGATATTTGCCAACATAAGTTATCAAATGAAGAGCTCACCAGACGAAATGAGATTTTCAATGGAGCTGACAGTCAACAAGGAAGTACCACTGCACGAGTCTTTTAGCAGGTTTAGCAAACAAGTTATTGTTCGTTTCCAGTAGACAATAACGACTTTAAGTTGTGACTTTCCCCAATCCATCAGATCATGAAGCCATTTGAAGTCAAATACATTTTGCGTTGTTGTTCCAGAATACCCAGAGTGTTCAGCAAGCAATGGGCAGACTTTTCCAAAAACAACAGGTAGGATCTCAAGTACGCGGATACAAGTCATCTGAAACAATAAGGGGTACAAGACTAAATTAGCCTGCTTAGAGAAAGCAGTCCATGCTTTATCCACAAGCAAATCATAGATGATATGCACAAGTACTTCATACTTCCTAGCAAACCAAAATAGTAGAGTTGCTATTTTAATAGCTAATATTTACAAGGTACAGACAAACAAACCAAAAAAAGGGTTTTCAATAGACCCACACGAGTAGTTGTGAATGCACCCAGGCACAGACACCCACAGACATGTTCCCTAATCTAATTACTCCACTGAAAAGTAAATGGCTTTTCAAAATACTCATACAATGAAACCAACAAGTAAATAATAAACGAATTTACAAAAAAAAAAAAATCATCAAGGGTTCACAAGAACAGGAATAAAACAAAATGGGACTAACAGATAATATTGTCCTAATTAGATCCTGAATTTACCTGACAAAGACTGTAATCAAGAAATGTTTTCCCCTCTTGCAAACACCTCTTTACAGAAGGCCATGTAATTTCCGACAGCATGTAATGAAACTTCTCCCATAACTTTAAGTCAATATTTGAGGAGCATCCAGAATTTGCATCAAAAGATTCAAAACGCGGCTGCCTTAGAAATCCACCTTGGGAAGAGAACATTGTAATACTTGAGTGACCAGATGAACTTTTTAGCAAATCACATTTTGGTAAATGCCCTTCTTCAAATATTTTCCGAAGAACAAAGAAAAAGTGATGTAAACTCTGAAATTTTAATAGAACAGAATCTAGTTGAACCTGGAAATGTGCAAAATGGGGTTATCAGTTCTTTGTTCTTATATCATAAAGGATCTAGACATTCCACAACCATTTATCATAAAAACACACCCAAGGAACATAACTTGGATGTCAAATGAATTTTAATAGGTTCAACGGCTATGAGAAGACCAAAAAAGGTTGATTTTTTTTTTTTTTTTGGCTTTAAAGAAGAGAAAAAGGAAATAGAAATTATCATCAAATGACAAGACCTGCTTAAAAGAACTCTAACACTCACCAGTTTCAAAGCATGTTTCAAGCCCAGAAAAATGGCTGACAAGGAAGAAGTGGACGAGCAAAGAAATTTCAAACCAGAAGCAAGACCTCTTGTGTTCGACACTTGTTCCAAAATACACTTACCAAATTGTCTCACATTCTGCATCAAGCAAAGACAGAAACAATTATATTTAGATCACAGTCAACGTTCAATTACAGGACAGAGAGAGTATGAGTGTGTTAAAATTGTCAATTGATGAAAACCATAAAGGTGAAGTTACGATTTGATAAAAACTAGACACACTCACATCATTCAGATCCACAAGCGAAAGGATCAAGCTTTCACCCATCCTTGGCTCCCAAGTCCACTGCTTTCGAAGCTCTCCCTGCCCTATTTGAACTATAAAATGTGCAGTTAACCTGTAAAAACACATCCACAATCCAGATTTGACTAATTACTTAATATAATTATAAGCAGCAGCACTGTCATATTCAATCAACTTGAACACATATAATAAATTTATCAAAACTATATATCAGAAAAGATGAATTAACAAAAGAAGATAATGAGTTTAAAAACCTCTTGAATGCCCTTATTAAAGGAAGACACATTGTTGACACCTCCATTGAGTTCTTGGACACTTTTCCAGCTCCACCATCATCACAACCAGTTGGAGCCTTCCACCCAAATGTAGAAGAGATTTCTGTAGCAGATGACGACAGCCAAGCTCTGACATCAAGTGCCATTTCTGCACTAATTTCAGGTTCTACAATAGAAAACTGAGATCGAGCCCAGAAGACAACCTTGGAAAATGACACTGGTAGGACAGAGGGATTGATATCAACTAGAACATCAATCCACAACATTGGAATGCACATCCATACTCTGAACTCCTGAGAAGTAATTCCACTTTGTGAGGTAAATTCATTCCAAGAACTATTATTGTCCTTCTCATCAACATCTGGATCAAATGGAAACTTAAGATCATCCTCATCCTCACTCATCTCAACAGAAATTATTGTTTCAGTTCTAAGAGGTCTGGCAGACTTCAGAACGGAAGTTACCAAGGCAGCAGCATCAGATACTATAATAGTTTGTATAAGGTCAAAGGCAGGTTGCCGCAGAGAACTGTGAAGGGAAGAATCCTTCAGAGAAGACACAAGGAAAGGGCCCCTGTCCATTAAAGTTACTAAAAAATGAGTAGTGTGAATTTATCTGTATGCGTATGTCGGTTGAGGGGTTTGAGTAAAACTGAAAAGAAGATTTGATTTTCTACTCTAAGCTTGCTAAAGAAAATGAAACCAAGGTCCACTGTAAAAAAAAAAAATTTATCCCTGAGTTTGCATGAAGATACAAGTGAAACAAGCTTCATTTTCTTTAAACACTCTGACTTTGAAATAAATTTTTCTTAAGTATCTCCTTTCCATTGGCCACAGATATAGTCATAACCAAGTACAAAGGAACTGATTTACATACCACATATGTGCACATTCGAAGGGTGGGCATGGTGGGTTCATCTTGTAGCCTCGGTGTATAATAAGAAGGGAAATCTGAAATTGCACTTTTGCAAAATGCAACAGAGATGAGCTAGAGCAACAGAACCGTCTAAGAAAATGAATGATGAAAACAGACATGGCAACATGCCACATAATGCAAATCTGTTTAATTTCTAGAAGAAGTAGCATGAACCTTGCAGGCCATTTGTGCAGTTAGAACACTGAAGTTGCTGCTCACTGGGACTTGATAAAGGAGAAAGTACAGAAAATGCCGGCGCTGCTTTTCATGTTCCCCGTCTTGCAAAGCTTCAAGTGACTGAATAAATTTGGAATCATACACATTAGTCATCCTGAAAGCTACCCAAACACTGATGTAGACTTAAAAATCGAATAAGAGTAAAAATATATTATCAGATATTTATGAAAGGGTGAATGAAGATGAACAATAAACATGCCTGCAGGAAAGGAGGGAAGAGATCAAAAATGTCTTTATGGATTTTCTCACTTCGAGTATGAAAACACTGACCAAGCAGTGTATTTCGCATCACACTTGGCGACAATGTAGACCTCAACCAAAGTTTATAACCTTAAAGCAAGCATATACAGTGGAAAAGGAAAAATAGAGAATGTCACTCCAACTTTAGATGAATAATCAATTTAAGAAAGGGGAAAGGCATCTACCAAGCATTTTGAAGAGTTCTCTCAGACAACTAACTGCATGAGAAAATTCAGGTGAATCTCCACTAATATGGTTGAGAACAATATCAAAGAAAATGGGGTACCGTTCAAGTATCCCTTCTTCTAATGCTGCGGGTTCTAAGAACTCAAGCCTTCAAAAATTAAACACAACCAATCATAAGCACCAAAAAGAGAAGAAAAGAATATTTATAAAGGATTAAGAGTTTTGGCCATCGTTCCCTACAATGACGTGATTCCAAGCCATATAGGTAAGCGTTCCAATCGTGCCCTGGGCCTTGAAGTCTTAAAAGGAGATGTCAATACTTCAGTCTCTAAGAAACCAATAAATTTCTTAAGCAAAGGCTGCATAGGTTCCAAGTCTGTTGCCCTCCTACAACCAAACAGACAACATTATTAGTTTAAAAAGAGAGAGAGATGACACGTATCATCTATGCCTTAGCCCAGGATATTTATTGCCAAATAATGAAACTGGACATCTCCAAATATTCTGCAACGATAACCAATATTTTTCAAGCCCACACTAAATATACTTTGTTTCCGAGGCAATTAAATGATACTATTAGTTCTAAAATACCATTTCACAGCAGTCAGAATTCAATGATTTGCCATTGGAAAGAAGTACTCGGCAGAAGAAAAGTCTGCATCGAGTTAGCAGAGACCAAAGATCACCAAAGATGCTCATTTTCCTTCTAGTGCCTTGACCAGTAACCAACCATGAGAAATATAATTCCGTGGTTAAACAAACAACCATCATGATTTCTTTATATCTTTCTTATCTAAAACATCAGATGCACATAAAAAGAAATACTATGATTTAGCCTTACTCAGTGTTTCTTAAACCATACAGTATATTGGTTGTTTTGTCTGGAAAAGTACAACAAAAAACAGATTGCTGTATAGAATTCATCAATTCCAAAGTCAAACAAGTCCTAAGCGTTTATGCATATAGAACTCTCAAAAAGTTGGGATTTACAATGGTTTGATTTTGTTAGTTGGTAAAGCAATTTCATTTCAAAAGTTATAATTACACTTTGAAAGCAATAGACACAGAGAGAAACAGCACTAAGATTACTTCCCAATTAATCTATATCTTCCTAAGCTTTTTATAAGACTCTCAATTTGGTTGCTTTTATTGTAAAACGAACCCTAAATTTCATCTGCGTTTTAAGATAATAAAGATCCATGTATAAAGGATTGGGCACCATAATATTATATATCACAAAAAAAGGAGGCTTAGGGAAACCTCCAGAAGCATTACGTTATTGATGCTTTCAACTTGATCATTGTGATAAAAGTTGTGAGCTGTTGTTCCTTTAGAAACCAGATAGAGTGGAAAATAAATAAATAAATTATGGATGAAGAGGGTTTTCTTGGCAACCAAACATGGTTTGGAGGACAAAACTTAACGATGCAAATTTTTTCCATTGACTTGTTGAGCTCTAGCTAGATCTAGCCATTCCTTTACTAGTGTTTACCAAAAGTAAATGGGATAATATAGCACAATTGCTAAGAATAGATAAAAAAAGTAAGAGTACTAATGCATATAAATAGGGAAGCAGTGTAAAGTAAACAATTGTTAAGCCTTCAAAATCATATATTTGACTCTGGGGATCAGAAGATGCCCCATCTGAAAATGAGATTTTTGACTTATCGACATTCAATTGGCTTTGGAAATCAATTCTTTATAGTTGGCCATGACTTTGAATTCTTGAATAGTATAAATTCAGATCAATATGACCTCGTAACCAGTGAATTAGCAGTCATCCATTTCCTGGATGCTTGAATTGAAAGAAAAAACAGTTCTAAACACCCAATGATTGGGGGAAAAAAAGTTTAGTGAGAGACTAAAGTAAATATTAATGTTAAAAAGGAGAGATACATATGTACAGTTCTTCATACCAGCTGTCTACAAAATAATAACACTAATATAAAATGTTTAAAACTAAATAAAATGGCCCTCTGAAGGGTGGTTATGCCACACAAAATAGACATCCAAAAACTGCCAAAACTTATGATGAACTGAATACAATATTTAGATTTATACAGTTAAAATGAAAAGCACAAAAAGGCACAACCATTCAGCCCCCAAAACACTAAACTTTAACCTACAATAATCTTGAAGTTAAAGTTTTAGAAAAAAAAAAAAACTGAAGCGTAGAAAACTGGCAATTAAAGCCCCTTCCCACAAGGTAAACAACACATTAGCAATATCATCTGCATATCTATAAAATCTGTAACATTCAAGTATACCAGTACAACCCAAAAAAAGGTTATTAGTAAATAATACCTTAATTTTCCCATAGATCTGGCTAATCTGCGACCAACTGTACGAACTCTTCTATTGAAAAAAAACAATGCAAAAACGCCCTGGCAAGATAGAGTGAACTTCATGAGACAGAATCTAATAAAGAGAAATGAATGACCAAAAAAAAAAAGCAAATAACTTATACAGGAAATAGTTGATGTCCATCCAAAGCCAGTTCATGCATATTATCAACTGCTTCAATAAATGTTTCAAATTCAGTGAACAAGAACTGATCATCCAATAGGACAGGGAACATCAAGACCTGTGATCAGATAGATAGAAAACATAAACCAGGGTGAATTCACCAAATATTGGAAGATATGAAAAAATAGAGCATACAAAATAAAAATCAATCGAAAGAACTACCTCATACATGATGCAGATAACTTTATTATTATCAATTTGAGGATCATACTCTTGACGTGCTAATCTTGCATTTATCTCTCTCAAGTACTTAGTCACCCTTTCCTCGTCAAGACTTCGCAATACATCAAGAAGAGGACCAATGACACCTGACTCATACTCCGTGCTATACATCTCTTGCGCTTGGTGGTGTTGAGAAACGCATTGGATGCAATGCTGCATTTCTCCAGAGATCCTTTTCCACAAAAGTCTGAGCGGAGAGTCATGGCACTCGTCCTTAAAGTAATTGTAAAACAACTCCAGGTATGGCCCCATTATGTCCCATGAGCCGCACCATATGTGATTTTTTTCAGGCAAACCAATCAAGAAATTGAATGCATCTGCAAACCTAGTTGAAAAAAGAAAAATGAAAATTACTCCCCTTAACTTGAACAAAGTAAAGCAGGTCAAACTGGAAAAGCCATACAGCTAAAATATAGCACACTCAACCTATTAACATATTAAGATACAAACATGGAGGGCATGCTTTTCACACAGTTATTCTACCATCATTAAGATAAGAATTTTAACAGTTTTCCCAGTGATCATTAAGGATTAAACCAATAAAAGAACTCTGACACAAAAATGTATTAGTTGGATATAACCATGAAGAAACTCATTTATTTTAGGTGATATGCCAAGAAAGAACCAACTGTATTATTGAGAAAAACAAGAGAACATTGATGGGTTGTGGGATAGAATTTGCCTTTTGCTTCATTTTGGGCATTAGTCTCTATAAAGTTAAAGATACCTCTTGTTGCTTAATTCATTTTTCTTCATTCATCTGAATAGCAGAGGGGTTTTGGAATAATATATACATTTAAGTTTGCATAGTGTAAGTCAGATATTTATCATAAATCTTATTGCAAACTAGTTTCTTATTTCACCATAGGGTTTTCAGATGATCCTGGGGACAACTGGTCCGCAACACAGATGCAACAGTTTTTTCTTCAGTACTTTAAACGATTTGCAGATTCTAATATGAAAAACTGAAGAAACTCGAAACCAGGTACCTCTGCAGTGATATGTTTCAAGATTTGAAAATCAAATATTTTCCAATCAATAAGTAACAAGTTCTCCATAGAGAAAAACAGTGACAGTGTCAATAGACTAACTTCAACTAAAACACACGGAACTTGCATTGTCCAATTTGATAGGTCTATAACTTTCCTTCTTCCAAGGTAGCTTTGTACATCCAAACAAAAGAAAAATATCAATTTCAATGCATTTCATTTCTTTTCCATCCACTTCCCTCAAACACCCACAGTATTCTTTAAAGGCTTCGTCGGCTTTGAATTAGCGCCAATTAACTATAATGAAATCAAATTCAATAACTAATCTGAAAAAGTAAATTATTAGTTAAACTATTAACCAAACCAAACCAGCAGTTTAATTCACTGGATAAAAAAATTAAAAAAAATAAATAAATAGTGCAATCTAGTTGCATCAAAATTGAAAAATTCGTATCACGTGAAATGAGCTAAGAAACTGCCACTAAAAAGACAAGAACCAAATTTTTACAATTAATTTTTTTACTCACTTCAAAGCATTTGAACGTACATTTAATTAAAATTAAATATATGAAATAAAAATTTTACCATTTTTCTTTAAGCCCATCAATCCGGCGTCGTTTCAAGGGATCGTTACCGTCGTCCAGTTCCTCCTCTTCTTCAATTCCTCTCCATCGATCAAGTAACTCTCTTCGCGACGGATTCTTATCCGTCATTTCTTTTTTTTTTTAATTTAAATGATTAGATTTTTTTTTAAAAAATATGATTTTTAAGTTTCAGTTATTAAGGCGCATTTTAGAGTAGGGTTTCTTTAGGGAAGAGAAAAGAAAGGGAGGGAGAATTCATCGTCACAGTTTAGACAGTCAGAGGGACTTTAGCTTATATATGGTGTCACGCCTCACGACACCGTTCCACTTTGCGAGCGAGGCGAAGCCGGGAATGCTTCGCGGAGAAATTACCATTTAAGCCCCAAAGATAATAATTGTTCACCTCTTTTATGTGAACTTTTCACATCTTTTAAGATATCAACTTAATGATTTTCATAATGAGCATATGACATTAGCAATCATGATGCCTTCCTGATAATGTAGGCAGCTGGGTTATCAAAAGAGAGAGCTTGTTGACAATAATTTAACAAAACGAATAAATGAATGGTATTTGAATCAAATTATAAATGAATTGGTCAAAATTCTGCTCATTCGAATTTTATTTATTTATTAAATAAATTAAAATTTCAGAATTCGAATTCGATTCATATATTAAATGAATATTCAATTTAATTTATTTAATAAAATTAATAAATGAATCGAATTGAATCTTAATTCGTTTACTATTCATTTATCTTATAACGAATCCATAATAAATCAAATTAAATATGAATTCGTGTGTAAAAATATAATTAATAAACAAAAATTAAACAAAATAAAATATAAAAAGAGACCACAATTTTAACATCCTACAAAATACAAACTTATTATCATTTATAATTACTAGATGAGCCTTGAAACTTTAACATTATTTCATAAATATTCACAGATAAATAAGTAATTTAATTATACGAATTACAAATGAATTTTAAATGAATATATCATATTCAACTTGTTTATGACCCATTTATTAAATGAATACATGAATCAATAACCTCAAATCCGGATTCGATTCGTTTAATTAGCAAATTGAATCAAATTCACATGTTTATTAAACGAATCAATTTTTTCAGATCCAAACCCATTTAATTCGCATCAAATCAAATAAACGAATTCCAATCCAAATTAACACCTCTAGTATAAATATATTTTTTTGCATGACGTAATAATGCAAGCTTTGTGTAAAAAGATACATATACAAATATAAATATTTTTTATTTATTAGCTAAATGTGTTTATTTAGTATTTACTATCTTATTTCATGTATCAATACCATTGTCTATTGAATTTATTGTCAGTTGTCGATGCACATTTGAGCTCTTGATTGTGAGAAAAATTTATATGGATCGAGTATATTCCTCAACAAATCAGATTCTGCTAAATGACAGAGCGGTGGTCACATGTTGGGTCCAACAAGAGGATCCTTCTCCCTCTGCTTTAATTTTCCAGGACTGAGGAGTGAGGACTCACCAAAATGAAGGCAATGAATCGAGTTACAAAAAATACTGGGAAGGTTTGTCAATAAATGAAAGGGGCAGAATGAAATTAACCATTAAACATTATTTGGAGGTGAAAGTGTTGTGAAATTTAAAATTCAAAATAAAACCTAATAACATTTATGACTTCAACTATCCAAGAAGAAAGAAAGGTGAAAAAGGCATAAAAAATTTGCAATTATACATGCAAATGCCATTGCAAGAATAATAGTTAGGAAGAATTTACAGTACATTGATCGGACTTTCAAATTCTATAACTTATTTCTGTAATTTGATTTTCCCCTTGATACAAACCGCATCCTAACGTAACACTGATGTGACCAGAAATCGATCCCAAAACCTCTAGTAGTATCCTAAGAGACTCTAGAAAAGACTACAAATCCAGTGGCAAATAATCAGTATTCTTACACTAAATAGGAGGACATTAAGTTCCAACTAATCTTCATGTGAGAAGGCATCGATGCCACAAAGCGAAGTAGATCTGGGCCATCTGGCTTTGAGCTAAGTGTCGGGAACAGATTATCTGATTTCTGATTCAAAACATTTATGAATTTAGCAATATTTGGAAGTACAAGCTCTCTACAGTGGAGATGTAATAAAGGAACCTTGGATAATACACTTCCCTTCTGAACATCTAGGCCGTCTGGCCTTCGCAGTTTGTAAGGTTTCCCAGACGTAGGCTCAATATCAACGCGAGGCATTTGCTTCCATCTCCGGTGCACAAACCAACCATACTTATAGTCACCAACAATTGGAGTGCCTAGAGCTTCAGCACAATGGACACGAAGCTGCAAGAAATGGAAGAAATCAAATTCGATGTGGCCAATTCTATCTACAACATTTTTTTCTTCACCTGAAGCTTATGTTTTCATTTCATTTCTCTCATTAAAAGGGGCAAATCAAGAAATGAAAACTAGTCATGATAGTCAACCAATGCTGAATCATTTGATTCCTAATTCTGACTACATCTCAAATCGAACTCAATACTTTCCGTAAAGCCCTGGTTCAAGTTCTTTATTAAAATTTATTCACATAAAGGAAGGAAAAGAACTTCAGGAATTGGAGATAATTTATCCGACATGTTTTTTGTCCTACCTTTTGAAGTTTTGATGATGACACTTATGTGGCATTGCTTTATGAGTTAATGGCCTTTCGTTCTCTTCTTTCTTAGTCCTCATGTCAATGTTTTTCCCCAGTGGCCTAAGGTTAGGTAAATTAACCAAAATAATAATAATTATTATTATTATTATTATCTTGGGCCTTTCTAAACATACTTTCATGATAACGCATCAGTAAATTCTTTAGCTGGTTTACACCTACAATTACTAATCATGATGTATCTTGACAGGTATACATTGAAATATTATTTTGAACACAAACCTAATCATGCATGATTTTTTCTCAAGAATAACATGACCAATCATGAACCTACAGGAGGTTAACATGTGTAATAACAATAATAGCATTTCAAACCAAAACCATTAATTCAAGGCATGGCAATCTCACAGAATAAGGCCGTTTTGTCACACTATATAGTTATAATCATGGTACCTGATGTTTCCGACAAGTGAGTGGACGCAACTCGATCCAAGAGCATCCATTTATCATAGGACCTAGCACCCGATATTCAGTCACGGCTTCTTGAGAAGCTTCCAAACCTGAGTTTTGAGCCAAGATGATCCTCTCAGTCTTACCGTCATCAAGAAGAACCTACAATCAACATAACAAATACACAATCACGTAATAATTCCGACATATGACCACAAATACTTCTTACTTGATAGAAGGCACAAAAGAAGTTCATTATAGACTGAGAGGGAAACCTTAGAAAGAGGAGCATGAATTATGCCTTGCTTTTCCTTGGGAGAGCCAATGACCAATGCCCAATACCGTTGATACATTGCTTCACATGCATCATTCCAAGCCTACAATTATTCATCACAAGCTTATTGCATTTTTTCAAAAATTTAGAATTATCAAATGCCCTCTTATTTAATAGATTGGATTTTCAGAACAGGTATAATTACCTTAGACAACGATTTTGATTTATTTACGTCACTGAACAGCCAGGTTAGAAGGGACACACTTTCTTTAGTTCTTCCCATCAAGAGTAGGCCACTAGACTCTCTGTCGAGGCGATGGACCTAAAATATATCCATAGAAACTAAAAAGTAAGACAAGATAAATAAATAATGAGACGGGACCGGAGTTGAGGCAAACAATTCAAAAACAATATATATATAGTTGAGGGATATTTTAATACTAACAACCATTATCGATGGAACACCAAGAGCAAAATACAAAGGCTAAAAGTTAGCTTTGTGGAAACAACTGGCTTCCATGAAATTGGAATAATTATTTTACAAAATAATGCTTAATTCGCTTGAACATCATGCCTCAAAAGTCCCCACCATGAAAACAGTTAAACACTAATTCAACTCGATTAGGCACCATTTGTATGTCTCCACCATGCTACTATATGCAAACAGTTAAACACTAATACAAAGGCACATACACAAATCCTCTTCTGTTATACAGCTAAACTGTATATCCATAATTAGCTCGTCAAACTTACATACTTTCTAACTCCACAATGATTAAAACACCATGTTAAGTGCAGTAAATCAATTTGCTATAATGACTTGAAAATTAATTGAAAGACATACAAGTCAGAGAAATAAGACAAAGAGGATAAGTCAATAAATTTTCATGTTAATTGAATTCGGAACCACACAAACAAATGGATAGCACATTCCTAAACCATTGTTCCATGCATGATGAAATATGCCGTTTTCCCATCAATTTGGGCATGCTGCTTACTCCTCTCAGAAGAAAGTTTGTTACCTCTGGACTAAGCTTCGCAATTTAAAGCATTAAACTATTAGAGTACTTTCTCCTAAAGGTCTAATGACTCCACTGAGAACTCATGATGACAACCAAAACTACTCTACTAAGTTTCACGCCAGTAATAAACAGAACACTTAACAAAAAAGATAACATAGGTAATCAAAATACAAGAATGCTAAGGTGTCCTCAATTGTCAACCTTATCAATTTATCTAGAGCAGTAAACTTACCAACTTAGGACCCTCGTTGTAATCATAAGACAAAGCTGCAGCCGCCAATGCATCCATGCTGTTATGAACTGGCAGATGCCCCTGAAGATGTAAATGATACAAAGATGTCAAAAGGGCACATTACTATAAGCCAGTGGTTAAACACAAGAACAATTAGACTGTGTAGTATCAAACCTTGAGTGGCACTTTCGGCGGCTTATTTAGCACAAGAATAGCAGAATCCTGAAGTTTTCAGTAACTACTAGTCAGACGTAGCAACAAAATTGACAAACACTGCAGAAAAACTACCATAAAACAGATGAACTACATCGAACCACATACACAAAGATAGACGACTAATAGAAACAATTACTCAATTAGATAAGTTTAAGACGTGCCCTGTACTTCACTAGTCTCCGCAGATAGTCTATTTCATCAGCATTTGGATTTAAAGTTCCACTTGGTATAGTGTCGTATCTCTTTGAAATTCTACCCTCCACCATTGATACAGGTAAAAAGATTCTTGCCCCCGGTTCCATCACCTCATTAGTCTTAATCTGTAGATAAGCTGTATGGTTGTAGAATAATTAAACCCACATGAAACTAGAAACAATTATAGAATTAGAAACAAAATAATCAACACCTTTCTGATGGGTTTCATCTGTCCTTGCTCTACAAAGGAATCACCCATATTTGCACATTCCATCTGAACCTAGAACAAGAGAAGAAATCAACATATAAAATTATCTGCACACTGGTAGTACATTTTTAGTCCTTTTCAGAATGTAAAATTCAAAAATCCAAAGTTCATGAATGTTCCATGTATTTCCAAGAACAAGAATTGGAAAACAACCAAAAGCCTTATTTCATTACTTCAAAATCTTGTGCTTCCACAGTTTCATTTCTCCAAACAATCGGAACTTAAAATTTTTGAATTTCCCATGTTCATTCCACTAAACAGTTTCCATAACCATTTTCGTAAAACACTCCAAATTGGAACTTTCCAAAAATTTAAAAAAAAAAAAAGACAGAGAGAAGAAAAGAGCAAGAAACCAACCAAAAATAATCACAATCCCAAATAAACAACATAGAGTATGTTTGTAACTGTTGCACTGGGCAAAAGTGTTCCATAAACACTATGTATCACTTGACAAGTACCATTTTCATTCGACTCATTCACTTAAACTTAACAGCTCATGATTCCACAGCTAACAATTCTATTCCGTGGCTGGCGGCACCTCAATGCCCACCAAGGTCACATTAATTTTGACACTGTTCGACTACTAATTTTTTTCTTCAACGGCTAGTAATTTCATTATACAGCACCTTAATCCTAATAAATAATGATAATCATCTCTGAAAATATAAAATAACTATATTGAAACTTACAAGGCCCTTGTTGAAATGGGACTGAATGACAGAATCTTGAACTTCATCGAAGTAATACTTAACCCAGCTAACGGCAGTCACGTGACATTGCCGGCCCCAGTGCTTCCCCGGCAGGTTGTGACCGGGAAAAGGAGGCAGAGACAAGAGCTGACGTGGCTTCGGACCAGCCTTCGGTGGGCCCAAGTGGGCCACCTTCTTTTCCGATACTCGGATTACGGCCGGCCGCGGCGGTGAGATTCTCGAGTAGTGTCTAATTGAAGACAACCATATGAATTCCGCTTGCTTTTTCCACATCATATTGAATTCATGTTCAATTCTGTAAAACTTTAACCCAAGAAAGGGGGAAAATTTTTGTGATTTGTCCTCTGAGCGATAGCTTTGTGTTCGTTTAAATTTCCCTCTTTTTTAGGGTTTTACAAGTTTGTTTTAAAAAAAAAATCGTTTTTTCATAAACCGAGTTGAATTATAAAGTTCAAACCGGTCCTCTAAGAACACCCAGGGTGCACTTAAAGGGGCGCGCTTAGGAAATGACAACCGTGATGGTGAGAACATGTGGGCGTATCTCAATGGGCCTTCGATTCGCAACTCAAAAACTTTTTTACGAAAAAACCGGATAAATTAATTTTGGCTAAGTTGGTACCTCCATTAAAAAATATTTTTTGTCAATATTAACTTGAGTCCAACGTACTAAATTATATATTATCGAAGACTTAGGTGGCGTTTGTTTTTTTGTCTGAAATTTAAATAGACCTGAATTAGTTTAATTCTGAATAGATCTAAATGTCTGAATATGAATAATATGTTTTTTTTTTGTCTAAATCTTGGAAAATAAGTATTAAGTTGTTTATTTTTTTCAACTGAAAAAGTTAAAATATGTACTTTTACATTTATATCCTTATTAAATTTGAATGTCAAATAAATAATATATTAAATACCACAATATTTTAACATTTATAAGTAAAATTATATTCAAGTGAATACATAATTATTTTAGAATTTTAATATATAAAATACAATAAATTTCAAATTTTATCGTATATAATATAAGAAAGAAAAAACATGGATATTTTTATGTGCGGTAAATGTCTATGGGTGAGTTTTGGGATAAACATGAAAAATAAATTATAAAACATGGATATTTTTTACATTAGTAAGTAATTGACTTAATTCAAATTTCTCCATTAAGTAAAAAGCCAAAAAAATTGGCTTATTTTATTAAGTCAAAATTATCTAAAAAATCTCATTAAATTATAAAAACAAACACATCTAATTAACTTAATTAATTAAGTTAAATCACTTTAAGTTATTAAGTTAAAAAACAAACGCCACCTTAGTATAGATATTACAATTATTATGCATAAACCTGTATATAATTTCACAAGGAAATTGAATAGATTATTATATCACTTCATATCGTCTCCTTGAATTATTTTATTTATTTTTATTTTTTTTCCATATGTCTCCACGCCAAATTAATCTGTACATGCACTTTTTTTTTTAAACTACACAAAAGAAAAATACTTATGTCAATTCTTACACTTAAGTGTAATATGAATTTTTTTTTTCACTTCTTAATGGACGTGATTTTATTTTTTTTTATTAAAAAAGAGAGTAATACGTTTGATTAG
This sequence comes from Citrus mangshanensis, assembly GCA_030449895.1. Lineage (NCBI taxonomy): Eukaryota > Viridiplantae > Streptophyta > Magnoliopsida > Sapindales > Rutaceae > Citrus > Citrus mangshanensis. The sequence goes on from JASUUJ010000161.1 coordinate 9,415,418, forward strand.
AAATAAAAATATGTTCGTCTTTAAAGTACTATCTTAAGATTTTTCATCTGTATAAAGTAGCATTCAATAATTAATAATGAAAATTTACCATTTATAAGGTAGTGGGATAGAATAATAGGTACTGTTGGAACTCATAAAAACATTTTGCCCAATGACTAATTAAAAAGTTGAGATAATATTAAAAAAGTAATATTACTCTCTTCAAAATTATTGAAAATAGGGAAATTATCACTGCACCACCTCATTTTTGCCTTATGTTCATCCAACCACCAAAACATTCTAACATGTTCTCTGCACCACCTTTTTTTTTTTAAATTTGTATCAACTAGCCACTTTTTAACTAACACCGTTAAATAATTTAAATGAAATAACAATTTACCCTTAAATAAATTAAAAGGCTATTTTATTTTACAAAAACTTTGAATTTGTAAAATAAGAAAATGATAATTATAAAAATACCCATAAATTTAATAAAAAATAAATCTTAAACAAAGGTGCTCAGCTGATTTTTATTTAATTTAGATTTTGCAAAATTTTAATAATTATTTTTATTAAAAAATTATAATTTTACAAAATTTTAATAAAAATGACTGAATTTATTTATTAAAAATTATAATTTTGCAAAATTTTATTAAAATAACTGAATTTATTTATTAAAAAAATCCCAAAATTTTAATAATTTAGGGGATTTTTATTAAATCCCAAAATTTTAATAATTTAGGGGATTTTTATTAAATCCCAAAATTTTGTAATTATTTTTATAATTATAATTTTTATTTAAATTTTCATTAAAAATAAAAATTCTAATTTTGGGATTTTTTAATTAAATTTAGGGGTATTTTTATCATTATAATTTTCTTATTTTTCAATGTTTTTATAAAATAAAATGATCTTTTAATTTATTTAGGGGTAAAATTATCATTTCATTTAAATTATTTAACGGTGTTAGTTAAAAAGTGATAGTTGATAAAAATTTAAAAAAAATGTGGTGCAGAGAACGTGTTAGAATTTTTTAGTGGTTGAATGAACATAAGGCAAAAAATAGATGGTGCAGTGATAATTTCCCTTGAAAATATAGTATAATGCAGCCCACTGAAGGCTAAACCAGCAAAAGTATTGAACATTCGTTATAATTTGTGTGGGAATAAAAGAACCCCAAAATTTTGGTGAGTTTACAAGCTAGTTTGACAACACTATGGCTTTTAAAAATAATTGCTATTCATTTGTAGTGTAGAAATAATTAGCTCTGAAGATAATTAATTAAACATTTAGTAAATTTTATTTTTAAAAATACCATGAGTTTTAAAAACAGTTGTTTTGTTTGGTAAATCTTATTAGTAAATTATTGTAAGAATGTAAATAATTGAATCAGACATAATGTTGAATAAAACTTATTTAAACATTTATAAACATATATAAAAAATATTTTTATTGTGTATATTTAATAATTGATAACGAAAATAAATGTTTTATATTATTAATCTATTTTTTATTTTGTTATCTCAATATCATTGGTGGTGGTGGTAATAATAATAATAATAATCTCTTTAAAGTTATTAAATTTATTTCGTAATATATGTGATATATATATATATGGAACTATATTAAGTATAAAACTAATTTTAAAAAATAACTATTTTCCTGCTTTCAGAATCAAGATGGGGTGATTTTACCAAAAGTAATTTTTAAAAAATTTGATCAAACACTAAAATTATTTTTTACCTTTTCAAAATTACTTTTAATCCTTAAAAAAAACAATTCCAAATAGAATTGGGACTTTGGGATTGATTCCTATCATGATTCACATGAACAAATTAGAAAAAACAAAAATAAAATACATCATACACTAAAACATTAGATTTTTGGAAGCAAATAGAATCATTGTTGAAATACAAGTAAGCAACCCAAGAGGGGGGGTGAATTGGGATTCAAAAAAAATTATTCAATAATAAAGAAAATCTTAATGCAATTATAACTCAAATTCAAAGCAATAATAATTAAGATGATCACAAAATAAAAAGGTAAGGGAAGAGAGATTCAAACACGAGATTTTTACGTGGTTCGGCCAACCTCGCCTACGTCCACGCCTCCAAGCTTTCCGGGCTTGAGGATTCCACTAAGCAAGCCTCCAAGGCTTCAAATGCTTACACTTGACTTCCAATGTGTCAATGGACCTTTACAACAAGAGGTTATCCCCAATCTCTTAACCTAAGTGTATCCCAACACTTACAATCACTCAAAGTAAAAGATTACAAATTTGTTTTGCCTCTCACAATATACAAGATAACTCAATGATGCTTAATATGTGAATAGATGAAGCAAGAATGTGTTCTAAGCTCTATGAAGATTGTATTCTCGAATATTAGCTCAAATGGTTGTGTTGTGATCAAACTTTGTTTGGATTTGAATGAGCTTATTTATAGTTGCAGCTGAAAACTAGCCATCGCTTATCTAGATATCGGATCGCCGTTTGACTGGTCAATATGACCGTTGAGCTGATTTTTCAAATTGTCGGATCGCCGTTAGTGTCCAGAGACCAATCTTCAATTCTGCTTGTTGTCGGCGAGCCGTTAACAAGAAGTCGGATCGCCGTTAGTGTCCAGAGACCAATCTTCAATTCTGCTTGTTGTCGGCGAGCCGTTAACAAGAAGTCGGATCGCCGTTAGTGTCCAGAGACCAATCTTCAATTCTGCTTGTTGTCGGCGAGCCGTTAACAAGAAGTCGGATCGCCGTTAGTGTCCAGAGACTGATCTTCAATTCTGCTAGATGTCGGCGAGCCGTTAACCAAATATCGGATTGCCGTTTATGTCCAGAGGCTACTGGTTGATATCGGTGAGCCGTTTATCACAGCCGTTTTGGTCCAGAGGCTATACTTCACTTCTGGTTAATATCGGCGAGCCGTTTATCTCAAATGTCGGTTCGCCGTTTTCCATAAAAACTGCTGTCGAGAGCTATTTTTGCAAGAAAACTGTTTTGACACCAAATCTTCATAAAAATGCTTATGAAACTTGTCAAAATAGATGAAGGTTATGTTGAGCTTTTTAAAACGATTTAAACAATTTTAATTAAGTTTGTTATCATCAAAATCAATAAAGAATAATTTATGTTAACAATCTCCCCATTTTTGATGATGACAAACTTTTCAAGAAAATGCTTGTGCAATTTTTGCTCCCCCTAAATATGTGCTCCCCCTAAGTGAAATTTTGAAAGACTTGTTAACTCCCTTGTTAAAAAAAATATTCAACTGTTAATCTCAAAATTTTAAACACGACAGATTAAAAAAAAAAAAAATTATGCCAGTAAACACATGCATGCATGCCAAAACCAATTTTTGCCAAAATGAAAAAAAAAAAAGTTTTGCATTTGCTATTTGCTAATTTCTCTCCCCCTTCATCATCAAAAAGAAAGAGACGCGATGAATGACTTATGTTTGGAGAAATTTGGGCAGAGTCTCCCCTGAAATATGAACATTTCCTCAACAACACACAGAGTTAAAAAGAAAAACACTTCCATATAAGTATACCACCATATCAACCAACCTCCATACCAACAAATACACACTTCCATAATTAGCAAGATAAACAATATAGCACCAAAGTCATCTCAAGCATAAATCAAGAGCACATGTCCAACATGAGATATCAGAAGCATAAACACAAAATAAATAACATCATATGCATAAGGCAAATAACATGAAATGAGAAATGTCTGTGCGAATATCATAGGGACAGAAAAGCTAAGATGGGGGCTGTGAAGACGAGCTGCCGGGGTCATATCCAAAGTAGCCGAGAATGCGACGCTGACCCGCAAGTAACTCCATCTGCTGATCTGAAATTTGCTCCCGAAAGGTTGCAAAATCATATCGAAGCTGCTGCTGCTGCTGGGACAGTGCATCCACTCGGTCGAGAAGCTGCTGGAAGCGATCCTCGAGAATGTGATGCCGCAGAGGGACTCAGCTCGTCATCCCGAGGTGCATCTGAAGTAGGAGCTGCTGCTCGGCGAGGAATTCGCGGTCTAGCCCCAAGACGGAAATCAGGCAGCTCATCCTCGGAGTAGACATCATTCAGCATGCGATCATCCTCGGGTGCGAGCAGTGTGGCTTCGTTTTTGGAGGATGTAGTCTTTTCCCATTTCCCACGCTTCTTAAAGAATCCAATGGCAGAAATAATTTCTCGTCCGAGCTTACGAGTCTCGAGAAAGACAGGCTCGACGATAGGAACATGAAAGTGGTTCAGGATCCTAGTGATGATGCTGCCATAAGGAAGGGATCGGTTGGAGACTTTAGGGGTGGACAGCATATGGCACATAATGGTGTAGGATAGGCTCACATGGCGTCGACGAATAAGAGAGTCTAATAGACCAATATCAAGCCTAGTGACCTCATCAGTGTGACTCTGTCTAGGAGTGACCATGTGCTGAAGAATAATGTGTAGAATTCGAATCTGAAAAGGGAGGAGTTGAGACCTAAAGGACAAAGAACAGATGTCATCGGAAAGATCCCGACGACGACAAATGTTCCGTACACCATCCACATGACGAAAATTACTAAAATCTAGTTCTTTCCTAGTGGTGTACAGATCTAATCCTCCATAAGTGATTCCTAGAATACTACACAATTCGGGTTCATCAAGTTCAATGCGAATTCCTCCTACGAAAGTATGAAGCTCATCACGACTAGAAGAGGTGAAATCTATGTATGAATAAAAGACTCTAACTAGATTTCATAAATAGGTTCATCAATACTTAAAGCTTGCTTCCAATGACTAAGCATTTAAGAAATTGAGTGACCACAAACAGAAATATCCGAGAACTCCGAAATGTTAAGAGAAAAAGAGGGAGTTACGGGTTTACCCATGAACTTCTCACGGAATCGCTGAGCAGAGGTAGCATCGGGAAAATGAAGACTCTCGAAGTCTTGAGGAGGAGACCTGGGTGGACTGGAACGGCGTGGAGCAGTGTGCTTGGTTCGAGCACGCCTTTGTGGTCGTTCCGCCATGGATGTGTTAAAAAAAAAATTGTGAAAATGAAGTTTTAGAGATGAGATAGTGATTGTGGGTGAAAATGTGGTTGGAAAAAGGAAGAGATTTGGGTTAGTTTGAGCAGGGAAGGCTCGGCTGGTTCTAGGGTTTCAAAAGGAAGATTTTTCAATTTTAGATGAAAGAGAAGGATTTGAATCGGTTAAAAGGTTCTAGAGAGGATAAAAATGGTTTGTAATGCTTCAATTTGATGAAAAGTGACAAGAAAAGTGATGGATTTGGGAGAAGAGAACTGGTGCAGTCGCGGGCTGAAGAGAGAGAAAGAGAAGGGGAAGCCGAAATGAGGAGGAAGACAAAGGACTGTTCAATTAACGCATGATAACGGCGAGCCGTTATAAAGAAAACGGCGAGCCGACAGAGTCCAGAGAGTCCTCAAAACAAATTCATCAAAACGGCGAGCCGTTTATATCAATAACGGCGAGCCGATAGGGTCCAGAGAGTCCACACAAGAAAAATGTATCAGGACGGCGAGCCGATAGACAGATATCGGCGAACCGATAGCTTCCAGAAAGCGTTCCGTTGTTTCTGCCCAAAACGGTTAGCCGTTTATTGAAATAACGGCGATCCGTTTTCTACAACCTATGATTTCGCACATGTATTTTGATATTTGGCTACTTATTAATACATTTCAAGATCATTTTATTGATCCAAAATGATTTAAGTGCCTGTTCAATGCATAATTCATGAATATATATATGTATTGCAACAATTGATTCATACATTTTCAAATATCCATACACATCTCATGCATATTACGATTGAGCATTCCATAGATATTAAAGCATCAAGTCATAGATCAATCAATGTTAATAGACTCAATAGCATGAATAAAGATGTTAATGTGAAAATTTCATCATCCCAAGTTCATGCCGAATTTTAAAAAATTGATCTTCGCAAAGTGGTTTTGTAAAAATATCGGCAAGTTGTTTTTCCGTGGAGATAAACTCTAATGCAATTTCTCCCTTTTGAACATGATCTCTCAAGAAATGATGTCTTATTTCTATATGGTTGGTTCGAGAGTGTTGAATGGGATTCTTTGAAAGATTTATAGCACTAGTATTATCACACTTAATAGGAATTTGTTCAAGATTAATGACATAATCTCTAAGTGTTTGTTTCATCCAAAGTGCTTGTGCACAACAACTTCCGGCAGCTATATATTCAGCCTCGGTAGTTGAAAGTGCGACAGAATTTTGTTTCTTGCTAAACCATGAAACAAGAGAGTGTCCTAGAATATAGCAAGTACCACTAGTGCTCTTCCTATCCACTTTATATCCGGCAAAGTCCGCATCCGAAAAACATGTTAAATCTATATGAGTTCCCCTAGGATACCAAAGGCCAATATCTATGGTTCCACTCAAATAACGGAAAATTCTTTTAACAGCAAGCAAATGAGATTCCTTGGGACAAGACTGAAATCTTGCACACAAACATACACTAAACATGATATCGGGTCTACTTGCAGTCAAATAAAGTAGGGATCCGATCATACCTCGATACATTTTGATATCCACTTCTTTGCCTTTTTCATCTTTGTCCAGCTTGGTTGTTGTGCTCATTGGTGTATTTTTGGTCTTCGAGTCATCAATGCCGAATCGTTTGAGTAGATCTTTTACGTACTTGGCTTGATTTATGAAAATTCCTTCCTCGTTTTGTTTGATTTGAAGTCCAAGGAAGTATTTCAACTCTCCCATCATACTCATCTCAAATTCTTTGCTCATACACGATGAAAATTCTCTACACAACAACTCATTAGTAGAACCAAAAATGATATCATCAACATAAATTTGAACAATAAGTATGTCTTGGTTTTTATGCTTAACAAATAGAGTAGTGTCCGCTTTACCCATTGAAAAGTCATTTTCCAACAGAAAATTCTTAAGTCTATCATACCATGCTCTAAGTGCTTGTTTTAATCCATACAAGGCTTTAAGCAACTTATAAACATGATTTGGAAATTTTTCATTTTCAAAACCAGGGGGTTGTTTTACATACACTTCTTCCATAATATGCCCATTTAGGAAAGCACTTTTCACATCCATTTGAAATAAAATAAAATCTTTATGACATGCATATGCTAACAACATCCTAATGGATTCTAACCTTGCTACAGGAGCAAAGGTTTCATCAAAATCAATTCCTTCTTCTTGGTTGTAACCTTGAGCCACTAATCTAGCTTTATTTCTTACAACCACACCGGATTCATCCATCTTATTTCTAAACACCCATTTAGTACCTATTATAGATTGATGTACTGGTTTAGGAACTAATTCTCACACATTGTTTCTTTCAAATTGATTTAACTCCTCTTGCATTGCCATAATCCAAGATTCATCATTTTCTGCATCCTCAAAGGATTTTGGTTCAATTTGAGAGATGAATGCATTATGCTCACAAGTATTTCTAAGTGATGATCTAGTTGTAATACCTCGTGAGGGATCTCCTAAAATTACATCTTTAGGATGAGAAGAGACATACCTCCACTCCTTGGGGAGTGTTTAAGAAATACCTTCTTGTTGCTCCAGCTCCGTATTTGTTTGCTCTTCTTGTCTATCCTCTTGATTTTCTTGTGATGTAATCTCTTGAATCTCTTTTGATGATTCTTCTTGTAAATTTCCATCTGCATCATCATTAGCAACTCCTTTCTCCGCAGAGGAGGGTTTAGACTCATCAAACGTGACATGCATGGATTCTTCCACAACTAAAGTTCTTTTATTATAAACTCTATAAGCTTTGCTTGAGTTTGAATACCCAAGAAAGATGCCAACATCAGATTTTGAATCAAATTTTCCAAGATTATCTTTTGTGTTTAAAATAAAACATTTGCATCCAAAAACTTTGAAATAACCAATGTTGGGTTTTCTATCTTTCCAAAGCTCATATGGAGTTTTATTAAGATTAGGTCTAATCAACACCCGATTTAAAACATAACAAGCGGTGTTGACGGCTTTAGCCCAAAAATATTTTGGTAATGCATTTTCATTTAACATGGTCCTAGCCATTTCTTGAATAGACCTATTCTTTCTCTCAACAACTCCATTTTGTTGTGGAGTTCTAGGTGATGAAAATTGATGCTCAATGCCTAGATTATTGCAAAAAATCTCAAATGCATGATTTTCAAATTCTCCTCCATGATCACTTCTAATGCATGCAATACCATGTCCTTTTTCATTTTGTAATTTCTTACAAAGCACTTTAAAAGCATCAAGAGCATCGTCCTTATTGGCTAAGAATAATACCCATGTATATCTAGAGTAATCATCCACTATCACAAATGCATAATATTTGCCATTTAGACTTGCATATCTAGATGGCCCAAAAAGATCTATGTGAAGAAGTTCAAGTGGTTTTGAAGTAGAAATATGGTTTTTATCCTTGAAAGAAGTTTTAATTTGTTTTCCAAATTGACAAGCTTCACAAATCTTATCCTTTTGAAAACCAATTTTCGGAAGACCTTTAACTAAATCATCTTTCGAAATTTTTGAAATTAAATCCATACTTGTATGTCCTAACCTTCTATGCCACAACCAACAATCATCATGCAATGCCGAAAAACATTTATCAAGAGTAGATGCACATTCTATGTCAATGATATAAACATTACCACATCTATTTCCAACAAATAAGGTTTTGCCATCACATGAGTTCTCAATAATACAACTAAATTTATCAAATATAACTTTATAACCTTTGTCACATAATTGACTAATGCTAATTAAGTTGTGTTTCAAGTTCTCAACCAAACATACATTCTCAATTAGAGTTGAAGAGACTTTACCAACATTTCCAATTCCAAGAATTTTTCCTTTTGAGTTGTCTCCAAAAGATACATCTCCGCCATTTTCAATTTTGGTGAAGCTTGAGAACCATGCATAATTTCCAGTCATGTGCCTTGAACAACCGCTGTCCAAGTACCATTTATTTTTCTTCTTCTTCAAGCCCTACAAGAAAAAATCCCAAGTTTTAGGTACCCAAACCTTTTTGGGTCCTTGAGAGTTAGCAACGGTTCCTTTTGGAACCCAAATGCATTTGACACCATAATATGCATTTCTTTTTACGGGACATCTATATTTCATGTGACCATTTTGATTACAATAATGACATACAATCTTATAATCATTTGTGGAGGTAGCATTAACAAAATAATTCTTATAATATTTTTGCTTCAAGTTAGGCTTATATCCAAGTCCTCCTTTATCAAAAACACATTTTTGTGAGTTAAGCATATTATCCAACATCTTTTGCCCATTTGTAAATTTCAAAACAATTTCATTCAATTCATTACTCTTCTTCTTGAGCATTTCGTTCTCATTTTTCAACTCATCTATGTGCGATTCTAAATGCTCATGTAAGATGCTAGGTTTCTCATTTGATAATGCAATTTCATCATGCAATGTTTTGTTCCCTACTTCTAGGCATACAATTCTTGCATTTAGAGATTCATTTTCATTTTTAAGCTTTGCCATTTCCTTTTTAAGACATACATTCTTTTTACCAATCTTCATCAACTCATTATGCAAATCTTTAAAAGCATCATACAATTCATCATAGGTGGGATCACTTACCTCATTGAGATCATCATCCCCTCCTATTGCCATGAGTGCTAGGTTTGATACTTCTTGCAATCCTTCTTCATCATTTGATTCTTCCTCACTATCATCCCAAGTTGCAACCATTGCTTTCTTCTTGAGTTTGTTGATAAGTGGGCACTCCGATCTTATATGTCCAGGCTTCTTGCATTCATAGCAAGTGATTGCCTCCTTCTTCTCCCTATAGTTCTTGAAGTTTCTGAAATTTCTTTACTCTCCGGTTTTCTTGAAGAATTTTCTGAACCTCCTTGCTAGCATGGCTAGTTCTTCATCATCCGGTTCACTCTCCTCATCACTCTCATATTTTGAAGCTTTGAGAGCAATGCTTTTCTTCTTCTCCTCATGTCCTTTTTCTGCAGCTAAATCCTCTTCATATGAAATAAGAGAACCAATTAAATCATCAAGAGGTAAAGTATTTAAATCTTTGGCCTCTTCAATAGCAGTTCTTTTAGGTCTCCATTCTTTTGGAAGTGATTTTCTTAACTTTCTCACTATTTGAGAAGGTTTTCCTAAAGCACCTGGGTGTTCACTATGTCCGTGAATCTAGTGTACATAGAATACACATTTTCATTTTGTTCCATTTGGAACAACTCATATCGAGTGTATTTACTGATTTTAGACTCTTTCACTTGATTTGTCCCTTCATAGACAACTTCAAGTTTGTTCCATATCTCTTGTGCACTTTCACAACTAGATACTCTATGGAATTCTTTCTTATCAAGGGCACAAAACAAAGCATTCATAACCTTGGAGTTTAGAGACATCTTTCTCTTTTCTAACTCACTCCATTGACTCGATGGTTTAGGAATATCATCTCCTACTTCATCTTTGAACGTAGGCATGAATGGACCATCACAAACAACTTCCCAAATTTCATAATCTAAGGCTTGCAAATAGATTCTCATTCTAGTTTTCCAATAAGCATAATCATTACCATCAAAAATGGTGGTAGTTGTGGATTGCCTTCTAAAGGTTGAGTCATTTAGGGTTGCCATGGATCTTTTACTCTGCGATTAAGTCTTAACAAGAGAACCCAACCAATGAATTGGGATTCAAAAAAAATTATTCAATAATAAAGAAAATCTTAATGCAATTATAACTCAAATTCAAAGCAATAATAATTAAGATGATCACAAAATAAAAAGGTAAGGGAAGAGAGATTCAAACACGAGATTTTTACGTGGTTCGGCCAACATCGCCACGTCCACGCCTCCAAGCTTTCAGGATTCCACTAAGCAAGCCTCCAAGGCTTCAAATGCTTACACTTGACTTCCAAGGTGTCAATGGACCTTTACAACAAGAGATTATCCCCAATCTCTTAAGTGTATCCCAACACTTACAATCACTCAAAGTAAAAGATTACAAATTTGTTTTGCCTCACAATATACAAGATAACTCAATGATGCTTAATATGTGAATAGATGAAGAATGTGTTAAGCTCTATGAAGATTGTATTCTCGAATATTAGCTCAAATGGTTGTATTGTGATCAAACTTTGTTTGGATTTGAATGAGCTTATTTATAGTTGCAAAATAGCTTATGATATCGGATCGCCGTTTAATATGACCGTTGGTGATTTTTCAAATTGTCGGATCGCTTAGTGTCCAGACCAATCTTCAATTGTTGTAGTGTCCCAATCTTCACTTGTTGTCGGCGTTAACCAAATATCGGATCGCCGTTTATGTCCAGGCTTGATATCGGTGGCCGTTTATCACGGTTAGTCGTTTTGGTCTATACTTCACTTAATATCTTTATCTCAAATGTCGGTTGCTTTTCCATAAAAATTTTATTTTTGAAAAATCTTCATAAAAATGCTTTATGAAACTTGTCAAAATAGATGAAGGTTATGTTGAGCTTTTTAAAACGATTTAATCAATTTTAATTAAGTTTGTTATCATCAAAATCAATAAAGAATAATTTATGTTAACAATTGTGTGTCTAATCAGGTATTGTTAAATTCTTATGAAATTTTTAATATTTTATTAAACTTTACAATTCTTGCTCATGGAGAAGGCACGCTGGTGATGGACTGATGGTGAGATTGTGCTATCTTCTTCTCTTTCTTCTTCTTTTAAATGTGAATTCAATATGAATGGTCCAAAAATCATATGCAGCAATTACACCTTGAACTTTTGGTTCACAAAACTAGTGCTTTTACATTTAAAAAAAATGTGACTTTTTTTTGCATTTATGATCCCGCATTTACGATCCAATATTTCTTTTTCAATCAAATGAACACGTGTTAAATGACAATTTTCGATGTACTTGCGGATTCCTCTCCAAGTGGCATCCAACTTTTTTGGCAACGTTCACATCTCAAACAAACGCGAGAGTTGGCTTCTCTCGCCTTCCATCTTTGAATGGTCCCAAAAATGGGACTTCCGTCCAGCCGTTGAGAAAAAGAAGAAAAAGGTACACGATGTACCACCACGTGGGACATGACTATTGGTCCAATGATTATGACTAAACTCGAGATTTTTGGTGCGCTTTGCCTTTTCTCTCCCCTTTCCGTCCAAAGATTTTTCAAAAGTTTATTTCGTGATGAAAAAGTTAGTTTTCTTTTAGAATTTTGACTTGCTTTCAACTAGGAAAGGTTTTGGATTTGCTTTTAGAGATTTCAGCCTTGACTGCACAATCTCTTTTTTTATTTGCCAAAAAGAGCCTCAAGTCTGAAAAATGTTAGCCACTGGATTAAGGTTGTCAATGAGAAAATATCAGTTTTTTTTTTTTAATTTTAAAAAGGTTAATAGTGGTTAGTTAAAATTAGGGAGATTGTCACTTTTCTCCCTACAGTAATTAACATATACTATTTATCTCCTTATTATTTTTATAATGGCCAAAAAATCCCCGACAACATAAGTTTATAATATTATCCTTATTTTTAATTACTCTTTTATTTACATTTATTTTAAATTAAATAAATTACATGAATAGAAACTAAATAAAAAAATTAAGTATTAAAAACAAGAAATATATGTTTTGATATGAGCAAAAAAATTAATAATAATTTTTTTTGTAATTATTTATTTTGTGAACATTTTTTATAATAAACATTTTGTAATATTTTAAAATTAAATGTAAAAAGTATAGGCAAAATATTTTATTATTTATCTTATAATAAATTTTTATCATTTTATAATAACTTTCTTATATATTTATTATAAGAAATTTTTTACAAAATAAATAAGTACAAGAAAAAAATTTATTATTAATTTTTTTCTCATATCAAAACATATATTTCTTATTTTTAACGCTAAATTTTTTATTTAGTTTCTATTCATGTGATTTATTTAATTTATAATAAATGAAAATAAAAGAGTTGTTGAAAATAAGGGTAATATCAAAACTTATCTTTGTTATAAAAAGCAATTTGGAGAAAATGATATATATTGATTACTGTAGGGGGAAAATTGGCAATCTCCCATTAAAATTACTCAGAATCCGCTCGGCCAAAATCACGAGGACAATATAATTATAATGTAAGAGTGATTTTATGCTTACTCGCTTTGAATATTTAATTGATATATTTAATGATGTGGCATTTTATATATCATCTATTAAAATAATTATATCAATGAGAGGTTAATAATTAATAATAAAATCAATGAATATCATGCATATGGCATTAGAGGATTGATAACATATCAGTAAATATCCCAACTAAGTTTCCAAACTTAGAGTCCATTTGTGATTGTTTTTGTGAAGCTCCAAAGTAATTTTAAAAATTTAAAACTAATTTTGGTGTTTAGAAAATTTTTCTAGGAATCACTTTGGTAAAACCACCTCAGCCTACTGTAAATTTTTTGAAAAGTTTGAAAAAATAGAAAATGAGTAAACTTTTCAAGATCTAATTTTGAGAATTATTTTTATATTTAAAGCATGTTCAAGATTACTTTAGATTGACAATAATCACTTATTTGACAATCTAATATTCAAAAAGTGTTTAGTAAACACTTTTTAAAATTGATTATTTGAAAATATGATTCTTAAATAATTTTTTTTTTGTATTAAGCATTAAAGTCACTGGGAGAAGCTTTTAAATTTTTTTTTTAGAATCTGATTTTGTAAAATATAATACCTAAATTATCCTCATCTTGAAATCATATTCCAAACATACTCTACACAAAAATAAGCTATTTTTTTATGTTTAAAATTTGTAGTTGAAAAATAAAACACAGTACTATCATTGGTGGTAATTTCCTCCGGTGATGTCGTTGGCTTCCGGTAAGTTACTCTTTACTTGACGCTACTCATATGTTCAGATTCGAAATTATTCACCCTACGCTATGATGATGGCATCATCGGTGGAATGGAATTAGAGGCGATGCACGTGCCCCCAATGCATATGTCAACAACTACCGTTGCCAACAATGGAAATCTAATTTTTAAATTATTAAATATTTGTACCTATCTAATAAAAATATATTCTTGTTTATTAACAAGTTCTTAATTGTTAATAAAAATATTAACTATTATATTTTTGGTAATTACTGAATAATTATTTGAAATTTAAATAAATTTTTTTAACAAAACGTTGACATTTTAGTAATTGTATATGGACAGCACACATTCAGGATCAATTTACCAAACATGTATAGCAAATTTTGAAAAGTAATTATTTCACAATCTAAGTTTACCAAATATGTTATGAATTTATTTGAAAATTGATTATAATGAAATCTAATTTAGAAGTGATCAATTAAGAATCAAAGCAATCCCAGACATACCCTTAATACAATTCCATATTTTTCTCATAAATATTATAAAAATCCAAAATATCCTTATAATTAGGAATAAAATCTATTACTTTAAAGATCTTGTTGTCATCATTAATTACATTAAAATAACAAAATAAGCAAATCGATACTATAAAAAATTTATTTTATTTATCAATTATTATATATACACAATAAAAAATATTTTATATACACGTTTAAAAATGTATAAATAAAACATACTCAATATTATGTTCAATTCGGTCATTTACATTCTTATAATAGTTTAACAATAAAATTTAATAAATATGTATGATTGCTTTTAAAACTCATACTATTTTTGAAAATAAATTTTATGAAATGTCTAACTAATTCTTTTCAAAACTGATTATTTTTACAGTACAATTAACAATAATTATTTTAAAAGGTACAACATTACTGAACTGGCCCGTAGTAAATATATCTTTATTGATAACATGAACATATATGGAATGTGGCATGTGCAAATTTGAGTTGGATAAACATAGAACGGGCATCGATTCTTTGCATGCCAATTATGCTATTGACATTCCTTTAAAAAGAAAAAAAATAAATGTAAATTATTAAATTTGTTTGTTGTCATTTTCCGAAAATTAAAGAAACTCTATCCTTAATTTAATTAAAAAAATAAATCAAAAGAGTTGTACATCATAAAGCGCTCTAAAACTTGAACACACAACTCACAAGGAAAGTTAGGAGGATATCATCCCATGTGTACAACTCTAAGACGATTAATATCATCCCATGTGTTTCCAAGTCTTTTCAAAAAATAAAATTGAAAGGATTGTAACAGATGTAAAAATTTTCATTTTTTGAGGTATAGTGTTCTCTTATTTCTACTATAAAGAAGTATCCTCCAAAGAACAAAAGCTTTTCATTATAATTAGTTAGTTTAATTAATGAAAATCCCTTGTCCCTAGACATAGTTTAGTTTAGTTGACCATGAATTACAATGTAGACCTTGATCACCTATGTTCAAGTAATAATATAGGATAAAAATTAGGTGAGATTTTGATCCCCTTCATTTTTTTAAATAAATAAAAATCTTTTTTACAAACCCACTAATCAATAATCGCAATAAGAGAAGCATAAACCTAATAATTTAAATGCTTTTCAAAATCACTCAATAAATATTCCTATTGTGTTATAATGGGGTTCAATTAATGATGCATTTCGCAGCTTGCATTGCACTATATTGTAATTATTCTTATATTAACCCACGTTTGGTTGCCATTTCTAGTTGCATTGCACTACATTAAACAGGAGGTAATTATAATGAAATGTGTATAAAATAAACCTATGAGGAAGATAGGGTTTAGATAGTATTACATTGAAATATTGTTCATATTTTAAATATAATTATTTAACTTTTATTTAATAAAATATATTAAATTTGAGCATATTCATATTTAAATAAAAAATTAATCTAAATAATACTATAAAATAACATTAAACCTAAATATTTAATAAATAAATGACAATACATTATTTCACTTTCATTACATAAAATCATTTTTATTATTTTATTTTAACTACTTAAAAAATTTATTTTAATTTTATTATTTAAAATTTAATCAATAAAAATAAATTTATAATTTTGTTTAATAATTTATTTATTAATATAATAAGTTCAAGTTAAACAATTATATTCGACATTAATAAAATAAAAATTTAATATTATATTAATTTTATAATATAATATAATTTATATTATATTATTTAATTATATAGTATTATATTTTTACAATATAATATAATAATCTAAACACACTCTAAAAGTATTATATTTTATAGTTTAAATCTCGTTAAATTATTAGAAAGCCAACAATAATTAATAAAAATTGACCATTCTATAGTGTACATGTTGGACATGCAACTAACAATGGTTATTATCCAAGAAAATTCTACAGATTCTACACAATAAATATTAATATTGGAAAAACTTTTTTATTTTAAAAAATAACTTTTCAAGCCATATTGAAAGAATTCTCATTCAAAATTACTTTTTGTAAAAAGTAATTATTTAGATAAAAAGCTTTTAAAATTTAAAAAAAAAAACACTGTATCAAGATTCTGGGGGTGGGTGACATCGAAATGGGCGCCCAAGTACTTCAAAAACAACAACACACAAAATGAAAACGCAAAAACAAAAACGAAAACAAAACCCTAAACTAAACACCAACCCACTACTATATATATTCAAAAAAGTCCAAAAACAAATTCAAACGAGAAATCTCTCACTCTCTCTCCCTGGCAAAGGGGTCAAGTTTTTGTCGTCATGTCCCAAAAATCCCCATCTCAGGCAAGTCAATTCTCAACTCTTTATATTTATATAAATGGAGACGTTTTTATTTTTATACAGTTGTGTTAAAGTTTTGTTTTTTGGAGAGAAATATTGAATTAAAAAAAATGGATTTTGAAACTCAAACGCAGAAGAAGAAGTACAGAGCTGGGGTTTTTGGTGACATATACAGTGTCATGATGCTGCCTAAAGAGCTTGAGATTGAGAAAGATGTATCTGTTTCGGTTCCTTCCCCTTTAGAGCTTCGCTCTCAGCTTCCTGATTTCAAGGCTGCCTTTCAAGTGAGTTGTTTATTATTTTTATTTTTTTCTGATATCTTGGCTTTATGGGGTTTATTTGAACGATGTTTGGCTGCTGAGGGATATAAAAAAAATGAGTCTACTGGGTTGTATGTTTGGCTGTGGAAGAGAATCCATGATGAAAGTGCTTGAGATCATGGTCTTGTGTTGCATTTGCTATGAAAATGAGTTTTTTTTTTCCCATTGGATTTTCAAATGATTCTTTTTATTACAGTGTCTGTGTGCTGTTTGGTTGAAAGGAATTTTGACTATTTCAGGAGCAAAAACTCCTATTTATGATGGAAACTCGTAGCTACAAAAATCCATATCACATTTGTTGTTGTGAAAATTTGTTAGTTCGTTTATAAAAATCCCATTTGGAGCTGTGTTTATTATTCTTATATTGAAAGTTGAATTGGGTTTACTTAAGTGGATATATTTCTAAATTTCTCAAGAAAAACACATTTCTCATTTTTTGGCTTCTTATTTTGCATCACTAGTTTTTCTTGATTGATTTTTGTAATTATCATTTTCTTTTGCTTTGATTTGTGGATCATTTATCTGTCATGTCCTATTTTGTTCTTTGACATTACCTTCGCATTTTGTTTAGTTGGTAGGAAAAGTAAAGTCAGGCCGTTTCTTCTTTTAGCTATTGAGAAGAGATTGGAGTTTTTCATTCTTCTAGATTGTTATGTATCAAGTTCTTTGGTTGTGGAAAATGAAAAGTGCAATGCAAGTAAGCCATATATGGTTGGTAGCCTTGTTTAAGTCTTGACAATACTTGCATTTAATTAGCAGAAAGCCTTAGTGTTTGTTGTTTGTGCTTCAGTAATATATTTAGTCATTGTCAATGAGTGAGAGTGTGAGACATGTTTTGTTGTTGGTAACAGAAAAACATGCTTTGCTGTAATTCAGGATTTCATGAAGGTTAGGGAAGTCAGGGAGTTTCTTAGTGGGGCTTTAGCAGGAGCTATGACTAAAGCTGTTCTTGCTCCTCTTGAGACCATCAGGTTTGGTTTTGTCTTTTTTTTTTCTGCATTTTCCATCAAATTTCTTAATTTTATTTCAAATCTTATAATGTTTATTAATCATATCACTTTACTTGCTAGATTGAATATATTAGCAAACATGTACTTGTTAATATGTAGTTGATCTCATTTACTTAGGATTAATAGTTAATAAAAAAACCTCAATACTAATAGTAAATAAAAAAACTTATTGAGGTTAAAAAGATTAAGCTTAATGTTTGCACAATTGTATTTTCTTATTTCAAAAAATGGAAAAGAAAAAAGATATGTTTGTGCAATTGTACTTGACTTTACTAAAACTTTCACTTGCTTTCTTCAAAAAAGGAGACTGATGTGTTGTATTAGGCAGAGTTCAAAATAATTGCCAGTTGATTCACTGGATTGCATTCTGGTTGGAATAGCAATTTTCTTTATGAATTATTTAAATAAAGGTTTATCTGACGGCAAACCAACTTGCTTAATAAATAATTGGATGTCATTAAACGGAGCAGCATAATGCTTTGAAATTAAAAGGTTCCTGGGACTTTGGCTTTCCCACTGAAAGTTCTGAGATTTGATTCTTCGTTAACAGATTCATACAGTTGAATTTCTTATTGAGGGTGCCTAATATGTGACACCGACCCACAATGTGAGCAGCTGCAGCGTAATTGCTGATTCACAGCTTTTGAAATATGCAGGACGAGAATGGTGGTTGGTGTTGGATCCAAAAATATTTCTGGTAGTTTCATTGAGGTAATTGAGCAGCAGGGTTGGCAAGGACTATGGGCCGGCAATGGAATTAATATGCTCCGAATAATCCCCACCCAGGCAATTGAGCTTGGAACATTTGAGTGTGTCAAACGAGCTATGACTACGGCACAAGAGAAATGGAGTCAGGAGGAATGCCCAAAAGTGCAAATTGGTCCTCTCAGTTTGAGCTTTTCTCTCTCCTGGATTTCTCCTGTTGCCGTGGCTGGTGCAGCTGCTGGAGTTGTTAGCACGCTTGCGTGCCATCCTCTTGAAGTATTGAAGGTATTCACCTGCAATGTTATCCTATGTTATGAAATGGAAGCTATATTTTCTTTTACGTTTTATCCTAAATCTTGGATATCAAATCTTCTCTTAGACATACTGTGTTTTCGTATCTGCCACCTTATGGATTTTCTGTCCGATGACTTACCTCTTGTTTCTTTTTGAGTAAAACTGATGTCTTCCTTCAATTTCCTGTAGGATCGGTTGACTGTAAGTCATGATGTGTACCCTAGTTTGAGCATTGCAATTAGCAAAATATATAAGGAGGGTGGAATTGGTGCTTTTTATGCCGGTATTTCACCTACGTTGATTGGCATGCTCCCGTATAGTACTTGTTACTACTTTATGTATGAGACATTGAAAAAGAAATACTGCAATTCAAAGAATAAGAGGTCGCTAAACCGTCCGGAGATGCTTGCATTGGGAGCTCTTGCAGGTGAGATTCCTGGCTTAGTCTTGCTTGTTCATATCATCACTCTTTTCATATTGACAAACTGTAGGGTTTCCTTTCTGTTCTATCTGGTGCCCCAAGTAGGATCAAGATGCCTTGGTTTCTTATATTGCATCGTATTAATAGTATTATTGAAACTTTGGAGACTTTGGACCTTTTTGTTTATATCAGATATAATGGACATGCGATGATTGTTTATCTGTTCTTTCTATTTGATTGTCTTTTTTCCATATGGGGGAATAGAAAAATGTTCTGGTGCAAGATGTGTTAGTTCTCATTTGTTTTGACATATCTTTTTGTTTCAAGATGGAGTTGGTAATTCCAATGTACTACAGAGTTCAATATATGTGCTCTGTCCATGGTTGGTATGTGGAATATAGAGACCTTGGTTTCGTCTATTGAATGCCACATGAAATTGCAAATGTAAGTTTTGAAATTAAAAAGAAAGAAAGCTACGTATTAGCATGGGTGGTTGTCAACTCCACCCGATCTAAGCTGGCACTATCTCTCTCTATGGGTCGAGCAGGCATGCATTTCTTAACATCTCTTTACCTGCCTGGCAAGCATCCTAATTGGATAAAACCTGTAATGAAAGGCTGTTATCTTTAAATTGGAGCATAAATGGTTAAATGGCTTCTATCTTCTGTGATATTTGTTATTGTCATGTTATCTTCCTTCTTAGCTAATTAGAGTTCCATCTACATGTTGATTGGTCAGGTTTTACAGCTAGCACCATCAGCTTTCCCTTGGAGGTTGCTAGGAAGCGGCTTATGGTAGGAGCTTTGCAGGGTAAATGTCCACCCCACATGGCAGCGGCACTTGCTGAAGTCATTCGGGAGGAGGGTTTGATGGGCCTTTACCGAGGATGGGGTGCAAGCTGTTTAAAGGTCATGCCTTCCTCAGGAATAACCTGGATGTTTTACGAAGCTTGGAAAGACATACTGCTCCCCCCAATACCTGGTCCTATTTGAGACATAGATTAGGGTATTTTTCTGAATCATGTGGTGGAAGGTGCTGGTAAAGGCCAGGCTTTGTACACTAAGAACAATGTGATCTTGATTAAAGATGAAGCAGATTTTATAAGTGAGTATTGGTGAGGGCTGCGTATTTCTTATCGCCCGTTGCCTTGCGTAACCAAAATATTTGGCAAGCTACCAATTTTGGCATCCCATAAATGATTTTGACTTGTGTCAATAGGTTTCTTCGTTCATTTACATAACACATTGTTATTCAAATACATGCATCCTTTTTTCTGTTTGGCCTTTTGGTCCTTTTATTTAATTTTTTTACAGCTTTTTCTACACCAAATTGACAATATGGGGTAATCCAATTCTAATCCATGAAATTGGTTTTATTTGTACGCCACAGATGTATTTTTATTGACACAAAATGTGCTCATATTTGTTTGTATTGCCATTGAAGACACTGAGATAAAAATTTAAGGTTTGTTTAGTTCTTATATTGACTTAAGACTGGTCGGTTGACAGGAGAGTAGGAGGGGGAGGAGAGCAATTCGAAGTCGTCTTAGATTTCTACCGTTTGGTTTGCAATAATGAAGAGGAAATCAAATTCTATGGGATTCGCAATTGTTGTAAACTATGGAATTCGGTTTCCTCTATGATGAGTGAGGAAATTGAATTCTAACTTACCGAGAGTGTAAATCTTCATATTTATCCCTTAAAAAATCATTTAAGGTTATGTTTGGTTTTAAAACAAGAGAAGAAATGAAAAGAGTGGAATGGAGAGGAAAAGAGAAGTAAGGAATGGAGAAGAGTAGTGAAATTAGATTTTGTTGTTTGGTTTGATATAAAATTTGATAAGAAAATTAATAATAATTTTTTTATAGATAAATTTATTCTTTACTTTAAATATTAAACTATATATATATATATATATATATATATATATAGCGGTCTGGTGGTTGGCGGCGGAGGTCCGGCGACTTTCCGGTGGAGGTCCATTTATAATATTAAATCAATAAAATAAAATTATAAATAATTATTATTAATGGCATTAAATAAGTTAAAAAATTGAAGGATAATTTTGGAAACTTTAGTTTCTAATATAAGAAGAATTTAAATTCTTCACTACTTAGTATGTAATTCAAATTCTATATTATGATGGATATTGAATTCTAATGGAAATTAAATTCTTATACATTTTGTCAAACCAAACAATGGAAATAAAAAGATAATTTAAATTACTTTTCTCTCCTACATTCTCTCCTCCCAACCAAATACCACCTAATTGATGTAAACATATTAAAATGCATGGGGCTATTTTTTCAGCATTACCAGTACAAGAGAGAGAGAATCATAAAATAGAAACTTCAGATTTTTATTTAAATAATTAATCATTTTTTTTCTGAAAAAATGAAGATAAAAGCAATTGAGGAAGAAAATCAGAATTTCGTTATTTTAATGTTGAGAAGTGAATGAAGATTATCTACTATGTGATATATATTTCTTTATACTTTTATTTGCAAACTATAAATGCAGAAAATTAACAAAGATCAAATCAATTCATAATAATTTTTCTTTCAATTTTACTTGTTTTAGTTTTCTATTTTTAGATTAAATTAATTTATAATTTAATATTTTTCCACAAAAATTTCAAATCTCTAAATAAAATAATTGAGTTATGATTTAGTCTTTTTCCTTATTATGATTTTGTAAATTTATTTTGATTTTTTAATTTTACTTAATAACAAATATTAAAATATTAACACAAAGGGTAAAATTATCCAAGTAAAAAAGAATCTATCCCTTTTCATTTTGAATTCCTTGCCAAACCAAACAATAAAAATTGAAATTCCCTCTCCCCTCTTTGCCACTCCTCTCCTTTCCAATCATTTCTTCCGAATACTCTCTAAGAGCTTGTTTAGTTCACATATTTTTTAAAATACTTTAAGACATTTCTTCAGTTAAATATGTTATATTTCTATTCTTATTATTATTTTTTTACAATAAAATTTTTGTAACAATATTCTTGGCAATATTAATGAAAAGAATAAAATGATAATTTATCAAATTAACCTTTAAAAGTAAATAAAATTAGTGTAGATTAATTTGGTAAATTAATTTTTTATAAATAATTATTAGTAAGATTATTGGAAAGATATAAAACATTGTAAGTTGGCTAATATTAATTTAAAGCAAAATTGTTGTAAGAATACAAAAAATATTGGTTCTTTTGTACCAATATTTATTGAATAATTTGCTAATAAAAATTTATTAGTTAATATGTTAATTAACTTTTTTATTGATAAATTAATTAATATCAAGAATATTGTTTAAGTATTCTTATACAAACAAAGAAAAAATAAGAACAAAAATATCATATTTAATTACAAGAATATCTTGAGACATTTTTTAAAATATAAACACCATACAGACATTTCAATTAAAATAAAAAAAAACTAAACAAGCATTTGCTAATGATTTCTTTCTTTCCAATTTCAGATAAATTTTCAGGTTTTATGTATTAAGCTTTGTGATTGCTCCTTTAAAATGCTCCTGCTGCTTGTATGGTTATATTGTGCTTCCCCGGAATATCTCTCTAAGTCGAAAACACCAATATTCCAAATCTTGCTGAATACAATGTGATTCTTATGATTCAATATGTTATACTAATTTGTCCAATGATTTCTTTCTTTTGCTGGCTTTGAACAGTCGTACAATTATCCATAGTGGACCAAAGAATGAAAGTTGTATTTACAGAAATGATAGCCATCAATAAGAAACTGAACACACAAAAATTGGCATTACACGTCTGATTCTGCAGTGCTGCCGTTTCTTCCCCTTAGAAACCATGGCGCAGATGTACTGATCGATTGCGAGCTCTCGGCAAACATGTAAAGGCAGAACAAGCATAATCCTGTTTCCAGTAGAAAAGACAACAATTACTTGTATTTGGTTTAAAATTACAAAATACAAATGGTGTATTCAGGAGTGATTAATCAGCAATCAAAGTCAACAATATGCCAACAGACAATACCTAGAGTCAACTTATACGTATTTGATTACCTAGCTCAATGTTTTACAGACAGAAAGTAAGAGTTCAATATGTTTCAACTTATATTATTATTCTGGATGAAATAGACTATCAGTTATTAGTTCTTGTGACTGCAACTAAATCTGAGAGAATTTTGAAGAGCCTGCATAGATAAAGCTGCCTCGACATCCAGAACAACAAAACTCTCCATTACATTGATTATGAACAAAATACCAAAACTTGTCAAGTGCTCCAACTCGAATCACAAATCTTCCAGATGATTAGAAACCCCCAAAATAAACGGAAATAATAATTAAACAAATCAACTAAACAGACAGGTGCTCTAAGCATCCAATCCCCAAATTAAAGGTCTAAGAAGAAGATTTTTTAATCCCACAAATGAAATTGATGAACATTACCTATCCAGAGCTGAAAAATAGACTAATATCTTGTAGACAAAAGATAGTTTAGGGGCGAAAACATGCAGATAATCTTAGATCTAGTTACCAATTCAAAAATCTTATCATGATTTAAGAAATTGACGGCCAAATTTGCAGAGTATTTCAGTTGAATCAGAGGAAAAATGATCTTGATAGCATACATACCAGCATAAGCAACCGTAACACCAGAGACCATTCGTCCCAAGACTGATAAAATGTAAAGACAAACAACAACCTGAAGAATGATAAACATTAGATCAATTTTCGAATATAGAACAATAATGAAACTCAAGAGAGATACAGAAGGAAGACAAGATTAAAATAGCACACAAGAAGAGGAAGATTTTAAGTAGGCAAAAATCTGGCTCTTCAAGATGGACTGTTTTATAGTTATTTCTTACTGTATCAAGTATACGACTCAGCTACCACCCTTATAGAGCATAACCCCTATACCATTAGCATGAACCAAAATCATCTGACATAAGCATTATCCAGTTCTGAAGGGTGATAAATCCAACTCCCAAGATGATTGCTGGCACGGCTATTTTGCAAGTAGAAGTTTTTGGTTTCAAACCTCGTTTGAAATGACTTTAGAAACTGTCAGAATTCATACATCTTAATAGTACAATTTTGAATGGAGATATCATAAAGTTATTGCACAAGAGCTTCAAAGAGCATTACTAGGAAAAGAGAAATAAATAAAACCTGAGATATCTAAGAGACATTACGATGCTACCAAGGAAATATTTCTTCGTCCATCTCAACTAACGCATCTTGGTTCTTATTCACTTACATCATCAATGCTAAGAAATTATTTATTCTTCTTAATGTAAACGTTGTGGTTTAAGAGTAAGACAATAAATTTAGAGCAAAATTGGCAGTAAATTGACTGCAAGGACAAACTGGGGAATCAAGTTTATTTCACTAATGTGGATTTCTATTTTGCAAGAATGCCAAATTAGGATTGAAAAGCCAATTTTAGGTTGACGCCTAGGAAGGCTTCTGTTTACTTGCGCATCTATAAAGGGCTTTATACAGAGCTTCTTCCTAACAGGCTCTTGAGGCAAGGAGAGCCATTCAAAGGTTTAGCTGCACAAGGCTCCTAAATTGCAATAATATGCAATCCTCCTGAAATAATCATTATTGACCAAAGAACAGTGACAGAAGCCACAACGAAAAAGTCAAATATTGCCACAGCAACTTCAAGAGATCTAAAAGGAAAAATATCTGCCAATGATGAGCTAAATATTGATATCTCATATGTCCTGAGACAGTTGTGTTATCATCTATTGGAACTATGACAAAGAACTCCACCAAGAGTTTTCTAAGGGAGGTGATAATATGATTTCTTAATCTTCGGTTTCGAGTCAGTTGTATGCAATTCAACAACTTGTGCTCAACTGTTATTGAAACACAATTACACAAGGAAAGTAACATCTTTCTTGAATTTGGTATGCTTATTCTATTGAAGGAGGTCATTGTGTTTAATTTTTATGTTCCCTGGACCAAGATATATGAGTTGCATCAATAAGCATAAAATCTATAAGTATCTTAGTCCAAAGGATAAGGATCATCATAACTTCATGAAATCTGTAAAACAAGCCTCGTATTGAATCTAATAAATTTAAATTGTCAACTATCCACCCTTTTGAACTTCATCGGTTCAGCCAAAATAAATTCAATGAAACCAAATTGTGAACCATTTCAGCAAAAACCACATGTACTGTTATTTATGTGGATTCAAATAATCGATCTTTTTCTCAACTTCTTGCCCTCTAATGACAGCATTCTTAAGATCAGAAACCAAAGTTTCTAATTGTGCAGTTTTCTAAGCCACAAGGAATGAACTCAACTTTACACCACGACTTTCCAAAATAATCAGACTTGATGAGCCAATTTGAGCTGTTGAAGACTATGTATCACATCTCTGGTGAGCGACAAGACCTCTAGTTTTATTTTTATTTATTTACATAGAGAATAGAAAAAAACTGAGGGCCTGCAGAAAAGGATTGCTTCACAGAGGAACAACAGTAAAAGAAGTAGCCACTTTGGATTTTCATTTCACAATAGCAAACTTAGTAATTCCACTTCTTTCATGCCGATGAAGTTAGAATGTGGGCCCATTTTCTCTTTCCCATGCCTTAATTTTTGAGCAAATACAAAGTAATCACTAGAGTATACAACTTTTGGACCCTCTTTTGTAAGTTTAACCTATGAAGAAAAATGATTTATCAACATTACATAAATTCCCAATTTGACTGAAAGGTCCCGTATTTGAATCCTGGGAAAACCATTATCCTGTAACATTAGCAGTTGTGTTCTAACTTGTTTGGTCTAGCACAACCTGCAAGGATTACGTCTCAGTGTCCAAAGGTTGTGACTAAATGGTAAATTAGTAAGCAGCTTTCCTTCTACGACTATGTATTCAAGAACTTAAATCTTAAGAGTTTATAATAGCTCTATCTCTGAAAAGATCATTATAAGTACCTTAAAGAATAGCCTCTTGTCATGGCCAGTCGCAGCAACCCTCAAAACCGACTCTGCAGCCCCTACGGTATTGGCTAACCAAGCAACAATGCTATTAGCAGTTTCCTGAGAGATCTGCCATTCAAGCGGGTCCACAGGTACCCTACAAAAGAAAATTTTCACAACAAAACACGATCACTTCAATGTAGAAGCTCATTGTTAACCAAGGATATCTACGTTTCACCAGATCCTAATTATATTAAAAGAACATACATGGAATTGATATGAGAATGAATAATACTTTTTCTATAACAAGGTAATGAATAGCTAAATTACAATGATAGCAATATAACATTTGATATCCAGAAATCCCTTCGGCTCACTTAAGTGCTCGGTCTGAAACTAAGGACTAGAGTAAGCCAGACCCTACAATCTTTATTGAAGATATACTAGGTAATTTGAATAACAGTGATTATCAGAGACATAGGTTATACAGGAAGTATATCAGTGTCTACAGTTAAAACTGTGTAAGAAGCAATATTCTTGAGCATGTAAACAGACACAACCTTAAGTATAGATTTTGTTCAAGTGTTTCAACTTTCGATATCTTGAAATAAAAAAAAAAAGGATGGTTACCCAACACTAAAACTGAGTTTCACACGTGTTTCTATCAAACAAACCCAAAATCATATTCATAACAATCATTCAAAATGAGGCAAACCCAGATACTCAAAAGGGAAAAGCTTATAAGAGATGTCAATTTCATCGAAATTCTCCTACTTTATCAACGACCAAACAAATCAAGCACCCACACAGACACATAAAATTTAAACCTTAATAATGGAAAAATACGAAACCCATCTAAGATATAATCAAATAAATGAAAAGAAGGTGGCTTACGAGATGTTCATTTGGCGGAAGAGGAGGCCAAGAATTGCAAGTGAACACAGAAGAACAATGAAAACGTCTGATATTAAAGACAGGAGACTGGAGTTTCGGTACGCACAGTGGTAGTACACCAGGCTACCACATATCAGCACGCCCAATGCTTTACCCACTTCACTTCTGCTGCTATTGATGCTGCTGCAACCCATCTCTTCTTCATCTCTCCCCATTTTTCTCTTTCGCAAAAGGTTTCTTTTTAATTTTTTTTTCTTTTTTGACTTTTCATTCACTCTTTATAGGTTTTGGGAATTGGGGTTGCCATACTTTTCAATTCAATCGCCAAGAAAGAACAGAAAGGGCGAAAAGTCAAAGTCGTACTAAAGAACTAAAATTACTTAAAATCCCAAAGTTAGTTTAAATGGTTACGCTGACCCCTTTCATTTCATTAATAATCATACATTTTTTTTCTTTTTGTTTTTAACTATAATATAGTTTCATTAATTTTTTATTTCAATTTTTTATTTTACGTATTCTTTTAAATAATATATATTCTTTTAAATAGATAGATTTGAATTTAAGTGATCAACCAAATAAAATTATTTAAAAATCACCCGATAGTTCCTATAGAGTAAAATTTTGAATTTACAATTTTATATGCTTTAATTATAACAATCCAAAAATTGACTTTAAACTTTTATGATAAATAAAAATATAATATATAAAATAATATAAACTTGTAAATAAGTTTTAATTTAATTAAACTAAATAATTTTTTATTGATGTATATCATAAATTTTAATATTAATAAAATCTATTTGTCAAAATATTAATATAAAAATAATTGTATCTAAAATTAAAGTTAATTGAAATTTTATATTATTATCTCAGTATGATATTTATATTTAGTTTAAATTTTGAAGTCAATTGGATTAATAAATTTTAGTATTTAATAAAAATTGCTGAGACTTATAGATAATATTTTATTTGAATAATTATATTTATTTTTATATTAAAATTTTATTTTATATGTTATTTTATTTATTACATTTATCTGATATTGTATTTGCATTTATTGTAAATTTTTTGACTAAAACGGGTAGAGTAAGGGGAAAAGAAAAAAAAAAAAAGGTCTCTGGAACCATTTTTAAATTAAGGGTCTCCATATCTTTTTTCTTTACCTAACGAAAATTGTTGTCAAATTGAAATTTGATCCTACTGTGAATTAAGAATGAATTTGGAAGGGAACTAAAATAACTAACGAAGTCCCCAAATAACGTAAAGAAAAGGGAAGAATGATAATGTTTCGAATGAGAACTGAAATCTCAATTTGGATGGTGCAGACTTTGCGCAAAAAAAAAAAAAAAAATTGCTCTCCATTTGTATAGTATTATACAAAAGGGCCAATAAGATGATGTCATTTCTCAAGATGGAAAGATAAGGTTAGAACTCCTAATTTTTTTTTCTCTTTGCAATAAAAAAAGAGTATTTAATCTTTCGATTTCGGATCTTGTTATGTTACATCTTTTGTTACTAACATCAATTACTTTTTTTTAAATAAATTATTATTAGTAACTCAAGTCCTACTGTATAAGCTGCGTTATATTAATTAAGTACAAGTTATGAATGTGCAACATGTGTGGTAGGAAACAATTTCGACACAGAAGGACAAAATTATTGCTACTACAAAAATAAGTTATTACCAATGACTATAAAATTGGGGGATCTTTTGTTGCTATCAGAGGCTTCTAGCCAATAGGCTATAATTATTAATAAGGTTATAGATGATTTTTCTGCTAGCTCGGGAGCCAAGGTTAATAAATCTAAAACCTTGATTTATTTTTCTACTAATATATCAGCCATGGAGGCTTCCAGAATTGGCTCTGATCTGGGTTATTCAGTCACTGACTATTTGGGGAAGTATTTGGGGGTCCCTTTATGCCATAATCGGAGGTCGAAGCAAACCTACCAGAGTATTATTGATAAGGTGGATCAACGACTTTCTGGGTGGAATGCTTCTCACCTGACCTTAGCGGGACGCATCACTTTGGCGCAATTAGTATTACAAGTTATTCTTGTGTATGCAATGCAAACCACAAACCTGCCACAAAGTATAAAATTGAAGATTGATCAGTTATGTCGGTATTTTATTTGGAGTGGTTCGGCTGAGCATAAAAAAATGAGTTTGGTTAATTGAGATATGATTTGCACTTCAAAATGCAAAGGGGGTCTCGGTTTTAAGAAGCTGTATATCATGAATCATGCCCTCCTTATGAAGAACACTTGGAGGTTAATTACTGAACCAACGAAGCTTAGTAATCAAGTATTGCTAACTAAATATGGGGTTCAATTGGATGAGGTTCCTACAAGCCTGCCTACTCGATATGGGTCTCATTTGTGGAAAGCAATGGGAAGCATTTGGGAGAAAACTCGAGCGGGAATGCGGTGGAACATTGGTGATGGGGAGAAGGTTAGGTTTTGGTGGGATTATTGGGTGACAACTTTGAGCCCTTTGGCTGACTTTGTGACACAACCAATTCCGAATACTTTACTTAGCAAGTGGGTAGCTGATTTTGTTGATGAAATTGGAAACTGGAATTGGTCCTTGTTTAGCCACTTGTTGCCTAATAATATCATTTTAAAGATTGCTTCAGTTCATCCTCCTACAGCTTCTCACGGAGCTAACAGTTACTTTTGAGGAGTTTCCTTTAATGGAATTTTCTCTGTTAAATCTGCTTATGAGCTATTGGATGATCCTATTGGCAATGGAGATCATAATTTTTGGTGTTTGGCTTGGAGTTGGAAGGGCCCCCATAGCATCTGTGTTTTTCTTTAGCTCCTCTTGCATGGTCGGTTGAAAACGAGGCAAGAACTTCATAGGAAACATTTGGTTGCTTCTACTCAATGTGATAGATGTGGAGGGTCGGTTGAGGATATTCTTCACACTATCCGTGACTGTGTTACGGCTAGGAGGGTATGGTCTCATCTCTTACCTACCCATCATCCCCCTAGCTTTTTTCTTTGCTCTCTTTCTGATTGGTTGCAGATGAATTTGATGAGAAATACAAATGACATAAGTCAGAAGTATTGGAGAGTATGTTTTGGAGTAGCGGTGTAGAAATTATGGTTTTGGAGGAATGACGTTCTTTTTCATCATGGCTCGTGGGAGAGTGGTTTTATAGCCACAAACATAAAGGCTCGAACGCATGAGATTTTAGGCTGTATTCACCAACAGGGACGGAGCCAGCATGGGACGAGGTGGGGCACAGGCCCCAGCGGGCTTTTAAATTTTTTTTGATAATTATACTAAAAAGTTACATTTTATTGTTATTTATGAAAAATGCCCCAGCTGAATTGTAAAATTTAAAATTGACTCCAATAATTTTAAAATATTTCATACTGTCCCTAGTTTAAATTTCTAATTATAAATAATTTAATTAGTTATTAAAATTTCATGAAACTTGATTAAAGACACGAGAACAAATATTAAAATAAAAAACGATCATAAGAAAATGTTAGTATAATGATTAATGGACCAATCTTTAATCTTTTTTATTTTTTATTCAAGTAAAATCAATTATTTAGTCTTTCAACATTGAACCATAAGTTGTAAATCTACCTAATTCTAATTTTTAATTTTCTAATTAATCTTTTGTCTAGTTTTAAAATTTATAATTTTATCATGCATTTCATATTTGTTCTGTGTGTTGCAATATATGAATAATTTTGTTATTATTAAAAGATTTTAAGAGCAAAATAAGTAATAACCTAGTCTTGTATATTGAAAAATATATTTTTGCTTATATTAATAATGCATTATTTTCAACTCATAAAATTTTATTGAGGAGTTTTCACGGAGAACCATTGTAATAAGTAAATTTATTATCAATGAATATTGTATTTGTAATGTTATATATTGCTATCTAATTTTTTAGAAATGTATTATACTTTGAATAGAGTTTCAATTAGATGCATACAGATGCACTCTATAAGGAGCACAATTGTACATGTAGCAAGCTCCCATTTGGAGTTTATGGGGTCCATAATATAGTTTCCTAAATGAGGACTTATCACACGAGCAATCTCGCATTCGAGTCATGTTTGATTTTAAATGTGCCCTGGCTCAATCAAAATCTTGGCTACGTCCCTGTTCACCAACCTTTGTTTGGGAAACAACAGCGAGTGGAGACACTGATCCGTTGGAAAGCTCCTATTTGGTCGTGTGTCAATTTAAATACGGATGGTGCCAGGAAGGGGTCTGGATATGCTGGGGCTGGTGGATTGATTCGAGACTCCAATGGAAATTGGCTCATGGGCTTCATAGTTAACCTTGGAATGTGTTGAATTCTCTTGGCTGAGCTTTGGGGTCTTTTGCATGGCTTGAGAATGGCTTGGGATCATGGCTTTAGACGTCTTCAAGTTGGAGTGGATAATAAGTGCATAGTGCATCTTTTGGAGAGGGCTCATCCTCCAGCCAACGAAAATGCAATTCTTGTCCAAGCTATTCGAGAATTATTAGCACGTGACTGGATCGTCCACATGGAGCATGTGTACAGAGAGGCAAATAGTGTTGCGGACTTCCTTGCTTCCTATAGCCTAACTACATCCATAGGCTTGCATGTTCTTCTTTCTCCTCCCCCTGCTATTTTTGGTTTACTACGTAATCATGCTTATGGGATTGCACACTCTCGTTTAGTGTTGCATTAGCTCTTCGTGAGCCATTCTTTAATAAAAAAAAAAAAATTGGGGTGACATATAAAATTGCGGTGGTTATAATGACGAATGATGTAATTAAGTCGTGGTTGTTATTAATATGTTATAGTTGTTATTCTTAAAACTGTAAATATAAAATAAAAGTTAATAATATGCAGTAAATATAATTTTTAAATAATAATTTTGATAAAATTAGTAAAGATATAATAGATTTTTCATCATACAAATATAACATCAAATTAACATAACTTTCATGTTATAGCAGATAATATTTACCAAACACTTTAATATTGTATCTTAAAAATTATAGTTGCCCAACTTTAATTTCAAACAGAGTCTTAATATAGGAAAATTTTATAATGCCGTAATGAAAATTATGGCATCAATACCGTGATAGACATAAATATTGTAAATTACATATAAAATTAGTAAATGTAAAGTAAAACCAGTAAATTCAGACAAAATTATTAATTATTTAAAGAATTAACATTGTTTCTATAGAATTTTAGTAAAAAATATTTTATTCAATTGCAAAAAAATATTTTCTTTAATTAAACGAAAAAATTACTGATTAATTAAACAAAAAAGTTATACTAAAAAAATGTGGAATAAGTTTTATCGAATTGGTTACCATAAATTCTATATTTATTCTAGGACATTTGTATACTTTTTTTCCCCATTTTCTATAATGATATCTATTTATTACACATGTTAATTAAGTGCAATTATTTATCTTGATATGGATCAAGTAAAAAAAAATAAAAAAATTCTTATATTACTAGACACATTTATGATATATCAATAAAATTATATTTAATTTTGAGTATTATGCATACTTTATATAGTTTCAAACTTTTTTACTTTTATTTGGAGACCATTTAAAGTTGTTGTTGAGGAAGTGCAAAAAGATGCAAAATAACCTTATCTTACAACAACTATGAAAGATATTAAAATAATATTTTTATAAAATCCGATTTTGAGCATAAATTTCATCCTTAATAAAAACATCACATGTATTACATAAATGCAAAACCAACGTTATTCAATTTAAATATAAAAAATCAATAAATATATAAGGTAATAAACATTATAACGAGTTTTAATTTTGCAATTGTGATTTTTGTTTTAAAGTAACTATTAATTTACTTATTTTATCTTTTATTCATAAGTTTTAGGCATAATTTACAAACTTTTATGTTTTATTTTGCATTTAATGTTGATTTACTTGTTTTATACTATATTTATAAGTTTTTATTTTATTTACCAGTAATACATTAATTTACTAGTTTTATAGTAATTTACTTATTTTACCTTTCTTTTACAAGTCTTATGTTTCATTTCCAAAATTTATGTTTTATTTTACAGTTATTATTGATTTACTAGTTTTATGTTACATTTACAAGTTGTTGTTTTGTTTACCAGTAATACATTAATTTATTAGTTTATATTAATTTACTTGTTTTA
This sequence comes from Citrus mangshanensis, assembly GCA_030449895.1. Taxonomy (NCBI): domain Eukaryota; kingdom Viridiplantae; phylum Streptophyta; class Magnoliopsida; order Sapindales; family Rutaceae; genus Citrus; species Citrus mangshanensis. Next base: position 9,448,825 of record JASUUJ010000161.1, read on the forward strand.
CATTCCATTTACAAGTCTTATGTTCCATTTCCAAAATTTATGTTTTATTCTGCACTTAATGTTGATTTACTTGTTTTATGTTATATTTATAAGTTTTTATTTTTTTTACCAGTAATACATCAATTTACTAGTTTTATAATAATTTACTTATTTTACCTTCTTTTTACAAGTCTTATGTTTCATTTCTAAAATTTATGTTTTATTTTACAGTTAGTGTTGATTTACTAGTTTTATGTTATATTTGTAAGTTTTTATTTGTTTACCAGTAATACATTAATTTACTAGTTTATATTAATTTATTTGTTTTACCTTCTATTTACAAGTCTTATGTTCCATTTCCAAAATTTATGTTTTATTCTGCACTTAATGTTGATTTATTAGTTTTATGTTATATTTGTAAATTTTTGTTTTATTTACTAGTAATACATCAATTTATCAGTTTTATAGTAATTTAATTGTTTTACCTTCTATTTACAAGTCTTTTGTTTTATTTTCAAAATTTATGTTTTATTTTACAGTTAATGTTAATTTACTAGTTTTAAGTTATATTTGCAAGTTTTAGTTTTGTTTACTAATAATACATCAATTTACTAGTTTTATATTAATTTACTTGTTTTATTTTCTATTTACAAATCTTATGTTTAATTTCTAAACTTTTTGTTTTATTTTGCACTTAATGTTGATTTATGAGTTTTGTGTTATATTTGTAAGTTTTTGTTTTATTTACTAATAAGAAATCAATTTACTAGTTTTGTATTAATTTACTTGTTTTACTTTACATTTACAAGTCTTATGTTTAATTTTCCAAAATTTATGTTTTATTTTACAGTTAATATTGATTTACAAGTTCTACGTTAAATTTACAAATTTTATGTTTTATTGACATAATTTATGTTTAATTACGGTATTGATACCGTAACTATAATCACAGTGTTATAGAATGACCCCTTAATATAATAGGGTTATCAACCCAAAGTCCGCACCTTATCTTTCACAATTGAATCCAGCAAATCATGTAATTCTTTGAATGATGATTATTGTATTGATGTGAAATTTTGCCTTCTCCATAGTCCAATACCCAAATCATGCGCATGAAGATGCCATGGGTGTGTCTCCCTTGTGTAACAAACATAGCATTAGCATTCTTGTAAAAATAACATCCACATGTCGCATTGAAATTCGCCTAGTAAATTTCATTTCCAGTTGTAACATTTGGGTTTTTTTTGCTATACAAAAAATGTCATAGTGTTTAAAATCATTTCATTCCCATTTGTGGCATTTGGGTCTTTTTCAACACTGAAAATGCCATAGTTTTTAAAATCATTTCCATCCGGAGGTGGGGTTTGATTGAAAGCATTTGTAAATCTTTCTTTGAGTGCAACAAGCAAGAAAAATGGTTATTTCTTAGGATAAATACCTTCGAAAATATACAAATGCTCTTAGAAAAACTCATTTCCTATGACGTCATGCCGTTGACCATCATTTTATTAAGTTGCATCGGAAAAGATATCAGGTGCCCTGGGAAATAATCCCTAGGAAACCAAAAATTACATATTTCCAATTTCATTTTGTCTTTGGAAAGAGTATTAACTGCCATCGGGAATGAGATTGGGTAACCCAAATGATTACCACTCCAACTATAATTTGCCCTAAAAATTGCAAGGTACACATTGGAATATGCTTTTTTTTTAATATTTAAATTTAATGCCCATCTAATTTGTTTAGTATTATTATTCTTAAGCTTTTTTTGGGTAATTATCCACCGATCATCTATTTTTTCAAGTTTTTTTAAAAATACACATCTTATTTTTTGGCTGATTTCTACCAGAAGTTACATTTTCTTACACTTTTCCACTTACTTTTGCATGTCGTTATAACCTTGTTGATATCATATGGGTAAAATTATCATTTCACATATATAGCAAAAATCGATGTCTTTTAAACGCGGTAGAAAGAGAAATAAAAAGCAAAAACATTTGAGAGCACTGCAATTAACAAAAATGGCCATTGTTTATTCCATGCATAAGATCATTAGCGTTTCTTTCACCATCTAGCAAGTACCTAAACAATTGAAGAAGTTGGGGCTAGCTAGCTGCGGTAGGGTTGAGAAGATCAGGGCTGGATTTAAGAAAACTCTGTGGTAGATGGTTGATCTTCGAGGCTCGAGCTGCTAGTGGCGCGGTCATCGATTGAGATTGAGCTACTAGTGGTGGAGAAAGTAAAGGAGATTGGTGAGAGGTTGGGGTACATAGTGGAAAAATGAAAGGGAGATATTGTCATATTGGCGAAGTAGAGGAAAAAATGGTGTTGCTTCAGTTTTAATGGATATTGCTCCTAAAATGTTTGTGGTGGAAGTGAAAGTAGTGGAGAACATTGGTTGATGTGGCACATTACTGGAGTTTGAGGAGGGTGATTGGGAGGAGTTGCAAATAAGGCTTAGGGATATTGTTCTTTCTTGGTATATTAGTGATGTGCTGTCATGTGAAGAAAATGGTAAGTTAGATTATGACGTCATGTAATGTGAAGAAAATGGTCAATTAATTTTAGTTAATTTGTTTTATTTATTGTAATTTTTATTATTTAATTTAATTTATTATTTAATATCTAAACGGCAAAGAAAAACTGAAGTAATATAATTTTTGTCATTTAGCTAGGGTGAAATAGTAATTTTACATTAAGGGGTAAAATAGTTATTTTATTAATATCTTGTTAACTTCTCTTAAGGCGTTTAGATGGTAGTGGAAAAATGATATATTTTGTAATTTCATATGGAAATCAGTCAAAAAAAGATACGTGTATTTTTGAAAAAGTCCAAAAAGAATAGGTGGTCCGTGGATAATTGCCCTTTTTTTAAGTATCTATAATTACCAATGCAACTTAATCAACAAAATAGTAATAGTAACACACAAAATACATTAATTAGCTTCATTAATTTAAAAAATTCACAGAGATCACATTCACCAATCAAAACTACAACAAAATATCAATTTTAATAGTGTATTATGCAAAAAAAAATGTATATGTAAAATGATTTCATCTCTTGAATTATTTCAAGCATCATCTGACACGTCTTCTTTAGTCTCTAAAACTTCTTTTTGATTCTCTGAAACATTTTGTTAGAATAATAAACATTTAATAAAAATTATCACGTAAAAAGAACGTTTATGTTGTATCACCAAAATCAATAACTAAATATGCAGAAGTGTATCTGAATCCACATATGACAAATTACCATCTATATTTTTGTGGTTAGCCTTCCAAATCAATACTTTTTATGAGAGAATCCTTAAAGTTTCTCATTGCACTCTTTCAATAAAAAAAAAGAATAGAATGTTACGTGGGACCTAAGGACCATAACCATTTATATACATATAACTTTCATGTTATCTTTAGGTATTCTTATTTCAGCCCATCACAGAAATAAAAATTACGCTTAAGTCTCTACACATTAATAAAGGCTTATACCCTATTAGATACATTAAATCTCCTATGACTGAAAACTTTAATAGATCACTTTTAATTGAGCTTAATCTTATAACACAGTCTAACCTTAATAGATCACTTTTAATTGGGCTTAACCTTATAACACAGTCTCCAACACATAATTATTCACATATAAGCCTCATGTTGGATTAAAGATCTAACAACGTTGGATTAAGGATCCAACAATCTCCCTTTGGACTATATGTGTAACTTTATAATTATGCATTGTAAAAATAACTGTATGAGCTCAACTTTACCGTCATTACTAGAATGTTTTGATAATCAATTTGGTCCATCAATAATACTAATCTAGGATCAAGCTGCCTTTGTTAAAACTATTGTAGCTTGACTTATCAATAGTCACTATACCAATACAACTGAATGACATGGATCATGATGTGAATGTGTAGCATAAAAAATTTATGCAAAGTGATCTTAACATGCTTATTTATAAACGGTCTACTTTAAACTTTAATAAGATCAAACCATACCAAAATCAGAATATGAACTTTATTTCTATAGAAAAATATTTATATCATCAAAGTATCTATAATCACAAACTTCCATTAAAACTAAATATTTTATAATGAGACGATATCCATACGACCAGTGTTCTCATGAAATATTTTAGATGTGATTCTCTTAGTAAGAAAATTTGCAATCATGGAGTTTATGTCAATATGCTCTACAAACAACTGTCAACTCTGAACTTTTTCTTTAACAACTAAGAACTTGATGTCTATATCCTTTGACTTCGTCGAGTTTCTGTTGTTATTGGAATATAGCACTGCTAATTTATTGTCACAAAATAACTTAAGTACACTATCAATAGGAATGGCAATGGGTCGGGTCAAGTTCGAGTCTGGCCAAGCCCCAGCCCAACTCCATTATTGAAATAAAAAACCCGACTTGAAAGAAAACTTGATGATTTGCATTTCGGGTTGGGTCCGGATCATTTGCATTTCCGACCAAAATTGTTTTTAAGATTATATAAATAAAAATCCGCATAACCTCATAACTATATTTTTTTAAAGATTTTTAAGTCATTCAAATTAAAAAATGGATATAACCTCCCCATATACAATAAAATTTAAATGCATTAAAACTGATAGGAAACTGTGAGACAATGCCCGGCTAATTGGCTGGTGGTGGGATGAAAGCCAAGTGTAGTCATGCACGTCAGCTTGGAGCAGCCGACAATGGGCTTCCAATGTTGGCTAATTGTAGCAGGCGAGCATTGGCACGATAGAATATTCATGCCGCGTGGTTAACGGTGTTGTCTGACTTAGGGTTTGTGAGTTTGGTAATTTGCTCTTGTGATTTGAGATTGGGAAAGTGTGTGATGTATTCGTGTGACTAGTGTGAGTATGAGTAGGGGGTATAATAGATAATCGTAAAATTTTATAGGCTATAACAAAGTTAGGTGAAACATGAGAGGTTCCAAATATAAGATTCAAATAAAATGGGTGAATTTGTTTATTTTTCATATACTTTTTTTCACTAGGGTGGCCTTGAAATGTATGTAACTCCGCCTTTTTTAATTGATCAATTACTGGCAGCTACTTGCACAAAAGGTCAACTAATAATCTTAGAGATCTCAACAACTGAGTTCTAGTTTCAGTCCTAATTATTATGTATCAATAATTTATCAAATAAAATATTTCATAATTAATAAAATTAGTGTTCTACTATTTTTTTACTATAGCCTTTTACAACTAGCCTGTGCCTTTCAAGTCGTTTGACATTTTTTTCATCTTGTACACCTATTTGACACTAATCGCGTTGTGACCTTTGGGAAAAGTGGTAAGTTCCCAATTATCATTGTTCAAGATGGCTTTGATTTCTTCATCTATTACGATCCTCCACTTTTCATCTTGCACAGTTTCTTGAGAATTAACTAGTCATAATCAGCAAAGAGGCAAAAGAGAGTCAAATTATCAACTCTCTTAGTTACCTTATAAAAATATTGTAAACTTCTCGTGCGTGCTACATCTCTCTCGTCCAAAAAGATGGCGATGAGTCTCCATAAGTGCTTGTTATTGGTGAGGTAGGTAGAGTTATGGGTTTTTGTTGTTCTCCTGCTTACTCTTTCGATGTCTGCGTATTTTCTTCAAAGGGATAAAACTTAAAGTCATCTGCATTAGAGCCAAAATCACATTCTCCTTTTTCATAAAAATTTACATATTGATTAAAATCTTTCCATTGTTTGGGTTGTAGAGTTTGAATCTTTTGGAGTTGTTATCATAGCTGATGAAGATGAACTTCTCACTTTTGTCATCGAGCTTGGCTCTTTCCTTATCTAGTATATGTACATGAGCTATGCTTCCAAAAGCTCTTAGATGGGAGATGCCTGGCTTTCTGCCACTCCATACTTGTAACACCCTAATTCCACTAACAAGGTACTAATGTGAAATTAAAACGAAATTGCATATCATCATTCTCATTTCTAAACCATCAAAATAATATCCAACAATAAATGTTTTAAACCTCCAAAAGAAAATAAGTAATGAAATAACAAATCCTAAATAAATATCATCCCAAAGGAAGCTAAAATATTCATAGATTATTAACGTAACATTAATCCCTAAAAGAAATCAAGCTCTTATTCTTCCTTCTAAGACTATAAGCTCATATTATCTAACTCTATCTGCAAAAAATGTGGTAACAAAATGTGAGCTGTCAACTCGGTAAATAAATTCATGCACAATACTAAAACCCATTAAAATATAATTGATTAAATTTCTTAGATATGCATAATAATATGATAAATTACCTTTGTAAATCATCATGTAGCAATATAAATAAATCAAAACATCATAAAGTCATTTAAATCCTTTAAACATAACAAAAGCATTTTAAACACATAAAATCTAATTAGCTCATGCCACATAATATCACCTGTAGATCTGGTGACCCAACCTTATAACATCATTCATGGTACTGTACTCCGCGAGAATCGTTAACGTTAATAACATATGTGCACAAAATCCGACTAGACTTCCATAACATAATATAAAATAACATAACTACGGAAAATGAGCCAAATCATTTAAAACCATCCTTGAACTTTTAATCATTTGTAAGCTTCCGCAAATTACATTTAAATAATTGATAATTATTTCAAAGTATTTGACTTAAAGCAATTCAATAAATGTTTTCATTTTTTAAGACAATTTGTAAAACAAGTTTTTAATAAATAAAGTTTTATTATAAATAATTTTAAAGAGTTAATTGGTATGATTAATTGAAGGTAGGCCTTTCATCATGTTTTTTCTTTGATAGTAGCTCTAATCCTCCAAAGTTGAGATGTCCATATCAAAGATGCCAAATCCAGGTTAGGTCTTTATAACAAGCCTTGAGACACTTTACAACATCATTGTGAATATTTAAAGGAAACATTCTATTTTTGACTTTTTCACCTTTGTAATTAGGTTTCCTCTATCATCTCTTAAAAAAAAAGATTATAATCTTTTAAGTAATATTGTAGCTTTTTTCCAATAGTTGACTTAAATTGAGGATGTTACTTTTTATACTAAACACATAGTAAACATTTGAAGTTAATCGGTGGCCATCATCTTCTGCACGAAAAATAATCTTACCTCTGCCTTTTATTGGTACTTTTAAATCATCTCCAAAAGCGACATTGCCATCTGCATATTCATGTAGTTACGTGAACATATTTCTGTTGCCACTCATGTGATTGCTAGCACTTATTTTAAAATACCATGTATTTTCTTGACCTCCATTGGGGTCATTGCATGCTACTAAAAGTGTGCCATCTTCACCATTCTTCTCTTTAATATAATTCACTTTCTCATCAATTCTAGTACTTGGGCTCTACATTATGAAGTATGATGCCTAAACTTTTGATAATTATAGCACTGTACTTGAGATTTGTTGTACCTTGATCTTAGATTACCTTTGCCTTGTCCTTTGGTTGAGTTTTCTTCTTTTCCATAATTAGAGTTGTTGTTGAAATTCCAATCTCATTCATGACCGCAACTTCTACCTCGTCCTCTGCCTCTACCACAAACATACTATCTTTTGTTGTTGTCGAAGCTTTCTTCTTTTTTCTTTGTATTGACTTTTATTTTGAGGAGTTGTTCTTTGATCCCATGTTTCTTCTTTTGTTTTTCTTCGTAGGCTTGCAACCTACCTTGAAGTTGTTTGATCATCACAACCTTCAAATCTTTTGTTTCTTTAATTATCACGGCAATATAGTCAAACTTCGAATCATCCGAATGAAGTATTTTTTCAATGATCCTTACTTCATTTAGCTCTTCACCATTTTTTTAATTCTTTAGTAACAATTAGAACTCGAGTAAAATAATCTGAAATAGATTCAGATGCCTTTATATGTAAATATTTAAATTCTCCTTTTAATGTTTAGAGACAAACCTTTTTAACTTTATTTGCTCCTTTGTAAGTAGGGTTGGCAGAAAAGCCCGGCCAAATTATGGGTAAGGTTAATAAAGCATATGAAAAAAATAATAAATAATATATATATATATATATATATATATATATATATATTAAAAAATGTATAATATATTATAAAATTGAAAAAAAAAATTAATTGCTTTACAAAATAAATATATGTATTATAATATATATATATATATATATATATATATATATGTATAATATATATATATATATATATTAAAAAATGTATAATATATTATAAAATTGAAAAAATAATTAAACAAAATAATAAAAAAATCGGGCAAAGGGAAAGGGCAAAGGTTTTGTCACAAAATGTCAAAATTCCTAAATCGGTAAATCTCTATTAGTTTTTTTTTTTATATTAGTGGTTGATTTGTACGTTGTGTACGGTACTTGTATTTTTAGTATTTTTATATTTTGTGTTGCTAATCATGTATTAGAGAATTATATTTAAGTTTTTAGCCTATTGTAGTATTATGTATTGGTTAATTATGTTTTGAAAATTTATAATTTTATTTTTTTTAAGAAAATTTATAATTTTATTTTTTTAAAAAAAATTTAAAATTTCGTAAAAGCCCGGGCTTGGCCCGAGGCCCGGCCCAAGCCCGTCAAGGCCCGGCCCGCCCAAAGCCCGCTCAACTTGGATGGGCTTTGAGAGGGCCTGGACTTATTTAACATTATATGGGCCTGGTCCTGGGCTTGGCAAAGCCCGGCCCAGGCCCTTAAATTGCCAACCCTATTTGTAAGAGGCCTCTAACTTTTCCCATGCTTTTATAGAAGAGTTTACTCCAGCAATCTATTCAAAAGCATCTTCATATAATTGTTGAAAGATGAGATACTTTACTTTATTCTCTTTCTTCTTTAAATCTTTCAAAGTCTCCTTTTGTGTTGCAGTTAAAGTTGCTTTATTTTCTGTCATAATAAAGCCTTTTTCCATGACTTCCATGCATTATGTGCACTTAATAAAGCCTTCATTTTGATACTCCAGTTATCAAACTTGCTTCTGTTTAATTGTGAAACTTGGAATGATATTATGTTACCATTTGTCAAATTTACAAATTCAGTGAGAATTTGGAGATTTTGAACATATGGATAGATCCGGAACATTGAAAAATCTTAGGAGAGACTTAGACCAAAAATTGATTTTTTTTTGGGTCAAAGTCAACAATCAAACTTTATCTCAGTCAAAGACTTGGTCAACTAGGTCTATTGGATGCAGCTCGGCGGTGGTAAAACTAGCTTCGGCTCAGTCAATAAAAATAGGGTCGGTTTGGCTCAACTCGACTATGATTCCGCTCAACTCAGAGAGTTGACTCAAATTAACTGTAGAAACTTCCGGCGGCAGTTGGTGGAGCATTCGAACTCTAATCAAGCTTATTTTTGCAGCATTGCATTCCTCTGGTCAAGCTTTGATACCACTTTATTTGAGAATTATAACAATCAAGCAACTTCTTTTTTAAAACAACTCAACTCAACATTTATTACATATCTTTTTATATATTTGTTTGTTATATTAGACAAGATTTCCAGCTTCTTGACCCATAAACCAAAGGAGAGAAATGATATTTACACATGAAACAAACTAATCACAACCAAACATCACTTTACCTACTACATTAATCTCAACCATACATTTAAACAACACAAATCTTACCTATCACCCAAGCTCACCTAACTTAAAAAGTTCTATGAGATGGGCTAAGCTTTGTGTTTTTTGGACTTGGATAAAAAAAAAGTTTATGATCCACCAAATAATTTAGAGAAAAATAATCCAAGGGAAAGGATAAGCCTTATCAATATCTTTATCTCTAAAAGTAATCATGTGAAGGTTATTGATAATTGAAAAAAAAAAGAAAGGATGACAACAGTCCTCAATAATACAGAAAATGACAATAAGGAGAAATAGTCACCTTATCTCTAGAGAATCTACTACAAGGATGCAACGCATGACATGTAAGAGGAGATAATCTTGTCTCTTTAAGTTAATATATATAGATTCATGTAACAAGGAAGGGTGACGCTCTCTCATTCGGAATCTCATTCTCATATGTACTCGTGTCTCTTACAACTCTTTGTAATAATCTCAAATGAAATAAATAAAACTCATTTTTAGTGAAATTATTATCTTCTATGTCTTATTTTTAATTTTAAAAATATATCAAGAATCTTACATGTCAAAACTTGTGTTGAAAGAAGAAGATTTCATACTACTACACACTCTCCATGGGATGATTGCCAGAAAGTCACTTTGACAATTCTTATTAAGCCAGTTTGTAGTGTGTTCCATTGGGTTGTATGGAACGGCCTTTGAGATGATTCTGCAAGATGTGTGGAGCTATTGCGGAGCCAACATGGACCAATCTATAACTAGAAGAACTAACAAATCTGTTCCAGAATTCCAAGGAATAGTACATTGGTTAATACTTTTGATTACGTTCTTATATTTTTGCATAAACAAAAACATGTTGAGCCTTGATTGTTTTTTAGAATTGTTAAGATATGAAGTGATAATAGTAACTCAATTTTATATAAATGGAAAGATCAATTAATAAATTTTTAGATACAATTGATAACCTAGATTTTAGTCAAGAATATCAAGTTATTAATACAATAGAGATTGTTTATAAGTAAACACCTGTATAAGGAGATGAAGAGGATAAACATTGAAGATAACAATGAAATATTTGACATCTTTGAGGAAGACAATAGGATAGCATTAATATAATCTATTTTACTAGTCTTGAAATAATTCAAGATAGATGCAACACTAATAACACGACTCAAGATCATCCATGGTAAAAATTAAATAATAGATAATAATAATAACAATAATAATGATATGAACTTTTTAATTTAGAATGCTGAATTTAGATTACAAAATTTATATGAAATTTTTGATGGTATGTATCTTGGATGGAAAAATAGATTAGAAATATTTTTGGCTTATGTCTTAAGAAAGAAAAGGAATTATTAATTGTAATTTAGAATTCGTAGATCTTTATGAATATGATAAACAACTAGATCTTTAAAAAACTATGATAAAAACTTTAAAAAATTTTAAACTAGAGGCAGAAGAGGTGTAAGTAGAAATCATCCAGTTTTCAAAATCAATAAAACACCGTTAAAAGAAAGCAAGGCCAGCTAGGAGTAAAATCCTTGAATTATATAAATTTTTAGAATTTCACAAGACATATAAAAATGTGACAAAGAAGCCCTTTCGGTGTTTGATTCGGTGCTTAGCTCGGTGTTGAATATCAGCACTGAATTTGTTAAAGCAACGTAGGAGTACTAATCGTTTACGCAATAAAAGTTTAATTAACAATTGGCTCTTAGTATAAAATTCTACAATCCCGCTTATCACTTACACAGAACATTCCTCCCCTCCCTTCCCCCCCCCCCAAAAAAAAAAGAAGAAGAAGAAGTTTTGTTACCCTTTTAGCAAGAATCAATGATCACATAACAAATATATTTAATTACCTGGTCTTTTTATTGTTATTTATTAGTCCTTTTCTTGTTCTTCAACATCATTCGATGCATTTCCACACATACAAGTAATATCTCCTCAAATGCTTCTTCTTCGCAGGGAATTTCAAGTGCTCCTTCTTGTTCATATCCATATTCTTCTGCAACACTATCCATCAAAACCCTAAATTCTGGCATTGATAGATAGGCCATTGGAATGACGAATCTACGCAGTTCTGGCCCAACGTGCACTGCCAAGAACCCTTTGGGAACTCGTTGAACAGATTTTTGATCTCGTCTTCCATTGGATAATTGTCCCAACAATAACATCTTCTTCAAGTTATCATCATAATCTGAAGGTTTATGTTTTTTCCCTTGGTAATTTTCCACCCGAAACGACCACAGCTGGAGGATTTTCTTCGGTTTTTTCATGAAGCGTGCTCCATGAATTTTTTTGATGGGGTACATAATTAACTATATATATATATATATGGATTAATGTTGAAATCTTGGAGAAGTATATGTTAATCAATTATTGTAAATGTATATAAACATCATGAACAAAGGAAAACTCAAATGATAAAAAGTTCTAGCAATATTAATTACTGGCTGCAAAAAATAAATTTGACAAGAAAGAAAAATATATCTAGCAAAATTATTTTTATTATCTGCAAGCGAAAATATTTTGAAATTTTGAAGTACAATGCAATAGCGTATGAAAATGGGGGGAGATAATAGAGCTATTCTCCAGGAGAAAATAATAAACGAAATGCTCGGTTTGATGTAATATTAACTGTGATTCCTAGAGAAATTTGACTAGAGTCAAAATTTACAGAAAAAATAGTTAATTGAGACCACAATATTTAAAAATCTTTGTTAGCTCCACCACACAGTTTATAATATTGGTTCGTATTAATTAGCCGGGCTGTGAACTATTTTTGGCGGCTGTTGCAAATATGAGGTCCTTTTATGCATGGGACTTGATGGATCTTATTCCATTGCAGCTTTATTTATGGCATGAATATAATGCTAGGATTTTCTTACGGTTCACGATTTCAAAATTGTCTATATATAAATGTTTCCACATTTGGTTTGAGCTATATATGTTTATTTTGACTACTAACTCTCTAACTAAATGCAATAAAGTAGTACGATCAACTTTTATAAACTCATATGATAAATAATAAAAAAATTTGTATTCAAAACAATAATAACAATAAGGATCACTCTATGATGCTGTTATAAAAATTACAGTATTAATAGTGGTATAAATAGCCATTAGACTTAATCAATCAATAGTTTACAAAATTAAGAGTTAGTTAGGATAATATTTTGATTTCAATTATTTAAAATTTAATTTACTAGCTATCAAATCCATTGACATTTTTTTAATATTAAATAACAAACAAGAAACAAGTACAGGTTACTGAAACTTTTATATTTCTCTTCAAAAAATATGTATTTTAATATTAATACAGCTCAATCTTAGTTTATCATCTTATTATAATTTCTTCTTCAACAAAAAATTACGAGATTAGTAAATACTGCAACAATTAATTCAACTCAATCTTAATCAATGAGCAATTTCAAACAAAAATTATAAAATGAATAAAACTAAGAATTCAAAATTATATAGTCCAAATTATATATAAATGTCAAATAGGATCATGTTAACATATTTGTTGAAGGTTAAATGATTCATATTTTTTATTTATACATCTAAATGAATATGCGTATTTGTATATTTAATTTTTAATTTTGTTGATGATTTAAAAAATATTTATTAAATAATAAAAATGCTGATGACCAACTTGAATATTATCTTTTAATTATTAAGTAGTTAGTTATTTATCTAAATTAAATTAACGGTGATAATTAATACATTTAAATCCAATAGTTCATAATAACTACATTGTCAATATATATTGTAAAAATTCACACAGTAAAAAAAAATCCTAATAATAATAATAAAACAGTTACATAAATTCATATTTGTGTGACTTCCTCAGGGGAGGTGCGGGTTATATAAAAAATCAATTTAGGTTTTGTTCACCTCCCCATTTCTAAAAATAATAATACTAATATTAATATTTGTATGACTAGCATTTCTTATCACATGGGTTTGACCCATACAAATAAATAGGTCTTATGCATTCTTGAAATTATTTCTAAAATTATGAATTAGCCACATAGTTAACCTATTATCAAGGTTATGTAGCCTGTCTGAAGAATTTGTTGGAACAACATATTTTTTGTCATCACCCAAGTGATCCATTTAATCATATTTTATCTAGCCCCTTATCGTTTAGAGTATCGACTTCTATTTTGTCCGAGAACTCCTTCTCCACACAATTATTCCTAGAGTCCGAATCTTTTATCACAACTGGTTTATGCACCTGATTCGGCTAAAAAAGCCAAGAAGATGGAGTGTGATTATTTCCACGTTTGAAGTAAGATTAATGAGAAAGGCTATATATTTGAGTGGAGAGATGTATCATATAGATATATTGGGGCGAACATTTTCTTTTTCTCTTTTTTCATGGAGAGAATATTTTTTAGAGTCTCATTAAGTATTTTCCTTTGAAATGATTCACATGCTGAACACTAGATAATGGTTAAGATTTGAATTTATTACTCAACACAAAGTCAGTTATAAATTTTTAGTCATTTCATCCAGTATTCAGCACAAAATCAACAAAGAATTTAAATTCATTTGACGAAGGAAAATCAGCAGCAGCAAGTTCCTGGATTTAAATTCATTTGACACAGGAAAAAGAGCAGCAACAGGTTGCACATATTGCTAAAATCACGACAATGCAACTAATAGAGGCTACAAATCAATCCTTATGACGAGAATTTAATTGAGTCATGATTGCACTCAAATTGAATCACCCTAAAGTCACGCCAGGTCCACGTCCACAAATTCTTTGATCAAGGATATATTCATTCGAATTGAATCACGTACAAATTCCAAGGCTTATAACTAGATGGTGTTCAGTTGCAAGAACTGAGGATAGGAGAGGAGAGGAAAAGAGAAGAGAAGAGAGAAAATGAGAGAAGAAAGGAGGAGAATTTAATTTTCATTGTTTAGTTTGGTATAGAATTTTACGTAGAAAAGAACTGTAATATTTGGATAGTTTTAACCTATAACTATTAATATTTGCTATAATTTTTTTTTTTGGTCTGAATCCAGAGGTGGTCTTGAGTGGGACACTTTTAAACTCGCTCCTGTTAATCCCTACTTAAAGGGTAAAGTGTTGGCCAAAGTGGTGATGAGAGAGTTGAGCTTTTTAAGGAGTGAGAGTCACACCAACCAACTTTGGTTTATTTGCTATAAAATTTTAATGTTTAACTAAATATATTATTTTTAAATAAACCATTTTTTAACACAAATAATTTATTTTCAATTTTTATTATTTCTTTAATTTGAAATTTTATTTAAAAATAAGAAGTCACCATAGCCCCGTTGGAACTGCCCTCGTCGACAACAACTCGAGACCATTTTCGACACATGAGTTCACTATTCTGATCAAAACTTTTATGGTGCGTTTAATTCATGGAATGAGAATGAGGTGGAATGGGAATGAGATTTCAATGTTTACTTGGCAAAAATAAATAGGAATGGGAATGAGAATGTGCTGAAATGACATTAATGTGTTTACTTGGCAAAATAAATGGGAATAAGAATCAATTTACCAAAATATCCATAGTATTAATAATTAATAAAAATAAATAATTTATCATTATTAATAATATTATCATTATTGTTGTTATTATTATTATTTTATTACTATTAATATTATTATATTTTATTAACTTTATTATTTTAGTTATTATTAATCATTGTTAATATTATTTTTATTAATATTATCATTATTAACATTTACTATTATTATTAAATTTTATTAACTTTATTATTTTAGTTACTATTAATTATTGTTATTATTGTTTTTATTAGTATTATCATTATTAACATTTATAATAATAATAATAATAATAATAATAATAATAATAATAATAATAATAATTTTAATTTTAATTAATATCATTTTTATAATAATATTTATACATGTATCTAGATACTGAAAATTACATTATTATTATTATATTTTTATTAATATTTATCATTATTAACATTACAACAACAACAACAATAATGATAATATTGTTAATAATGATAAATTAATTATTTTTATTGTTAATAATGATAATATTAATAATAATAATAATTAATGACATTGAAAATAATAAAATTAATTATGATTTGAATGAGGGTAATTTGGAAAATATGAAAAAAATTAAAGAGATACAAAAGTAAACATATATTTCATTTTTATTCCCAACCTCCCATGGGAATGAGATTCTCATTCCTTATTCCCAAATTATATGGGACCCACACATTTTATTCTCATTTTCAAATTATATTTTACCAAATAAACATGAGTTTCATTCCCATTTCTAATTCCATAAAGTAAACACACCATTAGATCTATTCATCTGGAGCACTAGTTTTGCCTCATAACTTGTCAATCGCTGTAACTGTAAGCAGTGATATTTAGATGAATTCGAAAACTTTGATCGAAATTTTGAACAATACGCCGCCAAATTTTTAGGCCAAAAGCAATGACAGGCGTGCTCATGGGGCGGGGCGGTTCGGCAGCAGCAAGTGGCTATTTGGCACTTCTGGTTTTTTTTTTAATATATATTTTTATTTTTGAAAATTAAATAAATTATAAAATAAATCAATAATGTATTTGAAAAAAACAATTATAAATGATAATTATTTAGTAATAATAAACGATAAAGTAAAAATTCTAAAACGGACAAATTTAAAAATTTTAATTTAAATTTGAATAAGAATTTGAATTTTTTACTTTTTGGCGAAGAATCAAAATCCCTCAATTCGAAAAAAATTAAAATTCTGTTAAAATTAAATTCCACTATTTTATGGCGAATGAAATAGGAAATAATTTCAAATTCTTTACTTTATCCCAGCCGAACATGACTGTAGGCTGTTTCTTGCTTGGTCAATACTCTTTTGTACATATACATTACTGTTAATATTTGTTGTAATAGAAACAAGATATTGTTTATTCAATACGGACTTGCACTTTATTAATCTAGACGGCTAGACCCATGGTTTTTCTTTTTTCAAAAAAATAAATATTATATATTTAGTTTAGACAAACTATCAAACTATATTTAGTTTTCTCTGATACTTTTAACATTATTTATCTATTTTTTATCATTTATCAAAAAATTAAATAGAGATCACGGGTCGAAATATTTAAAAGAAAAAAAGATAAGGTTTTCTATTGCCATTTTCTTTCATCCATCATATGTTCTAGAGATTAAAGTTTTCATCAAATTTGAGTTTCATAACAATAATTTTTTTAGCTTTAATTTTAAGCAAACCTTAAATGAATGTATATCAATCAAAGAAAACCGATGATATGATTATATAGTATATTTAAAAAAAATAATTAAAATACTTGTATACAACACTCTAATCCTCCATTCTCTGGTAAACTGTCATCGATGTGACAAAACATGATTGACAAAACATGGGGATTGATTTCATCTAGAATTTATAAAAATACATCAATAAATGGGAGCTTGCTATGTTACATTAGCTGTTTGTTACAGCTAAAAATTTTTATACCCTTAGAAAAGATAATAATTATTAAAAAGGTCAACAAATTTTAAAATTTTACTTTACACCCCAAGCTGCAGCCAAGTAACAATATCGCTAGTATTTTAATTTTTTTGAAGTTCTCCATTTATATTTATAGCAAATTTAGTATCAAATTACTCAACATTTTTTTTTATTTTATTTAAATGAATCTCTAACTTGTTTAATTTTATATCTATTGAATATTTATTCATTAAATTAATGATCTCTTATTTTAATATATCATGATCATCAATATTGAAGTCTTTATGAATTGTTTAACTTTATTAAATTCTTTACTTAGTTGATCTCTTAACTTTTTAATTTATTTTATATTTCCTTCACTGAAATTTTTAATTTCTAATATTTTGTTTACCCTTTCTATATCATTTATAGATAAATTTGAGTTTTCTAATTTATTTAATAAATACAGTGACATTTAATTTAATTGATTATTTCTCCACATGTTTGAATCATTAATCAGATCAGGGGTTGAAATCTTTCGTTAGAGTTCTTGTAATTTATTCACTGTAACATCTTTTGAATAATTCATTAGATATATAAGATATTTATCACATATAATATCTCTTATAATTCAGGATACTAAATTTAGATTAAAAAATCTATGTGACAGCACTGATGGTATGTATTTAGGATGGAAAATAGATTGAATGTGTGTGTGTGTGTGTGTGTGTGTGTGTTAGAAGAAAAATCTAGTTTATGTCTCAAGAGAGATAGGAAATTATAAATGTACGTACAAAAATTTATTCAGAATTTGTGGATTTTTATGAATATAATAATAATTTAAATCTTTATAAAAATATAGTAAAAAATTTATAAAGTTTTAAAAATAATTATAGAAGAGATGGATGAGAAAACATTTAATTATAAAAAAATTAATGAGGACTTATTTGAAAAAAGTAAATATATGATTAGAAATGAAATTTTCTGTAAATTACAATTACACGTGTACTTCATTTTACGTTAAAATTATTTTTATCCATTAGATTTAAAAAATATAAAAATCAATGGCCTAGATTTATCAGTTGTTTGTTACATTATTTGTAACATAAGCTTTTCCCAATAAATGACATAATGATATAATTCTTGACATATCACAACATTCTTGATTATTGGTATCTATATATGTCATGATACTCTTGATTCTTTCTGAATGTTAACCATGTAATGATCTTGACCCTTATCATTTATATAACCATGTAATGATCTTGATCCTTATCATTTATAAGTGCATTACACAATTAATGGTGTTAAACTATTCGTTCAAGCAATTTGTGCATCTAAAAATGACATCAACTAAGAAGGATCTTCCTGTGGTTCCCACAATTATATCTAGTTTAGCTTAAATTTGAACTTTAATAAAATATCTGAATTTAATATTATTAAATTTTCTAAAATTAATGGTCTTTGAACACAATAGTATCAAAAGGGTTAAAAAATTAATCAAAATTAGTTGTTTTGTGTTTTTATTTCTTGAAATGTAATCAAAACATGTAATTTTAGATATGTTTTTGTCATACTTTTATCACCATTGTGTACATATATCATTTTTCATTAATCGCTTTTCATTCATGTATTATAAATAGTGTCTTGTGTAAAATTACTAAATTAAGAATAGGATCATATCTCCAATAATAGTTGTTCAAACTTTAAGTGTTCTCTATATTCACTAAATTTCATAATGTATCTTCTAGCCTACTCCTTTTTATATCCTTCCTCTTGTGATGGAAAACAAGTTCTTAACAAGCATAGATTTGGCTAGACTAGGGACCCTTTATATAGTAGTATTCATAATTTAAAAAAAACTTTATACTTCCTTCCATCAAAGAAGTAATATTAATAAACTTTATCACTTTCATTACAAAAGTGGTTAGTAATCTCTTGCACTATCCCTTAAAACAAGTAAGTGGGTCAATAATTTGAGTTTATCTATTTATTTATACAAACAAGTGGCTTATCATGTGGACCACATAATAAAAATTTTTACATTTTTTTCTCTTAATCCACATGTTAAATGAAGAATAAACTCATTGTTGGATCCTTAATCCAACATTGGGCTTATATGTCAATAATTATGTGTTGGGGACTGTCTTATAAGGTTAAGCTAACTAAAAGTGATTTATTAAAGTTTTTAATAATTTGAGCTTAATGTATCTAATAGGATGTAGGCGTTTAATATGTAGAGATTTAGGGTAATTTCTATTTTTATGATGGGTTGAAACAGAAATACCTAAATTATGTGTTGTTGGATCCTTAATCCAACATTGAGTTTATATGTCAATAATTATGTGTTGCGGACTATCTTGTAAGGTTAAGCTAACTAAAAGTGATCTATTAAGGTTTTTAATAATTTGATCTTAATGTATCTAATAGAATGTAAGCCTTTAATGTGTAGAGATTTTAGGGTAATTTCTATTTTTATAATAGGTTGAAATAGAAATACCTAAAGATAGGGTGGGGCTATTTGTACTCTAAAATATACTCTGACCACCCTTGTACTTTTCACTCATTTAATAAATTTTAAAAATCAATTTTTAATTTGAACACTCTTCTAAATACCAAAATAGTCCCTGTTAAGCTAAATACTTTGTTTCCTCTGCACACTAATAAAAAAGCTTTTTTTCTTTTTTCCATAAAAATTTTCCTTCATTTTACTCATTTAATTCGTCTTTGCATGAATTCAATTTCAATATTAGTTTTGTTTTCCATAGTCTTGTATTGTGAATGCATGTGGGTCTAAAAGCGATCAAGATCAAAAGCAAGTTTCAATGGCACTGAAGCCATTTTCCATTGATTTTCTCATTTTTGATTGGGCAATACAATATCTTTATAAGAACTGGTTATTTTTAAAATAACTTTGTTTCTTCCTGATTTATATGTCTTTGTTTCGATTAATAAGATCAAGAGTGAGGGTCCTAGTGACTTTGCAATCAATTCCATAAACCAGAAAATGTTTAGAAGAATATAGGCCACCAAGCTTTCTCTAATCAGTCCCAAATAATGTTCATGAACATTGATTTGATTTTTCATGGGTGCGACGTTTATTGAAAGTAGAAGCTAATTTCTTTTAAAGATAGATTAGATTTTGATGTTGAATATGGGAGAGGACAAGATGACAGCGTATTTCAACAGGTGTAAAGAGTAATAATTATTTAATTAAGTTATAGTTGTCGTCAATAGTAAATTATGTCAAGTTTACTTTAGTAATATAAAGTTTTGATAAAATATAAGTGTTAAAAGTAAAATTTAGAGTGTAAATAGTCCCATATCTAAAGATAATAGGAAAGTTATCTATATAAATAATTATAGTCTCCAAATCATACGTATCATTATATTCTTTTGTACAATTACATCATCGAAGAGAGTGCACAGAGAAAATTAAAGGATAATTTAGAAGAATGTGTTGATATGAAAAACAAATCATAAGACTCTAGAAAGCAATTGTGTATTTTACATTCAAATACGCTATTGCATATTTAATTATTAATTTTTAGAGATACAATATGAATATTCTTAAAATTTAGGTGATGGTATTTAGTTATTTATCATTTTCTAACTCTCAGAACTTGGCATGGTCATTGAACTTTTAATTACCAATATACAAGTAAAATTTTATGAACTTAAAAGAAAATTTCGATACGCGAATCATCGCGGTTATGTTTCTAAAAGGAAGAAACATTTCCTTCTATTTATTATAATATGAAACTTCTCAAGTATAAGTACTTATGAATGAAATTCCATAAATCATTTAGGGTCTAACTTAGATTGTCCCAATGGACTTTTCAAAGTTCTTTATGTGTACAACAGTACAAGTAACACAACTATGTTCTTCACTGTAATTATAAAACCAATGTTGAAGCTAATAATAAAGCTGAAGAAATCCAAATTCAGCCAATAAAACCACACAATCCACATGACCATTATACACTTTTGCTAGCAAAACTTTATTCGCTGAATCTTTTAACATGAGCTATATCTCTTTATATGATCAATAATCAACTCATACTTATTAACGTGCCTCTTATAACTTAACTTTATGTTGATAAATTTATTGTTGGCAACTTCAATAATCAATTATCTTCATATTGACAATAATTTTCAAACCATTGAAAAAATTTCTTAACCTAAATTCTTGCATATTTCGTTCATAGCATGTAACGAATTTATGCTTTCATAAAGGATAAAGTCATTCACTTTATGCATAATAACCTAACTTTGTTGCAAAGTTATCATCTATATATGAAACTAAATCATTATAGGTCCCACTAACCTTAAGATTTATACTTTGATCAACAATGTTCTATATAAACCAAATGAGATAATTAATATTGTAAATATTATAAATATTAAATGAAAGACTTGTATCAAGTCCATTTTTATAATTTGCAAATGAAACTAGGGTGATGCCGTGATGGCCAATACCTTATGAGAAGTCACAAATTGTTTTTACATAACCTTCATAGAACTTTCACCCTTGAGTAATAGAATTACCATTACATTTTTGCCTAAATGAAATTTAAGCTCAATAGATTTAATTATCCCACCGCTTAAATCCATCTTGTTCATGTGGAGTACTTTTTGCAAGATCAAATTATTCACAAACATATCCATTTCATGATATGCAGAAAAAAACTTAAATTTTAAATTAATCAATGTTAATTTAAGAGTAAATTCAAACCTTCCTACTGGTAGAGGTTGCAAAATGCATTGAGTTTACTATATCTTTATTCACATATTCGATATATATGCGTGTGTGTGTTGTGTGTGGGCTCTTAATTATAAGACTGGTAAATATAGACATAAACATTAGAAAATTATTCCATACCTATGGACTTAGAAAATTTCATAATTTGATGTCCAATTTACTATTTAGATTTATAAATTATATGTCCAAACCTTATACTTAAAATATCACTTATATCAACATCCAAATCTTATATCCTCATGCATAATTAGATATTCCAATTATCAAAAGAAAGACTATGTACTTTATTACAAACAGACACAATAATTATGAAATTCTCTATTGAAATAGTTGAGAGATTAGGCAAAAGAAACTGAAAGTTTCTCAAAATTTGTCAAACAAAGACACTCGCATTTGCTTCTCATATTTAAATGATCTTTGTGTCATTGACAAACGAACACTCGAAGGTATTATCTATTGCGTTAATTTATAACATCTATCTGAGTAACAGATATTCAAAATATTTGTCAAAAATAGAATAGGCTTAGTTAGGGCCAAATAAATTTAGTACTATGATCATTTTCTTGTGTTTGTAGGGTACTATTAGATAAAGAAATTCTCATCTTCTAAGGAAGTGGACTTAGAGGAGGAGATTCAAAGACCCATTAAAATTAGTCCAAAGAGTAAATTCATTATCGTTAGATCCAAACAAAGAGGAATCTCAATCCTAAGGGGGTCATCCTCAATTGAAATTGCAACTTAACTAGTTGGGATAAAATTTACACTAACATAAAAAAATAAGATTTCAAAACATGATTCACAGGACTGATCAGGTTATAACATATCACAGAAGTGGTACACAACACAAACCAGCAAAACTAAAGACACATACATCCGCAACTGATTTCTTTCTTTATTTTTATTAACTTTATAATGCTTAACACTTTATTCATGACATCATCAATTGTTAGCATAACAAATCCATGAATCAATTATATGAAGTCTATATATTGACCAAATACTCCATCATAATAAAGGCATTTATCCAATAATCATATGAGGTCACATGGAAAATTAAATCAGTAATAAATGTTAAATTTGATAATTGTAAGCATTAAGCTTTAAAGAACCCAGATCAAAAGATTTTTTTTTCAATTATATATCTATTATACTATGCAAGACATATTAATCTCCCATGTTACAACATATGAAGACGAATCAAGTATAAAATAATTCCGTTGGTAGTAGTAACAGAAATAATTAATTAACATAATGTCAAGGCACAAACTGGTTTTCAGTAAAGCAAGCAAGTAATTTGCCAAACAACTACTCCATAATAAAAATACCACGAAAAGCCTACTTGAATAGTGAAACATACAAATGAGAAGCATATATTATCTTGACTGAATTTCCTGCTATTATCAAATAATAGCATAATGAATGTATTTCAGAACTAACCAAATTGAACAATATTATTGAAGTTGGCTTTGATACCACACATAAAATAATTAAATTAAGAATAGCTAGGATCATCCCTCCACATCATAGTTGCTCAAGCTTGTGTTGTCTACATTCATTAAATTTCATAAAGTGTCTTCTAGCCTACTCCTCCTTATAGCTTTTCTCTTATAATGGAAAACAAGTTCTTAGGAAGGATTGATTTGGCTAGACTAGGCACCCTTTATATAGTAGTATTTTATAACTTAAAAGACTTTACACTTCCTTCCTTCAAAGAAGTAATATTCATAATCTTCATCACTTCCATTATAAAAGTGGTTAATAAACTCTATCACTATCCCTTAAAACAAGTAAGTGGGTCATTAATGTAAGTTTGTCTATTTTTTTACATGAACAAGTGACTTATCACGTGGACCACATAATGATAATTCTTACCTCTTGAAATAATAATAAATTATAACTCCACTTGTGATACGATTTACATAATAAGATTTAATTTCTATAAATGGACATCACTCATTTGCCTTATTATAAACAATACAAACTTCTACCTCTATTTTTTAAGAAACTATAAGTGATTGCTTGGCACTTCTTCAAAATATAGCTCCTCCTGCCATCATAAGGATATAACCAAATATGGATTTTTTGTTTTCAAAACACTTGCAAAATTAGTATCAAAATATCTTACTATGTTTAGGTAGTCAGATTGCTTATATATCAACACAAATTCTTAGTGGCTTGCAAATACCTGAGCGCTTTCTTTGCTGACTTCCAATGTTCAAAACTAGGATTACTCAAGTATCTCTTAAATAATTCCATTGCAAAAGCAATATTAGGATATGTACAGACTTGACCATACATCAAGTTACCTACAACTGATGCATATAGGACTATTTGCATTTCAACTTTACTTACATCATTATTTAGAATTGAGACCTATAAAGTTTATGACGTTTTAAATTTGGTGTTTTTCCAAGAGCACAAGACTGGAAACTAAATCTTTTCAAAACACAATCAATGTAAGCTTTTTAGGCAATCCTAAAATACCTCCGGATCTTTCATAAAGAATCACAACCCCTAATATGTATTAGGATTCATTGAGATCCTTATATCAAAGTTATATGATAGTATTTGCTTTAGGGGTGGGCAAAATAACTGATCCGACCTGATCCGATCCGAAATAAATCGGGTTCGGATCGGATCGGATTGACCATAATACCCGATCGAATGAAATGTGGCCAACCCGATCAGATCATAATCGGATCGGGTGAAATCCGATCCGATCTGACAACCCGAACGGGTTGGCTTAAAGAAGAAAGTAAACAATCCTCACTGATTACAGCACACATGCATCCAGCAACAAGTAGTCAAGCACCAGTGACGCCACAGAGCACAGGGCAATAGACCACACGCTACACAGCCTCACATACCACACACGTATACGGCACATCTCACAGAGATGGAGGCACAAAACCAGTAGAGATAGAGGCACAAAAACAATAGACCACACACTCAACGCACCCAGCAGCCTCACTCCCGTCCCTCACGCCTCACGGCCTCCCCCTCAAGCCTCAACGAGAGACCACACAGCACACACCAACCTTTGCTCCCCTCCCTCACGCCTCATGGGTCACTGCCCCACCCTCAAGTCAACACTCAACACCGCCAACGCCAAGCAGAAACACACATACACACACAGCCGCAGCTAACACATGCTTGCCACAATCACTGCCGACACCAACCGCCAGTCGATTTATTGCTCCGCGACTAGATCTGCTGCTACCGCCTACCGATCTGCTGTCTTCGCGCCTCCACACACTTCATCACCAAGTTTCTCCTCCAAGTTCCATTCGAAATTCAGCAAGCGACAGCCCAAATTTTTGTTTTGAGTTTGGATTTTTGAGTTTAGTTAAAATACGAACAATTGTAATGTGTAATATTTTATATAACATATGTTAAATCATTGATTAGGAATTGTTAACCGAACCCGATCTGAACCGAATTAAACTCGATTTTTTGATCTGATCCGATCCGAATTATATTCGGATCGGATCGGGTCGGGTTGTCAATTCGGGTTGAATTCGGATGAGTTTTTGTTCAACCCGATCAACCCGAAATCTGATCGGGTTGATCCAAACCCGATTTTGCCCAGTCCTAATTTGTTTTGTCTCAAGTAAAAAATCAATGTCCTTAGTTATGATCAATATATCAACCATATAAAAGCATCATAATAATATAACTTGTTGCTACTGACCCTCAAATATGCATATTAATCAAGAACATTCTCCTTGAATTCATAAGAGGTGAAAATATCATAGAATTTCAAATACCACTGTCTAGATGCCTATTTAAGTCCATAATGAAATACAAGTATGCAACCCAAGAGGGGGGGTGAATTGGAAATTTAAAAATTATCCTAGGCAAACCACACAACAATTTAATCTATTGCCTTAATCAAATTGAAAACAATAAATTCAATCAAGCACAATATTAAAAGAGTAAGGGAAGAGAAAACAAACACAAAGATTTTTACGTGGTTCGGCAATCCCCGCCTACGTCCACGCCTCCAAGCTCACCGGGCTTGAGGATTTCACTAAGCTAGCCTCCCAAGGCTTCAAACGCTTACAATTGACTTACAAGGTGTCAATGGACCTTTACAACAAGAGATTATCCCCAATCTCTTAACCCAAGTGTATCCCAACACTTACAATCATTCAAAGTAAAAGATTACAAATTGTTTTTCTCTCACACAATAATTAAGATTACAAATCAATGCCCAATGTGTGAATAGATGAAGAGAGAATGTGTTTAAAGCTCAATGAAGATTGTATTCTCGAATATAAGCTCAATGATTGTGTTGTGATCAACCTTTGTTTGGATTTGAATGAGCTTATTTATAGTTGCAGCTGAAAACTAGCCGTTATAGACTGTCTGCACACTGTCGGATCGCCGTTATCAAGATATCGGATCGCCGTTTGACTGGTCAATATGACCGTTGAGCTGATTTTTCAAATTGTCGGATCGCCGTTATCTAGATGTCGGATCGCCGTTAGTGTCCAGAGACTAATCTTCAATTCTGCTCGATGTCGGCGTTAACAAGAAGTCGGATCGCCGTTAGTGTCCGATCTTCGATTACGCTCGAAGTCGGATCGCGGGTCCAGAGATCTTCGATTAGATGTCGGCGAGCCGTTATCAAGATGTCGGATCGCCGTTTTCTACAAGAATCGCGATGGCTGAAATATTTCCCAAATTTATAGTTTGACCCTAAAACTTTATAAAACTGTGTTACGACCCAAAATGTTATAAAACTTTGCAAATAGGTCCAATTTCAGAATTTCTAAGTAATGCTTTGTTGATCCCAAAACTTTCTGAAATTATGTTATAGCCCAAAATGCTATGACACTTTTCAAATAGGTCCTTTACCAAAATTTCAAGCAATATATGTTTATTTCAAAGTTTTCAAAATTCTTTCAATTAAACCATAAACTTTGAAAAACAACCAATTTCATAAAATCATTTTTCCATTAAACATGAAGCATTTATAATATGAAAATAATGATTTATTCAAAAGGAATAAAAACAATCAATTGCATAAAATCATTTTTCATTAAATATAAAACATTTATAATATGAAAATAATGATTTATTTAAAATGAATAAAACATAATTTGATCTCAAAAGATTAATCATTCTTAATCTTGTTTGTTATCATCAAAATCAATATTATGGAAACATAAATGTTAACAATCTCCCCCTTTTTGATGATGACAAACATTTCATGTATTTAAAGAATGATTCCACAAATTGCTTCCCCTAAAATAATTTTCTTTTACAATTTGCCAACAATTTAAATACATGGATTTTTCTCCCCCTCATCATCAAAAAGAAAAACTTAATTGGCAAAGAAAAGAGAAATTTTTTTTTTTTTAATACATTTGAAAACATGTATTCTTCCCCTCCTTCATCATAAAAGAAAAACGTAAAGGAAAAGAATAAGAGTAGGAAATTTGTTACCCATGTTGTCCGAATAGAAATTTCGACAAAATCTCCCCCTAACAACAAGCATCATCTCAAAAACAAATTTAGTAATATTACTCATAAATTATCATCATATCTCAAAATCATCACCATAATCAAATATCATCAAAATCATCAAAAGAATACTCAAAGTGTATATTATTGTCCTCCTTTTTGACAATATTGAAATGATGTATTATTTTGTCTCCCCATTTAGAAAAAAAATCAAAATGCATATTTTCCAAAAACATATTATATGCTCCCCCTAAATATATGGCCAATTAAAATTTTAACCAAAATAATTTTATCCAAAAACATATCGTATTTATCTCCCCTTAAAAAAAGAACAAATCTTCAAATACACAACATGGTTAAAAAGATATAAGCTTCAACAATTATAACAAACCAATAACTCCATCAATTCATCAAGCAACGCACATATAATCATCAATTACCAAAATCATCAAGAAATCAAATCATTCCAAGTTTATGCCGAATTTTTGAAAATTTTTCTTCGCAAAGAGGTTTTGATTTCTTTACCAAATTGGCATGCATATTATCAAATATTCAAGCTCCATAATTATCAATCACATTTTATAAATAAAGACAACTAAACTCATCAAATATCTAATGTGACATTTCAATATAACAAAAAAAAATCTCATATGCTTAAAATTCTCGAAGTATATGTATTTCTCCCATTTTCGATATTATTTAAAGCAAGTAATGCATATTTGACAATACATCAATAAAGTATAAAAAATGCATCCATTCACCAATCATAGATCCCATAAGATCAAACTTCCTCAAATACATGTAATTATCAAAGCATATTCTTTATCTCAAATCTTAAGCAAAACATAAGTGTATAATTGCAATATAAGATCATCAAAATCAACACAACTAAAAAGCCATCATTATGAGCTAAAGATCAAGTGATCAAATCCATTATTACACATGCTCACATATATTTTTAAGTGATAATCTAGTGATTACATCTTGTGATGGATCTCCCAAAATTAACTACTTAAGGTGAGAAGAAACATACCTTCACTCTTTAGGGAGTGTTTGAGAAGTACCTTTATTTTACTCCACATTTGTTTCTTCATGTTGCTCCTCTTGATTTTCAAGTGGTGCATTCTTTTATATCATTTGATAATCTTCTTGTAGCTTTTCATCTACATTATCATCAACAACAACTTTCTCCATAGAGGAAGAATTAGACTCATCAAATATAACATGTATAAATTCTTCCACAATCAAAGTTATTTTGTTATACACTCCATAAGTTTTGCTTGTGTTTGAATAGCCAAGAAAAATACCAACATCAAAATCAAATACAAGACCAAACATATGAAATCATATCAAACAATAATGGCAATTTTATAAATGAATGATAATATAACACAATTAATGGCATATGAATTCATGCATATAATTCATTCATCACAGTCATGAAACAATAAGCATCCAACAAGCATACAACCATGAAGCATATTAGCATTCAAAACTTAAGAGCATGCAGAAAAGTAAATTTCAAAATAAAAACTGTATTGATTGAGCCAGAATTAACATGCAAGATATATACCGTTGGAAAGATAATTAAGTTAACTTTCCAATACATTTTACAGAGCTGGATTTGGAGTTCTCTAAAAGAAGTTATGACAAATTCATTACAGCCTGTGTAGACTCATGGTAAAATGCAGAAATGTCAAATTCGGAATAAAAACTGTATTGATTGAGCAAGAATTAACGTGCATGCTATATACCATTGGAAAGATAATTAAGTTAGCTTTCCAATAAATTTTACAGAGCTGGATTTTGAGTTCTCTAGAAGAAGTTATGGCCGATTCATTTCAGTATGTGCAGACTCAGAATTTTCAACGACTCATTTGATTTCCAAACAATTTTAATAGATTCAATCATTCAATAACATAAATAGAGATGTTAATGCGAGAATTTCATCATCCCAAGTTCATGCCAAATTTTTGAAAATTGTTCTTCGCAATAATTAAACATATAAGCATTCGAAAGTTAATAAATCGAACACACCACTTAACTATCATGCTTAAACACTTCATGAACATTAACATCAAACAAATCCATCATGATAAATCACTCAATATTACACAAAATGATAATTCCATCATGTAAACATACAAGCATACTTTCGCAATTTCATTTATCATGATTCATTGAACAAAATTAATATGGCAAGAATTGTTACCAAAATAATTAAATTATCTTGCCTCATCTTTTTCTCCTAGATCATGCTCAAATGATTATACTCACAAGCTTCATCAAGGAACTCTCCACCATTCCTTGATTGTGGTACCTACAAAGAAAACATTCACGTTGTGCCCTTTGGTACCCAAATACTCTTGGGTCCTTGAGTGTTAGATTTAGTTCCTTTCGGAACCCAAATACATTTGACTCCATAATACACATTTCTTTTAATTGGACATCTACTCTTCATGTGACCATTTCCATTACAATAATGACATACAATTTGATTGTTAGTAGATGTACTCTTCACAAAGTAGTTCTTATAATACTTTTGTTTCAAATGTGGCTTATAACCAAGTCCTCCTTTATCAAACACACATTTTTGTGAATTAATCAAGTTATCCAACATTTTTTGTCCATTTGTAAATCTTAAAACAATCTCATTTAACTCATTGCTCTTCTTCTTAAGCATTTCATTTTCCTTTTTCAAGTCATCTATGTGATATTCTAGATGCTCATGTGAAGTGCTAGGTTTCTCATTTGATAATGCAACTCTATCATGCAATGTTTTATTCTCTAATTCTAGGCATGTAATCTTTGCACATAGAGATTCATTTTCATTTTTGAGCTCTACCATTTTCTTTTTAAGACATGCATTCTTTTTACCAATTTTCATCCACTCATCATACAATTCTTTAAACGCATCATGTAATTCATCATAAGTAAGAAGATCATTTACCTCATCATGTTCATCATCCGATTCATCTCCAATTGCCATGAGGGCTAGATTTGTCATTTCTTGATGCTCTTCACCATAACTTGTTTCCTCATCGCTATCATCCCATGTGGCTACCATTGCTTTCTTCTTGAGTTTGTTGAGAAGAGGACATTCCGGTCGTATGTGTCCGGGCTTCTTGCATTCATAACAAGTGATTACTTCCTTCTTCTCCTTTCGGTTCTTGAGGTCTCTAGATTTTCTTCGCTCACCAGATTTCTTAAAAAGTTTTCTGAACCTCCTAGCCAAAGATATCCATCTCCTCCTCATCCAGTTCGCTTTCCTCATCACTTTCATGTTTCAAGGCTTTGAGAGCAATGCTTTTCTTCTTCTCCTCATTGCTTCTTTCGGCTGCCATGTCTTCCTCATAAGAAATAAGAGAACCAATTAAATCATCAATATGTAAGATATTCAAATCTTTAGCTTCCTCAATGGCAGTCCTTTTTGGTCTCCATTCCTTAGGTAACGACCTAATGATTTTCTTAACTTTCTCGCTATTTGAAAAGGTCTTTCCTAGGGCTCCTAGAGTATTCATTATGTCCGTAAATCTAGTATACATAGAATATACACTCTCATTTTGTTCCATTTGGAACAATTCATATTGCCGAGTGTACCTACTAATTTTAGACTCTTTCACTTGATTCGTGCCTTCATAAACAACTTCAAGTTTGTGCCAAATTTCATTAGCACTTTCACAACTAGACACTCTATGAAACTCTTTCTTATCTAGTGCACAAAATAAGGCATTCATAGCTTTGGAGTTTAGAGAAGCTTTTCTCTTTTCCAATTCATTCCATTCCCTTGAAGGTTTTGGAATATCTTCCCCGACTTCGTTTTTAGTCAAAGGCATAAATGGACCATCACAAATAATTTCCCAAATATCATAATCTAAAGCTTGTAAATAAATTCTCATCCTAGTTTTCCAATATGGGTAGTCATTACCGTCAAAGAACGGTGGTCTAATAGTGGATTGTCCTTCCCTAAAAATTGAGTCATTATGGGTTGCCATGGATCTTTAACTCTAGACGGTTAAGTCTACACAAGAGCACCTTGCTCTGATACCAATTGAAATACAAGTATGCAACCCAAGAGGGGGGGTGAATTGGAAATTTAAAAATTATCCTAGGCAAACCACACAACAATTTAATCTATTGCCTTAATCAAATTGAAAACAATAAATTCAATCAAGCACAATATTAAAAGAGTAAGGGAAGAGAAAACAAACACAAAGATTTTTACGTGGTTCGGCAATCCCCGCCTACGTCCACGCCTCCAAGCTCACCGGGCTTGAGGATTTCACTAAGCTAGCCTCCCAAGGCTTCAAACGCTTACAATTGACTTACAAGGTGTCAATGGACCTTTACAACAAGAGATTATCCCCAATCTCTTAACCCAAGTGTATCCCAACACTTACAATCACTCAAAGTAAAAGATTACAAATTGTTTTTCTCTCACACAATAATTAAGATTACAAATCAATGCCCAATGTGTGAATAGATGAAGAGAGAATGTGTTTAAAGCTCAATGAAGATTGTATTCTCGAATATAAGCTCAATGATTGTGTTGTGATCAACCTTTGTTTGGATTTGAATGAGCTTATTTATAGTTGCAGCTGAAAACTAGCCGTTATAGACTGTCTGCACACTGTCGGATCGCCGTTATCAAGATATCGGATCGCCGTTTGGTGATTTTTCAAATTGTCGGATCGCCGTTATCTAGATGTCGGATCGCCGTTAGTGTCCAGAGACTAATCTTCAATTCTGCTCGATGTCGGCGAGCCGTTAACAAGAAGTCGGATCGCCGTTAGTGTCCAGAGACTGATCTTTGATTCTGTTAGATGTCGGCGAGCCGTTATCAAGATGTCGGATCGCCGTTTTCTACGAATCTGATGAAAATATTTCCCAAATTTATAGTTTGACCCTAAAACTTTATAAAACTGTGTTACGACCCAAAATGTTATAAAACTTTGCAAATAGGTCCAATTTCAGAATTTCTAAGTAATGCTTTGTTGATCCCAAAACTTTCTGAAATTATGTTATAGCCCAAAATGCTATGACACTTTTCAAATAGGTCCTTTACCAAAATTTCAAGCAATATATGTTTATTTCAAAGTTTTCAAAATTCTTTCAATTAAACCATAAACTTTGAAAAACAACCAATTTCATAAAATCATTTTTCCATTAAACATGAAGCATTTATAATATGAAAATAATGATTTATTCAAAAGGAATAAAAACAATCAATTGCATAAAATCATTTTTCATTAAATATAAAACATTTATAATATGAAAATAATGATTTATTTAAAATGAATAAAACATAATTTGATCTCAAAAGATTAATCATTCTTAATCTTGTTTGTTATCATCAAAATCAATATTATGGAAACATAAATGTTAACACATAAGTGGACTTTTTAAGCTTACACATGTTTTCTTTACCAGACTTTACAAAACTATCAAGTTGCACCATGTATACATCTTCAAAGAAGTTTCCATTAAGAAAAGCTATTTTCGCATCCATCACATGTAGTTCTAAATTAAAATGAGCTACCAATGCCATTAGAATGAGTTTCTAGTAGAGACAAGAGAGTATGTTTATGTATAATTAATACCTTCTTCCTAACTGAAACCTTGGTTATAAGCTTCGTCTTGTATCTTTATACTTGACTTTTGGCATCTATTTTGGTTTTGAAAACCTATTTACAACAAATTAGTTTGCATTTATTTGGCAATTCAACTAACTCCTAAATCTGACTTTAGTTCATAGATGCCATCTCATCGTGGTATGTGTCCAAGATGAAGATTCTAGATCACTGATGGCCTCCTAAAAGTAAAAAGATCAAATGACACGTTAATATAAAAATCATGCTCCTATAAGTAAACCATATAAGGTTATAAGGCCTAACACTCTTATTATTATGATCATCCTGAATATAGATGGCATGATCAAACTCAGATTATAATGGTGTGTGAATAACAATTGAATCTAAAACTTCTTAAGCTTATGCAAGCCTCACTTTAGCTTTACATCCCCAAACATGAAAATGATATAGATTGGGTTTCTTCCTTGACCATAAATCATAAGAAGTTTTGGGCAATGATTTGTTAGGTACAAATTTATAAAATGCAACTTGTAGTTCTTAAAGCTTTACCCCATAGAAAATCTAGTAAATTGGAATTATTCAACATGCACACATACTATGTCAAAAATGGTACAATTTCTTCTTTCTACAATTCCATTATGTTCAGGGGTCCTAAGCATTGTATATTAATCTTCTATTCCACATTTATGAATAAATTTAACAAAAGGTCTAGGATTACAACTAGTTTCATCATCTCCCCTATAGTACTCACAACCCCAATATGATATCTCTACCTCAATCTTCTTGGCCTTTTAGAGCCTAACATTAGCCTTCAAGGCTTGAATGGTGGACAAAGATTTAGAGTTTTCGGCAAGAGATTCAATTTGACTATAATGAGAAAAATCATTGATGAACGTGATGAAATACTTATAACCTCTAGCAGCAAGAGTAAATGGGGCATATATGTATGTATGTATTTACTCTAGAAACAGTTGACTTTTCCCAATTCTCTCTTTTCTGATTAGGCCCTAAGTTTTCCTTTAACATAATCAACACAATTTTTAAAGTCAAAAAAATTTCTAGATTATGGAGAAAACCAACTTTAATGATCCTTTCCATCATTTGTTTAGAAATATGACCTAATGGCCACAGTATAGAGTAACACTTAGACATAATAATATTCATAACAAGAGTATTAGATGATGATTCAGCAATATGAGAACAATAAATCATATGCATGCCTTTATATAGAGTGCTAGCTCCAACTAGCTCTGAATCATGGAATAAGC
Organism: Citrus mangshanensis; assembly: GCA_030449895.1. Taxonomy (NCBI): domain Eukaryota; kingdom Viridiplantae; phylum Streptophyta; class Magnoliopsida; order Sapindales; family Rutaceae; genus Citrus; species Citrus mangshanensis. The sequence goes on from JASUUJ010000161.1 coordinate 9,482,941, forward strand.
AAACTTCTTTGTCACCAAAATGAAGTATAGCAAAATCTATCGAAAGAGGTACAAATATCAATTTTCTCCCAATGGAAGAAATATAAGCTATATTTAATAGATCAATTTTGGCCTTTGCTTTATTGCCAACGTGTACCATTAATTTTCCCTCATTGGGTTCCCTCATGCTTCTAAACTCTTGTAAGGAATTCTTTATATTAATGGTCGCACCAACATCCAACCATTAAGCATTAAAAGGAAAATCAATCAGGTTGGATTTAAAGCTTGCAAAAACTATAGGAATACCTTTCTTTTCTAACCATGCTTTGAACCCCTTGCATTTAGTTTTCTTCTAACCTAGTTTCCTATAGAAATGTCAATTTCCTTTAAATCCTTCAGAAGTGGAACCAGAACTGGTGGTAGAGTTATCACATGCAGCTTTCTTTCTAAACTTTTTTCTTAAAAGATTTGTTGATACCCTTTGAAGAGTTCTTCGTCACACTCTCAACACTCTTAAGCAATAGCCATCATGGCAATGTGAGACTTGCCTTTCTTCAAGGACTTCGCTTCCTGAACCACAAAAGCAATTAACTCATTTACATTCCAAGTATCTTTTTTAGAGTTGTATTGGCTCCTCATATTGCCAAATTGTGGTGGAAGAGATTCAACAATTTGGTAACCCAGGTAGTCATCGGAATTAACATCCATGTCTTTTAGCTTCTTATAGTAATTAGTCAACTTAAAAATATATTTTTTTACCCCAGAAACACTATCATACAGGGTATTGGCAAGCAACCTCAAATAGTTACCCTCTTCAGCCTTGTCAACTTTCTTAAAAGTTCTCGTAATGACTACTACTTGATCCATAGCCTTCTCATATGTAGGAATCATATCCTGAATAGTTCTATCAATAGTGTATTTAACTGTATCCAAACACTGCCCATTGGATTCATCCTAAACATTCCGCTTTGCTTTCTCATCGCCAATGCTCTTTTCTATGGGCTTAGATGATTTATCTATTCTCTAAGCCAAGTTTTTATTCATAGTAGATAGATAGAACATAATTAGTCTCATAATAAGTCCTAGTTAAGGTTTTGATAGAGGCAATTTAGAGAAATAAAATAATATCATGAATTTCTTTTTATTCCTATGAAAAAATACATAATTAGTCGTCATGTATTTATTTTTTACTCTAGTCACTTGATTTAAATTTTAAATATTTTACATGTTTTTACATATAGTTTGTGAATTATATAATAAAATAATATAATTATTTTAAAGAATTTTTATTTTCAAAAATCAATTATTCACTCACTGGGTTTTATACTCACTCTATTTTAAAATAATTTTCTCCCCACAAGAGGTTGCAGGTAGATCAATCAACCAAGTGATTGTAGTTATTTTGAGTTTTGACCATGTGATAGTGCTAGGAGACATATATGATGAGATGGATTATATATAAATATATATATTGATTTGATGATTATGGATGTTTACTGTATGTTGTATTAGCTACAATATACTATTTTGATGCTTTTGAATGCTAGGTGATATTTGGATGAGATCATTTAATATGGTGTGTGATATATGTTTGAGGAGGTTGAGCGATAAAGTTAGTTCATATTGAATTTGCTTATTTTACAGAATTATAGGTTGGAAATAACAAAATATAGAGGAGGCTGTCCCAAATTTTCGATAAAAATTCTTATTAATAATTTTATCTAGTCGCATTAGATAAAATTAGCTAGGCCAGAACTCTTAAATATATTTTTGATGGATGGAAAACCTAAAGCGGCTTAAAATTGAAAACCAAATTGTTTAAATTTAAAAGCATGGAAGGGGTTGAAGTTACTTCTAGGTAGAGATGGCCATTGTACTGACATTGAGAAATGGCCCAACTGTGCCTACCGCGGCACAAAAAATAAATTTGACACCCCAGTATGACACACTGACACTAAGGTGGCCAAGTAGGCCAGTTCAACATGACACATGTGGGCCGCTTCGTAGACCAGTGCATGGCAATTTTAACTACGAATAGAAAAGAATATTGTGTTAATTTTTTTAGTTTTAAAATGATTAAAAATTAAAAAGTTTGGTCAAATTATGCGTCAGGTCTCTTTGAATTTTTTTTATTTATTTTTTTTACTTTTGAGAATTGAAATTGAAAAGAATGTATGGAGAATTTTGAGTTTTTGGCCCACACCGACGTGACCCATCGACACTCAATTTTCTTTTTTTTTTTCCGTGATTTCATGATTTCAGGATGTCATTTCATCATCTCTCTCGCTTCTCTCTTCAATTTTCCAGCTCATTTTCCGCAATTTCTAGCCGTTTCCTAGTTAACACAATTCAGCGCAGGAAATAGCTGTTTGTAGCCATTTCTCACAAGTCACATTTCAACTTTTCTCAATTTCACTATATTATAAGCTAATCCAATTTTTGTTGGGAGAACTCTCCCGTCTAGGAGACTTGAGAAAAAAAAAAAGAAAAAAAAAGCTAATCCAATTGCATTTTTCACACTCACTTTCTTCATTTCTGTTTCTTCTAATTAATGTCTCAATCTCACTCAAATATGGAGCAAGGTTGTGGGAATTTTGAACTTGATCCAAATTTCAATTTTATTATAGTAGGGAAAGGTGTAGAAATAATGGGGAATCAATATAATCAGTGTTTGAATAATCTTAGAATTGCTCATTGTCAAAGCCAAAGTGCATCTGTTTCTAATATTGTTGGTACTTCTTCAAGTCCAATAAAAGTGTTACCCTCACAATGGATCTTAGATTTTTAGTGCTATTTTGGGTATTTTTTGAGAATATAAAATGATTGACAAAATTTTTAGCATAAAACTTGATAATGCATCTACAAATGATGTTTGGATTTGATTTTGCGGAATATCACATTGGCGCAAGGTTCTCTATTTTCTTACATTAGATGTGTTTGTCCAACTATATTTGAATCATTTTTATCTAAATTATCGAGTCATGTTTACAATATCAGTGATTTTTCCCCAACACGATATGATGTATTGCTTACACATGGATGTGAAAAAAAAAATTATAAAAATATTGGCAAAATATTCCACATTTGTTTGTTTATGCTTCTCTTTTAGATGATGAGTTTAACCTGGAAGGTACTCAAGCTTTGGTTGAAGGGATAGTTAAAAATTTGGAAATAACACTTAATACTAGTATTAATGAATATTTAACCTCAATAAAAGTACTTTTTCCTGATTATGAAGTGAAATACGGAACAAACTCAAACATATCACAATCAAAATCATTTGAAACAGCTCCTGCACGTTATGAAAATGCAGCAATGCGTTTGATTTGAAACCCTAAGGCCCCAGTGGGTGGTGTACAAGTGATGGTAACTCTACACAAAATGCACTACAAAAATGGTTTAAGTTTCGAGGGATATTAAATAAACAATTTGAAAATGTAGTTGTTTTGGAATTTTGGAAAGAAAAAGTTCATCATGTTTCCCATGTTATCTATAATAGCCTATGATTTACTAACCCCTCCAATCTCCTTTATAGCTTCAAAGTCTACTATTAGTGCAGGTGGTAGAGTGTTAGATGATCATAGGTCAAATTTAGGTAGAAAGACATTAAACCTGTTGATGTGCCTTAGAGATTAGGAAGTTGCAGATCATCGTAAATAATAGAATTGGCAAAATGAATTAACTAGGAGATAGCAGCTTTGAATATAGAAACTGTTACGACTGATTATGGTGATACAAATGTTGATGATGATTATGTTCATGTTCATGTTGATGATGATGACGACAACAGTGGCAATGATGATCAAAATTTAGGAATGCTTTTAGTGTTTAATAGTTGTAGTATATAAATAATAACAGTTTAGTGGATCCTAATCTAGTTGGGATGTGCGGTAAATTATAATGATGCACATTACGTCTATAGTTTATCTATATTTTAATAATGATAAAATTATTCAATTAAATTTAAATTAACTCACTTAGTAAATGTACCAATATAATTTCAAATTTAATTTTTAAAGTTTGAACTTTAATTTTTAATTTTACATTTTATTTTTCTATAACAAAACAACAGAAGAAAATAAAATTAAAAAATCCAAGTGAACCGATGGGTTGGCACAATGAGCCCTTAATTGGCTCCTGCCTATCCCATGCCGATTATTGTGCCATGTCTAGGCACAGCTCATGTCGTGAGCAAGGCACGGCCCACTGACCATCTCAAGGTCTTTATTGGATTCGTTTAATGAGAATTTTCAAAAGTCTTATTTTCATTAGTTTGCCTCAGTGGGAATTTTAATTTTATTAATAAATCAAATTAAAAATATTTCTTCTAAATTAATGGCCATTATAATGGTACTCTAAAATTATTGTATCTTACAATCTAGACATCATTAACTAAATAAATTTTATTAAATAATTTTAAGAAATATTTATATTTCTATATTGTTAATAAATATGATACCGGCACATGTTATAAAAGGGTAAAAGATCATTTAGTCCCTATATTTTAAGATTAGTATCCGTTTAGTCCCTGTATTTTTAAAAATCAAACATCCTCAAAGTATTGATATCTTTTTTTATTTCTTTTGGCTTACTTTTACAATATTACCCTTTTATAATAATTTTTTTGTTTGGATATTAATAAAAAGAAAATAATTAAATTACCAATTTCACCCTAGAAAATAAAAATATATATTAATTTTTTTGCAAGTACCATTTGCACACTTGGTAGTTTGCATACAATTTTTGACAATTAAAAATTAATATATATATTTTTTTATTTTTTAGGGTTAAATTGGCAATTTAATTATTTTCTTTTTATTAATGTCCAAAAAAAATTATTATAAAAGGGTAATATTGTAAAAATAAGCCAAAAGAAATAAAAAGTAATAATTTAATTTTTGACAATTAAAAATTAATATAATTTTTTAGGGTTAAATTGGTAATTTAATTATTTTCTTTTAATAATATCCAAATAAAAAAAATTATTATAAAAGGGTAATATTGTAAAAGTAAACCAAAAAAAATAAAAAGTAACGGTAGGGGTATCAATACTTTAACGGTAGGGATGTTTCGAGACATTTTTAAAAATATAGGGACTAAATGGATACTAATCTTAAAATATAGGGACTAAATGAGTTTTTACCCGTTATAAAATGTTATAAATTTCAAGTAAGTTTATAGTAGCCTGAGTCTAGAAAATGTTAAGACTGTGAGTTCACAAGACACATAAGTTCGCATCAGTCTTATCTTAGAACTACGAATTAGAATGAGGTAACCGGCTTTTAATCGGTTAATATAATAAAAATTATGATTTTATTTATTTTTAATGTGAAAAAAATAAATTTGTAATTAAATGAGGTAAAATATTGTAATAATTTTTAATTTATAAATAATACAAGCAACTATAAAAATATTATATTAATGGAAAAAAAGAGATATATTCCCACTTATTTTATCACATTCAAATATTTATAATGCATGTTTCAAGTTTATTTTTTAAATTCTTATTTTTTGTTAAGATTTATCTAAATTTTGGTAACTTATTTCAACTCATTTTCCACTAGTATTTGGTTCTATATTTTCACCCTTTTTATTAAATTCCAACTTTTTAGGTGGATAATTCAAGTTTACTTTTTATATCTCTACATCCTATTAGACTTTATTTAGTTTTTGGTGAGTTGTTCTAACGTATTTTTCCACCACTTTTTGGTACTATATTCCTATTCTTTTTATTGAATTTTAAAATTTTTGGTAAATATATTAAGTTTAGTTTTTAGATCCTTACTTTCTGTTAAAATTTATTAAATCCTTTGTAAGTCGTTTCAACCTTTGTGTTAACATTTTCAACTCTTATTCCCACCAAATTTTGGTTTGATATTCCTATTTTTTTTAGGGAAAATATCCACCGTCCACATATTTTTTACACTTTTTTCAAAAATACACAATTCCTTCATTTTTTGGCTGGACTCCACCTAAAGTTACATTTTTTTTCACTTTTCCACTTCCGTTTGGAATCCGTTAAGAAAACTAACGGAAACTTAAAAAAATGACTATTTTACCCCCAAAACGAAAATTATAATTTCACCCTAAAAAATGCCAAAAATAATAAGATTTAATGATAAATATCATTATTGGTACGTTAATGCAGTACAAAAAAATCTTAACTATTAGAGATTATAACTCAATGAATAATAAAATTTTACTTATCTTAAATTCAATTAATGGTTTGTAAGATTGAGCTATTTTTAATACTACTGTTATAATTTAGCATTCTAATTACCGACATATTTAAAAAAAAAAAACTTGCATTTGATGGTTGTGGAATTAATGTCTTTATTGACCGATGGGAAAAATTATTAGATTTAATCTGATTATTTTTTATAATTTTTAAGGTGAAATTGTAATTTTTGTTTTGGGGGTAAAATGGTCATTTTTTTAAGTTTCCGTTAGTTTTTTTAACGGATTCCAAACGGAAGTGGAAAAGTGAAAAAAAATGTAATTTTAGGTGGATTCCAGCCAAAAAATGAAGGAATTGTGTATTTTTGAAAATGGTGTAAAAAACGGGTGGACGGTGGATATTTTCCCTTTTTTTTTATTGAATTCTAACATTTTGGTGAATATTTCAAGTTTATTTTTTAGATCTCTATTTTTCATTGAAATTTATCAAATTATTGTCAAGTCGTTCTAACTTCTGGGTTATGCTCTTCCACTCATTTTCCCACCATTTATTGATTCTACATTCTTGGTCTTTTTATTGAATTCTAATATTTGGGTGAATGTTTTAAATTTATTTTTTAAATCTCTACTTTTGATTGGAATTTATCAAATTCTTGTAAAGTTATTTCAACTTTTGAGTTAAGCGCTTCCTCTCATTTTCCTACCATTTATTGGTTTTATATTCCCGCTCTTTTAATTGAATTTCAATATTTTGCATGGATGTTTCAAGTTTGTTTTTAAAATTCCTATTTACTATTGGACTATATCATATTCTTGGTAAGCTTTTTCAATTTTTAGATTAACATTTTCAACTCTTGTTTTTATCACTTTTTAGTTCTATATTCCTACTCTTTTCATGAAATTTCAACATTTTATGTGCATATTTCAAGTTTATTTTTTAAATCTTTATTTATTGTTGAAATTTATTAGATTATTGGTAGGTACTTACAACTTTTAGGTTAAGCTTTTTCGCTATTGTTACCAACACTTTTTGGTTTTATATTCCTACTTTTTTTTTACTAAATTCTAATATTCTGGGTTAATATTTCAAGTTTATTTTTAAAATCCCTACTTCTCATTGGAATTCATCAAATTCTTTGTAAATTGTTCCAACTATTGGGTTAACCTCTTCAACTCTTTTTCCTACTGTTCTATATTCCTTTTCTTTTTATTGAATTCCAATATTTATGTGAATGTCTCAAGTTCACTTTTTAGATCTTTACTTTTCATTGAAATTTATCAACTTCTAGGTTAAGCTCTTCCGCTCCTTTTCCCACCATTTTTTTAGTTTTATATTCTCACTCTTTGCATTGAATTTCAATATTTTAGGTAGATGTTTTAAGTTTATTTTTTGTATTCTTACTTTCTGTTAATCAATTCCGACTTTATTTCCACGATTTTTTGTTACATATTCCTACTTTTCTAAGTGTATTCCAATATTTTAGGTAATGACCCAAGTTTACTTCATAAATTTCTTCTTTCTGTTATAATTTTCCAACTTTTCAGTAAATTATTCCTACTTTTAAGGTAAGTTGTTCCTATTCTTTTACATTTTATAATGGTTTTATGTTCTCATTATTTTTGTTATATCCCAATACTATAAGTACATATTCCAAGTCCTTTTTTAACTAATAATACTTTTTTTTTAAAATAACAACATATCAATAAGGCAAATTATGTTTAACCCCTTATTATTTTAACAAATATCAATAATACTGAAATTTTTTTTATTGCAACCCTTTATCATTTTCAAAATTTTAGGTCCTTAATCTAAGTCCTTTTTTTAAAAAAAAATCTTTGTTACTTCATGAGATCTTTTGAACTTGATTGTATGTATACTTAAGCTTTTAATCTTTATGCATATTTATTCTCATTAAATCATTTTAATTAATAGTATTAGTTTATGCATTTATTTTCATCTTTCTTTTTACTTTTCAAACTAACTTCTTAAATTTTTTATAACTTCAACAGTAAATAAATAAATAACAAGTAAGAATCATTGCAATTGTAAATGAAATTATCATGCCCTATTAATTTATCCAGGGCACTAAAAAATTAACCAAATAAAAAATTTTCATTCATTTGTTTATAAGAAATTTTTACAAGCTTTTGAGAAATAATTTTTTTGTCAATTCGTTTAAAATTTTTGCCATTCTATTTTTTTTCAAATAATTAATTTCTTTGACTCCATCCAAAATTCATTTTTAACAACTTTGCATGCAATTGTTATACTCAAACATTTTATTTTTCAAATGGTTATAATTAAATAAATTATATATTTATTATACGATTATTCCATGAACCATGAAAATTAATAAGTTATATCAAAGTTTTAAGGTTGGCAAAAATGCTTTGTTTGTATTTCAAAGAGAAAAAAAGATTAAAAAAATTGTTATTCATTGTTTTGAGAGATTATTTTAATTATTAATTTGATTATCCATACTTGGGCTTTTGATCTCTATACAAACATTTGTTCATTTATCATTTCTCATTTTGCTCTAAAAAATTTATAATTTGAAAAATAAAATTCTATTTCAAATAAAAAATGTCTAAATCCAAGTTTTAGATCATGTTAATTTTAAATAAAAAATAGAAAATTCTAATTTTTTTGGATCACTTGTCTCCATTCTAATTAACTTTAATTATTTACGTTTAAAATAACCTCATAGATTTATTTTCATCTTTCTCTTTACTTTTAAAATAATTTCCTTAATTTGTTATAATAATACCATATAAGAATGTACCCAATTGCAATGCTTCAAAAAAAAAAATTCTTTTAAAAAGCTAAGGCAAACGTAAGTTATAACTTGCAAAATATTTTAAATTAATAAAATTGATGCTACTCTATTTGTATTAAAACATCATTTTTCTATCATTTTAACTTGATTAGATTTCTTTTTTTCTTGAGCTTAATTTTGTTTATACTTACTTTTGATCTTAAAATAAATTATATTAAGTCAACTTTTCAATTACAAAATCAGTTATTCAATTTTTGGTGACTTGACTAAAATCATTTTTAAAAGTTTTTTACAGCTAATTTGGTACTAAGAGAATATAACACTCTAACAACAACATTTATTGGTATGAATTTGGCATGTCTAATTCATTTCCAAAAAAAAAAAAAATGGCCGGTACTCTTGATTTGTTGCCATTCCTTTGCAAATAAAATAATAAATGCCTATTAATTTATGCGATGCACTAAAAATTTAACTAAACTAAAACTTCCATTCATTTAAACAGATGTAATAAAATAATTATAATTTTTTACAAGCTTGTGACCAAATAATTTCAAAATATTAAATTAATTTACAGCTTCCACAAACTAGACTTCAGTTGTTGCTCATTTTAGATTTCAAGGGACTACACATAAAAAAGAAAAAAAATGACATTAGAAAACACAATGCAACCACAAAATAAACAACAATATTCAGAATTTCAAATGCATGATCCAAATTCTTAGGCAGATCAAATATATTTTGTTTTCAACAAAAAATGTAGACTTTAATATGAAATAAACACAAAAACATATTTTAATTTAACATATATATTTTTTAAGGCATTTATTAACAAAAATATTCATAATATAAAAATTACTCTCAACTTGCATAATTGTTCAATGCAACTTTTATGTCTACTTTCATTTAACAACAAATTGATATTTGGAATAAAGAGACATATAACAATACATCAAGAATTAACAAGATCAAAACTTTCAGGACTACTGATTCATTCTTACATGAACAATATATACATGGTATATCATCTAATATGAAAGGCATACAAATGACTCATCCTAGCAATTAATCTCATACAAAATGAACCCTTTCAAACAAAAAGGGTGGGGGGAAGAAAGTCAACAAATGTCAAGGTCAAAACCCAACCCTCGAACTATGTTCCAATCCCCTTTTGTACTATTCTAAATACGTGAAACCACCAATCCTTCGGAGTCACTTTAATAATTGAAACTATAAAATATACTACTAAAATTCAATTTTAATTAACTGAAAAAAAATCTTCTTTTGAAAACAAATTTACAAAGTGCTTCTTCAAACTAGGTGCCTTTTTATTCCCTAAGGAAAAACAAAAAAACAAACATGAAGCCATTTTGGTTCCCCAAGAAATTGAATCTTCTTTACACATGTTGAAACACTAGTAGAAGTTGTCATTAGTAATATCATTGAAATATAATTGAACCTTTAGACATACAGAATTAGTTAAAAAAAATATGAAACAACAGTAGATTACTTCACTATTCCTAAGATATTGTAATACCACAAAGATAACAAATTAAAATAACAAGAGTTCAATCTCTAATTTCGTACCATTTTCATTCTGGCTATGAATTATTGTTCATATCATTTTTTTATTTACTCCTATGATTAAAGAAAATTGTAACAAACATATTAAAATCCTTTGAATGAAAAATTAAAGATAGAAACTCAAGAAAAAAAATGGAAAAAGAACGAAAAATTAGAGAGGTTGCAATAAGTGACTGCACAAGGATCATGAAGCAAACAAAATGTTCAAGCATAACTGTTGAGTGTTAGAAAATGCATATTTATAAAGGAGAAAACCGTCATTTTACATTTCAAGTCTTACTAACAACCCTTACTTTTATGTATTTAACATTCTTGTGATTTAATTACGTGTGTTTTATTTTAATTAAGTAATTTATGTATTTTAGGGGCATTATAGTCATTTCACAATAAAGGAGAGATCAGACGGCAAAACGGACATCACTTTTGAACTCAGGACGGTCGAAAACCTTAGGAGGAGCATAAAAGGAAAAATGGCACTATTCACATGTACGATACTATTCACGTGTTCACATAGACGGATCGATGACGTGGCATTGACCGATGACGTGGCATTGACTGATGAGGTGTCACGATCCTGTTGGACTAAAATTCTTATGTCTTGATGGTGACGTGGCGATATCGAAAAAATCTCGCGTCGGTGCATCACACGATTATTTTCAACCAAACCGCTATCGCTTCATCCGGTCAAACCGCATTCAAAGTCGGGTCAAACAGTTGTTCATCCGCGAAAACCGTGGATCGATGACGTGGCACAAGCTTTTTTAATCCGGCCATGATTCACTCCATGTATCTATAAAAAGGGGGCCTCCCCCCCTAATTTGATATCTCTGAATCCATTTTTGGACTCCATTTTCTGTAATTCCTTCTCCATCTTGTATTTTCTTCGTATTTTAATAAATTCCCATTTTGCCCCTAGTTCAATTATGAGTGGCTAATTTTCTTTCAAGCTTGGGTTGAAGTCTCAACATGTGTCATGGGCTTTATTTGGTAAATTTATTTTCTCTTCCCTCTAGTTTGTGTGGATGTTTTGACTTTACAAATAATACTAATCTTGTCTAGTACCGCCTTGGTTTCACCCTCTAGTACAAGGTTATTATTATTTACGATAAGCACCATATTGATTAGAGCGTGGTTCATGAGGTGTGGATTCCCCCCTCATGATTTAATTGGTATTAATACGGATTATTTAGCCCATGATGCATGTTGATACGGATCCGAATACCCAAGTACGTCATTTCAATAGAATTATCTTCAATTTATTCTCGCCATTGCAATTCCAATTTTAGAATTTATTCTCGCCATTTTAATTTAAGTTTTAGCATATTCCAAATTATTTCCACCACAAATCCAATCACCCATTTACAAAATTAATTCTACACACAATTAACATCCACCTCCTCGTGGGATCGACACTCGTCACCATTAGTCTATACTACAATAGATTCGCTTACATTAAAATTTGCACAACAAGTTTTTGGCGCCGTTGCCGGGGAGGTAAGTAATTTTAATTCATAGAATTAATTTTTGTGCATAATTTCTTTTAAATTGCTTTCTTGTATTTTTTTTATTAAAAAAAAATATAGAAAAAAAGCGAATCTACATTTAAAGGTTAGTATTTCTTTTCTTTTTCTCTTCTTTAAAATTTTGTAATTTAATTTTCAATTTATTTTTTTCTTTGTAATTTTTGTTTATTTTATTAATTTAATTTTTAGTTAATTTATTTCACGTATTTATTTTTGTGTATTTTTATAGAAAGGTTGTAATAAGGTTAGTATCGTAATTTCTCCCTCTTGTTTATTTTTATTTGTTTTGTTTCCATTTATTTTTGTGTTCCTTTGCATTGTAGGTCATTATTTCCTAATCTTGAACCTATAGACCTTGAACTTGAGAAAACACTTCGCACACACAAACAAATTAAAAATAAAATAGATTTGCAACCACAGGAGAGGCCATTTAAGGATTATTTCAAATTTGAGCACATCATAAGATACCCAAATGTAGAGCTTTGAACTAAAACCTAGTGTGCTAAATTGTCTCCCCACATTCTATGGCTTAGAAAATGAGGACCTATAATCATCCAATGATTTTCATGCCATTTGTCAAACTTTTAAATATGAAAATTTTTCGATGATGTTAAACTCATTATTCCCATTTTCTTTAAAAGATAGAGCTCGTGGCTTAATACATTGCCAATAGCATTTCATCATGGGAACAAATGGTAACTAAATTTTTAAATAAATATTTCCCAGTGCATAAAACAAATGCTATTCGCAGGGAAATCTCAGAGTTTACCCAGAGAGAGGACGAGCAATCTTTCGAAACGTGGGAGCGATTCAATGGACTACTCTTGAAGTGTCCACATCATGGGTACGAGAAATGGCACCAATGCCAATACTTTTTGGAGGGATTATTGCCGAATGTGCAAGAATGGCTAATGGCAACAAGTGGAGGAGAGCTAATGTCAAAAAGTGCATCAGAAATTTGGGAGTTTTTCCAGCGACAAGCGGACAATTCCCAACAACGGAGTCGATCACTTAGGAATACTAGAAGGATTAAAGGAGTGAATGAGGTTCACATTGGCGAGTCAAATTCGGGAATCAAAGAAGTCAAGGAGATGGTTGAAGGTCTTGCTCGACAAATAGCATCGTTATCGACTGCTAAATCAACAGAACCACATGACCCTGACTCATATCCAGATCAAGCCAATGCCATAGGTGTAATGAGAAAACCATCAAATTACAACCCATACTCCAACACATATAACCCTGGATGGAGAGACCACCCCAATTTTTCATGGTCTCAAGGACTCCAAATGGACCCACTCCGCAACAAATTCCTCAAGCCTCTCAACCACTATTTAGACCATACAATCAGAACCAGAACTACTCTCAACCCAGACCATGGGAGGATGCATTCCAGAATTTCAAGAATGTTACTCACTCCACGATTGAGCAACAGAATCGCACCATTGATGGACTACGAAATGAGTTGAGAGCAGGCTTCAACTCACAAGCTCAATCAGTTTCAAGCCTCGAGAAGATGGTGGGACAACTTGCTTCTTCAGTTCAGACCTTGGCAATGACTGTTGAGAAAGGTAAATTTCCAAGTCAACCAGTGCCTAATCCTAAAGGAGTACATGAAGCAAGTACCAGTTCACCACAACAGCATGGAGAGGTCAAAGCAGTCATGACCTTGAGAAAAGGAAAAGAAGTCGACAACAAAGTGGAGATGCCGGTGACAAAAGAAAATCAAATTGTTCCTATGAGTGTTGAGGACTCACCACCGGAGGAGAAAGAAGAAACCAACCCACGAGAATACGTTCCCAAAGCTCCATTTCCCCAGAGGTTAGCTAAAGGCAAGAAGGGAAAATCCACAGGTGAGATTCTCGAAATCTTCAAACAGGTAAGTGTTAACATCCCTTTACTTGATGCTATAAAACAAGTTCCATCTTATGCTAAGTTTCTTAAAGACCTTTGCACTAAAAAGAGAAATATGCATGTTCAAAAGAAGGCATTTTTAACAGAAAACGTTAGTTCTATACTCCAACATAAAATTCCTCTAAAATGCAAAGACCCAGGATCCCCCACTATCTCATGTAGTATAGGGAACCACACAATTGAGAATGCTTTGTTGGATTTAGGAGCTAGTGTAAATCATTACCTTATTCGTTTGTGAAACTTGGGGAGAATTACACCCAACTCCACAACTCAGATCGGTCCACGAAAATACCTCGTGGTATTGTGGAGGACGTGCTTATCCAGGTAGACAAGTTTTATTTTCCTGTTGATTTCATTGTAATTGACACTCAACCAATACAAGACTCGAGGAAGCACATCCCAATTATTCTAGGCTGACCTTTCTTGGCAACTGCGGATGCTCACATTCAATGTAGGACCGGAAATATGCAGTTGTCCTTCGGCAATATGACTATGGAGTTGAACATCTTCAACATTGCCAAACAACCTCACAGTGCAGATGATGGAATTGTTGATGTGGATTTAATTGAAACAATAGTTGATAATACTTTTCTTTCAAACCTTAGTGATGATCCTTTACAAACATGTTTAACTCACTTTGGTTTGGATTTTGATATTGACATATCGGTCGATGAGGTCAACGCCTTACTTGACTCAGCACCATCCATGGACACTAATAAATGGAAGTCAAGAGTTGAACAACTAGCACCATCAGAAAAGAAACTCATCCCATCATTTGAATCACCACCAAAACTCGAGCTCAAACCATTGCCCAACACATTGGAATATGTATTTTTGGGGGAAGAAAGTACTCTACCGGTAATCATTTCATCATCCCTCAATGACGAACAAAAAGGTAAGTTGTTGGATGTTTTAAAAGAACATAAAGGAGCATTAGGATGGACCATAGCGGACATAAAAGGTATAAACCCTGCATGCATTACATTCACCTTGATGAAAATGCTAAATCTACTAGGAAATGCAACGTCGGTTAAATCCTAACATGAAAGAAGTTGTAAGAATCAAGTCCTTTATTTCTAATAGTTCATGGGTCACCCAAAAAAAGTCGAGTCGAGTTACCAATGCCGATAATGAATTGATACCAACTAGAGTAACTACAGGATGGCGTGTATGCATTGATTATAGAAAGTTGAATTACACGTAAAGACCATTTTCCTTTACCATTTATTGATCAAATGCTTGATAGATTAGCGAATTTTATTGCTTTAGATGGCTACTCGGATATAATCGATTCCCATAGCACCAAAAGATCAAGAGAAAACTACTTTCACTTGCCCTTTTGGCACATTTGGAGAATGCCATTTGGATTATGCAATGCACCGCTACATTTCAACGATGCATGCTAAGCATTTTTCCGATATGGTTGAGCGACGATTCCTTGAAGTCTTTATGGATGATTTTTCTGTCTTTGGTGATTCGTTTGATCAATGTTTACATCATTTAACGCTAGTTCTGCAGAGATGTATCGAAAAGAACTTGGTCTTAAATTGGGAGAAGTGCCATTTTATGGTAAAACAAGGTATTGTTCTCGGTCACATCATTTCGAGCAAAGGTATTGAGGTTGACAAAGCCAAGGTGGATCTCATTTCTAATCTTCCTCCACCTAAAACAGTCAGAGAAGTAAGATCTTTCCTTGGGCATGCTGGTTTTTATAGACGTTTCATTAAAGATTTTAGCAAAGTTTCTAGACGCTTATGCAATCTACTTGCTAAGGATGTACCTTTTGTCTTTGATGATTCATGTCTTGTTGTGTTTGAAAAATTAAAGCAGTTGTTGACATCATCACCCATCATTCAGGCCCCAAACTGGAGCTTACCATTTGAGCTCATGTGTGATGCATGCAAGAGAGCAGTATTAGGACAACGAGTTGATCGAATTCCCCACGTTATTTACTATGCTAGTATGACATTGAATGATGCACAGTTGAACTATTCAACTACTGAAAAAGAAATGCTAGCAGTAGTGTTTGCATTGGAAAAATTTCGATCTTATCTCATTGGTTGTAAAATAATTATATTCACAGATCATGCTGCTCTTAAATATCTTCTCACAAAGAAAGATGCAAAAGCTAGACTAATTCGTTGGGTGTTACTTTTGCAGGAATTTGACTTGGAATTCAAAGATAAAAAAGGAAAAGAAAATGTTGTGGCGGACCATCTATCTCGTCTACATTTTGACACAATTACAGAGCCATTACTATTGAATGAGTCATTTCCAGATGAACAATTAATGAATGTGGAAGTATTACCTTGGTATGCTGATATAGTTAATTATCTTGTTACAGGTAAACTTCCAGAGCATTGGACCAAGCAAGACCAGGCTAAATTCTTTGCAGGAATAAAGAGTTTCTTTTGGGATAACCCGTATTTGTTCAAGTATTGTGCAGACCAAATTGTTAGACGATGTGTCCCAGAAAGTGAAATTCAGAATATCCTTTCATTCTGCCATGAACAAGCTTGTGGAGGCCATTTCAGTGCTAAGAAAACAGCGACTAAAGTTTTACAATGTGGTTTTTATTGGCCAACTATATTTCGAGACGCTTACACTTTTTGTTCTTCATGTGATAGGTGTCAACGAATGGGGAGCATTACGCGAAGGAACATGATGCCACTAAATCCAATTTTAGTGGTTGAGATTTTTGATGTATGGGGTATCGACTTCATGAGACCCTTTCCCCCTTCTTTTGGTCATCAATACATATTGGTTGCTGTTGACTACGTATCCAAATGGGTAGAAGCAATTCCATGCAGAACTAATGATCACAAGGTGGTGATAGGATTTTTGAAAAGCAACATTGTCTCGCGCTTTGGATTCCCTCGAGCAATAATCAGTGATGGTGGTGCCCACTTTTGTAACAAAGCATTCAAAGCTCTTTTGACAAAGAATTCAATCACACACAAAGTGGCGACTCCGTATCATCCGTAAACCAGTGGCCAAGTTGAGATTTCCAATCGAGAAATAAAGCACATATTAGAAAAGACGGTGAGGCCGGACAGAAAAGATTGGTCATTAAGACTTGATGATGCATTATGGGCATATAGAACGGCTTTCAAGACCCCGATTGGGATGTCACCCTACAGGTTGGTGTATGGAAAAGCTTGCCACCTACCTGTGGAACTCGAGCATCGTGCGTATCAAGAAATTCAACTTTGACATGCAAAGCTAGCTTAGAAAGATTACAACTTGAAGAAATTCGCAATGATGCATACGAAAATGCCAAGATTTACAAGCAACGAATGAAAGTCTTCCATGACAAGCACGTTATGAGAAAATCGTTCACTCTAGGTCAGAAAGTGCTTTTATTCAATTCTCGCTTGCACCTATTCCCAGGTAAGTTACGCTCTCGTTGGTCTGGTCCCTTTATTGTTCATACTGTTTTTCCACATGGGGCAATTGAAATTAAGGACCCAAAGAACGGTGTCACATTTAAAGTTAATGGTCAAAGATTAAAGCCATATCTAGAGTACCAACCACATGAAAAAGACACCGAAATAAATTTGAGTGACCCACCAAATTTGAATTGATTTTTTTTTCTTTTCGCTGATTTGATTTTTCTTTCTTTCTTTCTTTATATTATTCTTTTGCTAATTGAAATTATTTTTGCATAAGTGTGTTTGTTTAACTATTAAGTTTTCTCTTATCATTGTTAATCATGAGTCTCATACTTAGACCGTTCCTCCTGAACATTCTTAAACCACTTCAACGTGTCAAAACTCATCTCAAAAGACAGATTCAATTTTGTAAAACACATCGTATTTGGGCTCTACAACCACCAGAGTTAGTAGCCTATGTTGAGGGTTTAGAAAGCCAACTCAGAGACATTAAGAGAAGTGTTTACGACATCCAGTTGGAGCTTGAGGTAAATTCAATAAGAGGACGATTTTAATTTTCTTTATTTGTTTTAATTTGTTTTTCTATTTGTGTGCTTTAGTTTGTTACCCCGGTGAAGTGGCGGATAACTGTGACAATCAAGTTTTACTTCCCATAATAACTGACATTCTGAGGCGAAAGTATGGACAGAAACGAGATTCTAGCGAAGCTTCACAAGCGATTCCCTTCACTTCCTCAGAATGCCCTCCTTACGATCTATAAAGTTCGGTCCGAACGCATACGATTGCTCATGAGGAATAACATACCTGCTGATATCCGTTGGTTAATCGAGGCGAAAGTACGATTGGCAGGTGAGTTACCTCCAAAATTTATTGCATTCATGCCTGGTTGTGGTAAAGGAAATTATGCAAGAAAACGACGAGCTCGAAGAATTTCTGTTGCTTGCCATAAGTGTGCCAGAATGAGTTGCGATAGAAACCCATGTTCTTTAGGAATGGTGTCTGATAACAGGGAAGATAAGATTCAATTCATTAGGGATGACTTGAATAAGGAGTCATTGGATGATATTCTTCTGTCTCTTGAAACGCATCCCAGTGGATATGTGCAAGGAGCGATTCTCCAGTTATGGCCATTATTCCAGAAAGTGCATGCACGATATAGTCTCGGGAATCTGACTATAAACGACCCTGTTTGCCAGTTTATAAGAAAACTGGATAGGAAGCCTATCCTCGACCCATAGAGGGCGTTCAAGCCATTTCTGGACGTAAAACCAGAGGAAGATGTGAGCCACAGTCGCAACTACCTGTAAATATCCTTTTACTTTATTGTTATTTTATTTCACTATTGTCTTATTGTTTGCATTATTGTCTTTAATAATTTTATTACTGTTTGCTTTTTCTTTTTTTTGACTTACGTGCTTTACGCGTTCTTTGACACTGACATATTACCTCATACACAACCATGACCCACTATCACCAAGACTCTTAAATGTGATTTTTTTTGTCAAGCACTCACAACTTATTTTTTTGAGAAGTATCACAATGGCAGCTACTCCAAATAGACAATTCAAGAACATTTGTGTGCTTTCTGGATTTACCTATGGCAAACATAAAGAGTTCGTTGAGGCAGCCATCGATCTTGGTCGAAGCATAGAAAAATTACACTTGGTGTATGGAGGAGGTAACCGAGGGTTATCAAAAATGGTCTCGTTTTATCGAGGAAGTCAAGTGTTAGGCATCATCCCAAGAGTCTTAAAACCATTGGGCACTCATCAACTGGAGAAGAGTTAGTCATCTCGTATGCAAGAAAGAATAATCAAATGCTTAATCATGCTTTGATGCTTTTATTTTCCTTCCGGAGATCTTGCAACACTAGAGGCACTTATCACACTAGCATCTTGGGCCCATCTCGCACATCCACCAAACCCATCGGTTTGTTAAATGTCAATAACTTTTATGATGGCTTTATCGCATTTCTTAACCATGCAATAAAAACTACTTCATTCCTTCCCATGCGAAAAAACTTTTTATTTGTGCTCACACTAATGAGCTACTTGATATGCTTATAAACCGGAGCCAAACCCCTGGACCTTTGTGTTGGAGCGACCAAATAATGATGGTAACAGTAGCAGCAGTAAGAAGTACAAATTAGATTTAACTCTCCGCCTGTAAATATTTTCTTCTGTGTTACACCACTCAGGTGATGTCTTCTAAACTCTACTTCTTTCCTTTCAAACATTGAGGACAATGTTTCGTTCTGGTTGGGGGGAGGGAATAGTTGACAATTGTGGAATTTTAGTTAAGTTTTTACTGATTTTTTGTTGTAGAAACTAACTGTTGCTAACTTTTTGTGTTGAAGATGGCTGAATATGGAGTGTAGTGACTCTAGAAACGCATCTTCATTGTTTAAAAAAAAAAAATTTCGACATTTTCTTTTTCTTTATTATGTTTTGATATTCATTTTTCTTCTTCTTTTTACTTTCTCCTTATAAATATACATTTTCCAACTTTTGAGTCGAAGATGGCTGAATATGGAGTGTAATGCCTCTAGAAACGCATCTTTTTTTTTTTTAAAAAAACCATTTTTGTTTTCTATCATTTTACGTGTAACTTTTCTAATTAGTTTTTATGCATCATTTTCACATTTCTGCATGCATATTTTCCTTTCATGTTTAGAATAGGTTGGGGGGTAGAATGTTGTTTAAAAAAAAAAATTGTGTGATTTGTTTTAACATTGGATGACATGATTAATTTCAAATTTTAGTATTTGTATTATCTTTGGTCTTAAGTGATGTTACATTATGTTTGCTACTCTACATGTTGATGTCGGAGATAAATATGAGTTGCTTAAAGGAATGAACATGTCATAATAAGTATCAAGTGAGTTTTTGAGCCTATCATTTTTCTTGGAGAGTAACCCTTTTGCCCATTCTTTATACAGCTTAGCAGTTTATTATTCTATATACGATCTCTAGATTTCTTTTGAGTTAACCCTAAAAAAAAAAAAAAATGTGTTGCTACATTGGGAGGCCCATCTAACTAGTAGATATGGAAGATTATTTAGAGCCCTAAAAGACGATGGAAAGACCATCTTTGATCCGTTTGAGCCTTTCTAGCCATCCCTTTTATTAAATATCCGTAGTAAACCCTTTTGAGCCTTTAAAAAAAAAAAACTTTTTTTTTGTCAACTTATCATCTTGACCCACTCCGATTTGGAGTATTACCCAATGTCTTATAAGTTCCATCACCTATTTATGTTTGAGAAAATGTAAATAATTATGTTGTTCAGTAAAGTTATGCCAAAAAAAAAAAAACAAAAGTTATTGTTTCAAAAGAATAAAAATAACAATAATAGGTGAAATCCACCTTGCAACTTCCAACAAAAAAAAAAAAATTCTCTGCATTTTTCTCAAACATACACTTTATTTTCCTTATTTCCTTTCTTTGTTAGCCATATCCCTAGCCTACGTTACGTCCTAATAAAAGTCCTTCTTGATTTTAGGGAACTATAGTTTGAAATAGAAACTAGTTATATGGGCTAAAAAGATGTAGTGGTGCATATAAAAAAATAAATAAATAAATTGGGTTGACTAACAGTTTTTATTTGACTTGAGATCGTATTATTTCTAAGCTGAGGGCATATTTATTTCATCTTGGTGAGAGTATGTGATATCATTTCTTTATTATTTTCTCTCAATTACCATTCATTGGAGTGACTATTTTTATTTGGTTTAATTTCTTTGTGAGAGTGTCACTACTTCCAGTGAGATTTTGGGGTTTGACATGTCATTCTTGAAAGTAGCTATAACAAAGTCTACTGGGCTGATTCAAGTGGATGGTTGATGTAGGTGTGATGTTGCTTTAGACAGGAGATAATGCTTATACTTTTATTTGATTGTTATCATTAATCTGATTGAATAAACACTCGTGTTTCTAAAAAAAAAAAAAAATCATTTTGAATTTGAATTTTGTTTTCGCTTTATTTGCTAGGGACTAGCAATAAGCTGGTTGGGGGGTGTGTTGAGTGTTAGAAAATGCATATTTATAAAGGAGAAAACCGTCATTTTACATTTCAAGTCTTACTAACAACCCTTACTTTTATGTATTTAACATTCTTGTGATTTAATTACGTGTGTTTTATTTTAATTAAGTAATTTATGTATTTTAGGGGCATTATAGTCATTTCACAATAAAGGAGAGATCAGACGGCAAAACGGACATCACTTTTGAACTCGGGGAAAACCTTGGAGGAGCATAAAAGGAAAAATGGCACTATTCACATGTACGCATCGCTTCACGACGCTTCACATGACGGATCGATGACGTGGCATTGACCGATGATGTGGCATTGATGAGGTGTCACGATCTGTTGGACTAAAATTCTTATGTATTATTGATGGTGACGCGTGATATCGAAAAATCTCGCACGGTGCATCACATTATTTTCAACCAAACCGCGTTCATCCGGTCAAATCACTATTATTCAAAGTCGGGTCAAACCGTATTCATCCGCGTGGTCAAACCGTGGACGTGGCGCAATCTGAGCGTCCCAAACTGCTTTTAATCACGGCCATGTATCTATAAAAAGGGGGCCTCCCCCCCTAATTTGATATCTCTGAATCTATTTTTGGACTCCATTTTCTGTAATTCCTTCTCCATCTTGTATTTTCTTCGTATTTTAATAAATTCCCATTTTGCCCCTAGTTCAATTATGAGTGGCTAATTTTCTTTCAAGCTTGGGTTGAAGGTGAAGTCTCAACATGTGTCATGGGCTTTATTTGGTAAATTTATTTTCTCTTCCCCTCTAGTTTTTGTGGATGTTTTGACTTCTCGTCGACAAATAATACTAATCTTGTCTAGTACCGCCTTGGTTTCACCGGCCCTCTAGTACAAGGTTATTATTATTTGGCACGATAAGCCCTTAGCACCATATTGATTAGAGCGTGGTTCATGAGGTGTGGATTCCCCCCTCATGATTTAATTGGTATTAATACGGATTATTTAGCCCATGATGCATGTTGATACGGATCCGAATACCCAAGTACGTCATTTCAATAGAATTATCTTCAATTTATTCTCGCCATTGCAATTCCAATTTTAGAATTTATTCTCGCCATTTTAATTTAAGTTTTAGCATATTCCAAATTATTTCCACCACAAATCCAATCACCCATTTACAAAATTAATTCTACACACAATTAAAATCCACCTCCTCGTGGGATCGACACTCGTCACCATTAGTCTATACTACAATAGATTCGTGCGCTTGCGAGTACATTAAAATTTGCACAACAATAACAATTTAAGAAATATTAAGGAGCCAGAAACAAGGTCATCACAGCTAATCCAAATAATCAAAACCATATCTCAATCCATAAACAATGACACAACATAAAATTTGAGGAAAAAGAGAAAGTGCTACCAGATGAAGCGCTGGAGAGTGGAGATTGAAATAGAAATTGAAAAGTGGAGACGCCAAATTAATTTGACATCACTTCCAAATTATCCATCGCCGTGTAAGTCACCACCCATTAGCAGCATTTTTTTTTCACAAACGTAACACTAAAGACAACGTTATATATACTTTTAATAAAAAATTAAAAAATTTTGATTTTATAGCTTAAAAAAATAAAGTTCTATTAAATATTTCATTTAGCGGCAGTTTTGCCAGCCTAAATGAAAAATTATTCATTTCATTTTAGTTTAGTTATGTTAGTAAATTAATTTAATATAATTATACTTATTTTTATAATTTGTATTCTAAATGCTATTTATTTTTTAATTGTCATATTTCAGTGACACTTGATTTATTATTTAGAAAGTTGTAACTATATGCCATGCTTAAAATATATGATGGTAAATATAATAAATACAACATTATTTAGTTGTACTCAAAATATAATTTTTCTTGTGGGTGCCATCTGGTCAAGGGTTGGAACCCCACTCACATGGATGAGGAGGAAATTGATTGTCACTATACTAAGGAATAAAAAAAAATAATTATCTACGTTACATTAGTAATTACATTATGAATTTAGGTCATTAAACTCATGGGGCATAATTATCTAAAAAGACATATATAATCGTTTATGAAAATATGGTATATGTCCTGAGTTAAATCATGTGGAAGGTTGTTGTTAAAAATTATATTTGGGCTCTCACATGCCCCACCTTTAAAATGATATTAATACGTTAATAATACCAATAGTTACATTACTAAAATTAAAAGAATGTCATATGTGTAGATTATAGACTATGCACATTCTAATAATAAACATCCAATAATGATAATAAAGAATTAAATATCATAGTTGAGTTTATTTTTATCAATTTAATATTGGCTACCAAAGTAACAATGATGGTTACTAACAACATCATAAAACAAAAATTCAATATTATAAATCATTAATTACGATATTACTAAAAGCAATAGATAAAAAATTAACATTACATTTAAAATATAGAATTTTCGATGTTAAGTATTCAAGAAAATGTTGTAACTTGAAAACATTGAATAAATGTAACCATAAAAATAATCTAGCATAAAAGAATAAATTAATTAATTAATCAATTCACATAAAGTTTGTATGAATTAATTTCCTATATGTATTGTGAGATTGATTTTTTCCAAATATTTGAAAATAAATCTGATTAATTATGGGTCTAGATATTCAGATTGCATTGCCTTATCAAAAAATGAATAAAATAATATTGATATTTTTTTTATGCAAAATATCATTAAATTTATAATGTAATATAAAAATATTTAATAATTTATAATTATACTACTTATTTACTTATATTTAAATAATATTCTCATTAGTAAGAAGTCACATATTTTGGAGAAAAAAAATAGAAGTCTCATTTTTTAAATATATTTTAATGTAAAGTTGAGGGGATATTTGGTAGTTTGATAATTTAAATTGATTATTTTATTATTTACTTAAAATGAGGGTAGCTGTATGATATTTACCTTTAATATTTTCCACTCTAACCCATTAAAATAAGGGGCAATCGGTTGCTGTTTATAAAATCGCTTAAAAAATAATAAAAAGCAGCTGTATGAGATACAGCCATGTATTACAAGTAACCCTTAATTTACAGTACCGATGTATTTGCTGATAAGATATGTTAAAGGAAAGGACAATATCAAATGTGTTGCCTATTTTTTTTCTCAACTTAGTAGCACTCTTGGCCAAAAGTTAAGTTCACACGCGTAAGGTTCATATGCAAAACTTTCTCTCTCTCTCTCTCTCTCTCAACTCCAGTAGCCATTAAGTTGTCCATCACAAGTATTCAATTTCAGAAATTATTAACCACCACTATCAATACTCTACACTATCACAAAAGCGTTGTCCAATCTAGATCTGCAAGTAGAACACTAAGCTGGTAATTACTTAATTATAAAGAGTGGTTTTTTATTTTGAATATTATTTTTTGTTATATAAGTAATAATAGAAATATACCTGCATTTTACTTAATATTCCTAGATGCAATTTACTAGTTAAACAATAATGATAAATGTTTTTAATTTAAATTTTGTGTTTGATTTAGAATTTTTTTAAATTTAAATTTTTAGTAATTTAATGGATTAAATTTTTGCTGGATCAAAATTTTATAAAAAATTATATAATTTATTCTTAATACAAATATTAATTATTTTGTAGAAATGAAAAATTTAGAAAATGAGGTTGGAGTCGAAGATGTGCAATTGAAAAAATATAAGCCGACTCTTGGGATGTTATTTGATAGTCATGAGGAAATGTGACAATTTTACAAAGCCTATGGTAAAGAAGAAGGGTTTCCTGTGAAGAAGCTAACTACTAAGAAATGGAGTGATGGAATTGTAAGATACGCGACATTTGCGTGTGGCCATAGCAGCAAGTCCGAAAGTAAATCTACTGATGTGCTGAAGCTGAAACCTATTGTGAAAATCGGTTGTGATGCTAGAATTGGAGGTTGTGTAAATGAAGATGGAAAATGCGTTCTTCGAACTTTAAACCTTTAGCACAATCATGTACTGAGTCCGGACAAAACTAGGTATTTTCCTTGTAACCGTAGCATTAGTGCAAGTGCAAAAAAAACGTATTGAAATGAATGATTGTACTGGAATTAACATTGCCCGAAATTTTAATTCTATTGTTGTTGAATCTGGTGGATATAAAAATATCTCATTTCTAGAAAAAAAAAAGATTGTAGAAATCTTCTTGACAAAGTTAGGTGGTTACAACTTGGAAAAAGAGATGCTATGGAAATTTTAAAGTACTTCTAGAAAAAGCAAGCAGAATGCAATAGACTTTTTTTTAGTATTGATTTGGATGAGCAAGATCGATTAAAGAATGTATTTTGGGCAAATCCGAGGAGTATGACAGCTTACAAATATTTTGGAAGTGTTATCACATTTGACACCACATATCTTACTAACAAGTATGACATGTCATTCGCTCCTTTTATTGGATTTAATCATCATGGCCAGTCTATTTTGTTAGGATGCGATTAATTTCACACGAGAATACCGAGACATTTATATGGTTATTTAAGGTGTGGCTATCATGCATGCCTTACTTCCTCTCATTGGTATCATTATAGATCAAGACAAAGCAATGTAAAAGGAAATTGATAATATTTTTCCTATGAATAGGCATCGATGGTGTTTGAGATATATAATGAAGAAAGTGCCTGAAAAATTGGGGGCTTTTAAAGAACATGAAGGTATTGCTTCTTCATTGCTTTCTGCTGTTTATGATTCATGAACCCTGCTGTTTTTTAAAAAGCTTGGCATGACATGATTACGATATATGATTTATGAGATAATAATTGGTTGAACGGTTTATATAAGGAGTTGCATCATTGGGTTCCATGTTATTTGAAAGACTGCTTTTAGGCAGGAATGTCAATAATTGAGCAAAGTGAAAGTATGAATGCATTTTTAATGAATTTGTTAATTTGAAAACAAATTTGAAACAATTTGTAAAGCAGTATGAAAACACGTTGAGAAGGAAAATTGAATTAGAATGGCAAGCAGATGCCAAGTGTTTCAGCAAAAAGACTCAATGTGTAACAAGATATGAGATGGAGAAGAAAGTTGAAGAGATATACACTATTTCTAAGTTCAAAGAATTCCAAAAAGAATTAATTGTACTGATGTATTGTGATATAGTTAATTTTATGGGATTAGTATATGAAATCAGTAAATCATATGGGCAAGGTAAAAAAAGAAGCTTTTGGGTTGTTTTTGAATAAGGTACATGTGAAGTTAGTTGTATCTGTTTAAAGTTTTAATTTAGGGAATTCTTGTAGACATGCCCTTGTAGTGTTGATATGTAATGGTGCTGAATTACTTTTAAAATGTACATTTTGTTAAGGTGGCGGAAAGATGTGAGGAGATCCTACAGTAAGGTGAAAGTTAATGATGATGTATAGCATTTGTCCATTCAGCATGAGAGATATGAAAAAATATGTAATGCTTTCAGTGAGATTACAAACATAGTTGTTGATGATGAAAGTAATTACAAATTTGTATTGGATTGAATTAATAAGGCACTGAAAGATCTGCCCAAGCAAATTCGATGTGCAAGTGTTAAAACAACATTTCACCAACAACTGCTACAGGTGAAGCAAGTTGCAGCAACAACAATGTTGTACATGTAATCAATGATCCAGTAGCCACACGTCATAAAGGCTGTCCTCTTTGTCTGAGAAAGCAACCTGTAATTTACAAAAAATCAGCCCAAAAGAAGGAGACTGCAAAAAAGAAAAAAAAAAAGAAAAAACACGGTTTGTTGAATTTTTATGTTAAATTTTATAAGATTTTTATGTTGAATTTTTATGTTAAATGTTTTTTTTTTCAAATTGTATGCTATAATTTTATAGGATTTAGAAGAAAATGCACCATCGTCTTATGAAGCGCCTAATGAATTCTCCACACAACAGAGCAACGTGGGCATGGTGAGTTCGTGAATTTTTGTGTTAAACTTTTCTTTTATTTTGAATATACATAACTAAGTATATTGTTGAGCATATATAGACATCACATGAAGGAAGTGTTGTTAATGCAAATATGAACTAATATAGGACTTTAGGCTATTATAATGTAAGAATTAAATTCGTGAAGAGATTTTAATTTTAAATTTTTAAAGTTGATTTTACATATATATTCTTTTATTTGCCTAGGTACCTATATACCCAACCCAATGTGGTGTGTACAATATTTATCAATTATTTCCTTATAATTGACATACAGTAAGTTGTCATCTTAAAATCAAAATTTGTTAATGTATACTTATGTTTTTAAATTTCTAAAATCTAATATGATGTTTTATTTTTTGTGTATAATAGCAACCAATCCCACCATATGCCTTGCAGCACATTATCTTTATCATTTGATGACGTATGAAGGATCTGGAAGTGAGACTTTTCAACATTTGCTACATCAACAACGTAATAAAGACAACAGTGGATGTGATTGACGTTTGGACTTATATTTTGTTCAAATTATTTTCTATTTTTCTATCATTTCACTTAAATTTGACTTAAACAGACTAATTGCAGTGATGATTAGTTGCACTATTGTTTTTTTTTTTTCTGTAACTTTTGTTGGTTGGTAGCTTTTTTCATAATTTTCAATGATACTTTTTGACAATTTTCCATGACAAAAATCAGTACAATAACAATTATAACAACAACTTGAATCTTATATTTGGAGGGATAATGCAATTATACATGTCTACAAGTTTTTTTTCTAGTAGCTAGTACAAATTGAAACAACTTAAAAATAAAATTTGAATATAAAACATAGTACAATAATCACAAACATTTTAATGAAATTGTATCTTGATGTATGTTTCCTTCGAAGTTGCATATGCTCAAGTTCTTTATGCAACAATTGAAATTTAACAGACAAATACTTAATTTCCAATGTCAACTTCCTAACTTCCTCCACTAATAAGTAAATTTTTTCATTGCTAGATTTACGATCTTCTACCCATTGAAAGTTTTTACATACTCTACATTTCCAAAATTTACAATTTGGATTCTTTGTAATATGTGATGTTAACAACTCCATTTGGCCACCACATTCATTATATATTTGTAGTGAATTTTGATTTTTATTTGTGCTAGATGATATTGTCAATATTACAATACTTTTCAATATTACACTACTTTAACTGCCCAAAAAAAAAAAAAAAGAGTTCAAACAATGCGGTCATAAAATGCATAGGAAAAAAAAGTCTGTTTGTAATATGTTTTCAACATGTGTAATACATAAACTACATATTGATACCAAATTCAGAACTAAATATTCCAAGCCAAAAGTCTAGCAATTTCCACGACCTTTAATGCACAATTAATATTCTAAGCCAAAAATTCATCTTTATGACCAAATAATTACCACTAAAATTTTTAAAATTAATCCATATACCCATCCGAAAATTTTCAGCAAATAATAAACAGGCAGAAATTTTCTAAATTGATCACCAAATAATTACCACAAAAAATTCATCTTTATCACCAAATAATTACCACTTAGCATTTTTCTACTTGAAACGGCAGTACAGTGATTTACATAATTAATTTCCATAAAAAATTATAAATAATGCACAATTAATATTTCAAACAAAAAATTCACCTTTATCACCAAATAATTACCAACAAAAATTTCAAAATTAATCCATAAACGGGCAGAAATTTTCACCAAATAATAATTGGTAGAAGAGAAGCTTGATCTGCAGTAGCGAGTTTAGAGAGGGAGACACGATCTGGATAGACACGAGAGGGAGAAGAGAAGCTCGATCTGCGGCAGCGAGTTTGGAGAGGGAGACACGATCTGGACAGACGCAAGAGGGAGAAGAGAGGCTCGATCTGTAGTAGTGAGTTTGGAGAGGAAGACACGATCTGGACAGACGCGAGAGGAAGAAGAGAAGCTCAATCTGTAGCGGCAGTGCTCAGACTGCATAGGGAGAGAGGGAGAGGGAGAGAGAGGCGTCACTTTTTTTTTTCTTTTTTTTCCTTTTATAAGACGGACTTTTATGGGTCCGCCTACGTTGCAACTGTGGTATTATACCACAGTTTTTGTCTTTATTAATTGAACGAAGCCGTTGGATGCATTCTCATTCAATCTAACGGATGAAATTAATTATTACATAATTGATCAAGCTACTTGCAACCGTTGTGGCCAGTTGCAGTTCTTGTGCCGATCGAATAACTTAAACCCTCAATTCAATTCTCCGAATTTGCAAACCCAGTCTCTGTTTATCGTTTTGATTGCTGCCAAATCTGCTGCTGCAAATACCTCCATCCTTTGAGAGTTCATTTGCAACTAATTATGTTGTTATCGTTGCCCTTTTTTATTTTCTTGTTTTTCATCTGAGTCATTCATTTTTTTCTCGATTTCTTATCGGGTTTTGCCTTCTCCGCGGCTTTATTGTTCTCTCTCAATCTCGCTCTTTCTCGCCTGCCTTTTATCCGTTTGTTCTTCGTCTGTTCTTCCTCAATTAAGCTTGCTAATTCTTCCAAAATCTTGAGGCCGCCTCTGCCTGTGTTTTGGTCAATTAGGTCAAGGCCCAAGCTAGAAAAGAGGGGAAATTCGGGATGCTGGGTGCAAGTTTACAGCAAGGGTGACGTTTATAAAGATAGGTATCAAAAAGGGAAATATTCTGGGAGTGGTGTGTATTATCTAAGTGGCAGATATGAGGGTGGTTGGAGTTGATGGAAAATATGGTGGGTATGGAGTCGAGACTTGGGCCAGAGGGAGCTGATATAGGGGCTAATATGGGCAAGATCTTAGGCATGGATTTGGGGTTTATAAGTTTTATACCACAGATGTTTATGCAGGTGAGTGGTCTAATGGGCAAAGTCATGGATGTGGAGTTCATACTTGTGAGGATGGGAGTCGATATGTTTGCGAATTTAAATGGGGGGTCAAGCACGGCCTTGACCATTGCCATTTCAGGTAATGTTTTTCCCCTTATGGATTTAGTTTTATTAATTAATTGGGGTGTCTCGTGTTAATATTTATAAAGTTTTTGTGATTGGATTGCGCTATTTGTTGTCAGAGTTGGGGACCGATGACCTTTGAATTTGCATTGGTTTCCATGGTTATTGATATGCTTTTCTGGTTTTTACTTCGATTTTGAGGACATTGTTAATTGCATTGAATTGAATTAACGAAGTGGTACTTGCATGGATGAGGAAAGATGAGGCATTTATCTATTAGAATATGGTCAATAAGGATTATAGTGTGAGCCATGTAGTTTTGATTTATGAAGTCTGCTCTTTGTATCATTTGATTTCATCACCATGAGTTTACTAGTGATATTGATCATGTGATTGTGTTTCACTGGTTTCAAATTAGTGTTCTTACATTAGTACTAGATTGTTACCCCTTAGTGGATTCGCTGACATCTATTGGATGATAATGCAAGTGAGCTTAGGTTTGATGGTAATTTTATTAATCAGTGCACAAAAGTTATAGTGATCTTGAAGATGTCATTTATAAGAATAATTTGTGTTCATTTTGTTGGTTTGGATACACTGCCGAATTTTATTAGATAGTGAGTTTAATGGTAGATTGTAGTAATTGTTTGTTTTGGTTTATTTTTTTTTGGGAAATTATCACCGGTATACCCTTAAGTGACACCAGTATCAAACGTGCTACAACACTTTTCAAGTGCATCACTCGTATACCCTAAGTTGACAAAACACTTCTACCGTCCACCTTTCCGTTAACTGCCGTTAAGAACTTAACAGAATCTGAGCAAAATGACTATTTTACCCTTTAAACTCAAAATGAGGTAAAAAAACAATTTTGCCTTGAAAATGAATGTAAATTTTCGATACACAATTTTTTTTATTTTGTTATTAACAATACATTTTTTAATTAAAAAAATAAATTATTAATGGTACATATTATTAATAATTATCTATAAAAAATATTCATCTTATACCATAAAAAATCATTAACAACATATTATTTATAATTATACATATTATATCATAAAAAATTCAAGTTGGAGCTTGGAGGAGTAGATCTTCAATAATTTAGGTTAAATTTTGGAGGAGTAGATTCGGTTGTAAAGTATTTTTTTAGCAATTATTAACAATTATCTGATAAATGGGATGACATGTCATTTTTATCAAAATATAGCGTATGACATGTCGTTTTTTACTATGTAAATGAGATGACATGTCGTTTTTAAAAAAAGACTAGATTACCCTTATGATGTCAGCGCTCACAAACGGCAGTTAACGGAAAGGTGGACGGTAGAAGTGTTTTGTCAACTTAGGGTATACGAGTGATGTACTTGAAAAGTGTTGTAGCACGTTTGATACTGGTGTCACTTAAGGGTATACCAGTGATAATTTCCCTTTTTTTTTTAATGCATAGGCATATGAATCTTTTTCTTCCCATATTGATAGCCAAGTTTCTTACTTAGAAATGGGGACACATATGCTAGAGAATATTTTGCGGGCAAGATGCATGGATTCAGCGTCTATTCTTTTGCCAAATGGGCATTGGTATGGAGGAGTCTGGCATGAGGGTATAAGACAAGGGCTTGGAATGTACACATTCAAAAATGGGAAAACCAATCTGGGCAAAATGGAATTATTGACATTCCAAGCACACAGAATACGACTCATCATGTATCACCTATTGCAGTTTACCACTCCAAAGTACTCAATGCAGTGCATGTATTTGAACCTTTTTAACCAAACTTTTATTCAATTACCACTCTACAGCTGCTAATGCCTAAAATTTATTACAGCTCTATTGTCTCATTGTAGATGTTTTAATGTTCCTTTTGTAATATAATTAACACGTCTTCACTTTCAGCATTTTATTGATGTTAGAAAGATTAATGAAATTTAAGATAACAGTCAGAAGTTATTTTTAATTTCTCGTTGTCTGTGAGAAAACCACACTGAGCTACACAAACTTGTTAATGTCATAATAACTTTCTTCAAGTTAATTGTTGTTCGAGTGGGGGTTTTTTTTCTTATTGTTTTTATCTTGTATTCAGGAAGCACGACAAGCAGCTGAAAATTCTTATGATGTGGCTAGGATAAACGAGAAAGTTAACAGCAAAATGCATCTAGAGTTGCTGTATTTAAGGCTGTACAAAAGCAAATGCATCACAGCAACAGCAAAGATCGCATCCCTCTTGCCATTGTATGATATATACCTATATACATCTCATATAGTAATACAATTGACTAGAGTCTAGACAGCTTTTAGACGATGATGATTAATGAGTCATCGTCCTATCGTCATCACCTTTCTTTGTCGAAGGGGCCTCAAATTTCAAGTCCATTAATGCTTCTTAGAGTAAGATGGTGAAAGAGCACTATTTTATGTCTGTCTTTTTAAATGTTTATATGCATTCCTAGACTAATGGGGAATGGAAGGAGAGAACATAGGTGACGACAATAGCTTGTGTTTAGTTAATATTTGCCTTTTTCCATCTTCTTAAGAGTTTTGTAAAGCTAAATGTAATGCAAGAGTTGGAGCGCTAGTAAAAGACCTTCGACCCCAGCCTTTGTTGTATGTGAACTCAATAGTTCTTTCAATGAAATAAATCAATGCCTTAATAGATTAAATCCAAAAGGATAATCAACTTATGCCTTTAAAGGAATTGATTTCATTTCACTAAAATACACGAACAAAATATCTGGTTTCAACTGGAGCTAGTTTCTTATAAATGATTACTAATGGTGGAGATCAATTTTTATTGTGGCCCATTTAAATAATTATAGCCATGATTTTTGACACCAAAATTTTGAAGCAATAGACCATGCGGCTAATACCATAAAACTAAAAGTCCATTAAAATCTATTTAATAAAGAGATTCAAATTCAAAACTTTCTAAACCAAATATCCAAGTATAGAAATCCATTTAGACAATCCTGCCCCAGGAATTACTCCCATCACAAATAAATGAAAAAAAAAAAGATAGATTGGCAATAAAATTAACTCTCAATCTGCTCCTTCAGCCTCCAAATGATATTTTTCACGGTCACAGCACTAGAAATCCTGAAAAGGAACATAGGACAGAATCTAGAATCATTTAAATTGAATTATAAAAGTAAATATGATAGCCAATGAGAATGTTACTTCAAAGTGTAAGCACCTCCAGCTTTCAACTTTGCCAGAGTCTTTGCAACCCCAGATTCCCACAACCTTCCTCTTCACAGCATACGTCCTACAGCAAGGAATATGTAAACATTTAATACATCCACAAGCAAAAGCGAACAGTCATTGAACCATGAGCATAAAAAGAAATGAAAAATGATAAAGAGCAGGAAAGAGGGGAATGTATGACCTTCCCATAGAATTCACAGAAGTACTTACTGTGTTGACTGACCTCCACCTTCTTAAGACTGGCACCATAATGAGTACTTGGAAAAGAATAATACTTATAATTCCAAGATCCCTAAGCCACACATGCAAAAAGAAACTAAAGCATCAAAGTAGGGATAACAGAAGCTAGAGAAAGACCACCACAAGGCTTTTCATAATATGCTTCCTATTATAAATTTCTATTTATATAATGCCAGTAGCAAGCTTTCTTGAATAAACATGTCAATAACCCACAATTCATGCCCAAAGCTTACTGAGATATAATACTTCTGAAATACAAGTAGCAACCCAAGAGGGGGGGTGAATTGAGATTCTAAAAAATTATTCAATTTATTAAGGAAAATCTTAATGCAATTATAAATTAAATTCAAAGCAATAACAATTAAGTTGATCACAATATAAAAAGATAAGGGAAGAGGAATTCAAACACCGAGATTTTTACGTGGTTCGGCCAACCTCGCCTACGTCCACTCCTCCAAGCTTGAGGATTCCACTAAGCAAGCCTCCAAGGCTTCAAATGCTTACACTTGACTTCCAAGGTGTCAATGGACCTTTACAACAAGAGATTATCCCCAATCTCTTAACCCAAGTGTATCCCAACACTTACAATCACTCAAAGTAAATGATTACAAATTGTTTTTCTCTCACACAATATCTAAGATTACAAATCAATGCCCAATGTGTGAATAGATGAAAAGAAGAATGTGTTTTAAGCTCTATGAAGATTGTATTCTCGGATATTTGCTCAAATGTCGTGTTGTGATCAACCTTCTTTGAATTTGAATGAGCCTATTTATATCTGGAGCTGAAAATCTAGCCGTTACGAACTATCGGACGGTTCGCCGTTAACCCTAAACGGTTAACCGTTTAGGTTGGTCAAAGTTACCGTTGGGCCAGATTTCAAATAAACGGTTTGCCGTTTAGGATTGCCCTTTCGCCGTTAACTTCCAGAGACCTGCAAGATGAGCATTAGTTATCCGTTTATACTAAACGGTTAAGGACTTGGGTGAAGTAACTTTTCTAGATATTATCGGTTAACCGTTTGTCTCCAGTAACCTGCAAAACAAACATCAGTTATCTGTTTTCAATAAGCGGTTAAGGATTTGCGTGAAGTGGCTTCTCTGGATATTATCGGTTGACCGTTTGTAATAAACGGTTAGCCGTTTGTCTCTAGTAACCTGCAAAACAATTCAGCCTTAACCTGTTTTGTTAATCAGTGATTCTGGACGTTATCGGTTAACCGTTTAAAAATAAACGGTTCACCGTTAGGTTCCAGTCGCCTTCCCATCTTTGGTGTTTTTCATTTTTCATAAACGGTTAGAGCTTAGGCAATATGTTGCTCTCTGGTGTTAATCGGTTAACCGTTTACAATAAAACGGTTGACCGTTAATTTCCAGTAACCTTCCCATCTTTTGTGTTTTTCGTTCTCCATAAACGGTTAGAGGTTAAGGAAATATGTTGCTCTTTGGATGTTATCGGTTAACCGTTTATAATAAACGGTTCACCGTTTATAACCAGAATTGCAATTTAAATTAGTTTTTGCAAAGAATCTTTTTCTAATTTGAAAGTCCATCTTTTATGAAAAAAGAATGCAGTGATTATAAAGACTTTCGTTTATTAAGAAATAGCTCCAATATTTTGTCAAAAACCATTTAAAATTTGTTATCATCAAAATCAATATTATTAACATATTCATGTTAACAATCTCCCCCTTTTTGATGATGACAAATTTCATTCAATGTTTAGCTCCCCCTTAATATGTGCTCCCCCTAAATGTATGGCCAAATTGAGAAATGTTCAATAAAATTATTTTTGCTCAAGAAAACCCATTTTAAATCCATCTTAAAAAAGTAATTCTCTTAAAAGAAACATAATTATCTCCCCCTTCATCATCAAAAAGACAAGAGTGAATAAGAAAAACGCAAATCCGTTAAAGAATTTGCCCGGTTTTGGTGAGCGAAAATTTGGGCAGAGTTTCCCCTTAAAAATGATCAAAACCACTGATACAAAATGAGATAAAACACTTCCAAAAATAGATGAACACCAACTTCTTCTCTCAATAAGCCAACAACTCCATGAACAAGACAAAATAACACTTCAATATCCACAAACATACCAAGTTACCAACACTCCAATATCCACAAATAAACCAATTCTACAATATCCAACAATCAGTCAATCACAAATCATCAATCATCTAATCATCAAGAACATCACACACATATGCATCAAAATCCAAAATAAATAAAAATGCTAACAACCAAAATGTAAAATGTATGTGCTAAAACAGAACTCAGAAACTACGGAGGCGGAGAAGATGTATTCCCCGGATCATAGCCGAAATAGCTGAGAATAGTGCGCTGTCCAGCGATAAGCTCAAGTCAAAGTCTCGGTGGTCACGGAAATAGTGTCCAACCGATCAAGAATCGCCAAATCCGAACATCGGTGATCAAAGTGGGTGGCATAGAGGTAGATGGCTGCTCGGGAACAGCAGAAGACTCAGGAGCAGGAGGCAACTCGGAAGAGGAGGGAATGTCAGTATCTATCGCATGCTCCTCAGGGTCAGAGTCAGCTGGAGGCCGAGGGACAAAGTGGCGACGCGGAGGATGAGGAAGAGCTCCTAATCTGAAGTCAGGAAGCTGATCGGGAGGGTATATATCATTGAGCATCCGATCGTCCTCTGCAGCAATCAAGGTATCCCGGTTTTTGGAGTTGCTTGTCTTTATCCACACTCCATTCTTCCTAGAGAAACCGATACTAGTCATAGCCTCGGGACCAATCCGTTGAGTCTCCATTTGTCCAGTATCAAGAAGTGGAACCTCAAAGAGTCGCAGTATCTTAGTGATGATACTGCCATAAGGAAGCAAGCGGTGATTGACCGCGGGAGTACTCAACATATGTCGCACAATAATATACCCGAGGTTAATAGGACGGTCTGTAAGAAGGCTATCTAATAGGGCAACGTCCAACCTCATAACCTCATCCGAGTGACCCTTCCTATGTGTCACTATATGCTGTAAAATAGAGTGAAGAATACGAACTTGGAGAGGTAAAAGTTGAGACCGAAACGGAAGCATACAAATCTCATCCGATAAGTCTCGACGACGACATATATTACGAACGCCATGAGTATGAGAAAAACTGTCAAAGGAGAGGGCTTTCCTAGAGGTGTAAATGTCAAGCCCCTCACAAGAGATACCTAGAAAGTCAGCTAAGTCCGCATCATCAAATTCTATGGATACACGGCCGACTTGAGTGACTATCCTATTTGGGCGAGTATTGGAGATTTCCATGTTGGAGTAAAAGACTCGCACTAAATTTGGATAGACCCGGTCATCAAGGTCAATGGTAGCCTCCCAAGGCTGAAGCATATCCCTAATGCTTCTACCACAAACAACTAAGTTGCGAAAATCATCAATATCAACAAAAAAAGGGTCAAGTACCTTTCGACCATCGAAGCGATCTTCGAACCGCTTGGCCAAGGAAGGTGTAGGGAAGTGAATCCTTGAAAATTCAGAGACCTCCTGAGGTGGTATGGGATTCCTTGGAGGCACAGATTTACGTCTGGGATTTCTCCGAGAGGGTTCAACCATGAAAACACGTAAGGAAGAGTTGAAAATACAAGAGAGATGTGATGGGACGAAAGTAAATCGATAAAAGGTTTAAGAAAGAATTGAGGATGAGAGTAGGATGTTCAATTTGGTTGAAGAAATGTGGAAATCGGATTAAGAACGAAGAAACCCGACCCGCGACAGTTAGGGTTTAGATTTGGGATTTTTGAATTTTGGGCTCGATTTGAAGTTTTGAATCGGTAGAATTGTTCTACCGGTGATAAGAAATGATTTTGAAGGTTTGATTTAGCAAGGAAAGCAAGAAAAATGAGGATTTTAGGACAGAGAAACCTTCGGCTGCGCAACAATGGTGGAAACGGTGAAAGGGTAACTGGAGAAGGAGAAGAAAACCTTTGAACAGTTTTTATACTTAGCGAAAACGGTTAACCGTTTATTTAAACGGTTAAAGGGTAACTTCCAGGGGCTAAAGAAAGGGAAACGGTGAAGGCCTAAGCGCTTAACGGCTAAGGAGTAACTGATAGAGGACTCTCTGTTAAAAAACGGTTCACCGATTGTGGCAAACGGTGAAAGAGTAACTGAACAGACACAAAAACTCGTTTCTGGAATTAAACGGTGATCCGTTTATAGGAAACGGCTAACCCTTTATTTTATCTGTAATTTCGCACATTTAATTTAATTTTTGGCCAGCAAATAATATATTCCAAGATCATTTAATTGATCAAAAAAATATTTTACGAGCCATTTTAATGCATGATTCATGAACATGTTTTCAACCAATTAATTCATATAAACAAGAGTTATCAATGCAAATTCATCATTTGTCTATCAAGCTCAAGCATTTCATAAATAATAGTCAATCAATTCAGTACACTTAATAGCATGGATAGCGATGTTAATGCAAAAATTTCATCATCCCAAGTTCATGCCGAATTTTTGAAAATTGTTCTTCGCAAAGTGGTTTTGTGAAAATATCGGCAAGTTGTTTTTCCGTGGAAATAAATTCTAATGCAATATCCCCCTTTTGAACATGATCTCTCAAGAAATGATGTCTTATTTCTATATGCTTGGTTCGAGAGTGTTGAATGGGATTCTTTAAAAGATTTATAGCACTAGTATTATCACACTTAATAGGAATTTGTTCAAGATTAATACCATAATCTCTAAGTGTTTGTTTCATCCAAAGTGCTTGTGCACAACAACTTTCTATATATTCAAGTTGAAAGTGCGACAGAATTTTGTTTCTTGCTAAACCATGAAACAAGAGAGTGTCCTAGAATATAGCAAGTTCCACTAGTGCTCTTCCTATCCACTTTATAACCAGCAAAATCCGCATCCGAAAAACATGTTAAATCTATATGAGTTCCCCTAGGATACCAAAGGCCAATATCTATGGTTCCACTCAAATAACGGAAAATTCTTTTAACAGCGAGCAAATGAGATTCCTTGGGACATGACTGAAATCTTGCACACAAACATACACTAAACATGATATCAGGTCTACTTGCAGTCAAATAAAGTAGGGATCCGATCATACCTCGATACATTTTGATATTCACTTCTTTACCTTTTTCATCTTTGTCCAGCTTGGTTGTTGTGCTCATTGGTGTATTCTTGGTCTTTGAATCATCAATGCCGAATCGTTTGAGTAGATCCTTTACGTACTTGGCTTGATTTATGAAAATTCCTTCCTCATTTTGTTTGATTTGAAGTCCAAGAAAGTATTTCAACTCTCCCATCATACTCATCTCAAATTCTTTGCTCATACACGATGAAAATTCTCTACACAATAACTCATTAGTAGAACCAAAAATAATATCATCAACATAAATTTGAACAATAAGTATGTCTTGGTTCTTATGCTTAACAAATAAAGTAGTATCCGCTTTACCCATAGAAAAGTCATTTTCTAGCAAGAAATTTTTAAGTCTATCATACCATGCTCTAGGTGCTTGTTTTAATCCATACAAGGCTTTGAGCAACTTATACACATGATTTGGAAATTTTTC
Organism: Citrus mangshanensis; assembly: GCA_030449895.1. Taxonomy (NCBI): domain Eukaryota; kingdom Viridiplantae; phylum Streptophyta; class Magnoliopsida; order Sapindales; family Rutaceae; genus Citrus; species Citrus mangshanensis. The sequence continues at coordinate 9,522,216 of JASUUJ010000161.1, forward strand.
ATTTTCAAAACCAGGAGGTTGTTTCACATAAACTTCCTCCAAAATATATCCATTTAAGAAAGCACTCTTGACATCCATTTGATATAAAATAAAATCCTTATGACATGCATATGCTAACAACATCCTAATAGATTCTAACCTTGCTACAGGTGCAAAGGTTTCATCAAAATCAATTCCTTCTTCTTGGTTGTAACCTTGAGCCACTAATCTAGCTTTATTTCTTACAACCACGCCGGATTCATCCATCTTATTTCTAAACACCCATTTAGTACCTATTATAGATTAATGTTCTGGTTTAGGAACTAATTCCCACACATTGTTTCTTTCAAATTGATTTAACTCCTCTTGCATTGCCATAATCCAAGATTCATCATTTTCTGCATCCTCAAAGGATTTTGGTTCAATTTGAGAGATGAATGCATTATGCTCACAAGTATTTCTAAGTGATGATCTAATTGTAATACCTCGTGAGGGATCTCCTAAAATTACATCTTTAGGGTGAGAAGAGACATACCTCCACTCCTTGGGGAGTGTTTGAGAAGTACCTTCATTTTGTTCCACATTTGGTTCTTCATGATGTTCCTCTTGAATTCCATGTAGTCCATCTTCTTGATTGTCATTTGATGCTTCTTCTTCTTGTTGTTCTTCTCCTGCATCATCATCAACAACGACTTTCTCCGTAGAGGAGGGGTTAGACTCATCAAATGTGACATGCATAGATTCCTCCACAACTAAAGTTCTTTTGTTATAGACTTTATAAGCTTTGCTTGAATATGAATAACTAAGAAAAAACCCAACATCAGATTTTGGATCAAATTTACCAAGATTATCTTTTGTGTTCAAAACAAAACATTTGCATCCAAAAACTTTAAAATAGCCAATGTTGGGTTTTCTATCTTTCCAAAGCTCATATGGAGTTTTATTAAGATTAGGTATAATCAACACCCGATTTAAAACATAACAAGCGGTGTTGACGGCTTCGGCCCAAAAATATTTTGGTAAAGCATTTTCATTTAACATGGTCCTAGCCATTTCTTGAATAGACCTATTCTTTCTCTCAACAACTCCATTTTGTTGTGGAGTTCTAGGTGATGAAAATTGATGCTCAATGCCTAGATTATTGCAAAAACTCTCAAATGCATGATTTTCAAATTCTCCTCCATGATCACTGCTAATGCATACAATATCATGCCCTTTTTCATTTTGTAATTTCTTACAAAGCACTTTAAAAGCATCAAGAGCATCATCCTTATTGGCTAAGAATAATACCCATGTATATCTAGAATAATCATCCACTATCACAAATGCATAATATTTGCCATTTAGACTTGCATATCTAGATGGCCCAAAAAGATCTATGTGAAGAAGTTCAAGAGGTTTTGAAGTAGAAATATGATTTTTATTCTTGAAAGAAGTTTTAATTTGTTTTCCAAATTGACAAGCTTCACAAATCTTATCCTTTTGAAAACCAATTTTCGGAAGACCTTTAACTAAATCATCTTTCGAAATTTTTGAAATCAAATCCATACTTGCATGTCCTAACCTTCTATGCCATAACCAACAATCATCATGCAATGCTGAAAAACATTTATCAAGAGTAGATGCACATTCTATGTCAATGATATAAACATTACCACATCTATTCCCAACAAATAAGGTTTTGCCATCACATGAGTTCTCAATAACACAACTCAATTTATCAAAGATAACTTTATAACCTTTGTCACATAATTGACTAATGCTAATTAAGTTGTGTTTCAAGTTCTCAACCAAACATACATTCTCAATTAGAGTTGAAGAGACTTTACCAACATTTCCAATTCCAAGAATTTTTCCTTTTGAGTTGTCTCCAAAAGATACGTCTCCACCATTTTCAATTTTGGTGAAGCTTGAGAACCATGCATAGTTTCCGGTCATGTGCCTTGAACAGCCGCTGTCCAAGTACCATTTATTTTTCTTCTTCTTCAAGCCCTACAAGAAAAAAAATCTCAAGTTTTAGGTACCCAAAGCTTTTTGGGTCCTTGAGAGTTAGCAACGGTTCCTTTTGGAACCCAAATGCATTTGACACCATAATATGCATTCCTTTTCACGGGACATCTATATTTCATGTGACCATTTTGATTACAATAATGACATACAATCTTATGGTCATTTGCGGAGGTAGCTTTAACAAAATAACTCTTATAATACTTTTGCTTCAAGTTAGGCTTGTATCCAAGTCTTCCTTTATCAAAAACACATTTTTGTGAGTTAAGCATATTATCCAACATCTTTTGTCCATTTGTAAATTTCAAAACAATTTCATTCAATTCATTACTTTTTTTCTTGAGCATTTCATTTTCATTTTTCAACTCATCTATATGTGATTCTAGATGCTCATGTATAATGCTAGGTTTTTCATTTGATAAAACAATTTCATCATGCAATGTTTTGTTTCCTATTTCTAGGCATACAATTTTTGCATTTAGAGATTCATTTTCATTTTTAAGCTTTGCCATTTCCTTTTTAAGACATACATTCTTTTTACCAATCTTCATCAACTCATTATGCAAATCTTTAAAAGCATTATACAATTCATCATAGGTGGGATCACTTGCCTCATTGAGATCATCATCCCTTCATATTGCCATGAGTGCTAGGTTTGATACTTCGTGCGATCCTTCTTCATCACTTGATTCTTCCTCACTATCATCCCAAGTTGCAACCATTGCTTTCTTCTTGAGTTTGTTGATAAGTGGGCACTCTGATCTTATATGTCAAGGCTTCTTGCATTCATAGCATGTGATTGCCTCCTTCTTCTCCATATGGTTCTTGAAGTTTCTAAAATTTCTTCGCTCTCCGGTTTTCTTGAAGAATTTTCTGAACCTTCTTGCTAGCATGACTAGCTCTTCATCATCCAGTTCACTCTCCCCATCACTCTCATGTTTTGAAGCTTTGAGAGCAATACTTTTCTTCTTCTCTTCATGTCCTTTTTCTGCAGCTAAATCCTCTTCATATGAAATGAGAGAACCAATTAAATCATCAAGAGGTAAAGTATTTAAATCTTTGGCCTCTTCAATCGCAGTTCTTTTAGGTCTCCATTCTTTTGGAAGTGACCTAATGATTTTCTTAACTTTCTCACTATTTGAGAAGGTCTTCCCCAAGGCACCTAGAGTGTTTACTATGTCCGTGAATCTAGTATACATAGAATACACATTCTCATTTTGTTCCATTTGGAACAGCTCATATTGACGAGTGTATCTACTGATTTTGGACTCTTTAACTTGATTTGTCCCTTCATAGACAACTTCAAGTTTATTCCATATTTCCTGTGCACTTTCACAACTAGATACTCTATGGAATTCTTTCTTATCAAGGGCACAAAACAAAGCATTCATAGCCTTGGAGTTTAGAGACATCTTTCACTTTTCTAACTCATTCCATTGACTTGACGGTTTAGGAATATCATCTCCTACTTCATCTTTAAATGTAGGCGTGAACGGACCATCACAAACAACTTTCTAAATTTTATAGTCTAAGGCTTGCAAATAGATTCTCATTCTAGTTTTCCAATAAGCATAGTCATTACCATCGAAAAATGGTGGTCTAGTTGTGGATTACCCTTCTCTAAAGGTTGAGTCATTTAGGGTTGCCATGGATCTTTTACTCTAGACGATTAAGTCTTAACAAGAGAACCAAGCTCTGATACCAATTGAAATACAAGTAGCAACCCAAGAGGGGGGGTGAATTGGGATTCTAAAAAATTATTCAATTTATTAAGGAAAATCTTAATGCAATTATAAATCAAATTCAAAGCAATAACAATTAAGTTGATCACAATATAAAAAGATAAGGGAAGAGGAATTCAAACACCGAGATTTTTATGTGGTTCGACCAACCTCGCCTACGTCCACGCCTCCAAGCTTTCCGGGCTTGAGGATTCCACTAAGCAAGCCTCCAAGGCTTCAAATGCTTACACTTGACTTCCAAGGTGTCAATGTACCTTTACAACAAGAGATTATCCCCAATCTCTTAACCCAAGTGTATCCCAACACTTACAATCACTCAAAGTAAATTATTACAAATTGTTTTTCTCTCACACAATATCTAAATTACAAATCAATGCCCAATGTGTGAATAGATGAAAAGAAGAATGTGTTTTAAGCTCCATGAAGATTGTATTCTCGGATATTTGCTCAAATGTCGTGTTGTGATCAACCTTCTTTGAATTTGAATGAGCCTATTTATATCTGGAGCTGAAAATCTAGCCGTTACGAACTATCGGACAGAAAACGGTTCGCCGTTAACCCTAAACGGTTAACCGTTTAGGTTGGTCAAAGTTACCGTTGGGCCAGATTTCAAATAAACGGTTTGCCGTTTAGGATTGCCCTTTCGCCGTTAACTTCCAGAGACCTGCAAGATGAGCATTAGTTATCCGTTTATACTAAACGGTTAAGGACTTGCGTGAAGTAACTTTTCTGAATATTATCGGTTAACCGTTTGTAATAAACGGTTCACCGTTTGTCTCCAGTAACCTGCAAAACAAACATCAGTTATCCGTTTTCAATAAGCGGTTAAGGATTTGCGTGAAGTGGCTTCTCTAGATATTATCGGTTGACCGTTTGTAATAAACGGTTAGTCGTTTGTCTCCAGTAACCTGCAAAACAATTCAGCCTTAACCTGTTTTGTTAATCAGTGATTCTGGACGTTATCGGTTAACCGTTTAAAAATAAACGGTTCACCGTTAGGTTCCAGTCGCCTTCCCATCTTTGGTGTTTTTCGTTTTTGATAAACGGTTAGAGCTTAGGCAATATGTTGCTCTCTGGTGTTAATCGGTTAACCGTTTACAATAAAACGGTTGACCGTTAATTTTCAGTAACCTTCCCATCTTTTGTGTTTTCCGTTCTCCATAAACGGTTAGAGGTTAAGGAAATATGTTGCTCTTTGGATGTTATCGGTTAACCGTTTATAATAAACGGTTCACCGTTTATAACCAGAATTGCAATTTAAACCAGTTTTTGCAGAGAATCTTTTTCTAATTTGAAAGTCCATCTTTTATGAAAAAAGAATGCAGTGATTATAAAGGCTTTCGTTTATTAAGAAATAGCTCCAATATTTTGTCAAAAACCATTTAAAATTTGTTATCATCAAAATCAATATTATTAACATATTCTTGTTAACAACTTCTACCTGCTATTGATATAAAAATATCCCAAGGGAAAAAAAAAAATCTAAGCCTATATTACCATAACATCTATACTTGAGGACACTAAACAAACCGGAAAAATGAATAAAAATAGCCTTAATACATACCATACTTTCCAACAATTCCTGCCTTCTTGGTCCTCTTGGTCTGTAAAACCTGACAGTATGAAACCATGATCAAATATATGGGTTGAAAAATTTTTAAAACAACAAAACAAGACCAAAACCAAAATCTTCAATATTGGAAAGAGAAAAATAGTGATAAAAAAAAAAGAAATTGGAAGAATCTAAAGCCTTTGACAATAAAAAATCTAATAGAGAAATATAACAAACCGAGAGTTGTTACATAAAAAAAAAGAAGCATTGCAGCTGGAGAATATGAGATAAGTATTAACCAAACACATCTAAATTCTAAAAGCTCCAACAACGAATTCAAAATCTTACTGTTTTCTTATTTTCAAGTTCAAATACGTCGCAAATCCAGTAACAATAATTAAACAAAGAAATTAAACAATGCTTCCTGGAAAGCAGTCTCCCCTTCTCTAATTCTTCCATAAAAAACATAACAAAAAATCCTAACTTCTTTACCACAATTAAATCTTTCATTCAAAATTTACAATTTCTTATCAGTAGTTACCTATTGCATCCGATCGAAAGGCTAGTCAACCGATCAAACATTTTTTCCACCATTTTCCCATATAATTACATTTTCCTAATTCCTAAAGTTTCGGCTCCACCCAATGTCGGTCGTTGTTGGCTGCCACAACGATATAATCGTCTTCAATTTCTCTGCCGCAATTTCAAAATTACTTCAGCCTCATACGACCGCACTTCAATTAGCAATTAATTTCATGATCTGATTTTACTATGTATGAAACAGATTTCAAGAATTAATGGGTTTTCACAATGAATTCGACCATGTCCTCTCAACACTGATTCAATCACCTAATTTTTAACAGTTTTGAGTTATTTAATTTTTTATTATATTTATCTACAGTCTCGGTTGGCAACCGACTACTTTACTTATATTCAAAACTCATCTGAACCGTTAGATGAAAGCGCTCCAAATCCTACGGCCATTACGCATATGGACAAAAAGTGTGGTACGTTGCAACTGTTGTAACATAGGCGGACCCGACTTTTATATATATATATATATATATATATAAATGTAGAGAACACTGAGAAAGAGAGAGGAGAGGCGGAACGACAGCTTGTGCTGCCGTATCTCTCAACCTTCTCTCAACTTTCTCTACATTTAACACTACTGTCTTTTTTTATATTCATTAAACAAATCCCCTTTGCAACTTAGAGTGGTTTGATCTTATTAAATGTCCATTTTTATGTAAATATTTACTGTAGTAAAGGCCACCGTAATCTCTTATTGCTCCAATTTTTATTTTTTTTTGGATACAAAGGGGCTCTACTTATTGCTCCAATTTTGATAGTGACTATGAACTTGTAGGGCTAAATGTCATGCTTGCTTAAAAGGAGAAATATATATATATTTTTTTGAAAACAAAGATTTTATTATCTTTCTATAAACATCTAGAAGAATTCAATTCTTATCCCTTGATTTTTCAAGCCAGTTCACATCCATACTTCCAGTGGTACTCAAGTACTCAAGTGTGCTGTCCAAATAGCGGACCTGAGACTGTATCTATCCCAAGAACTCTGCACGTGTCTTCTTTTACTGGCCTCAAAAATCAACTCAAACATTATTAATATTACAAATAAAAGACTTGATCAGATTACGGATAAAAGCTAATTGCTACATTACGATGGAATTTGGTACATGGGAATGGGATAGTATACATAAATCATCAGCACACTACCAAACTTTAAGATACAAGGAAATTAATTAACCAACCAGCTGCTATTATATTTTATAAACCTCCAATTTTATTATTCATAACAAATTAAAAAAGCAAGACTAATACTCATATAGAGTAAACATGGATAGGAAGTCGAGGTTGAGGAACAACTAGAAGTGGGATTTTTTTGGGAGTTGACAGCCCAAAGCTTTCTTCCATATCTAAATCCTCTTTCTTCATATCACCCGGCAATTTCCATTCAAAACATTGTAAAAGATTAGACAAACTTGTTTGAATAACCTTAAGCCCTAGATCATAACCAGGGCACATTCTCCTCCCAGCTCCAAATGGCAACAACTCAAAATCATGGCCTTTAACATCAATTTCTTTTCCAAAGAATCTCTCCGGCCGAAATTCATTAGGGTTTTCCCATAAAGTTGGATCTCTCCCTATTGCCCATACGTTGACAAGAACGCGAGTGTTTTTGGGAATGTCATAACCAGCAACTTTGCAATTTTCTCTAGCAAATCGAGGAACCAGCATGGGAGCGACTGGGTGGAGACGCATAGTTTCTTTAACAATTGCATTTATATATGGAAGGTCAACAATGTCTTTCTCTTCAACCAATCTGTTTCTTCCTATTACTCTATCTAGCTCTTTTGTTGCCTTGTCAAAAATTTCTGGCTTTTTCATGAGCTCAGAAATTGCCCACTCTAGTGTCACCGTTGAGCTCTCAGTTCCACCAGCTAAAAGGTCCTAAAAACTCAAAACAAAATCGAATGTGATTAAGATTTTCAAAACAATAAACAACTGTGATGGTTGTATGCATGATTAAAGTTTTTATACATTTGAGGTATGTACGACTAGCGGATAGAATTACGATACACGTACAAACCGTACGTATCTCATGATTCTTTGTTGGTTATATGCAAAGAATATATGAAGTATTTGAATAAATCATTAGAAACCAAATAAATTACTAAACTTAGTAAGTAATATAAAACAGTTAAATTACTCTAGGGTTTTAAGTAGTAGATTTATTTAACTGATCAACTGAGTTCAAGTACATCTAATCAAATAGTTAAATATACATATACCTGGATTAAAGCCTTAACCTGGTCTCTTTCAATCTTAAATTCAAGAGTAGGGTCATCAGCAAGCAGCAACAGAACATCCACCATATCACTAGCCACAAAACCCGTAGATGATTTCCTCTTAGCATTGTGCTCATGCAAGACAAGCTCGTAAAATCTATCAAGCTTCTTCATCAAAGCTTTCATTCTCTTTATATGCCCTTGCAAATCTAAAAAACCAAGCCAAGGGATTGAGTCCCCGATCTCCAAAACCCCATTGAGGTAGAACAATTCTTGTAGCATTTCCGTGTACTCTTGTGGTGTAACAAAATCTTGTTCAGTTTCCTCTGTGTAATTTTTTCCTAATACCATTCTGCTAATCACATTGAGACTAAGTTTTGAAAGATGATCTTTCAAATGAACAGGCTTGGCTGATGATTTGTACAAGCCAAAGAGAAATTTTTTTATTTCTTGTACCCGTATGAACTCAAATGATTGTAATCGATTTGGACTAAAAATTTCAATCAAGAATATTTTACGTGCCTGACGCCAATATGGACCATACGTAGCCCATACCATATCAGAATAATTGTAGGTCGTGTATTTGCCGGCAGCTGTTCTGGGCCGGGAAGCGAAGTTAGCATCATGAGTTTTGAGGAAAAGTTTTGCCATTTCAACTGATGAGCCAACAACGACCGGGAACGAACCGAACCGGAGTTGCATTATCGGTCCATATTTTTGGGAGAGAGAGTGGATGGACCGGTGGGGGAGTGAGCCCATGAGGTTGAGATTGCCGATGATAGGCCATGGGCATGGGCCGGGTGGCAAATTAAGGTTACGACGACAGCGGCTGCCGCAAATGAAGAGGAGGAGAGGGAATACGAGGAGGATTGAGTAAAACATAGCTGAGTCTGAAGGCCATGAATACTCCATTATTACATGAGTTATGATTGCCGTGAGGAAATGTTGTTGTGATAGCTTTATTTATAATGATGGAGCAACAAGCAATTGCTTGAGCTATTATTATTTATGATAAATACTTTTCTTGCTTTTTGTTCACCTTTAGGAAAATAAAAGAGATATTATCAAATACTAAGTTTTTTGACATATCAATTCACCGTCAAAATTTTCTGAAAACTATCTTTTTGTCACCTAATGTTTTGGTTGTTATTATTTTACCCCAAAAACCTTAACACTAATAAAAAAATTACTAAAGTCACAAGGATATTTGAAGAACTTCTAGCAAAAATTATTTTCCTAATTTGTTTATAGTTTTTATCTTTTTTTAAGGGAAATTATCATTCGTATATCCTATATTTGCTCTGTTATCAAAAATACTACAATACTTTGAGGGTGTATCAATCGTCCACCCTAAGTTGATGAAATATATCAGCCGACCACCAAACCGTTAATTATCGTTTGAAAGTTAACGAAATTACAGTAAATTGATGATTTTACCCTTAAAAATTATCACTTGTATACCCTTAAATTCTTTTTTTATCATTTGTATACCCTTAAATTATCACTCATATGAAAATTACCCTTCCGACATTATTATATTTAAACTAACTTGGTTTGATACATTTTGTCAACTTAGGGTGGACGATTGATACACCCTTAAAGTGTTGTAATATTTTTGATAATGGAGTAAACTAAGGGTATACAAATGATAATTTTCCTTTTTTTAAACATCCTTTTTACAAACCATTTTTTTATTTTCTTTAGCTCAATTATTAGAGCTTTATTATTTTAAAATACCCTCAAAATAAAATTCTAACTTTTTCTGACAGAGTGACAATGATTAAAAGTTTTTCATGTATTTGTTAGTGAATTAATTCAAAATATTATTTTTACTTGTACATATAAATTTCACAATATTAAGCTTAATTATAACCAAGCCCCTAAAATAATTCATATAATTTTATATTTTTATGTTTAATTGATTTAATCATAATTGACCTTAATATGGTGAAATTTGTTTGTACAACTGAAAATAATAGCATTAATTAGTTTATTTTTAGATGCATGAAAAATTTTCAATTACTAGTACTTTATTAGAAAACCTCGAATTCTATCTTTGGGGTGTTTTAATATAATAAAATTCTAATAAATAAAATAAAGAAAACAAAAAAAGGCTAGTAAATTAGATGTATGGAAAAAAATATAAAATTTTAGAAAAATAATTTCAGTTTAAAGTTACTCAAATACTCCTCTGACATTAACAATGTTTTAACAGTATTAAGGTTTTGGTGGTAAAATGATAACGGCTGAAATATTAGCTGATAAAATATAATTGTCAAAAAAATTTGATAATGAATCGGTATGTCAATAAATTTTTGGCGGATATTTGATAATATTCTAAAATAAAAATTAAAAAAATAATTTTGAAATGTAAATGATATCTTCAATCATGATTGATAACGGATCTACTTTATCCACCAATAAGTACAGGAAGAAACAGGGAATTAATTATCTATATCTGCATTATGCACGTTATGTGGGACCCGAAATAGCAATTATTGTTTTCTTTCCAAATAAAGACGTTACCAATTTGTAGACACATTTTTATCTTATCTCATCGATGAAGACGACATTAGTGAAATGGACAACATATATGTAACAATTAGTAGTAGGGACGATAAATTGTAGGATTGGGTTGAATTTTTTCAAGCCTTACCTAAATTTTATGTTATTGGCAATAGGTTTAAGTCCTCTAAAAGTTCGTCTACACTTGAACGGGTCGGGTTTTGATGGGCTTGGACTGGGAAATGCCTCCATTAGTTTTTAAATAAATTTTCAATAAAGTTAAAAGTAAAAAAAATTAAAGATGACTATTCAATATATAGTAGATTAATAGTTTAATATATAAAATACTGATAACATAACATAATAAAACACAAATTCAATCACTTGAATTGGTTATTTTCTTTTTTTAATTTAATTTTTTAATTTACAGATTATTAAACTCGGGCTTTTTTCATATGCCTTTAATTAGGCCTATTCACAATAAGGTTTAAAACTTTTTGCCCATGTTCAGGCCCTCATATGGAAGGCTGGGCCAAAAACCTGCAGGCCTGGGCCAGTCTGGCTCGGGCTGGCTTGAGCTTTTTTTCCACTCTAACTCATGGTTTATAATAAATTCATTGTTGGTTCTCAAAGACTAAAAATAAATTAAGAGTTATAATATAACTATAAATTTTTATGTAAATTTATTTGTATAAATTAATGTGACATAAATTAATTGATTGAATAAAAATATAAAATAATAAAATAAATCATATGGGCCAATATGTATTTAATCTAATCAATTTATTCATATCATATCAATTTGTATAAGAATTTGTAACATTATCATTACAATAATCAATCAATTAACTAAATCGTTCTTAATTTCCTTCTATCACATAGGTCCTTAGCCTTTGTCCTTCTTTCATGATTAAGGTTGTTAAACATACAATAACCTTATAATTTAGAAAGAACCAAATTGCTCAATCCATCTAATCTACAAAAATCCGACTCGTAAAAATCTGCTCCGTGGATTGATTAATTGGATTGGATTGAAAATTTAAAAATCTGAAATCAGTGAATTGAATATGGATGTACTTCTATAAATCTACAAAAATCCGTGAATCTGCAAAAAAAGAAATATTTATTTAATTAAAAAAATAAATCTTATAAATGTAGCATTGCTACTTACTAATAAATAAATAAGTTAAAATATAGTTAAATTAACACCATTTTATATCTTATTTGATAATAATATAAAATAAAAATAATTAAATTTTTGACTAATTAAATAAGCAAATATAGCTTCCTAAACATTAAAAATTCTAAAGTAGAACAAAAAACTCTAAGCCAAAAAATATATTTAATTAGCACATAACACCAAACCACTACCTCGCCGCATGCACAAGCTATCACTGTTTCACTTCACCACTTGAGGTATTTATAATTTCTTATTTTCTTTTCAAACTCTGTAAGTTTCTTAATTTTTTTCTTTTTAAACCTAAGGTCTCAAGTTTCAACTTTTGTATATATTTAAATTCATAATTTTAGTTAATTTTCATGTATTGATATAAACAAATGAGATTTTTTCTTTTCGGCATGTTATATTTTGAAACTTTGAATGTATTATTCTATCTTTATTTAAACAATTAATTTCTTATAATTTTATTCAATTTTGAATTTGATCGGTAGTAAATTTTTTTTACATTAGATTTTTTAATTTAATTACTTCGTAAGTTGGACAAAACTAAAAAATTTAAATTTGTAAATTAATTTGTAAAATGATGGATTGGATATGAATTGAGTCAAATTCCCATCCAATCCACATACATATGGATTGGATTTAGATTGAGTTTCACCAATCTGTGGATTGGATTGAATTGAAAATTTATAATTCGTAAAATTGTGGATCGGATATGGATTTATGTCTAATCTGTAAAATCCGATCTACAAACACTCCTACTGCCTATGCTATTTTACCATAATATTTTAGTTATTAACTATTTAGGGCCAATTTGATAATACAATAAATTTTAAAATAATTGATATTAGATGTGGTGTAGTAATAATCAACTATGAAAATAATCAGTTAAACGTTCGGCAAAATTTATTTTTAAAAGTATTGTGAGTTTTGAAAAACATCATATGTATTTACAAAACCTTAATGCTGTATTGTTGTAAGAATGCAAACGTCTAAAAATAGATAAATTTATTTACATATTTATAAATATGCATATATAATATTTTTTTATTGTCTCTCTATGATAAATGATAACTAAAATAAATTTATAAATTTTGTTTTATGTTTTGTTATGTCAATATAATTGGTAGTAGTAGTACTAATCATAATAATAATAATAATAATAATAATAATAGTATTATTAAGTTTAATAATTTTGTTTCCTAATTGAATAAGAATAATTTTAGATTTTTGTAATAAATGTCAGAATATATATGAAATTGTATTAAGTATAAACCTGATTCTCAAAATCAAATTTTGACAAGCTATTTCTTTCTTGCTTTTCAAAATCTACTGTAGGATAGGGTAAGTTTGCCAAAAATGAATTTTAAAAACATTTATCAAAATCTAAAATTAGCTTTTAGATTTCCAAAATCATTTTGAGCATAGAAAAAGTAATCCCAAATGGGTCTTTAGTTTATTTTATATATAATATAATATTTATGAATAAAAGCCTACTATTTAATTTCAACGATATTATTATAAGAAACAGTGGTGAATCCCGTATGTGACTAGGAGGTGCTACCTTGCTGGCTAAAAATATAAATAAATAAAAACAAAAAGTTCTAAGAATAAAAGAGAAAATTATTTTAGGTTTTTAATTAACCTATTAAATTTATTAAAATAGCCCTCATGAACTCGTTAAACCATAAAATTTGAACTTTCGCATTTAAGAATTATATAAGTCTGAGTTTAATTAAAATAATAATAGCCCACAAACTAAAACATTTTTTTATTCCCAAAAATACTATTAATTCTTCTAGTTTACAGTAGTAGAAAGAATGTTTTCAGTAATGAAATTCTTAGGGAATTACTCTAGAATCGAATAGAAGATCATTAAATGTATGATAATTTGGTTGTTTATATAGAAAATAATGCATTTAGTAGTATTAATAATGTGTCTATTGCATAACATTTTCAAAATATGAAAATGTCTCGAGAACAATTGCAAATTTATTTATCAAATATTTTATATATTCAAAGTTTTTATGGTTTGTTATTATCTAATTTAATCCTTGTAGATTAATTTTCTGGATCCATAACTCACAAAAAAAAAGTATTATTTTATTTTAATCAATAAATAAATTGGGGGTGTTGGTTAGCATTTAGCTTAAATATTAAAATCACTTTGGGTTGGAACAAGAGATTGGAAAAAGATACAAAGATAGATCCTCAACAAACCAAAATCTCTGTAGAAAAATGGAGACACCATGGCAATGATAGTAGATATCAATTTTTTTTTTTTAAAAAAAAAAACAGAATGCGAAAGAGCAATCAGATATTTTGTGAGAGTAAAAAATAATTTCATACGGACAATGGTTCCTTTTCATTTCAATGATTAAAAAATCGAATTAATTCTGTAATAAAGTAGCGATAGAAGTTGAAGATTGATATGGTTAAGGCCTACGGGGGTCCAGCATGTTAGCAGATATCGGAACATAGCTGGACCTTAGTTGATAAAACAATCATATAATCCTAAATTTTGACTCATCAGCACTGGGTATTTTAATTTTTTGAACTTAAATAAAAGGTTGGGGTTATTTTTTAATTATTAATTCACGAACTCATCATCAAAGTTTTTTTTTTTAAATTACTTTATACACTTACTTAAACATCAAATATATCATTGATAAAATTATTTTTTTGTACTAAATAAATTAATTAAAACAATATATAAAATTTGATTAAATTATTTACATGCTCACTAGTTTCACTTCCATATCTCTAGCAATTAACAATTGAACTCTATCTTAACTCAAAGTTATCAACTATGAGTTGTGGAAGAAGTTCCCAAGTGTGAAGTATAAAATTACTTAGATTCTAAATCCTTATTAAAAAGATTACAAACTTATTCATGAAGCTCCTAAATGCTACAATAAATGAAGGGTACGCTTTAATTTTTAAAAAATGATTTAATTAGGTGTAGATTTGTCAATTATGTTATTACATATCTAATTCAAGTAAAGACTTGATACATAAGTGACTATTAATATTAGAATTAAAAGTAAAATTCTACACCTAAAGAATTAAAAAAATACATTATTAATTGGAAAATAATATATTTTTATTGCAGATTGACATTATTGACTGTATATTGAATAAGTATTATGAAAAAAAGATTAAATACAAATTAAGAACAAGAGATTAAATTCATATTCACATTTATCATAAAATATAGGTTGTAATTAACACATGGTATTACTATATATTAAATTAATTAATTAATAAGAAAGAGTATTAATTTAATCAGTGAAATTAACTATCAACACACCTAAAAGTAAAAAAATTAAAATATTATGAACTTATGTGTCAAAATATTGAACTTTTTTCGCTTTTTAATTTTGTAGCAAACATTAGGGACTGTAGTGTTAATAACCCTACAAAAACATTTTAGCCATTAAATTGGTTTTGAAAATATCGTAACGGTGGATTAGGAAGAGACAAAAAATAGGGCATGTTACCGCAGTGGTAACATAGCTGAAACCCCTAGTTAAGGAGTTAATTGACAAAAAATAAGGATGGATTTAATTGATGAGATAGGATCAGGAGTGTTAAGTATAAGCTCAAGCTTGGTTAAATTGAGCTTGGCTTACTAATTAGTTTTAGTTAGTTAGAGTACTTGCTAACATGGTTGCCGAGTCAGCCAAGATTGTTACAAAGTTTGTTATTAGTTAACAACATTAGATACATCAAGTGTGTGTGTGTAGAATCTTCTAGATGCACATATAAATAAGCTTGTATTTTCTAGATTCAATTCAGATCAATAATATAGAAAATTTAACTTCATACATTCTCTTTATTTTCTCAGAAAACAAACACAATTGCAATATCATACAAAAGTTAATTTGGTATCAGAGCTTCGATCACATTCTTCAATGGCTACTTTTGGCTCAAACACAAACATTTCTTCATCTATTTCATAATTCACCTTCACAACACCAATCAACCTTTATCGCTCAAACTATATGATCTAGAAATCTCATATCCTATCCTCAATTCAAGCTAATGATCTAGAAGGTTTTTTTTTAATGGATCAAAGACTTGTCTTGATCAGTTTCTTGATGATGAATCTAGAAATTCAACCAGTTCTTCTCATGAAAATCTGGTGTTTGTTCCTTGGAAGAAACAAGACTAGATGCTCTTGAGTTGGCTTTTCTCATCCACCAATGTTGAAATTCTTAGCTTAGTGGTAACTTCTAAATCTTTTCTTAAGCTTTGGAATAGCTTAGAACAACAGTTTGGATCTGAATCTACAGGCTAAAAGTTTGCTTGAAAATGTTGTTGAATAATATACAGGCTATGTCCATTACTAAATATTTTGGTAAATTGAGTGTCTATAACTGATGAGTTAGCTATTGTTGTTAGTCCAATTAATAACTTAGACTTCATTACTTATTAAATTTTTTGTTTAAGATAGCCTTATTATCGTGTTATGGTGTACATTGAAACTAATGTTCTTAAAATGAGTGTTAATGAAGCTTATTCTATGCTTTTAACTCATGAGGCTAGATTGGAGAGTAGTTACTCTTATGTTAGTAAAGAGGCTAAGATGAATTATGTTGCTAACCTAGTTCAAACTAGAAATAATCAAGAAAAAGAAATTACAATGCTGGATGGAACAATAACAACCAAGGTAATTGGATTGAAAATTACCCAGGTAATTAGACTGGAAATTCTATGAGCAAGTTTGAAGGAGGAAGTTGGAATAGAAACTATGGTAATAGGCGAAACTCGGGACCTATGAGAGAAGATAATGTAGGTTACAGTTTAAGAAGGGGATAATAGAGTGGAAACTCAAGGCAAAGGTGGATTTCCTACTGATTTTAACGGTCTTGGAAGAGGAAGAGGCAGAGCTAATGTCACATGCCAAATATGTTTTTTCAAATATAACCACTTATCTACTAAGTGTAGAGACAGGTTCAACAAAAACTCCATTCAAAATCCTTTAGCACAAGGCTTTTCTCTAAGTTAAAATTAAGGTCCAAGAGTTGCTTATAGGGTGACATAAGAAGGAGTAGTTGCAAATCAGGGGTGGTATCTAGATAGTGGAGCTACTCATCATTTCACTAATATTGTGCAAAGTCTAACTGATGGTAAGCCTCAAATTGTTTCTTAATTGCTCCTTGGAGATGGCAAAGGTCTTTTATTACTCATGTCGACTATACCTATTTCTACACTTCCTTGGAGCCTTATTACATTTTACTAATATGTTGTGTGTTAACAATATCACCAAAACCCTAATCAGTGTGTCAAAACTTCTTGCTGATAATAATGTAATAATATAATTCTCTTCACATTTTCTTTCATAAAGGACAAGATGAGGGGAACTGTTGGCATAGAGAATTGCTAAAGGTGGCCTTTACAAGTTACTATCTCAAGATGATTTATTCTCAAATTCTGAAGTTTAGTTCTTGAAACCAAGTTCAATGTTCTCTAATATTTCTAAAAATAAAAGTGTAAACTCCCTTTTAAAGTATGTCAAATCAGTATCTATTGGTTTAGTTTCTTCCAATAATCCTCTTGCAAGTTACAATACATTAGGTTGTATCCTAATTCAATTGTTACACAATAGACTTGGTCATCCAAACAACAATCTCACAAACATTCCCTCAAAGAATCAAATTTTACCTACTATCAATGTTCATTCTCTTGTTTTTGTGATGCTGGTCAAGATGGGAAACTACATCAGTTTTAATTTCCTATTACTAACATCAAATCTAGGTCTCCACTTGAATTAATATATGCTGATCTATGGGGACTAGCATCTGTACAATCCAATGATAGATATAAATATTATATTTCTTTTGTAAATGACTATACAAAATACAATTGGCTATTTCTTTTCACTTTCAAATCAAAAGCCTTAGATATATTCAAATGTTTTAAGCTTCTTGCTGAAAAACAATTCTCTTTATCAATTAAAACTTTTGCAATCTGACATAGGGGGTGAATTTAGAGCTTTGGTTCATTTCTTCAATAGCAAAAGATACATCTTAGGTATAATTGTCTATGTACACATCATCAAAATAGTATTGTAGACAAAAAATATAGACATCTTATTGAAATTGGCCTTACTCTTCTTGCTTAAGCAAAACTTCCACTTACCTTTTAATGTGAAGCTTTTCATACAAATTTATATTTTATTAATAGGATGCCCACACCTCAGCTGAACAATGAAACATCTTACAAAAAATTGCATCATTGGTCACCTGATTATAAACTTCTCAAAGTCTTTAGATGTTCTTATTTTCCTCTATTAAGGCTTTACAGTTAGTACAAGTTTACTTTTCACACAGAAAAATGTGTTTGTATTGGTGACAGTCCCATGTAAATGTCTAGATGAGTCAAGTAAGATCTATACTACTAGATATGTCACCTTTAATGAGTTTGGGTTCCTTTGTTCATACAAGAGGGTGTCTTGTATGAAAAAATCCTATGATCACTAGAGCTAAATTTAGAATATGCAAGTCCAAAACTTATCTAGCAGCAACACAGGATAATGAACCAACTAGTATTAAAGCAGCTTTATCAAATTAACAGTGGTATACGACTATAAAAGAGAAATTTGATGCTCCGGAAAGTTACGTGGGTTCTAGTTCTTTCTACTTCAATATCAAAGGTTGCAGGCAACAAATATGTATGTAGAATCAAATATAATCCAGATGAGAGCATTGCAAGTATAAAGCATGCCTAGTTGCTAAATGATTTCATTAAACACATGAGGTAAATTGCTTTCAAATATTTAGCCCTATTGTCAAGCCTGGTACAGTCAAAGTTATTTTTAGCCTAATAGTGATGCAACATTGGACTATTAGGCAGTTGGACATCAATAATGCATTCCTTAATCGAATCCTTGCAAAATATGTCTACCTGCACCAACCAGAGGGTTTCATTGACTCCGAATTTCCTTTTTATGTCTACAAGTAAAACAAGGGCTAATATGGTCTTAAGCAAGCATCGAGAGCCTGATATGATCAGTTGAAAAGCTCAATGGTACAAAGGGATTTCACAACCTCTAAATTTGACACTTTTATTTTTATTAAACATGTTGTTGCTAATATTTTAGCCATCTTAATCTATGTGGATGATATATTTATCACTGGTTCCAATTCAAATTTAATAAAATATATAATTAGCAAACTTGATCACACATATGCTCTTAAAGACTTTGGATAGTTTAACTACTTTCTTAGTTTAGAGGTTACTCTTATTTTAGATGGTTTGCATCTTCCTTCTTGCATCAAATTGGCTTCCGCAATGCTATCTCCGATGCTTCCTTATTTATTTACAGTCACGAGGGCATCATTGCATTTTACTCTATGTTGATGATCTTACCCTCACTAACAACATGATCTATATTTATTCACTTATTGTCAAAAAGTTTCTTAATTAAGGACCTTGGCAGTTTGCACTATTTTTTGGGTTTTGAAATCATTCCTACAACTATTGGTTTGTTTTTGTCAAAACATAAGTACATATGTTATCTTCTCTCAAAGATTAATATTTGTGAAGCTAAACTTGTGTCAACTCCTACTACATCATAAAAATTATTTGATGGTGCATATTCCGTTGGCAGTTTGCATAAGGCCTGACATTTCATTCACCATCAATAGATTGTCACAATTTATGCATAGCCCAAGTGTTCTTCATTGGAAAGCAGTTAAACGTGTTCTTCGTTACTTAAACAACATCACTTCTTAAGCTTATTTTTCTAAAGGAATTCACCTTACCTTATCCATGTTTACTTTGATGTTAACTGGGGGGTGGGGGGGGGGGGGAGAGGGAATGAATCTATGTATTCTGCATAAGCTTATATGGTCTATCTAGGTGGCAATCCAATCTCATGGTGCTCAAACAAACAAGAATTAGTGGTGCGTTCCACAATAGAAGCTGAGTACTTGGCTATTGCAAATGCAACCTCTAAAGTTCGATGGGTTCAAAATTTAGCTCATGAACTAGGCCTTCACTTGATTCACACTCCTACCATCTACTGTGATAATACTTGAAACTGTTTGTGTCACAATCTATTCTTCAATTCAACAATAAAACTATAAATTATTTTAAATATTAAAAGATTTGTTTTAATATTATGAGTTAGTTAGCTATAGCTTATTATTATTCTATTTGCATTTATGAAAAAAATTAATTTTTTTCCTTTTGTTACTATATTCAAATGATATAATGGTCAAAATGGGTTTGTGAGAAATGTTTTTTAAACTCGATGGTCTACATTTATGTTTAAGAAATCCACAGAGGTATAAGTATTCTTCTCTCTCTCTCTCTTTTAATTGTAAGAGCATTTTCAAAAGGTTCTATTAATTTTACTCTTCAAATATTTATTTGCTTAATTATGTGGCAAATAGGAGAGTAAAAAAATATGTTATTCTCTAAAAGACTTTTAAAATAAAAATAAGTTAATATTATTTTAATCAAATAAATATTTCTTTCAAAGGAAAAATAAATGGTAATTAAATCACTTCTCTTTCTCTTTCCAATAAAAAAATATAAAATATAAATTGAAGAAGGAGAAAACAACTCCACAAAATTAAAGAGAGAGAATCATTTCTTATTTAAAATATCTTAATTGGAGTGTCTTTTGAAATCTTAAATGCTGATGTATCTCTTCAAATAAGTAATAAAATCTTATTTAAAAAAGTTTTTTGGAGATGCTCTAAAGGCTTTGTTGCAACTTACTCTATTCTATTTAAGTGGGTGTGATTGATTATAATAAAATAAGGGCAAGTGGTGTGCTAGTAATTTATATATTATTTTAATGCTTTCCTAACTTATTTTATGTTAAATTATATTTTATTATATTAATTTTTATCTTAATTTTGTCATTGTAGGAATATTGGGAACATTTAAGTGAGAGGATGCGAAAAGAGAAAACAAATTGGAGCTTAATAGAAATAATTACAGATTGTGGGAGAAAAGATGAAATAATAATGCTTAAAGGAGAAATTATTAAATTTATTGCCAAATAATTTTATAGATTTATTGGCTATTTATACAAGTCACGTGCATAATTACATAAGCATTGGCCTTTGATTCAAGTTGGCTTCACGTGCATGCATAAACTAAAGTGGCGGCTTGGCTTTTGTTTTTAATCCTTTCCATGTGATGATTTAGGGCGCACAATAAAAGCTATTATAAAAGCTAGACTTGCGGCAGAATTAAAAGAAGAAAGGAAGCGGTAGCTGCACAAATTGAGAAGCCAAGAGAAAAACCGAGAGCAAGAAAAAAAAGAAGAGAAGCTGCCGCTGTAAATCCGGGAGCAATAATTTGGTGAAGTCGATTGCAGAGATTGGAGAGAGACGGTTTCTTAAGTTTACTCTTTTTTTTATTATTATTTTGCTTGAATGTTCCTAATTAAATTCATGAATTCTCTTTATAATCCCATTGACTAATTTATTTTGTCAGGGTTACGATGTAGCCTAATTATAAAAATTTAATTCCATAAATATATGTTATTTTTAGTTTATTATTTTATGGTTGAGTGTTCATTATTGTGCTTAATACTTTTAAATATCTTGCCAATATTTGAATGATTTGAGGATACATAATGAGACCGAGAGAAGATTTATGTATTTTTACTTTGTGTAATAGATGCCATGAATAAGACAAAGATGTGCCAACGTGATTCATGCAGTTTTTTTAAGAATTTCTATAGAGCTTAATGAATATTTGCCTATTTAAATTCACATAGAGATATAGTGGGTTGATATGTGAAAGTATTTTTAATATTATTCGAGAGATGATATTGAATAGAGTAGGGAAATTCACTATCAACATGGGTAATAAACTTTAATAGCATAGATGAAAGATTAAATTGGATTGATTATGGTGAAATCGGATGTCCTAATATCTTAATCTTTTAGTGATTTCTATTTGTGCTTGCATATTTATTTGATATTTAGTTATTTTATTTTATTTTAATTTTTAATCTAAATCCGCCTATTTCATTGTTCAAATAAATTATGGTTAGAATAATTTCGGTAGCTAATAGGATATACAATTTCTATAGGACGATACTCTACTCTTCATTATATTACTTGTGCCGACTAATACACTTGCTAATTTACGCAACAACAATCATCACCATAGTTGTAACAGTAATGTAAGTGACAAATGGTCCCTAGAGCTTGGCCAAGTGGTTTTAAAGCAGCTTTGTACAGCTAGTCATTCAAGTTCTCCTCCTAAGAGAGGCAGAGATTAAAAATTGATCAAAGCTTGTTTCATCCTTCTACTTAAAAAAAAAAATAGTCACAAACGTTTTGTAATCAATTTTCTTTTTCTTTTTTCTTTTTAACAATGCTTGTACACTAGTGAGGCTTTAACCCACAATTGAAATCTTAGAAAAGTCATTCCTTACCTCGGGAGATAGACTTGGCCTAATTTTATTATTGTAAATAATAAATTTCTATGTACTAGCAAAGAGTAGTGATGACATGAATCAAGTGGATGATAAGATTCTATATTTAATTCACTTAAGAAAGTTATCAATTACTTGATGAATATATAATATCATATTATTTAAAATAAAATTTTAAATGTCTACTATTATTCATTAATAAAAGAAAAGAAAACTGACAAACAATTGGGCCACATGGACCAAAACTGTTCGGTGAGATGTCAAAAACCATGTATGTGTGATCGGACCAAAACTGTATAATTTCTTGCACCATCTAAATCATATTATTTAAAATAAAATTTTAAATGTCTACTATTATTCATTAATAAAAGAAAAGAAAACTGACAAACAATTGGGCCACATGGACCAAAACTGTTCGGTGAGATGTCAAAAACCATGTATGTGTGATCGGACCAAAACTGTATAATTTCTTGCACCATCTAAATCAAATAAAGCAGCATGGGCCGATGTCTTGTTTGGTGAATGTCTTCTTTTCATATGGACCAATGTCGTGTTTATTGGTGTCAGCTGTGAGCTGCCGCAAGTTGTGGGCAAAAGAATTTCAGAATCAAAACAAATTATTTTGACCATTTTAGCGTCGTGTCTTTTAGCATTTCAAATGGAAAGCAAGATTCCCCTTTCATCATCCGAAATTAAATGAATTATGATACTAGATATTTATATAAAGAGTAGGGCTGTTGGCACTCTTCGTTAATCTCGTAAATTTTTTTTTTGTGTTATAATTATATTTAAGGACATACAAATATAATTAATTTAATTTATATTCTCTCTCTCTTTCATAGTGGTATGATTTTTCTTTTCTTTTTTTTTTTATAATTTCAAATCCATTTTGTCCGTTCTCAGCATATCAGAATCTCTATTGTTTTTTCAATTTTCATTTTTGAAATCGAAGAATAAATGGGAAAAGGAACATGAGACTTTTGGCAAGAGAAGAAAGAAGAAGCACTACGTCCACTATGCGTGAGATGAAATCACAAGAGCTCCAACAAAGAAGAATGTAGTTAGAAGCTATTGAGTATTACTCATTATCATTCATAATTTAAATATTGGAGAGTTATTATTTTTACTGAATTCATTTTGATTTGGTTTTTTATTGAACAAAAAATTCATTTTTTCTCTATTCATATTGATTATTTATATTTTTTGAAAAAATGGTGTTTTTGAGTATTTTAGAGAGATAAAGTTTGAAAAATTTACAACTAAAAAAAGGGAAAAAGCCACTCACACCCACAAGATTTGCTTAAATAATCACATAGATTCCTTTTTAACTATTATATCCTTTGATTATTAAAATCCAAATAAATATAAATATAGTAATAAGATAAAAGTAATATATATATATATAATGATACAAATAGAATACTACAGTAAGTATAATTAATAAAATAATACATATAATGAAGATTATTTTTAATATTAAGCAATTATTAGTCTATCACAATGGAATTTATTAATACTAAAATTTGTTAATTCAAAAACTGACTTCAAGATTTATACTAATATAGAAATAATTAAAAAAATATCGTAAATAGAATAATATAAATTTTATAAATTACGATGAATGTTAGGTATGATTATTTTAATATTGTTAATTCGTTAAATAGATTTTATCATTATGAAAAGAATATGACAGATTAATAATGTTAAAATAACTTTTCTAATATAAAGAAATAATTTATAAATTTTGTCTTATTTTAGATATTATAGTATTTTTATTTTTATTTCTGTTTATTATAAGTTTATTTAAAGTCAAATATTAGGTTGTTGTAATAAAAAAAATAATAGTTAAAAAGGGATGTGTGTGACCATTTACGAAATGAAAGGAATATGTGTGTCCATTTAAGTAAATCTTAGGGGATGTGAGTGGTTTTTTTCCAATGAAAAAAATGTTTATTTGGAGAGAAGGGTATTTTTAATATTAAATGAAATAAGTTGAAAAAGAGTTTTAGGAGGATTTTTGTAGGTGTATCACTAGTCCCACTCTAACATAAAAATAAAACCACGGAGAGAAAGGGGGGGGGGGGGAAGAAACAAAGAGCGGAAAGACGCAATTAATGGAGCTCAGAGTGCGACAACCACATTGTTGGGAATGGAGCCATTGACGGGTTGAGCTAACCCAACATGAAAAATATCTAGCTGGAGGTTATTTTTCTTAGAATACAAAGAAGTTATTGACTTATTGTGATTATCTAAATGGTCTGATCAGGTTGGCGACCTCGTTCATCTTGTCGCTACTCAATATCTAAAATTCAAAGAGTTATAAGGAGTGTTTTATTTAATTTCCACGATCCATGTATTTATTCTTAACAAAAGGACATGTTTGGGATCCCCTCATTTTATCCATAAATTTTCACACAAGATCTTACCATATAATCACGATAATTTTGATGATTAAGATTATCATTAATAAGATTTTTTTTTGTGTAGAAATAATGTCAACTACTAATGGAGCCCACAACTATTACTAACATCCTATTTACTCTCAAGAACTTGTGTGGTAATGATAATCTACTAAACAATTACTGTGATTCAAAACAAAGTTGTACGAAAATTTACGGTAAGAACTGATTCACAACTTTGTAATAAATAATCACAATAATTGTCTAGTAATATTTATAATCTACTAAAAATTGTATTTCCACTGCAAAAATTTATCTTCTGAACGCATATTAAAACAAAGTCGCCGATCGTTTAGTAGATGGCACGGTAGAACTTTTGTGAAAATGATAATTAATGTTTTAGGCATTATAAATTCATAACTTGCGTGTATAATAATTCAAATTTTTAATTAATATATATATAGAGAGAGGGAGAGAGAGAGCCTTAAGACAATAAATGGATTCAATAATACAAAATCTGGGATATTTAATAATTGCAAGATAGACCTATTTCATATGGTTTTTTGAAGAGATTATAGAAATTATATGAATACAGGAATTTATTTCCTAATCAACGTGCAATGGAATTAATAGAGGGATCATCAGCTTACATTGCTGATTGAGATTTTAATGATGCAATTAAATTTATGGACTAAGATGGATGGAGATTTTACCAATAGCAGAAAATATGCCTGTGTGTGTTAATGAAAGCTATGAAATTAAAAAAAAAAGATTTTTTTCCTTTTTTCTTTTTTTCCTATTGGGCTAGGTATATTGATTTGAATATTAATGTAACACCCCAAATCTAACACGTGCGGAGCACGTGAAGAAGGAGGTTACTTACAAATCATAATCCATAATTTTCATAAAACGATATATCACAATAACATAAGATAAATTCTTAATAATTCAGAATATTCAAAAGCATATTTACTTACGAAGCAAATCATGTAATACGTATACAGAAAACAAAACATAATCGAATATCGTGTGCGAAGACGTCATGTATATATCGATCGAATCGAATCGAATAACTGACATGAAAACATTAGAAATCTCATACAATCATCAATAATCGAAATCATACATGGGTACAAAACATTCGTATCAGATTTATAAAAGTTCATAACAATACTTTAGGCTTGCATAAAATTTTAAAGATAAAATCATAAAAGATTGTCATGTCATAAAATCATTTACATATGAAAAAGGCATTCATAAAATACTTTGTCAAAAGAATTTAACTTAAAAACATTTACATAAAACTAATTTTATTATCAAAATCAATTAATCCTTTAAGTAGTATAAAAACAATTATACTCAAAATACTTATACATATCTAGTATACCAGGAATGAAATTACTTACCTCGACAAATGAACTTGGATTAACACACCTCTAAGCTTCTAAGAGCCTCAAACACCTTCAAAACCTTAAACAAATACAAGATATGACAATCAATAACTTATTCTAAGAATTTGATTTTCTAATTCATACCCGTACAGGTCTGATTCTCGGAATTTTAACTCTTAATCCAAGTCTCAGAATGATATAAAATCCTATGGAACCATTCTGGACATCCATGAGTACCCCATGTAAAATTTACAAGAGAATCCGATATCAAAAACATTTTAAAAACTATTTACTTCTCAGCAAATTCGAAACTGTTTTCACATAATCTAAACCAAACAGAACGGGTTCCGTGATTTTTATAAAATAAAATACTAATCAGAAAATTATGAAATTAAAACTGCGAATCCTAGACACATATATTAACATACATATAAACTTTCAGAATTTTTTGAGTTCATTTGGTGGTACAAATAGTCTTGTGGATATGATCACAATACTGGAATCGTGGATTTCCAGTGCAGTGGTTTCTATTTCCAAAATACGTATAAAATTGAAAACGAAGTTAAATTTAATGAAATAAAATTTAATCAAGAAGCCCTACATGTCTAGTTTCCAGAAATATAAATTTTATAAGAAAATTCGTTCAGAAAATATAGCTTTAAAAATTCGAGATACTCATGCTGTTCAGAATAAACGCAACTTACTCTCAAACAAAGTTTGAATCCTAAGATTTGGGTAGGAGCGTAAAGAGCAGCAGAGAAGAAGGATAAATGTTGTGAACTTAGGGTTATGGAAGGGGGAAAAGTATGTATTTATAGGGGATCTTAAGAAACCCTATTCAATAAGGAAAAATAGCCCTTTTCCAAAATGATCTCATAAATAACCTCTACTTAATTAGTATCCCTTTCTAAATAAGGGTTATAGGCCACCCATAATTCTCAATGAAAGCCCAATTTCCATAATTTAATATGTATGGGAATTTGTGGCGTTACAATTAATCTGGTGTAAGTTTATTTGATTTGTTGTGATTTGTCTATAAAATAACTTAAAAGTTGAGTGTATCATTTCTTTTCCCCTCAAAGAAACATTCTGCATAATTTTTTTCCTTACAACAAAAGGAAAAAGTCTTGTTTAAATTAACTTACTTTGTCGTCCCTATGATTGTTGCATATGGTTAGTCAATGACTCAAAAATCTCTCTCTTTATATACTTTTTTCTAATTACTAACACATTTCACTTTTTATTTTATTTCTCCATAATCATGAATTATTGATCTCAATTTGTAGGCACCACAATCTTTGAGTTACTGAGTGCTGAAGCTTACACTAGAGGGTTACCAATTCGTTGAACCCAAGATTCTGATTTTGTGAGGGATTGTCCATCTAAAAATGGATTTTGTTGTAAAGATGAAAACAAACAAATCTGTCATAAAGGTCTTTGTTTTTGTACTCCACCTAAATCATTATAAGTTGTGATTTACAAGCGTATCATGAATATAACAAGAAATAAAGTTCTATAATAACTAAAATAATAATAATAATTTATTCGCAATAAAGGCATTTCACATTATCCCTTCTTGTCAACAAATAAGAAGTTATTTTCAGAAGTAATTGGGAGACTTACAAGTGATTTTGAGAAGTTTAAAACTAATTAGAGTAATACATAGTGAGACTCAAATAATGGAATTCCGTAACATTATTATTAGTTCAATAATGTTAGGGATCCCACTGTTTGAGTCTCAACTTGAGTCCCAATATTGTGTGTCACTCATCTATTGGATGGTATATTTTATATCTAGTAAAATTACTTAACTATCATCTAATAGATGAATGACACATTAATTGAGACTCAAATTGGGATTTATATGTTGGGATACCTAGTATTCTTATTCTTCTTATTATTATTAATAAATTCACACACACTCCTTCACCATATTTCTCAACCTAGCTATTTTGTTATCAATTTTTTTGGGAGAATAAAATAAAAGAAATAAAACAAATAAATGTGTTTATAATAAAGATTCCATTGGCTGTGACTTGTTTATCGAGAGTAGAAATAATATTGGGCTTCCAGTTGGTCCTTTTGCGGTTGGGCTTGGTCATTGAGCCTTTTCATAGTTAGCCATGCTGGTGATTTTTGCATCCAACAATTGCCCCGTGTCCTTTGTTGCTTCGGCACCAAGGTGGGAAAGCCCACGAACAAATAAAAAATCATCGTAATTATCGTGACTAAAAAAATTTATCTTCTGAACGCATATTAAAACAAAGTCGCCAATCGTTTAGTAGATGGTACGGTAGAACTTTTGCGATAATGATAATTAATGTTTGAGTCATTATTAATTCATAACTTACTTCTACAATAATTCAATTTTTCTAAATTAAATGCCTTTTCAATCTAATATTAATTCATGTTAAAACAATATAATAACATTTCGAGGGAAAATAAATTAATTTCAAGAATAACGACCTTTTTAGTATAACGGGCTTTCATACCACTTGTTGAATATAATAATATTAGATGAAGTAGTATTCGGTAAAATAGTTAAGAGGATTGTTGCGCAAATGTTGAGTTTAGAAGGTCCTGATATTTGTTTATGAAAAGAGAAATATTATGATCTTCTGAATCATTTTATTTATTTATTTATTTATATAAAGAAATAACAACTGCAAAAAGAAAACGATTCACCATTTGGTACAATATATTCAGACCAAAACAATTAGACCAAATGATGATAAAAACAGGAGAGGATCTTGGTTCTAGAAAACAGATACATGTTTAAGCATTTAATTTCCAACACATAAATCATATAAGTTTATATACTATTTTTGCCAATGTTTCATCAGCATTTTGTCTCTTTACTATTTTTTTTTTTTTTATAGAAGAAAATAGACTTTTCCATTAAGCAAAATTTTCGAAAATACAAACAATATCATCCGGGTAAGAGTCCATCCAAACATTAGACGTTTCACTCTTAAGAGCATACTTAGCCAACCTATGAGCTAGTTCATTAGTACATCTAGGAATGTGTTGAAAGGTAACCTTGTGGAAGTCACCTCTCATATCTTGAACTGCTGATATGACCCAACAAATTTCTGTTTTGCTCCCTTTCTTATGATTAACCAAGTCGGCAACCTCCTGGCAGTATGTCTCAATGATAATTGATGCCAATTGAGCTTCTTTGGCCACTTGAAGCCCCAGTTCTACAACCTCTGCTTCTACAAACTGCACATCCCATCTTAGTCTTGATGGCTTAACTGCGGCTGCCACCACTCTTCCTTTATCATCCCTAATAACAGCCCCCAAGCCTGCTGTTTTAGCTTCAACATTGGTAGCAGCATCCACGTTGATTTTGAAACTTCCAGTAGGGGGTGGAGTCCACTGATGTTGCTTCTTGTTTTCTTGGTTTGCAGCTTGAGAAATTCCAACATGCTTCACTCTTTGATAGGCTTCGACAATGGCTTGGGCCTTTGCAGCTGAGACATTTGAGTTAATTTTTTCCCCTTTGAAAAGAAGTCGGTTTCTAGCATTCCAAGTAATCCACCATGTAGCATCCAATAATTCTAAATCTACTTTGCACAGCCTCTTTGACATCTGAAACCACACTTTAAGCATATCCTGCCCTTCATAAATTTCAATGCCTTTATAAGCTAAGGTTGACTATTTCCAAATCTTACCTGCTGCTTTGCACTCGATCAAGGCATGAGAAACAATTTGCACACTTCTTCTGCAGATTTGGCATAAAGGGGATGCAGTCACTTTCTTCTTCCATAAATTCCCCACGGTTGGTAGCATGTTTTGAGTAGCTCTCCATAAAAGGATTTTTGTTTTTCAGGCAGCTCCAATCTCCATATGGCTTTCCAGTAAAAGGAGCAATCCTCCGAGGTGCTGGGGATATCAGGATATTTCAGTCTTAGAGCAATCTGATAGCTGCTCTTAACTGTGTACATGCCTTTCTTGTCAAAATGCCAGCAAACTTCATCCATTTTTGGGCTTCTAGGGAGAGGTATCCTCATTACGGCTGCTGCATTTTCCTTGTTAAAATGCTTCAGAATTAAATCTTCTTTCCACTGGTTCCTTGCATCAATTAGCTCTGCAACTTTTGCATCCTTGGGCAGAGATGGTATTGAGAAAGGTTGAAAGGTATTTGGCCTTAGGATCCAATTACTTTTAGAACTTGTCTACCCCATAACAAGCTCCTCCAAAGAAAAGATGGATTTGATCCCAAGTTAGCATTCTAGAAATCTGAGCGTTTAAAGTATCTGGCTTTTAGCACTTGGGTAGTCAAAGAATTTGGATCCTAAAGTATTCTCCATCCCTGTTTTGCTACCATCGCTTGGTTGAAACTACAAAAATCTCTAAAGCCCATACCACATCTACACTTTGCATGGCTTAGTCTCTCCCATCTTGTCCAGTGAATTTTGTGTTTGTCTTCCTTGGAGCCCCACCAGAATATTACTACCGCTCTTTGAATATCTTCGCATAGCCCGATAGGGAGCTTAAAAACACTCATGGCGTAAGATGGAATTGCTTGAGCTACTGCCTTGATTAAAACTTCTTTCCCTCCAGTTGAAAAGAATTTGTGCTGCCAATTAGATATCGTACTCAATACTATAAGCTTTACATCATTAAAAAAGCTCATCTTTTTCCGACCAATCGTCGAGGGCAGCCCCAAATACCTCTCGTGTCTCGATACTACATTGAGTTGGAAGATGTTTTTAATGGCTTTAGCTTGTTGCTCACTCACCTTGCCGCCAAAGAACAATGATGACTTCTCGTAGTTGAAGATCTGCCCTGAGGCTGATGCATAAGAATCAAACAAAGTTTTCAGCTGATTACACTCATTTATTGAGGCTCTTGCAAATATTAAGCTGTCATCAGCAAATAATAAGTGAGTGATGGATATATTCTGCCCAAACTGCAGCCCATGGATCAAGTTTTGTCTTTCTGCCTACATCAACAGATTTGAAAAAACTTCCGCACATAGGAGGAATATATATGGAGATAAGGGGCACCCTTGTCTAAGACCCCTTTGAGCACAGAACAACCCTTTGGGTTTGTCATTTATGATTACAGAAAAATTTACTGTTGTAATACAATTCAAGACTGGCTTTATCCAATTATGTGAAAACCCTAGTAGCCTCATAGTTTGTTCAAGGAACCTTAATTCCACTCTATCACAGGCCTTGCTAATATCTAGTTTCAAAGCTACCATCCCCTTTTTTGTACTTTTATTATGCCTAATTTTGTGAAGACATTCATACCCAATAATAATATTATCTGTGATAAGTCTAATAGGTATAAAGACACTTTGTGTAGGCGAGATAACTTGATGCAGGATCTGTTTTAGTCTATTGGCCATAGTCTTTGCCACTATTCTGTAAATCACATTACATAGACTTATAGGCCTAAACTCGGTCACCTTTCTGGGCTTGGCAACTTTTGGGATAAGAGCAATATAAGTGTGGTTAAGTGGAGTAACATCACCTTGTGCATTGAGGATGTGTAAGCATGTACCGATGACCCCGCTGCCAATATTTTGCCAATGTTTTTGGAAGAACGCTGCTAGTAGCCCATCAGGCCCAGGAACTTTAGTTGGACACATTTGGAACAGAGTAGTGTAGATCTTGTTAGCTGTGAATGGTTGATCTAATGTTTCATTCATCTCTACAGTCACCTTTGGGTTCAGGCTTTCTAAGACAGCATTGATTTGGTTTTGGTTTGGACTTGAAGTTGTAAACAGATCTTGGAAATATTCTCCAAACTCTCTCTCTATCTCTTCTCCATCTTCTATCCACTGCCCTTGATGATTTTCAATGCCTGAAATTCTGTTCTTTCTCCTTCGCGATGAAGCTTTAAAGTGAAAAAACTTGGTGTTTTTATCCCGCTCCTTAAGCCAATCATCCCTTGATCTTTGCTTCCAATAAATCTCCTTATCAATTAGTAAGTTGTTGATCTGTCGTTCCAAGCTTTTAATTTCGGCACCATTGTTATACTGTAGATTATTGCTTACAGCACACTGAAGCTTCTCCATAAGATTTTTCAGCCTCTTTTTTAGCTCCCCAAACTCTTCTTTACTCCACCATTGTAATTGGGCCATCGTAGCCTTGGATAAGCTTTTGAAAGTCTGCACTGGATTTACATTGTCTCTACAACCAAAACCAGACCACACCTCTTTCATTATATTTTTACAGCCCTCATACGGAGTCCACAAATCCTCATAATGCACTCTAAAGAAAGTTCTTCTATCATAGCTCACTCTACTTCTTTTCTCTTGAACGTTCATCACAAGTAAGTTATGATTTGATTCCCACATAACCATGTTTGTCATAGCCTCTTCCTGAAAAATGTTCCCCCAATCCTTGCTATATAAAGCTTTGTCCAGCCTCTCTTCAATATGGTGGGATCTGAATTGTCTGTTGGACCACGTAAAAGGATGCCCTTTATACCCCACATCAATAAGGTTAGATTCATAAGCTACTTCTCTGAATTCGGAGATCATGCTTACATTTCTATCATTCCCACCAGATTTTTCGTTTGGATGCATAATTTCGTTGAAATCACCAATGGAAAGCCAAAGCAGAGGAGACAAACCTGCCAATCTTCGCATCAATGTCCATGTATGTCTCTTTTGTTGAGCTTCTGGATGACCATAGATCCCAGTACATCTCCACCTTTTACCACTGTCATTTTGAATTATGGCATTAATGTAATGGCTGCTGTAAGAGGTAATATTCACATTTATCTCTGAGTTCCACATCAATGCCAACCCCCCACTCATCCCAATTCTACTAACCGCAAAACAATTATCTAAATTCAATCTTCTACATTCTTCATTTGCTTGCCTAGACAATAGCTTTGTTTTGCAAAGAAACAATAGATGAGGCCTATGCAAGTGGAGAATTTTCTTTAATACGAAGCGCGTTCGGGGATTCCCCAAACCCCGAACGTTCTAGCTTACGAGTTTCATGGCTGTCGGCCGGGCTGGCTCCCAGCCTCCACCGCTGAATTCTTCATTTGCTGTACTGTGTCACTTTCATCAGCCTTTCCTTTTGTTTCCCAGGCCAACTTCAACTTTGGTGAGATGGGAGTTTTCTGGGGGCTCACATTCTTCATCCTCTTACTTTCTGGACTCGGCCAATCTAATTCACTGCATGACCTTTTCACAGAAGTAGGTCCACTAGTCATCCTAGTAGTAAGGTTTGAGTCTCTAGCTTGTATTTTCCACTTTCTGCTCTTTGGTTGAGATTTTAGTTTCATGGGCCCAAAATTAATTTCTTTACCTTTTGAAAACCCCTGAGTTTGATTTTTTTTTTTGCCTTGTTGGGCCATCAGGCCCATATTCGGTTCCCCGCTCCTCACTGCATCTAATTGTTAGCCTAAAGGGCTACACATAATGTAATTTTGATGATAACAAACATATGTATTAAGTGATTTAATAAATATTGTATGTCACATTTTCACTAGTTTTTTGAAAGGTAATATTTATGCAAGTGAATCAAGTGAAATCAAGCTCAAGACACTCAACGGACAACGGCGAAATCAAGAATAAAGTTTAGAGCTCAACGAAAAAATTAGTGCGATAAATTCTTGTAAAGCTTGTATGATTTAATTGATGCATGATTTAGCATTTGAGAAGCTCAAGAGATTAATTTAATTAATTACTTTTTATAAACTAAAAGGTTTTATATTTATAAGATAAGGTGTTTTATGGATTTGAGTAATTTGGATTAAAATGAAAAAATTTTGTAATCTTTGAGTTTAATAAATATTATTTTGAAATTCAGATTTGGACTTATTTGCAAAGATTTAAAATATTTTGGGCCATATTATAATTTATGAAAGTTTAAAGACCCAAATGTAATCTAAACACTTAAAATCCAAAATTGGACAGAGAGGAAGCGGCTAACCGCCTGAGGCTAGCGGCTAGCCACCTGAGGAAAATCTCATATTTTCAATTTTTGGACTAAAGTAAAAGATTTTGAGAACTTTGAAAAATATGGGTATTATGATAAATTTGAAAAAGGACCTCGTTGAACAATACTATTATATTTAGGGGTATATTATAATATCAAAAAGTTTTGGGATGATAAGTATTTTTAGGAAATTCTAAAATTGGATCTATTTACAAAGTTTTCTGACGTTTTGAGCTGTAGTATAATTATAGAAAGTTTTGGGCCAAAAGTGTAATTTTAGTGAACAGTATTAGTGTAGCAAATTAAAAAATAACGGTAATATCACTGTTCATGAGCAGCTAGCTGGATAAATCAAGCGGCTAACCGCTTGGGCTTGGGAATTTGCTTATAACGGCTAGTTTTAGGACTTTAACTATAAAAATTCAACTCAAAGTTCATTTTAAGATCTAATGCAAGCAAATATAAGATCATACAACATATATTGAGCTTCCAAAACATAAATCATCATTGATTGAATCATTGTTGAGCTATTATTTGCATATCCACTCTTAAAGAGAGTTTTTGTTGTAATTTTCATTACTTATCAAACTGTGAGTGTGAGAACACTTAAGATTGGGGATATAATCTCTTGTTGTAAAGGTTCATTGACACCTTGGAAGTCAATTGTAAACATTTGAAGCCTTGGGAGGCTTGGATAGTGAAATCCTCAAGTCGGGTGAGCTTGGAGGCGTGGACGTAGGCGGGTATAGCCGAACTACGTAAAAATCCTTGTGTTTGTTTTCTCTTCCCTTACTCTTTTAATATTGTGCTTGATTGAATTTATTGTTTTTGATTTGATTAAGGCAATAGGTTAAATTGTTGTGCGAATTGTATTACATAAATTTTAAAATCCCAATTCACCCCCCTCTTGGGTTGCATAACTTGCATTTTACTAATTTCACTTTCCCGCTTGAATCTCCCTCTGTTTTGCTCTCTGTTCTGTGGTGTTCCCCAATTGTAGCTGTTGCCACAGCAGGCTTTCCATATTCTAGGTACGATTGTCTCGATTCCTCAGCCGCTTTCATTAATGATTCCTCACCTACCTTTGCCACACAAGTCATCTCCACTGACATTTCTTCATTGGGGCTATACATTTGGGTTATGCCCGATCCATCATGCTTACTCGGGTTTGGATTGCTTGATTGCTCTTTTGGTTTTGGTTGTGTCTAGATCTGAACTCCTGTGTTTCCGGTGGCTACATCCGGTTGATCATCCCTCTTACTCTTTCTGTTTTTGCCTTTGTTGAGCTTAGCTAATTCAAATGGTGTAGGTGCTTTCATCCATCCACCACAAATGAGCTTCTCCATTGATTGGCCCTTGTACTTGATGCATTCCCTAAACTGATGTTTGATAAGTCCACAGCAGAAGCAAAAATCCGATAGCCCCTCATACTTAATAAGCATCACAATATCTTCCTCGCCTTCCTGTTTTAGTATTAGGATTCTCCTTAAGGTTTTAGTAATGTCCATTGAGATTTTCACCCAAGCGAAAGGACCTATACATTCCCCTTCTTCTTCTGTCTCTACTTCCTCCACTAGTCCAATCTTTTCCCCCAATTTTTCAATGGTTTCTTTCACCATACACTTGATGGGCATTCCATGGATTTGCACCCAAAAAAATGTATGTGTAAAAGTCTGCCGTTTTATGCTCCCCATTCCCACTGGTTCTACAAGCACTATTAAGGCTTTGCCAAAATGCCATGGCCCTGCTGTCAGCACTCTCTTTTTATCCTGTTTTGTAGCAAACTTAAAGACGAAAATATTGTCTCCCAGACTCTCCACCTTAATCTCCTTAGTAGTTTTCCATGCTTGCTGCATTGCGTATCTCAACCCATCTTTGTTTACATCTCTATTGAGGAGAATCTTGCCCACAAGACAATGGGATGCTACTCTTTCTCCTTCATTTTTCATTCCACCAATGAAAAGGACTGCATCCTCTTCCTAAACCCTAAACCCTAAACCCTAAGGTCTTCACAGCAATTTAAGGTCTTCAGAAAGAAGCCAACCACCGCCGACAGTAGTTAAACTTCTGTATTTGACTGCCTTTTACACTACCTCAATAACTTAAGTAATGAAGAAACACCCAACATGTGAGTGACGTATATCGGGTTATGGCAACCCCCCTTTCCTTCCATACCAAGTTCTTTTCTAGAGAGAAAAAGAGCTCTCGTAAGAAGAGTTTTAGATTCCCCTCAATCTGTGCTAAAAAAATAGAGCTTTAAAGTAAGACTTTCTTTTTCGAGAAACTACAGTACAATTCTGTCTGGTATTGAAAAATTATTTCTTTACAATTTTTATTAATATGAGAGAAAATAGGTTTTTCAATATTAGTACTGGTTCCATTATTAGGTGACTTATTTATTCACAAAATAATTGATATTAGCAAATAATTCTACCCATCAAAATTATCGTTATCTGATGGGTAACACATATTGTGTCAAAATAAATATCGTTTAAAGGAAATATATATATATATTTTTTAACAATTTTGGGTCAAAATAGATGTTGTTTAAAGTATGGGCGTTGGGCAAATAACACAAAACAAAGCAAAATGGTCGTTGATCATGAAATGTGGAAATTAATAACGCAAACCGGTTCATGAATTAGGTCTAAATGCACAAAAGAAAAATGATAAAATTCAGGAATTTATGCATAGAGATTAATTGAAAACGATCATTACATCTTCATCAAGTCATAAATCATAATCGCAATTTTCAAACACGTCTTGTGGCGTTGACGATGGAAGATCCACAAACCCATTAAATTTCGACTTTAAAGAATTTAAAGTAAAGTAATTGAAGGTAACTCGTTGAAATTTCCCCTAAACTTTGAGCGGACTAGAATCCTTGTCAAAGAAACTATGATAAAGATTTTGTAATAAGGAATTTGATTTTGACTTTGAAATAGTAGTAGCAATGGATATTGATTTTAGACATGTTTATGCTGGCTAGTTGTTTTAAGCAGCAAAAGTTTTTGGGATGGTATTTAAAATTTGGTGTTTAAACCTCACCTATTGGATGGACAGAAAATTTTATTACATTCATGAAATAATTATCGTGTAGATTTAAATGATTAAATATTGAGAATTTATAAATAGTTAACATGTTCATTGAAACTACTAATTTGACTGCAATCCTTTCAAAAAAGTTCAATTTACAAATGAATAATATTTTTTATGCTACATAATTTTTACGGCTACGTGTTTTTTTAATTTTCATATTTTAAATTAAGTATTTATTTAATTCTTAAAAATATTTTAATAAATTTTTATTAGTAATTTTGTTACATTCATACTCTTACTTTTTCTTTATTTTTATAATAATATTAATATTCTTACAAAAATCTTGGAGAAATTAACAGAAAGAAAATAAGTATTAATTTACTAATTGCTCAGCTCCGTTCAGAACATAGACACAGTGTTGAAAAATGTAATGATATCATTTTACCGAAACAAATTCAAAAACGAATGCAAAATGGAGGTGCCATTAGCCGGTGGGGGCCAGCTTGGTGATTAATCTTTTACGCCTGTTGGCGTAAGTGGGTACTGACGAGTTAATAACAAAATTTTAGTGTTTTTATTTTTTAAATTAGTTTCAATCTCCAGATATTATTATATGAACTTTATTGAGAATCTAAATTTGTGGATATATGCTGACGAAAATAATGTTCTTTGAAAAAATTAGTTACAACAAATAAATATTACAATATTAGGTCTATTAAGATTATAAATGTGTAAATACTAATGAATTTAGTCTTTTTTTAATTAATAATAATATACAAAATATTATAACATGAGATATACCGAGAATTTAAAAGCATGCACATAGTATATAGTACAGCTCGAATTGTGGAGACTTAGTTTAGAAATCAAATTCTACTAATAATAAGTATTGACTAATAAGGTAGTCGTTTAAAATTCTATATTTTAAGAATTTCTCATTTTTTGTTATTATTTTCTCAAAAATTTTCTAATTAATAAAGTTTTTTTAAATTACGTATTGTAAGAAAACCTATCTATGTTTGTTAATTTTAGTGTTAAAGAGATATAATTAAATGGATCAGGCACCACTATTTTTTTTTGTGATTTTAATTTTCACTTAACCCCTTACTTTCTTTTTTATTTACAGTTTATTTATAACGTTATGTGCTTTGACTGATGACCTTTTAAAATGTAATTTTATTTTATTTAAAATTATTAACTTTTTTATTTACATTTATTTATAAGTTTATGTATTTTGGCTGGTGACCTTCTAAAATGTAATAATGAGAATAAATAATATTAAATAATTTTTATTTTTAATAAAATAAATGATATTCAAAATTAATTCTTTTAAATAAAATATATAATAATAAAATAAAATTTATTTTTTAAGACTCACTAGTGATTAAACAACATAAATTTGAAATAATTCGGACTTATGTGCTAAACATTTTAACTCTTTAATTTTTTTGAGTTTTTGATAAATCGGGAGCATAATGTTAATATTCAAATAGACAAATCTCTACTATTGAAACTATCTTTTTATTGAATCCAACAGTTAAGGATTGAAATAAAAATAAAAATCAGGTGGTACCTTGCAACTGTTGCAAGGTAGTTGAGTCCATAATTAAATATTGTCTAACTATTAATTCATTCATTATTAGTATTTCTAAGAAAAAAAATAAATTCTTTACCTCTTTAGTTTTCTAAGAAAGTTTAATTATTTAACGTTATAATTTTTGACTTTTAGTATTCTTTTTAATTTCTATTAGAACCTTATAATCTCAAAAATCAACAAATGAAACAATTTATTGATGGCTTGTCTACAAAGAAAATTATTAAATTCATTGGTTCATTTAAAAAAATTAATTTATTGTAATATAAAGTCTATATCCATTATCTGATCATCAACTCATCTTCTCAATTTTTTATGAGCTACAATTCCAAATATTCTATTTGAAAATAATATTTTTCTTATTTATTTGATTGTTTATTTTTGTAATGGTTCTAACGAAACTAAAATATTATCTTCTTCATTATTTTTTTGGTTTTGTTTTTAAAAACAAGTAACGTGGCTGTGGAACCCCAGTCCCATTGCTTTTTACATGGATTGTAAGATAACAAGACCCTACATATGAATCATCATATAATCTCATCAAATCTAAAATTTTAAAAAAAAAAAAGAATTTGAATTGTGCCAACGATAATGGTCCTCGAGACCTAGCCAAAAATAGTATAGATTAGTATCAACTACTTGTTGCGCATTGAAAGGTGTTAATTGTGCAAAATTTAATTATTATTATTTTTTTCTTGAATTTTTCTCCCAAAATTTTGAAAAGACTCGAACTCTTTACCTTATTGAATAAGGATTCATCTTGATCTTATTTTTCACTTGACTTTTTAAGATCTGTTTACATGGGTCCTTTGTTAAATAGCGTGGTTAGAATTTACGTTTTTGATTTTTTTAATTTAAGATTCGGTCCTTATTTTTCTCTTCTTATCTCAATTATTTATAAAGGATCACATAATATATGGTCTATCAAAATGAATGGTTAAAATTTTTTTTGAATCAAATATCACTCATATATTTTTAAAAAAATAGGAAGGGAGTACAAAAATAACAATTGAGATGGTTAGAAAGTTTTCCATCTAAAATATAAGATTTAGGGTAGCTAAATGCAAAATGTGCTAAAGCATCTCTTGTATTACATTTCCTTGGAATGTGGCATATCTGAAAATTGTGTTTTGGTACTAGTAAGTGTTAAACTTTTGAAATGATATAAAATAGCTTCATACGAGTACTTCGCTCCCCCAAAATAAATTGTACAACACAAAATAAATCTGAATCTACAATTGAAGGAGATAAATCTCACACAGTGTGGAAGCAATACTAGATGTTTTTTTGGTATACGTTCTTAAAACTCAAGAAAGGAGGCTCTCACGAGAGAGGAAAGATCTCAATTGAGAAAATAAATTAAATATTATTGATGAAGTTGTTAAAAAGAAACAAGAATAGCAAGCCTATTTATGCTAGTTATAATGGATTTTAATCTTAATAAACTCATGATTCCTTATAAGATAAGGGATATGACCTAAACAAGAAAGAATAAAATAAATCCTAAAACTAGAAAAAGGAAATTAAACTTATACTCTCCTACTATGACTTTGCTTGTCCTACACCAGCCTCTTCCCCTTAAAGGAACTCATCCTCAAGCTGAATCAAATATATGGCAATGGTGAAGGTCTATAATAGTCGAACAAGTTTTGGACATTGAAAGTCTTAGAAATATTATAGTTGTCTGTAGGTCCATAAATAGGCACTGTCATTGATTTTTTGGAGGATGGAAAATGGTTCAATCTTTTTTTGCTTGAGCTTGTTGTATTCTCCCATAGGAAATCTCTTCTTTCATAAATGAACTATCACTTGATCTCTTACAATAGAGAAATTGAAGCA
The DNA here is from genome assembly GCA_030449895.1 of Citrus mangshanensis. Lineage (NCBI taxonomy): Eukaryota > Viridiplantae > Streptophyta > Magnoliopsida > Sapindales > Rutaceae > Citrus > Citrus mangshanensis. The sequence continues at coordinate 9,562,579 of JASUUJ010000161.1, forward strand.
TCTATACTTATCTGTGTCTATCTTGTAATTAGCAATGGATTTGTTAACTTCTTCTTGACTTTTTCGTAAACAGTTGATTATTTTCTTTACCATATGATTAGCAATGATGCTCATCTTAGGCATTTTAGGCAAAGGAATCAAATCTAAAGTATGTAAAGGAGGTCTAATATAGATGATCTTAAAAAGTGACTTTCTACTTGATCTATTAGACACATTGTTATAAGCAAACTCTATTTGAGATAGAACACAATCCCATTGGCTGACATTTTCATGATTCAAGCTTCCTATAACATTTCCTAAGATGTGATTTACAACTTCAATTTGCTCATCTTCTACTAATAACAGTTACTATGGTACTGCAAAGATGTGTCTATTCTTCTCCATAAAGTTTTCCAAAAATAGCTTAGAATTTTACTATCTCAATCCAAGACAATAGTCTTAGGTTATACGTATAAGTGAATAACCTATCGAAAGAACATTTGAGCAACGTTTCGTGTATTAAAAGTCTTATTACACGCAACGCATGTCCCATTTTAGAAAATCGGCAAATAACCATGGAGAAAGAATCCATTCTTCGTTGAGTTCGGGGAAGTCCTACTATGAAATCCATAAACCAATCTTTCTAAGGAGCTTCAGAGTAAGGAAAGAAGTGTACAAACCCATATTCTAGGCATAGCCTTTAGCTATCTATCATGTGTAACAATGTTTGATGAAATTTTCAATATCGCTTTTAAGGTGTGGCCAATAGTATCATGCTCTGCTAATGCAGTGCTTTTATCTCAACCTCTTCTTAATTCTCTACTATGAAATTCACAAGTTATATGCTCTCTTAAAGATCTTTTGAGAATGTATAAATGATCTCTAATCCATAGTATATCATATACTTACTTGAAGCTCTTAAAATATAATTTTTTTCATTCATCTTTGAAATCTTCATCGTTCGAATGGAGATCCTTTGGGTATTCAATGCCAATGATTTCACTTTTCATTGAGGTATGGAAAACTGCTTGGTGACTCAAAGAATCAACTAATTTGTTCAATTGCCCTAACTTATATTAAGAGAAAAGGTAAACCTTTGAATGTCAGCAATCTAATGAACATGCATTTGATTTAGTTTTAAAGAATTGTTGAGGAATCTGATAGCTTTACGATCTTTACTCAGAGCACATTCCTTTTGAATTAAATAAGGCTCCCATTGTAGTAAAGTACTCAGAACAAATTTCTTCTAAATTAAAGAAGGCTCCACTACTGTAAAGTATGACCAACAACATATAATTCTTTTTCATAAGTAATTTTTTTTTACTTCATTAACCTTCTTACTAAAGGTTGTTTTAGGACAGCACCAATCTAATCATAAAAGCATCCCAGTCAGCTTTAAATAACTTATTAAAATTTGAAAGTGCAAGAATTGGTGCAGTAGTTAAACAATTTTTTTCAAAGTTACAAAGCTTTGTTCTTCCTTGTCTATCAAAACTAGCTGCCATTAATTTAGACAATTACTGAAAAGAGCAACAATGGTACTGAGTTCTTTGACAAAACGCGTATAAATTAATACTTTGTACTTCTATGATATTTAGTTCTTTGACAACTATAGTTCTTTGATATTTACTTCTCTGATATTTTGTACAAAAATGCTATCTGCTTTGCTATTCGACTTTTCATTAATCATAAAATGAGTAAAATACCCTTAAAATACATAAAATACTTGGAGTATAACAAAACACACACAATCAAAGTTTAAAGTACTTAAATGCATAAAAATAAAATGTTAGTGAGATAAAATGATGATTTTACAATTTATAAATATGCATTCTCCAGCACTCAACAAAAGACGAAGGTTAAAGTCATTATATGTATCGTCAGTTGAGTCTGCTTATGTAGACAAGACTTGAAGGAATGAGATAGTAGATGCATACTCGGTTTAGGACATGTTAGTTATTACAAGTTGAAAGTGATGATGAACAAGTCAATACTCACAGATCCACCTCAACTTGAGGTGAGAATAGACAGTGTGTGTATGTATAGGTTGTCAGTATGGCAAGGCTCATCAACTTTCATACAAGAAGTCAAAGTTTAGAGTAAAAGAACCATTAAACCTGGCACACTCCAACGTGATTCTACTTGTCAAGCAACCTCTTATCTTTGGCATGCGATACATGATCACATTCATTGATGACTTCTCCAGGTATGTCTACGTCTTATTTATGAAAGAAAAATCTAATACTTTTTCAAAGTTTAAAGAAATCATAGATATAGCTAAAGAGAAGTTGGATAGAAAATTTGGCACCTATAAACAGACAACGGAGGAGAGTATACATCATAAGAGTTCTCCAAGTATCTTCAAATCTATAAGATACACCATCAGTTCAGTTATACTAATACAACACAACAAATAGCATAGTAGAACGAAAGAACTGGCATCTAACGCAGATTTATCCGAGTATGATACACATAAAGAGTGTACCACGAAGGTTTTGGGCTAAAGTTATAAAGACGGCGGCTCACATGATCAACAGATTTCCTCAACCAAAACTATAATTCATATCACCTTATGAGAAGAGTGGAATGTGAAGTCTATAGTCAGCCACTTTTATGTTTTCAGTTGTGTGTGTTATGCCTTCAAACCGAGCCACTTGTGAAGAAAATTTGACAAGAAGGCAATCTATTATATCTTTGTCGGGTATGACAGCTAGACAAAAAAACAGAGGTATTGTGATCCTAATAATGGATGGTGTTATGCAACACGAAATCTAATGTTTAAGGAAGCATCTTTGACACAACTTAAAAGTAATTTTTAACTCCCAAGTATAAGAGTGTCTTGTTGTATTATAACTCGGTGAGTCCGAGGTCGATCCACAGAGAAAAGATTTAATTAGTTTATTTTACTTTATCTAAAAATTAAAATTAAAACTTAAATATAAACAACTTAATTTAAATGAAACTATGGAATTGAACTAGTTAGGGTTATGGATCCACTCTTAGAAATAAATAAAACTTAATAAATTCTTTTTGCCAATTTATTTTAGATTTATTACCCAAAAGATTAATTATACAAATTATTATTATTTTCCCTTTAAATTTATGATGGATTAAGTATTTATTGTGCCAAAATTTAATTTGTCTACAATAAGTCAAAATACCATTTCACCATGCCTTATATTAAGATCTTAAGAATTTATTGTGCCAAATTCATTTGTTTGTCTACAATAAATCAAATTTTCAAAATATAAAACATGTATAAAATTAAATAGAAAATAATTTAATTTATAAAATTAAACATAGAATTTGATTAAATCATATTTATTTCTTAAGAGTTTCACCTTCCCTAACTAATATTATTTAGTTAAGCATAATTAAAATAAAAAGAAGTAGTAAAATTGAATTACTTATAATTAAAAGAAATAAAAACAACTAAAATTGGAAATAAAACTAATTTTATTAATGAAAATAATTATACAAAATATTAAAAACACACAAATCAAGATTACAAGGAGATGGAGAGAATTTGAGAAGAAGAGAGTTGTAGAGATATGATTAAAACATAAAAATGAAGCCCTATTTATAGAAAAATAAATTCATAATCCAGTGCTTTGCGGTCCATCATAGGCTTCATGCATGTGCTCCTCACAACCCTTAGATCAAGATCCAATGGCTGGTCAAACTTCAAAAGTCAACATCACACATGACATCATTTGACTCGATTTGCCCAAAGAACGGTTGAGATTTGGCGGGTTAATGGGTGGATCGGACCCAAATACAAAGATTTGGATCCTCCAACTTGCTTCACCAACCATTGCCACGTGGCACAATCATGACCATTGAATCATGAACGGTTGAGATTTGGTCAAGATTGCCAGCTATCCCATGCACTCATATCTATTGTAAGCTCATTTCATCATCCAATCAGTGTTCGGTCAACAAGAAAAGTCAACTTTTTTTATACAAGCCAAATTTTAATCCGATCTTGACTGATCTTAAGGTTTTCGGACCTCCGGAATCCAAATTTGACCTCCGTTTATCTGTTTGGAGCCTCGAAATACGTGAAATTAATATTTTTCCTAATAAACACATAAAAATACACATAATCAAATATATTAAAAACATAATTAATAATTCATAATATATTACATAAACACAAATATAAATTATAACATAAGCATAAAATAACATATTATCGCTTGATAATTAAACAATTTTTAATACTAATCATACCCCCCAACCAGCTTATTGCTAGCCCTCTAGCAATTAAAGCGTTATATTAAATTAAGATTTATAAAATTCACATGCAAGTTAATAGTTGTTCATCTATCCTCTAAATTACCAAAAAAAATGAACTCTCTCAAATTCTTTTACCACATTGATGTTCACTCATTATCCAGAATATCATCAAACCTTCTTTTGTGCTCAAGAAATTAACACAATACTTATGGGGCTTCATTAAAAGTAAAACAACATTTTCGTTCCAAAATTCATTAGAAATTATATCTTTAGGCAATAGATTATTCACACATTTTTTTTTTAATATTACATTTCTAACCCGTGTAGCGAGCTTTAGGTCAGTGACTCCCAGACCAGTTGGCCTTAGGGCACTAGGTGTTGAAGCACCCCTACGGACTTAATTACTCAGGTTTCTAATAAACAAACAATATATCTATTACCCATGTAGCGAGCTTTAGGCCAGTGACTCCCAGACCAGTTGACCTTAGGGCACTAGGTGTTGAAACACCCCTACGGACTTAATTACTCGGGTTCTAGATATAACAAAATTAAAAACATTTTTTTTTCTTTTTCTTTTTTTTTTCTTTTTTTTTTCTTTTTTTTTTGTTTTTTTTTGTTTTTGTTTTTTTTGCAATATACACTTTCTACTACCTTAGATACTATTCCTAATAAATTAAAAGAACTAAATGCTGTAAAATTTTAACTTACAACCCACTAGTATGTGTCATAATGTGTGTGTGAAGAATGATTTAATAATACCTGTTAAATGAGTAAACAATTAAATAACTTAATAACCAAGTGGAGAGTTCACAAATTTGAGTAATTCAAAGAAAAAGGAACAAAAACAACTTACTATGAATCTCAAAATCAAAATATAATACAACAAGACTATTAGGATGTGTCTCAAAAGTCGTGACTCTTTACACGGCCATCCTAGACAAAAAACAAAATTTTTTTTTTGGTTTTTTTTTTAACAAAGAAAAGAAAAGAGAAAAGAAAAAAACAACACACATATTTAAAACATACGTCAATTATCCCCACCCCACAACCTAATCTAAACATTATCTTAACATTTTATAATTTTACAGATATGCAAAAAAAATAAAAATAAATAAATAAATAAAAATAAAAGAGAATAATAAAAGAAGAAGAAGAGGAGATCTCACCTGAACTTGATGCAGAAGCTTAAAAGTAAATAACAAAGATGAAGAAAAAGTCAATTTTTTTTTTTTTGGAAATACCCTTAAGATTAAGAAGATGCGTTTCTAGAGAGATTACATTCTCTATATCCTGCCATCTTCGACTCAAATTTGTCCTAAGTTAGTCTTTACAGAAATTTTTTTTTTTTGTAAACACGTAACCAGGACTAAGACATTCCACAATTATCAACTATTCCCTCCCCCCAACCTGAAAAAGACATTGTCCTCAATGTTTAAAAAGGAAAGAGAAAGAGTTTAGAAGACAACACATGAACACTACAACAGAAAATATTTACAGACGGAGAGTTAAATCTAAATCGCACTTCTTATCACTGCTACTGTTACCGCTACCATCATCAGTCGACCAATTTAGTGCAAAAGTCTTTGGATCTGGCTCCGGTGTATAAGCTTGTAAAAGATCAAGTAACTCATTAGCAGTAGAAGCACATATAAAGAGTTTTTTTTATAGAATATGGAACAAAATGATTCTTTATTGCATGGTTAATAAAAGTTAGCAAGCCGTCATAAAAATTATTAACATTTAACAAACCGATGGGTTTCTGATGAATGTTCAAGATGTAAATGTAATCGGCCTCAAAAGTTGCAAGATCTCCTGGTAAGAAAACAAAAGCATCAGCATGATTCATCATTTCATATATTCTCTCTTGCATACTTGATACCACTAATTCTTCTCCAATTGGTGGGCCAGACATGCACACTAGCGGTTTCATGGCTTTTGGGACAATGCCTAGTACTTGGCTTCCTCTAGTAAAAACGGCTTCTGAGACAAGTCTTGATAACCCTCGTTCACCTCCTCCATATACAAGATGCAGTTTCCTCTCTGCTATGACACGACCAAGATCTACAGCTGCCTGAACGAACTCTTTGTACTTTCCATAGTGAAACCCAGAAAGCACACAAATGTTTTTGAATTGTTTACTCGAAGATGATGCCATTGGACTAATTTTTCAAAAACAAGTTGTGAGTGTTTGAAAAACGAGCTCATATTTAAAGATCTTGGTGACATAAATAATGAGAAACAGCTGTAAATGGGTTGGCATATTTGTCAAATGACGAGTAAAGCTCGTGGCTCAATAATTCAAAAACAAACAGTAAAAAGAAAATAATGATTAGAAAAAGCAAACAGTAAAAGAACCAAATATTTATTAAATACAAAATCACATCGCTAAATGCAATAATGCAAAAGATAAAATAACAGTAAAGTAAAATAACAGTGAAGTGAAAGGATATTTACTGGTAGTTGTGATTGTGGCTCACATCTTCCTCTGGTTTTACGTCCGAACGCCCTCATGGGTCGAGGATCGGCTTCTATCCGCTTTTCTTATAAAGCAAGCAGGTCTTTTTGAGTCGATTCCCAAGACTAAACTGCACTTTGTTTTGGAACAGATTCACAAATTGTAAATCTCACGTTGCACAAATCCGCTTCGATGCGTCTCAAGAGATCGTAAGATATCATCCAACGATTCTTTACTCATGCCATCTTTAACGAATTTAATTTTATCTTCACGAGTATCAAAAATCATTCCTAAAGATTTACAATCTGGTCGTTTGCAACCAAGTCTTACACAGTTATGACATTTTGAGCCAAGTCGTTTAGCACAACTTTTCTTAGCAAAAGTACATTTACCAAAACCATGTAAGAAACAAATTGACCAGAAAACTCACCTGCTAATCGGACCTTTGCTTCAATTAACCAACGAATGTCAGAAGGAATGCCATTGATCATTAACAAACGCAGTCGTTCACAACGAGCTTTGTAAATTTTCCTGAGGGCATTCTGAGGGAGAGAGGGAAAATGCTTATGGAGTTTATGTTGTATTTCTTCCATGTTTGATTTTGGGGTTTCAGTTATTGTGGGAAACTGAAGATACCGACTTAAGAAGTCACGGAGTACCGTTATCCGCCATTTATACGGGAAAATACATTAAAACACACCAAAATCAAATCTGCAAAATCAAATCAAGCGTGAAAGCGAGCAAAAAGAAGCATACAATATAAAAGGAAAATGAACTTACATTCGTCCTCTCATTGAGTTAACCTCAAGCTCCATTTGAAATTCATATATGCCACTTTCTACTGTTCTGAGTTGTCCCTCTAGATCCTCAACATAAGACACGAATTCTGGTGATTGCAGATCCCAAAGTGGATGTGATTTACAGCTTTGTATCAGACCTCTTAAGTGAAGTTTTATACGCTGAAATCTTTTAAGATGTGCGAACATGTATTTTCTCATTGAGGTGCGCATGATGTAAAATGAAAATTGATGAGAGAATGTACAACTGTCAAACAAACACGCTTACACAAGAAAAACAATGTTAAAAAAAAACTATGTACAGTGCATCAATCTAGAGAAAAAAAAAAAATCAAACAATGAAACGGTAAAATAATAGTAAAACAAAAAAATAAAATAAAATAAATCATTAAAGACTTAATCAAGAACTGGTGGGTCACCCAAATTAATTTCGGTGTCCTCGTCACGTGGGTGATGTTCCAGATATGGTTTTAATCTTTGACCATTAACTTTAAATGTGACACCATTCTTTGGATTCTCAATTTCTATGGCCCCATGTGAATATATATTTTTTACAACAAATGGGCCACTCCATTTTGATTTTAACTTCCCTGGAAATAAATGAAGACGAGAATTATAAAGCAACACTTTTTGACCAATCTCAAATGTTTTTCGAAAAATTCTTTTATCATGAAATGCTTTTGTTCTTGCCTTAATAATTCTTGAATTTTCATATGCATCATTCCTTAATTCCTCAAGTTCATTCAATTGCAATTTTCGCACATTACCAGCATCATCCAAATTTGAATTAAAAGCTTTAATAGCCCAAAGTGATTTATGTTCAAGTTCAACAGGTAAATGACAAGGTTTACCATAAACTAACCGATAGGGTGACATTCCTAATGACGTTTTAAATGCAGTACGGTAAGCCCAAAGTGCATCATTAAGTCTAAGAGACCAATCTTTTCGGTTTGGGTTAACCGTTTTTTCCAAAATTTGTTTTATCTCCCTATTTGCTAATTCAACTTGACCATTTGTTTGAGGATGATAAGGGGTAGCAATTTTATGTGTAATTCCATATTTCTTCATTAAAGACTCAAATGACTTATTACAAAAATGCTTACCTCCATCACTGATAATGGCTCGAGGGATTCCAAATCGACTTAAAATGTTTTCTCTTAAAAATTTAATCACAGTTTTACTATCATTATTTCGACAAGAAATTGCTTCAATCCATTTTGAGACATAATCAACTGCAACTAATATATACACAAATCCAAAAGAGGATGGAAATGGACCCATGAAATCAATTCCCCAACAGTCAAATATTTCAATTTCAAGTATGGGATTTAAGGGCATCATGTTTCTTTTTGTAATTGATCCCAATTTTTGACATTTTTCACAACTTTTGCAGAATTCATATGTGTCTTTAAACATGGTAGGCCAATAAAATCCACACTGCAAAATTTTAGCAGTAGTTTTTCTTGAAGAAAAGTGACCATCACATGCTTCAGAATGACAAAAATTAATGACACTACTTACCTCATTATCAGGAATACATCGCCGAAAAATTTGATCTGGGCAATATTTGAACAAATAAGGATCATCCCAATAAAATTTCTTTACTTCAACAAAAAATTTCTTCTTCTCTTGAGCATTCCATTGCAAAGGCATTTTACCTGTAACAAGAAAATTAACAATATTAGCATACCATGGCATTGAAGTAACAGAAAATAAAAATTCATCAGGGAAAGAATCATTTATGGGTGTTATATCATTGCAGAATTCGGATGTGAGTCTTGATAGATGATCAGCAACAACATTTTCAGCACCCTTTTTATCTTTGATGGTAAGGTCAAATTCTTGAAGTAACAAAATCCAACGGATTAGTCTCGGTTTGGCATCCTGTTTACTCATCAAATATCTCACGAAAACACAAAAGATTTAGAGCCAAGCAAATATGAACGGAATTTGTTTAATGCAAATACCACAGCAAGTAATTCTTTTTCAGTTGTAGAATAATTCATTTGAGCACTATCCAAAGTCTTACTCGCATAATAAATCACAAAAGGCTTACCATCCCCTCTTTGTCCTAAAACAAAGACCAACAAAAAATCACTTGCATCACACATTAATTCAAATGGCAAAGACCAATCGGAGATTGCATAATAGATGTTAAAAGACAAATTATTTTTCAAAAGATTTTTGGCAATCATTATTCCATTCAAACGGTGCATCTTTTAATAAGAGGTTACAAAGTGGTTTAGATATGGCACTAAAGTTTTTATAAACCTCCTATAAAATCCTGCATGTCCTAAAAAGATCGCACATCTCTAAGCTTTTTTGTTGTGGCAATTTAGATATGACTTCAATTTTTGCTTTGTCAACTTCAATTCCTTTAATAGAAACAACATGACCCAAAACAATTCCGTAATCATGTAGTGACATTTTTCCCAATTCAACACGAGTTCTTTTTCAATACATCTTTTTAAAACTTTCTCCAAATTATCAAGGCAATCATTAAAAGAATTCCCAAATACAGTCAAATCATCCATAAAGACCTCTAAACAATGTTCAACCATATCACAAAAAATGCTTAACATACATCTTTGAAATGTTGCAGGAGCATTACAAAGCCCAAATGGCATTCTTTTAAATGCAAATGTTCCAAATGGACATGTGAATGTGGTCTTTTCTTGGTCATCAAGTGCTATAGGAATTTGATAATAGCCTGAATATCCATCTAAAAACAGTAGTAGGGATGTCCTGCTACTCTTTCTAAGATTTGGTCAAGGAATGGTAATGGAAAATGATCTTTTCTAGTGGCTTCATTTAATTTTCTATAATCAATGCACATGCGCCAACTAGATGTAATTCGTGTTGGAATTAATTCACCTTTTTCATTTTTAACAACAGTGATTCCAGATTTTTTAGGACTACTTGTGTAGGACTTACCCACTTACTATCAGAAATAGGGTAGATAATTCCCACATCAAGCAATTTAAGGACTTCTGTTTTGACTACCTCTTTCATGTGTGGGTTTAATCTTCTTTGAGGTTGTTGACATGTTTTAGCATTTTCTTCCAAATTAATTCTATGTGTGCAGATTAAGGGATTAATGCCTTTAATATCATTTAAAGTCCATCCAATTGCATTTTTATGCTTTTAAAGAACAGTAAGTAACTTACCTTCTTGGTCGCTTGTTAAAGTAGAAGAAATCACAACAGGATAAGTTTGTTCTTCTCCAAGAAAAGCATATTTCAATCCTTCAGGCAAAGGTTTCAATTCCATTTTAGGTGCTTCTTGTCTTTTCAATACTTCCAAGCTCCTCAAATTTTGGCTCGTCATCATAATTTTGCGAAGTCTGCACAGAATCAAGCAACGAATTTATATTAGAAATATCAAGTTCAAGTTGCTTATTTGACTCAATTGAATTAACTAAACAAACATTAGAAAGTTCAGAAAAATCCCCTTTTTGAATATTTTCCTCGATACAAGATTCAAACAATTCCTTTTGTTCATCAGTATCATCTTCATTCTCATTTTCTTCATTAGGTTGCCTGCACATGTTGAAAACATTCAATTCCAAAGTCATATTCCCAAAGGATAAATTCATTAAACCATTCCTACAATTAATCAAAGCATTAGCAGTTGCTAAAAATGGTCGACCTAAAATTACAGGAATTGGTTTGTAATTATTCACAACAGGTTCAGTTTCTAAGACAATAAAATCCACAGGATAAATGAATTTATCAACTTGTACTAAAACATCTTCCACTATTCCTTTTGGTACTTTAACTGATCTATCGGCAAGCAAAAGTGTAGTTGAAGTTGATTTTAACTCACCAAGATTAAGTTGAAGATAAACTGAATATGGAAGCAAATTAACACTAGCACCAAGATCTAGTAAAGCATGCTCAATTCTGTGGTTACCAATAATACAAGAAATTGTAGGACAACCAGGATCTTTATATTTCAACTTATTATTAGTAGACAGAATTGTACTTACCTATTCGGCCATGAAAGCACTCTTTCTTACCTTCAATTTCCTCTTAACAGTGCACAAATCCTTTAAAAATTTGGCATATGAAGGAACCTACTTGATTGCATCTAATAGAGGAATGTTAACTTTCACTTGCTTAAAGATTTCATAAATTTCAGAAGAGTGGTTTGATTTCTTTGGTTTATTCAATGCATGCGGAAATGGTGGTTCAGGTGGAACACTAGTTATTTCTTCACTAGGTGTAAGTTCATTTAGTCCTTCCTTACCCTTTGAATTTTCATCATTTTCATAAGGTTCAGGCATAGGTCTATCAACAAGCTTACCACTACGAAGAGTTATAACTGACTTGACTTGGTCTGTGGGTGGATTTTGTTGAATTTTAGGATTTGGTTGTGGTTGGGCTGGAAATTTTCCTTTTTCTTGAATGGTGAGTGCAGAAGCAATTTTAGCAAGAGTATCTTTCAAATCAGAAAAAGTTTGTGCATTTTGATTGTTAATAGCATCTTGCTTTCTGATGAATGAATGCATTGAGTCTTCCAGATTTTTCCAGGGTGGTGGAACATATGGTGCATAAGGCTGAGGATTTTGAAAATTTTGTGGAGGTGGTGCTTGTGAAGATTGTGCATTATTATTATTCCTCCAACTGAAATTCGGATGATTTCTCCAACCAGGATTATAAGTCTGAATATGGGTTTGGTTTATTGAAAGTGTTAATGGCATTAGCTTGATCATTTAGACATTCTTTAAGTGCAGGCAAAGTGGGACACTCTTGAGTGAAATGATCATTCAAATTACATATGTTACATGCAATTTCTTGAATGATTTTACTTGATCACTCTTTTTATGCTCCAAAGCTTCAACTTTCCTAACTAGGGATGCAAATTTTGCTTGTAAATCATGATCTTCCCTAAGGTTATGGATTCCTCCACTAGATGGAGATGATTGTTGCTTATTTGTTAATTCAAAAGTTCCAACAGTATCCCAATGTTGTGCATTTTCAGCTAATCGGTCAAGATAATCTAGTGCATCTTCAGGATTTTTATCCCTAAATTCACCATTACACATCATTTCAACAACCTGTCTACTTTGGGGTATTAAGCCCTCGTAGAAATAAGTGACCAATCGCCAAGTTTCAAAACCATGATGTGGGCATATGTTAAGCAACTCTTTAAACCTATCCCAACATTGGTATAATGTTTCTCCATTTTTTTGAGTGAAAGAAGTGATTTGCCTTTTAAAAGAATTTGTTCTATGAGGCGGAAAGAATTTTTTCAAAAATTGTTCTTGCATGTTATTCCAAGTTCTTACTGATCCAGATCTAAGGTTTTGTAGCCAAGTTTTAGCTTTATCTTTTAATGAAAAAGGAAAAAGCTTTAATCTAATTATGTTCATGCTACAATTTTGGTCCGTGTATTACAAACTTCCTCAAAATCTCTTAGGTGCAAGTACGGATTCTCGATTCTAAACCATGAAATGTTGGTAAAAGTTGGATAATACCCAAAGTTGAATCGAGATGCTTCGGAGGAAATACTATACACGACGGTTGGATTCATGTAGTCTCTCAGAGTCCTTGGTTGATTCTGATCATGCCCATGCTGAGATTGGTTGTCTCCCTGATCAATTTGAGGATTAAGTTCGCCTAAAACGTTTTCACCTTCATTCTCGTCCATGATTGGTGGTGGAGATTGGGATCGACTTGAAGATCGAGACCAACGTCTCCTGCAATGGTCATATTATAAATATAATATTTACACAAATTGATAATAAAAAAAACAAACAATATTAGTGTACAAAACAAAATTAAGTAACAATTTTGGTGGTTGAACCCACCAATTAACAATAAATTAAGTATAAAATAAATGCAAAAGAAAGAAAAAGAAAAAAAAATGGTGGTTGAACCCACCAATTAAGCAAAAATAAAATAAAATAAAATAAAATAAACGCAAAATAATAAAATAAATAAATAAAATGGTGGTTGAACCCACCAATAAAAAAAAATAAAGCAAAAACAAAATACAAAATTAAATAACTACTGAAAGTAAAAATTAGGAGTTAGTAGTTAGTTTGGTGGTTGAACCCACCAATAAAGCAAAAATAAATAAATACGAAATTAAATAAATGCAAAAAATTAAATAACTGAAAAAAAAAATTAGGAGTTAGCAATTAGTAAGTTAAGAGTTAGTAATTAAAGTTAGTAGTTAAAGTTAGTTTTGTTCAAATTAAGTCCAAAGTATGTCCAAAATATGTCCAAAATATGTCCAAAGTATGTCCAAGTCTTGATTATTTTGAGAATTTCGTCTAAGGATTTTATTACAAATTATCTTTAATTTTATAGTCAAACTGAAATTTTTAGAAGTTTAGAATAGCAATTTGGGATGAAAGTCAAACGACTGAAAGATGTTGGGGTCAGAGTGTAATTACCAGAAGATTGGGCTAGAAACGGGAAGTGTTGGTGTGAAACGAGAAATATGAAAGATATGGGGACACAAGAGAATTTAAGAAAAGGAAAAGGGGGCAAACGAAATTTTACATATAAGAGAAAAATAAAAACGGAAAAATAAACCAAATAAAAAAAACGTTTCCCCGGCAACGGCGCCAAAAACTTGACACAACTTAAAAGTAATTTTTAACTCCCAAGTATAAGAGTGTCTTGTTGTATTATAACTCGATCATGAGAAAAGATTTAATTAGTTTATTTTACTTTATCTAAAAATTAAAATTAAAACTTAAATATAAACAACTTAATTTAAATGAAACTATGGAATTGAACTAGTTAGGGTTATGGATCCACTCTTAGAAATAAATAAAACTTAATAAATTCTTTTTGCCAATTTATTTTAGATTTATTACCCAAAAGATTAATTATACAAATTATTATTATTTTCCCTTTAAATTTATGATGGATTAAGTATTTATTGTGCCAAAATTTAATTTGTCTACAATAAGTCAAAATACCATTTCACCATGCCTTATATTAAGATCTTAAGAATTTATTGTGCCAAATTCATTTGTTTGTCTACAATAAATCAAATTTTCAAAATATAAAACATGTATAAAATTAAATAGAAAATAATTTAATTTATAAAATTAAACATAGAATTTGATTAAATCATATTTATTTCTTAAGAGTTTCACCTTCCCCTAACTAATATTATTTAGTTAAGCATAATTAAAATAAAAAGAAGTAGTAAAATTGAATTACTTATAATTAAAAGAAATAAAAACAACTAAAATTAGAAATAAAACTAATTTTATTAATGAAAATAATTATACAAAATATTAAAAACACACCTGGAAATCAAGATTACAAGGAGATGGAGAGAATTTGAGAAGAAGAGAGTTGTAGAGATATGATTAAAACATAAAAATGAAGCCCTATTTATAGAAAAATAAATTCATAATCCAGTGCTTTGCGGTCCATCATAGGCTTCATGCATGTGCTCCTCACAACCCTTAGATCAAGATCCAATGGCTGGTCAAACTTCAAAAGTCAACATCACACATGGCATCATTTGACTCGTCCGATTTGCCCAAAGAACGGTTGAGATTTGGCGGGTTAATGGGTGGATCGGGTCGACCCAAATACAAAGATTTGGATCCTCCAACTTGCTTCACCAACCATTGCCACGTGGCACAATCATGACCATTGAATCATGAACGGTTGAGATTTGGTCAAGATTGCCAGCTATCCCATGCACTCATATCTATTGTAAGCTCATTTCATCATCCAATCAGTGCTCGGTCAACAAGAAAAGTCAACTTTTTTTATACAAGCCAAATTTTAATCCGATCTTGACTGATCTTAAGGTTTTCGGACCTCCGGAATCCAAATTTGACCTCCGTTTATCTGTTTGGAGCCTCGAAATACGTGAAATTAATATTTTTCCTAATAAACACATAAAAATACACATAATCAAATATATTAAAAACATAATTAATAATTCATAATATATTACATAAACACAAATATAAATTATAACATAAGCATAAAATAACATATTATCGCTTGATAATTAAACAATTTTTAATACTAATCAATCTTCATGATGGTCTTTACAAAAAAAAAAAAAGAGCATCCAAATTCAAAAGAAATTAAAGATCAAATAAACAAACAAATTGTCGAAATTCGCCTGTAAAAAAGAGTCTGAAGATTCTAATGATCTAAGGGATGATGACATTGAAGATGATGAGGCATAAAGTCCTTGCAAAATAGGTATTCACCAAAGCCCTATTGAAGACAATGAACCAAGTGAATCAGAAGTAAAAAGCTTAAATCTCAACTTTGAAGATCCAAAAAAGTGCAAGCCAAATCTTAGGTAAGCTAATATAGTGGTTGTAGACGAAGAAAAAATAAAAGAACCCAAGACTTTGAAAAAGCAACAGAGAATTCTCATTAAATGAAGGCCATGGAATAAGAAATTGCTACACTGAAGCAGAATCAGACTTGAGATTTGGTTCCAAAACTAAATGATAACAAATCAATATCTTGTAAATGAGTGTACAAGATTAAGAAGCACTCAGGTAGTTCAGTTGAAAGATACAAGACTCGGTTGGTAACTCGATGACTTTCACAATAGTACAGGCTAGACTATAATGGAATATTTAGTCCGCCAGTGAAGCTCACAACAATAAGAGTCCTACTTGTACTTACAACCAGCAAGAAATGAAATTGTTGTAGATGGATGTAAAAATTGTCTTTCATTATATCAAGAAGTAATGTCCACCGAGTCCTTGTTTGAATAGTACGCCTCCACTTTCAAAGATATTGAAAGACAATAAATGATCAAAATAAGGATGATGAGGATTTTAATATTATTAATTTGTTTCCACTTGCCATTATATTGCAATTGATCCCATAGTCCTTTTTTTAAATTGTTTTACTTATTGATTTTTTCTGTTTTTCAAAGGAAAAGGACACCTACATGTTAAATGTTTTTTTAAAAAAAGGTCACAAAGAAGAAAGAACCCCAAATTTTCAATAAAACATAACCAATTTTTTTTTAACTATAATACCCTTTGTCCTTAATAACCCACAAAAAAATAACCCACAAAAATTGACTCTAATTTTTTAATAATAGATATATAATGTTAAAGTAAATGTAATAATATATATGTTTTAAAATAATTTTGTTATTTAAAAATATTTCAATACTTTACAATCTGTTAGATATACATTAAAGTAAATTTTATAATAAATAGAAACATAATATTAAAATAAATATATTAAATGTTTAAACTATCTAGAATATGATTTAAACTAATAATATTAATATTTTAGTGTTATTAATACTTGAGATATTTTATTAATTGTAAAACCTATTTAACCCAAAATTTTATTTAAAATCTTTATAATAAATACAAATATATTATTGAAATCAATATAATAATTTACATATTTTAATATTATTTTAGTCTACTAGATAAATTATTATTTATATTTTTTTATTTTTAAAAAATTTTAAAGTTAATTTTTTAGTACTATATTCAAAGGGTATTATGGTAGAAAGGGTCTTGATATCCCTTTCTAAAAGTTTGGTGCCAAGCTGCCCGCAAGAGTGCCCTACCGTATGTCCCCACTCGAGTTAGAACAGTTGTGTAAGCAAATTAAGGAGTTGCTAGACATGGGATATATCCAGCCCTCAAAAGCACCATATGAGGTGTCGATTCTCTTCCAACAAAAGCATGATGGCCTGCTTCATTTGTGTATTGACTACTGTGCCCTCAACAAGGTGAGTGTAAAGAACAAATACCCCATCCCATTGATTGCGAACTTGTTTGACTAACTTGGATGGGCTAAGTACTTCTCTAAGCTCGATCTTAGATCGGGATACTATCAAGTACGGATTGCGGAAGGAGATGAGCCAAAAACTGCTTGTGTGACTAGATATGGGGAGTACGACTTCAAGGTCATGTCTTTTGACCTCTGATAACTCTATGAAATGAGAGTTATCATGACACTTTTAGACTTGAATCAACCATACTTAGAGAGTAAATGACATGTTTTTATTGCATATTAGTTATATTTTGCATGAACATCCATTGTAGTTTATTTTTACTAAATTTTGTTTGATTTAGAATAATTTGTGTGTTTAGATCATGTGAATAATTGTAGGAGACTGGTGTTAACATATATGTTTCCATAATATTGATTTTTATGATAACAAACAAGATTAAGAATGATTAATCTTTTAAGCTCAAATTGTAAGGGGAGCTTACATTTAGGGGGAGCAATTTGTGCAATCATTCTTTAAATACATGAAAACATTGTCATCATAAAAAAGGGAGAGATTATTAACATTTATATATCCATAATGTTGATTTTGATGATAACAAACAAAATTAAAAATGATTAAGTTTTTAAAAACTCAAATTATTTTTTATATTTTTTAAATAAATCATTATTTTCACATTATAAAGGTTTTATATTTAATGAAAAAATCATTTTATAAAATTGGTTTTTTTTCAAGTTTATGGTCTAATTGAAAGAGTTTTGAAAACTTTGAAATCAACAAGTATTGCTTGGAATTCTGGAGAATGACTTATTGGAAAAGTTTAATAGCGTTTTGGGCGATATCATAATTTTAGAAAGTTTTGGGAATAACAAACATTATTTAGAAATTCTGAAATTGGACATTTGTGCAAAGTTTTATGATGTTTTGGGACATAGCATAATTTTATACAGTTTTGGGTCAAATTATAATTTTAGAAAATAGTTCACTGTAGAAGTCAGTGTAGCTAAGCGGCTAACCAGATTTTACAAAGCGGCAAGTCGAATTATGGGCAGTAGCTCACTAGAATGAAAGCGGCTAACTGGATTCCGAAAGCGGCATGCTGGATGTTCCAAAATTCAAATATTTGTTTAACGATAACACAAAAGCAGCTAACTGGATTCACAAAGCGGCAAGCTGGTTATCACCAAAAAGTCTATAACGGCTAGTTTTTGGGCTCAAACTATATAAAATCAAATCTAATTTATTTTTGGTAATCTTGGCAAGCATAAACAAGTGCACACAAACATATATTGAACTTCAATTTAGCAAATCATCATAGATTAAATCTTAATTGAGCTATCATTTATATATCAACTCTAAAAGAGATTTGTTTTCTGTAATTTTTATTTCTCATCAAATTGTGAGTGTACAAGTGTGAGAAATACTTGGAGTGAAGAAATTGGAGAACAATCTCTTGATTGTAAAGGTCAATTGACACTTTGGAAGTCAATTGTATACTTGAAGCCTTGGAAGGCTTGGATAGTGAAATCCTCAAGCCGGGTGAGCTTGGAGGTATGGATGTAGGCGGGGATTGCCAAACCACATAAAAATCATTGTGTTTGTTTTCTCTTCCCTTACTCTCTTATTATTGTACTTTATTGAATTTATTATTTTTTATTTCATTAAGGCATTAGATTAAATTGTTGTGTGGTTTGCTTAGCTTAAATTTTAAAATCCCAATTCATCCCCCTCTTTGGTTGTCTAGTTAGTATTTCAATTGGAAGATCAAATGTCAAGGAATGAATGCTGCTGGAAAAAGCTTACAAAAATAAGGAAATAATTTAGCTATAGAAGAATTGAAACAAGTCTGGAACAATGCCGTTGTTGTAGCACCATTGCTGTAGCATTGTGTTGTAGCAATCTTAGAGCGTTGATAGCGAAGATTTCGAGTGAGATACTTAGAAGACTGCGATCTGTAATTTCTAAATCTGGAAGATACATGCCCTAGACATCTGATTGCCCTAATTCTAGGCTATAAAATGAGTACACACGCAAAAGGAAAAGAGAGAGCTATCAACCAAAGAGAAAAACCGCAATGAAACAACAAGAAAACAGAATTCAAGAGAGAGATTGAAGGCTGTCACGGAGGAAAAAGTGCAGAGAACAATTAGAAAATTAGTCTTTCTTATTTTCTTGTTTTCTATTTCATTATAGGGATGTATTTGATGGTTGAAACTCCTTTATTTATTTTTCTTTCACAAATGATGAGATAAACTTGATTGTAGTTTAGTGATAAACTTTCTTGATGAATGTTTGACTAACACAAGCGTGGCTCGATGTTTGCTATAGTATTTTGTCTTAATTGTATGTATTTTATTCTCTATTTCGGCTGACCACCCATTTAGGGATACTAGCTAAGAAAGAGCCTAAAAAAAGTCTAACTTAGTGGATCTCATTAAGACAATACTTGGTTTTAGATTAAGTTTCCTAAGTTGAGTTAATCTTAATTTGAATAGGGTCATACTTGATCTAAAATTAGTGATGAACTAGACATAGGGATTCACATTGTAGGATAAATAGAACCTAGATCGATTAATGCTATATATTAATGATGGTGTAACAACTGGTCCGTGTTAGGTTACATTAGATATAAGATATCCAATAGGTGACAGCTGAGAATACAGATTCTGCCCAGTGCTATAGTAGAGGTTGTAGCAACGGTACTTTAATTAAAAAAATAGTCAATGTCATTAAGTGAGTTTATTTACTCAAATATTTCATTCTCATTAGTTACATCCTTGTGTTTGACGTGAAAATTTATTTTATTGCATTTTTATTTTAATTAATTATTAGTTTCATAAAATTATCTTATTTTAATTTAGAACAAACTGCATTGTTAAATATTACTGTAGCAAATTTGATAACAGCAATCCCTGTGGAGATGATCTAAATACTCATCAGTATAATACTTATTATGTACACCTGCACATTGACTCCCATAGCACAGAAAACGCATACCAGCCTCACCAATGCTCCAGCCACATTTTGCACGCTCATGAACGGCATCTTCCAGCCATACCTTGATTAGTTTGTGGTGATATATCTTGACGACATTGTGGTCTGTAGCAACACTTTGGAGGAGCACGCCGAGCACTTGTAGGTTGTATTTAAGGTGTTGCAGAACAATGAGCTCTATGTTAAACGGGAGAAGTGCTTGTTTGCAAAGCCAGAAATCGATTTTCGTGGCCACAAGATCAGAGATGAGACGTTGTTCAAGGATAAGGCTAAGGTCAAGGCCATTGCCAAATGGAAGCCGCCCACGAAGGTTATGGAGTTGCGCACTTTCTTAGGCCTCGTAAACTCCTATAAGAGGTTCATCAAGGGCTACTCCACCATTGCTGCACCACTAACTGACTTGCTCAAAAAGAGCACAAAGTTAGAATGGACAGAGAGGAGCCATCAAGCCTTTGATGCCCTCAAAAAGGCCGTTAAGGAAGAGCCAATTCTAGCGTGGCCAAACCATGTATTATTGTTCGAGGTACATACAAATGCTTCTGATTTTGCTATTAGAGGTGTGTTGATGCAAGCCGAGCATCTGATAACTTTTGAGAACTGAAAGCTAAATGATACAAAGTAGCGGTATACGGTGCCAGAGAAGGAAATGACTATAGTAGAGCACTGTTTATGGACTTGGAGGCATTACTTGCCTGGGTCTAAGTTCATGGTGAAGACAGACAATGTGACGAATAGCTACTTTCAAAGCCGAAAGAAATTAAGTTTGAAACAAGCAAGATGGCAGGATTTTCTGGCCGAATTCGACAATGACTTGGGATATAAGCCAGGAAGGGCCAATTTGGTAGTGGATGCCTTGAGTCGGAAGGCCAAGTTTACTGCCATGAATAAAATACAAGGAGAGTTTCTCATGCTCATAAAAGAGAAAATGGAGCGTGATCCTTTAGGCAACCAGCTGATTTCTCTTGTGCAACAAGGGAAATCCAAAAGATTTTGGGTTGAGGATGACCTTTTGCACACTAAGGGACAGTAGGGGTGGGCAAAATCGGGTTCGGGTTAACCCGATCGGGTTTCAGGTTAGATAAGAATCAATCCGAACATAACCTAAATTAATAGTTCGGGTCGGGTCAATAATTTGGGTTATGTTCGGGTTGGATCGGGTTGGATTTAAAACGGGTAGGATTGAGTTCGGGTCAAATCGGGTCGGTTGAAATCGGGTCAATTCGGGCCAAATTCGGTTAATGCAATTTTGAGCCCTTTTTTTTCCTATTATTGTAGTTTTTATGAAAGTTTTAAGACATTTTTCTTAATTGTAGTCATTTTTACTAATTTTCAACTGAAAAAAAGAAAAGAAAATGTTATTAAATCAAATGAATAAAGTTAAAATGCTATAATAGGATTATTTGCCTATTGGCTTGGAGGGTAGAATTAGGACTATTATTTGCTCAATCAACAAAATCCAAAGTTCCAAACTTAATAAAAGTTAAAATTAATACAAACTTACAAAGTCCAACGCACAATTTCCAAATATTAGTCTTTAAAAATTTGAAACACAAACTCACAAAGTCACAAAATTAAATTGTTTAGAAACATAAATCACAAAGTTCAAAGTTCAAATATTAAAACTAAATAAGCTTTCTTGGTTCCTCTACCTTGGTTCCTCCATGGCTCCATGCAAGCACTTTGACAAGTTCTAAATTCAAAATTTTGAACTCCAAGTTCAAGTGCCGATTGCCTAGAGAAAGATTGAGAAAATGTACAATAAATATTTTCCTTTAGCCACGTTCCAAATGAACAAACTCAATTCATATAAAAAATTGAGCAAATAAACCAAATTCATAAGGTTACACATCAAACACAAACACAAATAAATAAATTCAATTCATATCTTTAATTAAGCTAAAGGGGTGTTATAATCTTTCTAATTTCTATTATATCATTATAAATTTATAATTACAAATAAATATATATGTTTACCAAATTTTTCAATACACACTTGATTATATATTTCTATTATATCATGCTTATTTTATGGCATTCATCACCAAATCAAGTTAATAATAATACTAGACAATAATAACATTTTATCAACTTCAACTTGTCTAACTAAAACAATTACAAATTAGACTTAAAATTTAAAACTATAACAACTATAATTATAGCTTAAATTACAACCAAATACTAATAGTACTATAATATCAAATTATGAATAATAATATATATTAAAAGTTACCTTTCAAACATCCATAACACCAATGTCAGCACTCACCGCTTCCATTGTCGAAGCTTGCGATCTTATAAGTTCTATAAAATCAAAAAAAAATTAATAACTCAAGTACATGACTGCATGTAGATGTTCTATATAAAGTTATAATGCATTTTAAATATATTATGTATTTAATGTATGATAAAAAATTAAAAACATTACCTTCTTGTAATTCCATATGAAACATTTGCTCCTTGATATCTTCTTGGAGGTTGTAGACGGGATTGGCAAAAAGTTTAGACTGCAGCCAATTTTCAGTGCATATCAGTGCCTCAACCATAGCCGGGGTTAAAGAACTCCTATACTCATTAATAATACGATGCCCGGTGCTAAAGGCAGACTCAGATGCCACTGTGGAAACAGGAACAACAAGGACATTTCTTGTAATTTTCTCAAAAATTGGATACCTCGATCCATTCACCCTCCACCAAAGCAAAACATTAAGTTTAAGATTGCTGGGATCTTCAACTGGTCCTTCAATACCTTTCCACCTTAGATACTACTCTTCTACTCTCATTCTGAACAAAAACCTTCCTAGCATATCCAAAGAAAGGACGAGATACTTGAAAAGCGTCATCATATTCACCACCAGCAACATCCACCAAATTAGCCTCAGTTGTAAAATGTTGAGAAGAACTTGTACCTCCATAGTTGCCACTAAGACCAATCTTACCATACATCGATGGTGTGGAACTAGCTGAGAATGCACTATATGCTTCATAAAACTCATTCAACAAGTCCTTCACTGCTTTGGTCATTTGTTCAACCATCAAACTATCATTGCCAAAAATGATCTCAAAAATATGTTTAGCAAAATCCATTTCAGCGCAGTCATCAACATCAAATAAGTGGAATTCCCCTGGTAGGACAATCCAAAACAACAATTCCTTTTGGACAATTCACCTGCTCAGCACATTGTTTAAATGTCCGCAGCCTCATGCTGGAGGATCTCACGTACTTCACTACATTTCGAATAACGGTAACACTAGCATGCAACTCTCCCAATCCTGAAACAACAATCAAATTCAAAATATGTGCACAACAACGCACATGCATATATTGTCCCACCAACACAAGTGCACCATCATTCCTCCAACTAAGCAACTGCATAGTGACATAACCAACAGCAATATCATTTGCAGTGGCATTATCAACAGTTATTGCAAACAACCTCTCTATCCCCCAATCTTGTAGGCAAACCACAATCTTTTTACCAATCGACTTCCCTCTATGATCTTCGATTGCGCTAAAACTAATAATCCTTCTATTCAAACACCAATCACTATCAATAAAATGAGCTGTAATCACCATGTAGCTCATGTTTTGAACAGAAGTCCATAAATCAGTTGTAAGAGACACCCGCTGCTTGTTGCTGCAAATCAAACTCTTCAACATTGCCTTTTCCTCCAAAAATAACTCCATAACATCTCTACCAATTGTTCTTCGAGATGTCATAACAAACTGATGGATAGCTACACTACAGAAATGCCTAAATCCTTTGTTGTCTACAAAACTGAGCGGCAACTCACCCATAATAATCATTTTAGTTACTGCCCTTCGACACGCGTCTTGACTCCATCCTTTACCCAAAACCAAATTACTTGCATTTTCTTCGCCGCCCTCGGATGTCAAATTTTGTTGACTTCCACTTTGTTGTGCCCGAAATGTCTTGTATGATTCACATGTCTTTATATGCCTTGTCATATTTGTAATCCCATCAAGCCTTGAATGACATTGATATTGCTTACCACAATAGTTGCACATACATTTGTTTGGATTATCTTCGAGTAAAGTGAAATGATTCCATACTGCCGATCCTTTCTTCATTGGCGGTCTTTTCTGCTTCGCCTTTTCCTTTCCTTTATGGGTTCCTTCCATTTGTACAATTTGGTCTTCATCGTCACTCCTCGAATTCGATCTTGAGTGTCCAAGCATCTGAATATTCAAAATAATAATTAATAATCATTAATTCAAAAATCAAAACACATAAATATTATTAACATAATCCATAAACAAAAATTAGTAATTTCAATTCAAGTTGTTCATGCTCCATAAACAAAAAGTAAGAAATTCATGATTAATTAATTAATTTATAATATCCAATTACCCATTCCCCATAATAATATGATATTATTTTTCTATCTATATCTTATTTCTTATTATAAATTAAATCATTTAATTTCAAGTCCAAGTTACTTGTACTTAACAACTTAACGGATGATTAACATATAATAAAATATTAATTGAATTTATTAATTTTTTTAGGGTTGAAAGCTTGAAGCTACTGCACAAGTACACATAATTACATAACACATTATAATTATAAAATATATACAACATAATACTTAATTTTAATATTTAATCTACCTAATGTGCTAATTTATTCATAAAAAAATCAATTATGAACTATTATTAACAATTATCAATTAATATTATTTCAATTATTAACTATTATTAACAATTATTAACAATTAACAATTATCAATTAACAAAACCCACCAATCAACAATTCCTTTTTATATATGAAAAAAAATAATTTCTGATGAGCTCAATAATTAACAAAATTTCCTTGATTTTATTACTAATATTTATAAATATATAATTAGTTAATTACAACAATTAAATAATAAAAAATTACTAAATTACATAATAAACTATTTAGCATATATACCATGAAACGAAACGTCTTAGGAAACTTGAAAAAAGTTGAAGCTTGAAAGTGGAAGGTGGAAACCGGAAAGCTTCAAAATCGGGTTCGGGTGGAGAGGATTCGATCTTCAAGCAGCAGATCGGTGGCCACGGCTCACGGCTGGACGGACGTGATTTCACTTGGCAGCAGATCGCGGCTTCACTTGGGAGTTCGCAGCAGCAGATCGCGGAGATGCGGACGGTTCACGGCTCACGGCTGGACGAGTTTGACTTGGCAGCAACTGGTCGCAACTTCACTTGGCAGCAACAGATCGTGATTTCAGCAATTGGCAGCAACAGATCACGTCTTGTGGTGGCTGGTTGCAGACTTGCAGGTTGCGGCTGCCTTGTTCAGTTGTTTGTGTTTGTTTAGTTGTTTGACAGTTGACAGTGAACTTGTGAGTTGTGATTTGTGAAGTTGTGGCTGACAGCGTGTGTGTGTGTGTTAGGTTTGCGAGTGAATTATTGAGTGACTGTGTGCAGCGTGTGTGTGTGTTGTGCACTTGTAGCGTTTGTGCGTGTTGTGCAGCTCGTGTGTGTGCATGTGTGTGTCACAGTGTCAGTGTGCATGCTGTGGAGCTTGTGACTTCTGTGTGTGTGCTGTGCAGCTTGTGACTTCTGTGTGTGCAGCAGCGTATGTGTGTGTGGCAGCTTGTGTGTACATGTGTGTCACAGGTGTGTCTTTGTGGAGCTTGTGACTTCTGTGTGTGTGTGACAAATTTTTCCATGCTCTTATCGTCTCCAATATTCCCGTGACAAATTTGTTGTCACTAAAGTGTTAAGTGTGAACCATAGGACTGCTTAATGATCGGATTTTTTCTTTCTTTCTTTGTTTCTTTCTCATCCTCTCTTCCCTTTTTTTTTTCTTTTCCTCCAAAAAGAAATTGTTCTGTTCTTAAACGATTTGTCAAATACTCGAATTATCAATTGCTTGGCGTTGGGTAGAAGATAAGAACTCTTTTGAATGATTAAATTAGACAAAAACAGAAAAGGGTGAGGATTGCTTCAGACTTCAGTCCACATCATTGCACTTGCAAAATGCCATCTAAGGCAACTTTATTTTCTTTATTAAAACGTCTTTGAGAAGAATTTTGACAGAATGGCTGCCAACTTTTTGGATTGGTTATTGGTGTGATTCGATTGCTGTTGGAGAATAGAGAGGGAAATATGCTCAATAAGGAGTACATACACATGCCAGAAATCATTATTTTTTTTTGGAACCCGATCGGGTCGAGTTTGACCTGAACTGATCACAACCCGATCGGATTTGTAAATTTTAATCCGATCGGGTTTCAATCCTGACCCGATCCGACTTGAACCCGAAATTTATCGGGTCGGGTCGGGTCGGATCAGGTAAAATGCCCACCCCTAAGGGACAGCGCATTTATGTTCTGAAGTGGGGGAACTTGAGGCAGAACTTGATTAAGAAGTGTCATGATATTAAGTAGGTTGGACACCTAAGACAAAGGCAAACACAAGCTTTGCTAGAGTGGGCATATTATTAGCCTCAAATGCAAGATGACATGGAGTAGTTCGTGAGGACATGTCTTGTGTGTCACCAAGATAAAAGCAGAACAACAATGTCCCGCATGGTTACTTGAACCACTTCCCATTCCAGGTCGACCGTGGGAAAGCATATTGATGGATTTCATAACATGTCTTCCAAATCCGAGGGGTTTGCAACTATTGTTGTAGTGGTGGACTAATTCTCCAAATATGCTACTTTCATTCCCAACCCAAAGGAGTGCTCAGCAGAGGACACCGCTAAGCTTTTCTTTAAGCATGTGGTGAACTGTTAGGGTATCCAAAATCCATCATTAGTGACCGTGACAGCTAGTTTATTGGGAGCTTTTGGACTGAGTTGTTCAAGCTTATGGGATCGTTGCTACATTTCTCTACAAGCTTTCACCCACAAATCGATGGACAAATGGAGAGAGTGAATGCTTTTCTTGAGCTATACTCGCAGAATTTTGTGAGCGCTAATCGGCACGATTGGGCAAAAATGCTAGACACTACTCAATTTTCTTACAACTTGCAGTAAAGTAAAGCTACTCCTAGGAGCCCTTTTGAGGTGGTCATGGGATAGCAGCCAATAACACCACACACGCTCATTATGAGCTATACTAGGAGGTGTCCCGCGGCATAAAAGGTTACTAAGTCCTAGTATAAGCAAGCGAATATAGCATGGGCACACCTCGACAAAGCAACTAAGCGAATGAAGAAATGGTTGGACAACAAACGTAGACATGTGGAGTTCAATGTGGGGGACTTGGTGCTACTCAAGATTCTACTGTCACAACACAAATCTATCCACTCACTGCACAAGGGCCTTGTTCGGTCATACGAGGGGCCATTTCCTATTATTAAGAGGGTGGGCAACGTATCATTCAAGCTGGAGTTGCCCTCTTGGTTTAAACTTCATTCAGTCTTCTATGTTAGTTTCTTGAAGCCATACTATGGGGACACAGAAGATCCGATGGGGGGAGAGTTCAAGCGCCTTCCACTCGGCAACGCAAGGGTGTATGACAAAGAGGTGGGGAATATTTTGGCCGACTGTGTTGTTCAAAAAAAGAGTTTTCCGCCATGCCAAGAGTACTGCATCAAGTGGAAGGGTCTACCTGAGAGCGAAGCAAGTTGGGAGCCCACAAACAACTTGTGGCAGTTCCAAGATAAGATCAAGGACTTCCACAGTGAGTCAACGAGGACGTCTCCGGATTAGGCTGGAGAGAATGTAACACCCCAAGCATTTCAACCGAGCCTTGGTGTGTGTCACCACCCATGAAGGTTCTAAAATTATGGAGGCTTTTATGCACGTTGTAGATAATTCTATGTAATTAATGAGTTAGGTGGTAGCGAAGATAGTTCTAGAGCACTGTCTAGACATTTCCTCGTACTCTATAAATAGGAGAGGCCTCATTTGGCCAAGACACACAAGAAACACACAAGAAATCCAGCACACAAAGCATTGTAAGCTTTCCTTTGAGCAATAAGAGTTCTTTTCTCCCATCTTGAGAGAGTTTAAGTAAATACTCTTTTTTACTTTTGAATCTAGCAATGTTTTACGTGTGCTAGGCTGACTTAGGGCCAAGAAAGTTGATTTGGCACCTAAAACCGCACGATTCAGCAAGGAAATAAGCGAGTCGTGACACTTTGCATGATTATTTACACCTTGATTTAAAACTTAAAAAAAAAAGTAGTTAGGTTTTAGAAAACTAAAGAGGACTAATTATACATGGTTATCAAAAGTTGTCAGATAAAAAGAAAAAATTCATATACTTGTGGGTGAAGAGAGCTTTTAGCAAGGAAATTATTTGTGTTTCGTGCAATTTTAATAAAGGTTAAAATCGTTTTAAAAAGGACGCAATTTTAAGGCAGCAACTTTTTTTAATGTGCCAAAAATAATTAAATCATGGTAGTAATTTGAGCTGTCATATATTATTATGTTAAATTTGGGCTAATACGGACTCATTTCATGGAGTACGTCTGGAATCAAATTCTAAAATACTAACAATTTATATATTCTTTCTAAAAATATTTTTATTATCTATTAAAACCCTAATCGATTTTGGTCCAAATTTTAATACTTTTAAAAATATGACAAAAAATAACACAGTTCTTTTGGATAAAAAAATATAAAATATAAGAATCAGTACAGATATATAATTAATTATACGGTTGATCATGTCATAAATATGTTCATGTTGACAACTCTAAACTCAAGCATGATACAATATTGTATAAATGGGTGACACAACTTTGTATCTATCAACTTTATACAACTACTTTGTGAACATTTGCGGTATGAATTTTTTCTTACTTCATCTTATTTATTTATATTTCAACCATCGACACGTTTTATAAAAATAATTGTTGAACATTTATGGTAAGTAGCTAGATCGAGTAAGGAATTCCTTTTATGGTAAGTAGATCATGTAGTAACTTTCATAGTACGTGGGTTCACACGTACGTGGGTTGATCGTGTAGTAACTTTCATAGTACGTGGGTTCAGGGCCGACTTTAGAGTCAGAGGGGCTTTAGGCGAAATTTTTTTATGAGACCTTTATTTATTTTACAATTTCAATATTCAAAGATATATAAAAAGGATCAAAATTTATTTCATCTTTTATTCTTGAATTTCAACAATAATTAAAAAAAGATAAAAAATTTTAAAAATAGAACCTAAAAAATAGTCAAGAAGATATATTTTTGTATTCCATTAAAACCGTTAAAAACAAACAAACAAACAAATAAATAAAGACAATATTATTTTCAAATAGAATATTTAGAATGATAGACTATAAAAATTTGAAATGATAAATTGATGTTCAAAAATAAAAACGGACTTTATATTTTAAGAAACTAATTATTTTAAATGAACCAATGAATATAATAATTTTTTTTGTAGAGAAAAGAACAAGAAATTTTTTTCATTTACTAATTCTTGAGATTATAAGGTTTTTAATAAAAATTAAAAGAAATACTAAAAGTCAAGATTTTAACATTGAATAATTAAAAAGGTAAATAATTTTGTGGAAATATTAATAATGCATGAACTAATGGTTAAATCATATTATTAATTATATTTCTTTAAAATTAAGGTTCCCAAATATAGATTTTTTTATCAAACATTTCTTAATTGTAGGATAATTAAGAATAGATAGATATTTAATAAACTTTTTGATTTTTTAAAAGACATATTAAATTTTTTTATTAATTAGAGAATTATTAAAGAAATACTAAAAATATGAGGTCTTCTTAAAATATGAGGCCTTAAGCAACTATTTTGTTCACCTATATCTAAAGCCACCCCTGCGTGGGTTCACACGTTCTACAATTCTTTTTTTTTTAAATGTATGTTATACAAATCTGCATACAAATCAATCAACTTTATAAAGGTTCATAGTGGAAATCATCATAATTTGCAACGGCTCCACCAATAAAAAACTAATATTCATTCAGAAAATTCAAATCCGGCGTGCTCTGTAAACTTATGTTCGTGATTACCACCAAGAAGTCAAAGTTAGGCTATATTAAATAAAATGATTCTCATTGCGACACTTGATTATCTTTATCTACCGATTTATAATTTCATTATATATAGAGTTTCTTTGGACCATAATACCATGCATAGAGTGGCATTTAAGCCTTGTATAGCTTTTTTAGCCAACCCCAACATTCTCAGTTCTTGCTCCTAGCAACCAAATCGATCAAATTCGTAAGCTTTTCAATATGACTCTTATTAGATTTCATTAATATGAGTTTAAATTTTTTCCCCTTCTTTTACACAGCTTTATTTTGTGTGTTTGTGTGTGTGTGTGTGTGTGTGTGTGTGTGTGTGTGTGTGTATACATATATGTATATGTATATGTATATGTAAAATCTTCATATCTGCAAAGTGAAACCATTTTGTTTTATTTTTATTCTTTGTTA
Organism: Citrus mangshanensis; assembly: GCA_030449895.1. NCBI lineage: Eukaryota > Viridiplantae > Streptophyta > Magnoliopsida > Sapindales > Rutaceae > Citrus > Citrus mangshanensis. The sequence continues at coordinate 9,593,138 of JASUUJ010000161.1, forward strand.
CTACTTTCGGATGTGCACATTTTATAAAAATGACAACTAATTAAACATTTATTGTATGCAGATCAAATAAAGAACTTCTTTATGATTGATCATGTAGTAACTTGGTTAATTATTATCATGTACGTTTTACTATTTTTTTTTTAAAGGACGTTTTACAAATCATAAGTATCAGAAAATGTTGATAAACTCATATTTTAATAAGTCGGTAGATTCATCTAGCTCTATAAACTTAGTACTAATCGATCAAATTGGTATATGCTATTTATGTTCCCAAAAAATTAAAAAAGAAAATCACTCATGTTAACTTACGTAATTAAAGTAGAAGAACACTTATAGGTTCGGCGAATATTCGAAATTCTATTGTAGCTCTATGATGACAAGAAAATCGAGGATGAGAGATAAGTTTAATTTTCATGAATATAATGAATTAGATTTCTTCGTCTTTCTATCATTTTTTTTTTAACATCAAAGAATAATCTATAAATTATATAGTTATAACGTAAAGTTAACTATCTGTATAAACAGAAATAAGGATCGAATCAAATATGTGGAGGCTGAAGATTGCAGAGGGTGACAAAAACAGCCCATATATGTTTACAACAAACAATTTTGTCGGGAGGCAAATATGGGAGTTTGATCCAAATGCTGGCTCACCAGAAGAGCTTGCTGAAGTTGAAGAAGCTCGACAAAGTTTTTACAAAAATCGACATAATGTGAAGCCGGCGGGTGATCTTCTTTGGCGCTTACAGGTGTGTAACTAATATATTACTTCGTCTAAATTTCAATTTACCAGCTTTTGTAAATTCATGCACTTCATTTTACCCCCGCGACCTATTAAAAACACATCAATCTATCCCCATTCTTCATTGAGAAGACAAAAATTTTTAATCAATACAACGACCTCCATTTACCTTAATCTTTTGAACCGCATATGAAGCTGCGTTCATGTTTTAAATAATTTGGGAAGTAAGTTGAAATTAAGAAACAAATTAATTGCATGCGTTAAATGTGAATTTCAAAGTTAGGTAGTACTCAACTATGTGTTTTATTTGGAAGTACTGTTCTCGTCATCATATGCGTCATATACTGTTCTGGACATTTAACTAATTAATTTGTTGCTGTGGATCATGATTTAATTGACAACATATTAATTAATTTAAAAGTGTGTTCATTTTCTTATGGATTATTAAATAATCTACTCTTAGAAAGTATTACCCTACCATACCTACTTAAAAAATAGTACTGAAATAGAATAATTATAAGGTAATCTGTTTAAAATAAATGAATAAAATTAAACGGATTTTCGGTTAATTAACTTATTTGTTCAAAACCATAATCCTATTTTAACAGTAATCCCAACTGCCAGGTGGGGGACAACTTAACTTTATTAATCCCACATATTCCCAGAAAAGAAAAAGAAAAAAACTTTTAATTCCAATTATTTCCAAAATGGGGACGACGGAAGTCAGAGACTCACAGCTAATTATGGTAGTATTACTGTATTAGACTTCCAGGTGGGGGACAACTAAACTTTATTAATCCCACATATTCCCAGAAAAGAAAAAGAGAAAAACTTTTAATTCCAATTATTTCCAAAAGGGGCAGTGGGGAACGACGGAAGTCAGAGCCTCACAGCTAATTATGGCAGTATTAGACTTTTTTTTTTACATGCGTCCAGAGACCTAACATTCTACTCTGCCCCACGATTTGCATATTGCCCTATAACTACTTCAGCGTTTTTTAGAAACTAAAAAAAAAATATTATATAAAAAATCAACTAAATGTCTCTTATAGTCATACTCAAAACTCAAACTTTCGACCTTAAGATAGAAGAAGCATGTGCCGACCAACTACTGGGGAATTGTCTTTTTAGGATTTAAATTGAATAAATATTATGAAATTTTTTTCAAAAGATCAACAAGATAAATAAGAGTAATCTCCGTTCTTATTATCTGAAATATTTAATTATGTATCGTTTTTCGTTCTTTTTTTTTTAGAAGTAATTATGTATCTTGCCAAAAAATAAAGAGCTCTATTTTCTCATCGAATATTTAATTATGTTTGAAAAAAAAAAACAGTTTCTGAGAGAGAAAAATTTCAAACCAAGAATTCCTCAAGTAAAGGTCAAGGATGGTGAAGCAATCACATATGAAACTGCCACCACTGCAATGAAGAGGGCTGCTCATTACTTTTCAGCTATACAAGCTAGCGACGGCCATTGGCCTGCTGAAAATGCCGGCCCCATGTATTTTCTTCCTCCATTTGTAAGTATTTTCTTTTCATCCTCACCTTCACATTATGAGAAAGGGAGAACGTCACTTTATCTATGATTTTTTCTCTTTCTTTATTTATTTATTTATTTTTATTTTTTGTCGGTAACTTGTCACTTTTTTCCCACAGTTTATAGAATACTCTATTACTTCTTGATGTGAAAATTTTAACAGCAAAATGTAGTTACTTTATGACTAGATTGAATTTTTTTGTGAAATCATTGACATCAGGAAAGTATGAAGTATGGTAAAAGCTGAAAATTATAGTGTCAATTTCCTTTGCCAAAATATAGTTGGGTCAGTATAGCCAAAAGACAAAACAAACTTAAAAAGTGTCTATGTGACCATTTCTAGAAACAATGGGATCTCTGTAACTATTTTCACTAAACCTATTGTTGTCCTTTTATTAGTTATTTTAGAATTTAGACAACTAACCTTTCAAATTTTTCTATTTCCTTGAAAATTTTCAGGTCTTCTGCTTGTACATTACAGGTCATCTTAACACTGCCTTCACAGTTGAGCATCGCAGAGAAATTCTTCGCTATTTGTACAACCATCAGGTGCTTGCTAAATAATTAATGTTCTTAGTTTTCTTAACTGAGCTTATTTATTAAACTTTTGGTCACACACATTTATATACATGTATCTAATATTGTGACGATATTGTTTGTGCTGCAGCATGAAGATGGTGGCTGGGGAGTACATGTAGAGGCTCCAAGCAGCATGTTTGGTACAGTTTTCAGCTACCTTTGCATGCGTTTACTGGGTCTAGGACCCAATGATGGAGAAAACAATGCTTGTGCTAGAGCTCGTAAATGGATTCGCGACCATGGTGGTGTCACTTACATACCCTCTTGGGGAAAGAATTGGCTTTCAGTAAGATTGATCATATATGAATTAATAGTTACTTACACGCCAAGAAATATTTAATGATCAAAATTTTAATTTTCATTCTTCTCTTTATTTTGTTCCGTTGCACTGTGATCTATAGATACTTGGAATATTTGAATGGTCTGGAACCAACCCAATGCCCCCAGAGTTCTGGATCCTGCCTTCCTTTGTTCCACTTCATCCATGTATGTTCATTTTGTAATTCAATAGACACCTCTGATCAGGGCAGAGGATTTGCTTCTGTCTCTTTGACGGTCAATTATTCTGAAAACTTACATGAATTGTAAATGCAGCAAAAATGTGGTGCTATTGTAGACTGGTTTACATGCCCGTGTCTTACTTATACGGGAAAAGGTTTGTTGGTCCAATCACTCCACTAATTCAACAATTGAGGGAAGAACTTCACACTCAGCCTTACAATGAAATCAACTGGAGAAAAGTTCGCCATCTCTGCGCGAAGGTGATTTTATTAACATTTAGTGTTCTCGTTAAATTTTGATTTTTAGGCACTGATGCTTTTATCTTGATCAAGTGTTATTAAATTTGCGAAATTGTTATTACAGGAGGATCTCTACTATCCCCATCCTTTTGTACAGGAATTACTTTGGGATACGCTTTACTTAGCCAGCGAGCCTCTCCTAACTCGTTGGCCTTTGAACAAGCTTATCAGACAGAAGGCTTTAAAAGAAACAATGAAGTTCATTCATTACGAGGACCATAACAGTCGGTACATTACCATAGGCTGTGTGGAAAAGGTAATGTTGTTATTACCATAATGCAGAACAAAAGGAAAACATGTATCAGTTTTCAATTTGTGCGTGTACCGTTGATGATCCAATTGACACAGTTACCACTCTCGAATTGAACAGCCATTGTGTATGCTTGCTTGTTGGGTTGAAGATCCAAACGGAATTGCATTTAAGAAGCATCTTAATAGGATTGCAGATTACATTTGGCTCGGGGAAGACGGAATGAAAGTTCAGGTTGCTACACTAGTACTCCTATTCGATACAATAGTACTAACAAGTTAACAATATATATAGCTAAATTTGATACTATTACCATCCTTATGCAGACTTTCGGCAGCCAAACATGGGATACTGCTCTTGGTCTTCAAGCTTTGATGGCTTGCAATTTTGCTGACGAAGTTGAATCTGTACTCCGTAAAGGACACGACTACTTGAAGAAAGCTCAGGTTTCATAATCAAATCCTTATGTTAATACATGCTATATTTGTTTTTCCGGCCCCTCCACTTACTTTGCTCTTCATTGAAACATTCCCTTTGAAATTTTTGAAGATTAGGGACAATCCAGTAGGTGACTACAAAGGCAATTTTCGACACTTTTCTAAAGGAACGTGGACATTTTCGGATCAAGATCACGGATGGCAAGTTTCAGATTGTACCGCAGAAGGTTTGAAGGTAGCTCTATATCTTATTTCAACCACTTAAAGCTAGTTTAGAGCCAAATCTTTTATGCCAATCATGGTGTTCCTAACAAAAGTTTCTTGTATCTTCATAGTGTGTCCTACAACTCTCACTGATGCCACCAGAAATTGTTGGCGAGAAAATGGAACCTGAGAGACTATATGATGCTGTTAATTTCTTACTCTCTCTTCAGGTGACATTTAAATTGTATGATAATTCTTGTAGAGTTAATTTCAAATTATCCTCTCATGAATTAACTACCTTAAATCGCTATCTTTATTTTTAAAAACCTAAATTTGCCCTACATTTTTGTTAAGAATACCAAAAAAAAATTCATTAACCGACCTCTATTTTTTCTCCTTATCTTTTGACCAAACAAAGGCATAATTTGAGGTTCTTAAAAATAAAAAGGACAATTTGAAAATAGTGAATTTGTGAAATTTACCCTTCTTCTAATTCTTATTAGTTCAATAGCGTTCAATAATCTTTTAAACTTATTGTAGGATGAAAAAACTGGTGGATTAGCAGTTTGGGAGCGAGCTGGAGCCTCGTTGCTGTTGGAGGTAACAATTTAAACCACACACCACACCAATTTAGCTCTATTTATTATTGAGGTATTGTACATTTTAAGCTGCAGCTACTATAGAAAAAAAATTATATATATGCAATAAAAGTTAATAGTATATAATAAATACAATTTTTAAATAATAATCTTAACAAAATTAGTAAATATATAATAGATTTTTTGTCATGCAAGTATATAGTTAAATCAACTTAACTTTCAAAGTACAGCAGCTAGTGTTTATGAAATACTTTAGTCCTGAAACTTAAAAACTACAGCTGTCTAGTCTTAATTCTAAATAAGAACTTAGTTTTCATTGTAAGCATTATTATTATAATCCTAAATGATACAATAATTTTTGTAATCTGTTTTCCTCTGCAGTGGCTAAATCCGGTGGAGTTTCTTGAGGACCTTATAGTAGAGCACACTTACGTCGAATGCACTGCATCAGCAATCGAAGCATTTATGTTGTTTAAGAAATTATACCCTCATCATAGAAAAAAGGAGATTGAAAATTTCATCGTGAAAGCTGTGCATTACATCGAAGACGAACAAACTGCTGATGGTTCATGGTTAATTTTTTTTTTTTTTAACATTAATTGAGCCTTTTGTAACATTTCTGTCGATTAACGTCAAAGTGCTAGAGAAATTAGCATAATGAGCAAACATGTCTATGTCTATAGGTATGGAAATTGGGGAATTTGCTTCATATATGGTACCTGTTTTGCTCTTGGAGGGCTGCAAGTTGCTGGCAAGACTTACAACAATTGTCTTGCAATTCGAAGAGCAGTTGATTTTCTACTAAATGCACAAAGTGATGATGGTGGGTGGGGAGAGAGCTACAAATCATGCCCAAATAAGGTAATTTCACAATACTAGTGAAGGCGCGTGCTTCCCTAGACATATCTACTTAACTGTTAGGCTCAAGCTATAACATATATGTATTTATATTAAGTTTTTTCATATAGTATACTGGCACTTAAAATAATTTAGCTGACTTTTGATTCTCATTGTTGATACAGATATATACACCTCTTGAAGGAAAGAGATCAACAGTGGTACACACCGCATTGGCAGTTCTTAGTTTAATTAGTGCTGGGCAGGTCAGTTTATATATTAACACTCATCCCGTGACATTATGCTTTAGTCACGTTAATTTATATATTTCTATTGGATAAGAAAATAAATGCGCACAAACTATATCTTTAAAAGATCAACGGCTCAGATTAGCACGAGACTTGTTAACTACTGAACTTAAATTTATATTTTATTTTGTAATAGGCTGATAGAGACCCAACTCCTATTCATCGTGGTGTGAAGTTGTTGATCAACTCACAATTGGAAAATGGAGACTTCCCGCAACAGGTAAAAAATTGGTGCTTATAATAATTTTTATTTATTTATTTATTTTTAAAAGGTAGGGGTAGAGAAGGCTCAAATGAAGTTTTAGTCCCTATTTCTTCCCAAATTTAAACTCGAGTAATCAGTTAAAAAAAGCCACTTAAAAATGCTTTGGCCTTGATGCTTATACTATCAAATGCTTAAACAAGTGACTTCAGTGACATCAAATGTTTGCTAATTATTGATTAATTTTTTTAATTGCAGGAAATTATGGGAGTGTTCATGAGAAACTGCATGTTACACTATGCAGAATACAGGAATATTTTCCCATTGAGAGCTTTAGCAGAGTATCGCAAAAGAGTTCCACTGCCTAATTAAAAAGCTTTTTCCTCCATTGGAAATAATAAGCCGATAAAGATTCGTATATATATTTTCATGTATGGAATCATGTTGAGAAATGGAACTGCTGCATAACTTGTAATGGAGATATGGAGCAAAATAAGTCTCAAATAATTGCTAAATTCCGCAAATATGGCCATCCAATTACTTGCCTTGCACTTATTAGAAGAATGATCTTGTTCATTATGTAAATAAATAAATAATTGATAAATGAGTTGCATCTAATTAGAAGTATGTTTAATTGTTGTGGCTGTGGTTCGATAGAATTACTTACTGTTAAGTAATAGTTTTGTAGTGAAAAGAAAAAAAATTGATTGAGTGAGTGCTAAATTAATTAAGTCAAATAAATTCAATTGTAAATATTACCCTCAGATGATCAATATCCAGTGGAGTCCTAATTACAAGTAATTCTTGGGGGTGATTAGTTAAAGTGTAAATATTTTTATTATCTCCCTACTCCATGTCAAAATAACAAACGACTAGAAGAGTTATTAAATTGTGACAGCTTACTACATCAAATATGTAAAATAATACTTTAGTTGACTTATAAAATACCAATATTTGCTAAATAACTATAAAAGGTACAATCCTCTATTGAGTACTGCAAATTATTTCTTTTATAAATAAAAAGTAGAGTATACAATATTTGAGAACAGATAATGATTTAAAAAGTTAAAAAAAATTGAATTTAAGAAATTAGATTAGCAAATAAAAGGGATACAATGTGGCGACAAAGTTTTGTTTTGTATAAATTTTGTTGAATAAAAGGGAGTGGGATATTATCTGTCTTGTCTCTACGACAAGTTTGTTTGTCCTGCCTCTATGACAAGTTAGATTTGGTTTTTTCATTGTTTGACCGTCTTTTCTCAATCATTGACTCTAGTCTCTTCATTATTTCTTCATCATTTCTCAATCATTTCCTCTAAAATCTTGCTTTTCCACCAAACTTTATGGGCGGCTCGAGTGATAACACTAAGTCAGACTTGCAAAATGCATATGCACGTCTGCAACTTGAAGAAGATGAGGAAGGTAGTTTTATAGTGGCTGGAGAAGAGGAGGAAAGTAATGGGTCGGATAAGATTGACTCTCGCTATTTTCTTGTGGGACGATTTTTAATTGATAAGGTGATCAATTTTGCCGCTATGAAGAATACAATGGCAGGTCTATCTGGCAAGGGAGTTATCATCAAGGATTTGTCTCCCACTTTGTTCCTATTTCAATTCTTCCATGAAATTGATATTAAGAGGGTGCTAGAATCTGGTCCGTGGACTTTCTATCAACATATCCTCCTTGTCCATAGATTGGGGGCGGATGAACAAACTCAGCATGTTCATTTGTTTCATACTATCTTTTGGATCCAAGTTTACAATTTGCCCATTGGATTCCAATCGGAAAATATTTTGCAAAGCATAGGCAATTACATTGGTGCTTTTTTGGAGTTGGACCAAAATAATTTTAAAGTTATATGGGGGAATTACATATGGTTGCTAGTGTTAATCAATGTCAGGAAACCCCTCAAACGCCGAATGCGTTTGAAGAGAACATTGTTAACATATATGTTTCCATAATATTGATTTTGATGATAACAAATAAAATTAAGAATGATTAATCTTTTAAGCTCAAAATTATTTTTTTATATATTTTAAATAAATCATTATTTTCACATTATAAAGGTTTTATATTTAATGGAAAAATTATTTATGAAATTAGTTGTTTTTCAAGTTCATGATTTAATTGGAAGAGTTTTGAAAACTTTGAAATCAACAAGGATTGCTCGAAATTTTGGAGGACTTATTGAAAAAGTTTCATAACATTTTGGGTCATATCATAATTTTAAAAAGTTTTGGGAATAGCAACCATTATTTAGAGATTCTGAAATTGGATCTATTTGAAAAATAATATAACGTTTTGGGTCATAATATAGTTTTATAAAGTTTTGGGGTCAAATTATAATTTTAGAAAATAGTGCATTGTACTGGTTACTGTAGCAAGCGGCTAACCGGATATGGTAAACGGCAATCTGGATTTTGGGCAGTAAGCTTCTAGAGTATAAACGGCTATCCAGATTTCGCAAGTGGCTATCCAGATTTCGAAAGCGGCTAACCGGATATGAAAAGCGGCGTGCCGGATATTCTGAAATTTAAATTTTTACCTTAACAGTAACATAAAAGCGACTAACCGGATTCCATAAACGGTAAGCCGGTTATCACCAAAATGTGCATAACGGCTAGTTTTTTATCTCAAACTATATAAACTCAAATCCAATTCATTCTCAAGCACTCGAGCAAGCAAAATCAAAAAGTACACAACGTTCATTGAGCTCTTATTTCGAAAATCATAAAACCTTGAATCATCTTTTGTTCTTCAATTTGTATATCTACTCTTTAAGAGAGTTTTTATTGTAATCTTCAATTCCTCATCTTAAGTGTGAGTGTTTAAGTGTGTGAAACACTTGAGTGAAGAGATTGGGAGATAATCTCTTTGTTGTAAAGGTTCATTGATACCGTGAAGTCAATTGTAAACTTTTGAAGCCTTGGAAGACTTGGATAGTGAAATCCTCAAGCTTGGATTGCTTGGAGACGTGGACGTAGGCGTGTGTTTGTTTTTCTTCTCTCTTACTCATTTGTTATTGTGCTTTTATCGAACTTATTGCTTTCAAATTTATTAAGGCGTTAGATTTGATTGTTGTGTGGTTTTGTTAGGATAATTTTTAAAATACCAATTCACCCCCCCTCTTGGGTTGCACACTTGTATTTCATTTGATATCAGAGTAAGGTGCTCTTATTTAGACTTAACCGTCTAGAGCTAAAGATCAATGGCAACCTAATATGACTCGACATTTAGGAAAGGACAATCCACAATTAGACCACCGTTCTTTGACGGAAATGACTGCCTGTATTGAAAAACTAGGATGAGAATTTATTTACAAGCACTAGATTATGAAATTTGGAAAGTTGTTTGTGATGGTCCATTTTTGTCTTTGACTAAAAATGAAGTCGGAGAAGATATTCCAAAACCTTCACGGCAATGGAATGAATTGGAAAAGAGAAAAGCTACTCTAAATTCCAAAGCTATGAATGCCTTATTTTGCGCACTAGATAAGAAAGAGTTTCATAGAGTATCTAGTTATGAGAGTGCTAATGAAATTTGGCACAAACTTGAAGTTGTTTATGAAGGCACGAATCAAGTGAAAAAGTCTAAAATTAGTAGGTACACTCGACAATATGAATTGTTCCAAATGGAACAAAATGAGAGTGTGTATTCTATGTATACTAGATTTACGGACATAGTGAATACTCTAGGAGCCCTAGGAAAGACTGTTTCAAATAGCGAGAAAATTAAGAAAATTATTAGGTCGTTACCTAAGGAATGGAGACCAAAAAGGACTGCCATTGAGGAAGCCAAAGATTTAAATATCTTACCTATTGATGATTTAATTGGTTCTCTTATTTCTTATGAGGAAGACTTGGCAGCCAAAAGAGGCAATGAGGAGAAGAAGAAAAGCATTGCTCTCAAAGCCTCGAAATATGAGAGTGATGAGGAAAGAAAGCTGGATGAGGAGGAGATGGATATGCTGGCTAGGAAGTTCAGAAAATTTTTTAAGAAATCCAATGAGCGAAGAAAATTTAGAGACCTCAAGAACCGAAAGGAGAAGAAGGAAGTAATCAAATGTTATGAGTGCAAGAAACCTGGCCATATAAGATCGGAATGCCCTCTTCTCAACAAGCTCAAGAAAAAAGCAATGTTAGCCACATGGGATGATAGCGATGAGGAAACAAGTGATAATGAAGAGCATCAAGAAATGACAAATCTAGCTCTCATGGCAATTGGAGATGAATCGGATGATGAACTTGATGAGGTAAATGATCTTCCTACCTATGATGAATTACATGATGCTTTTAAAGAATTGCATGATAAGTGGATGAAAATTGGTAAAAAGAATGCATGTCTTAAAAAGAAAATGGTAGAGCTCGAAAATGAAAATGAATCTCTATGTGCAAAGATTACATGCCTAGAATTAGAGAATAAAACATTTCATGATAGAGTTGCATTATCAAATGAGAAACCTAGTACTTCACATGAGCATCTAAAATATCACATAGATGACTTGAAAAAGGAAAATGAAATGCTTAAGAAGAAGAGCAATGAGTTAAATGAGATTGTTTTAAAATTTACAAATGGACAAAAGATGTTGGATAACTTGATTAATTTACAAAAATGTGTGTTTGATAAAGGAGGACTTGGTTATAAGCCAAATTTGAAACAAAAGTATTATAAGAACTACTTTGTGAAGAGTACATCTATTAACAATCAAGTTGTATGTCATTATTGTAATCAAAACGGTCACATGAAGCTTGGTTGTCCTATTAAAATAAAAGTACATTATGGAGTAAAATGTGTTTGGGTTTCAAAATGAACCATTGCTAACACTCAAGGACCCAAGAGTATTTGGGTGTCAAAGGGCACAATGTGAATGTTTTCTTTGTAGGTACCACAATCAAGGAATGGTGGAGAGTTCCTTGATGAAAGCTTGTGAGGATAATCACTTGAGTATGATCTAGGAGAAAAAGATGAGGCAAGATGATTTAATTGTTTTGGTAACAATTCTTGCCATATTAATTTTGTTGAATGAATCATGATAAATGAATTTGCGAAAGTATGCTTGTATGTTTACATGATGGAATTATCATTGTGTATAACATTGAGTGATTTATTATGGTGCCTTTGTTTGATTTTGATGATTGTATGGTATTTGATTTCATCTTCTTAATTGTCTATCATCATTGTCCATCTCTTATATATGTGTGAATTCATATGCCATTAATTGTGTTATATCATCATTCATTTATAAAATTGACATCATTGTTTGATACGATTTCATATGTTTGGTCTTGTACGTATTTATGTCTCATGTATTAATTGGCTTATTGAAAAGTTTTGAATCACAAAACATTTTTAAATTGATCAAGTTTTAAGATAAATTGGTGTGTACAATACAAGTTTTTGGGTTAACCAAAATTCAATAAGAGGCAAAATGATCTCTAAGGCACAACCGGCATACCACATGTAACCAACCGACAAGCCGTTTGCTTATGGTTGCTCTCGGGTCGACTTTCGGATAACTGGATTGGAAAACCGGTAAGCCGTTTGAGAAAATTTTATTTCTGGGCAAAAATCGGTCAACCGGTTATGAAATCCGGAAAGCCGGATTCGGTTTGGAACTTACTGGACACAAACCGGTCATCCGGCTATGAAATCCGGAAAGTCGAATTTGCAAAGTTCCTTTTCTGCCTCAAAATTGGAAAGTCGATTCTTCTATCCGGTAAACCGAATTCGTTTCTCTCCTCATTGGACACTAACCGGCTAACCGGTTAGTGAAATCCGGCAAGCCAGATTCGGGCATTCATCATTCGTCAACTGATTCTCTCTCTCTAAAATCCACCATTTTTTATCTAATCAACACCATACATCACCTAAAATCATCTCTACGATCATTTTAATTGATTTAAAATTGCCCATTTTACTCAATATCTTAAAAATCTGAATTTGTGCATTTTGAGTATTTTAAATTATCACTTTCATGGTGTGCTCTCCTTATGGATTTTACTATAGTTTTCTATTATATTATGCACTTACATTTTCATATGCATTGTTGCTTTCATTGTGGATTGATGATGATTATTGTTTAATATTTGGATGTTGTATATTTGGATAATGTGGAACTAATGCGCTTATCTTGACTTTTTGATGATCAAGAGGGAGATATGAGGTGTAAGGGAGAAATACATCTACTTTGAGATTCTTAAGCATATGAGATTTTTTAAGTTATATTGAAATGTCATATTAGATCTTTGATAAGTTTAGTTATCTTGATTTATAAAATGTGATTAATAATTATGGAGCTTCGATAGTTGATAATATGTTCTTATAACTTTTGCATGCCAATTTGGTAAACAAATCAAAACCTTTTTGCGAAGAATAATTTTCAAAAATTAGGCATGAACTTGGAATGATGAAATTTATTAATATCTCTAATCATGTTATTAATACTATTAAAATTGATTTCTTGATGATTTTGATGATTGATGATTATATGTGTGTTGCTTGATGAATTAGTAAAGTTGTTGGTTTGTTATAATTGTTGAAGCTTATATCTTTTTAACCATGTTGTGTATTTGAAAATTTGTTCATTTTTAAGGGGAGACTTTGCCAAAATTTTTGCTCGCACAAAATGGGTAATACGTTCATCGAATTATTTTTGATGATCTTGTTTCGATTGCATCTATTTATCTTTTCTTTTTTACGATGAAGGGGGAGATAAATATGATACGTTTTTGGATAAAATCATTTCGGTTAAAATTTTAAATTGGCCATATATTTAGGGGGAGCATATAATATGATTTTGGATAATATGCATTTTGAACTTTTTTGTTGTTCAAAGGGGGTGACAAAGTAATATATCATTTCGATGTTGTTAAAAAGAAGAGAATAATATGCATTTTGAGTAATTGTTTTGATAATTGATATGTGATTATGGTGAGGACTTGGTGATTTTGAGATATGATGATCATTTGATTACATGGGTGTTTTATATGATAAATTTATGTTATGAGTTGTTGACTTGGTAATTGATGGAATAATGGTTCATGATATTTTTGTGTGATGATTTATGTATGGAGTTGGCTTGTATCATGATTCATAATAATTTGGGAGTAATATTACTAAACTTGTATTTGAGGTAGTGTTTGTTGTTAGGGGGAAATTCTATCAAAATTTCTACTCGGACAACATGGCTAACAAATTTGCTACTCTTATTCTTTTCCTTTAAGTTTTCTTTTTGACGATGAAGGGGGGAGAAGAATACATGTTTTTAAATTTATAAAAATTTGCTACTCTTTTTCTTTGCCAATTAAGTTTTCTTTTTGATGATGAAGGGGGAGAAAAATGCATGTATTTAAATTTGTTAATTTAGTTAATTGGCAAATTGTAAGAGAAGATTACATTTAGGGGGAGCAATTTGTGGAATCATTCTTTAAATACATGAAATGTTTGTCATCATAAAAAAGGGGGAGATTGTTAACATATATGTTTCCATAATGTTGATTTTGATGATAACAAACAAGATTAAAAATGATTAATCTTTTAAGCTCAAAATTATTTTTTATATATTTTAAATAAATCATTATTTTCACATTATAAAGGTTTTATATTTAATGGAAAAATGATTTATGAAATTAGTTGTTTTTCAAGTTTATGATTTAATTGAAAGAGTTTTGAAAACTTTGAAATCAACAAGTATTGCTCGAAATTTTGGAGGATTTATTGGAAAAGTTTCATAACATTTTGGGCCATATCATAATTTCAAAAAGTTTTGGGAATAACAACCATTATTTAGAGATTCTGAAATTGGACCTATTTACAAAATAATATAACGTTTTGGGTCATAATATAATTTTATAAAGTTTTAGGGTCAAACTGTAATTTTAGAAAATAGTGCATTGTACTGGTTACTGTAGTAAGCGGCTAACCGGATATGGTAAACGACAATCCGAATTTTGGGCAGTAAGCTTCTGGAGCATAAACGGCTATCCGAATTTCGTAAGCGGCTATCCGGATTTCGAAAGCGGCTAACTGGATATGAAAAGCGGCGTACCGGATATTCTGAAATTCAAATTTTTGCCTTAACGGTAACATAAAAGCGGCTAACCAGATTCCATAAACGGTAAACTGGTTATCACTAAAATGTGCACAACAACTAGTTTTTGAGCTCAAACTATATAAACTCAAATCCAATTCATTTTCAAGCACTCGAGCAAGCAAAATCAAAAAGTATACAACGTTCATTGAGCTCTCATTTCGCAAATCATAAAACCTTGAATCATCTTTTGTTCTTCAATTTATATATCTACTCTTTAAGAGAGTTTTTATTATAATCTTCAATTCCTCATCTTAATTGTGAGTGTTTTAGTGTGTGAGACACTTGAGTGAAGAGATTGGGAGATAATCTATTTGTTGTAAAGGTTCATTGACACCGTGAAGTCAATTGTAAACTTTTGAAGCCTTGGAAGGCTTGGATAGTGAAATCCTCAAGCTTGGATTGCTTGGAGGCGTGGACGTAGGCGGGGATTGCCGAACCACGTAAAAATTCGTGTGTTTGTTTCTCTTCTCTCTTACTCATTTGTTATTGTGCTTTTATCGAACTTATTGCTTTCAAATTTATTAAGGCATTAGATTTGATTGTTATGTGGTTTTGTTAGGATAATTTTTAAAATATTAATTCACCCCCCCTCTTGGGTTGCACACTTGTATTTCAAACATGAGGGGAATGGATTTTGGTGGACTTTAAGTACGAACGCCTTAAATATATTTTGCTTCATTTGTGGTCTTCTTGGACATACCGAGAGGAATTGTCCATCATTATATGAAAATGAAGATGGCACTGTTATTAAACCTTATGGCTCATGGATGAAAGCCCCTACTCGGAGAAGAGTGATGAATTCTGGCGAGCGTTGGCTGAGGACTGCACCACCAAAGATGGAGGAAGGAAAAATTGGTATTCCTTTAAAATCTAGGGTTGCAATGATGGTGGACGAGAATGTGGGCACCAAATCCGAGGATGATGGAAGCAAATCTCGTAGGAAGGAAATCATGGTTGAGAATATGCCATTAACTAAGGAAATTGTAATCCCTCCCACATCTTGTAGGCAAACATGCCTTAATGGAAAAGATGTTGGGGATTCTGCCAATACTACGATTTTATTAAAGAAAAATGCAGAGGATTATGATTCAGAATTAATTATTTCGGATGCTAAGAGAAGGAGGTCACAAGTTGGGCCACAAACCCCAGTGGGCCTTGAAGATCCAACTACAACTCAACTAATGGAGACTACTGAAGATACAGAAAATGGACCAGTGGTGGGACCCGAGACCTAGGCCCATCGAGAACAATGTGTTGTTTAAGTTGGAACTGTTGTAGATTGGGCCACCCACGAACAATTCAAGTGCTTATAAATTTGGCCAAAAATAAAAAGCCTGATTTTATTTTTTTGTGGAAACTTTATGTCAAAAATAAAACAGAGGGTATTAAAATTAAATTGGGTTATGTTGGTTTATTTGTGGTAAAGAATGTGGGTCGGAGCGGTGGGTTAGCATTGTTTTGGAAGCCCAACTATAATGTCCATTTGTTAAAGTTTGGCCGTAACTTTATTGATGTTGCCATTGAAAACACAAATGGGGAAAAGTGGCGAACTACATGTTTCTATTGTTTTCCAGAGTCATTCCGCCGTCAAGAATCACGGAATCTCTTGCGTTCACTTGCTTTGTCCTCTTCTTTGTCGTGGGTTGTCCTTGGTGACTTTAATGATTTGCTCAACTCAAATGAAAAACGTGGGAAGCTTGTCCACCCTAACTGGAAACTTCAAGGATTTAATAATGTTGTCTCTAATTCGGGGCTTCATGATTTGGGTATGGAGGGCGATCAATTCATGTAGGAAAGGTTAAGGGGTAATGAGAATTGGGTGGAGGAAAGGTTGGATCGTGTTCTAGCATCAATAAATGAATTTATCTCTTCCCGCGAGCTAAAGTCAGCAGCTTAGAAGCCTTTTGTTCAAACCACCTCCCCGTCTTCCTTGATCCTAATCCACTGGTATCTCAATCACAGGTAAAGAAATTTCATTTTGAAAATCTTTGGCTCCGTGGGCCTGATTCTCAGGCGATTGTTCAAGATAGTTGAGCTTCTTCTGGTAATGTTTCTATTCAGAGTAAAATTGATGTTTGTGGTTCTTATTTACTTCGATGGGGCAGCCATCTTTTGTGGGATTTTCATAAATGCATTCAGGATTATAAGTAGAGAATGGGCTTGTTGCGGGGTTTGCGTGATGCTGTCAGCTTGGCTGAATTTACTGACGCTTGAAATAGATTTAATGAACTATTACATAGCCATGAAATTTTCTGGAAACAACATTTGAAATCGCTTTGGCTAAAGGAGGGTGACATGAACTCTAAGTACTTTCATGCTATGGCTTCGACAAGGAAACGACAGAATATGATTATGAAGCTTCGTAATAGTGAGGGGCAGTGGTGTACTGATCCTACAGAAATTAACAAGATAATTGGAGATTATTTAACTCATATTTTCTCTTCTAAAACTGGATCTTGTGATGAAGTTATCCAGTGTGTTGAACCAAAGCTTACGGCCGAACAAAATCACTCTCTTACGGAGCCTTTTACTGTTGTGGATGTCGGTGATGTTATTTTCAGTAAACATCCTGATAAATCGCCAGGCCCAGATAGTATGAACCCTTTTTTTTCAGAAATTCTGGTCTATTGTTGGTGCGGATGTTTCCTCTGCTTGTTTAGATTTTATTCGACAGTGTGAATTTCCTATTGGTTTGATGAAGCCTCTATTGTTTTTATCCCTAAGAAATCTAATCTGAAGCATATTACTGATTTGAAGCTGATTTCATTGTGTAATGTTCTCTACAAAATAATTGCAAAGATGCTAGCTAATAGGCTCAAACTGGTTTTGGGGTCTATTATTTCTTATTAACAGAGTGCTTTTATCCCGAGCAGAGCTATAATTGATAATATTTTGATCTTGACTGAGATCATGCATTATTTAAAGAGGAAAAGGCAAGGTAAGGGGGGGACAACCGCTTTTAAGATTGATATGTCCAAGGCATATGATCGGATTGAGTGGAGTTTTCTTAAATCAATTATGTTTCGAATGGGGTTTGTTGTTGACTTTGTTGACTTGATCATGCTTTGTGTGTCTACTGTTACCTACAAGATCACGAGAGAGGGGGTGGATGTGAGCCCTATTTTACCTAGTCGTGGGCTTAGACATGGTGATCTTTTATCACTGTATATCTTTATTATATATGCAGAGGGGCTGAGTTCGTTAATTCACCATTATGAGAAGGCAGGTTTGTTGCATAGGGTTAGAGTTGCTAGAGGTGCTCCTTGTATTACTCACCTCTTTTTAGCTGATGATTGTTTTCTTTTTTTCAAAACTAGTGTCCAGGAGGCTCATTTAATGAAAAGTATTCTTTCTATGTATGGTGTTGTTTCAGGACAGAAGGTCAATTATAACAAGTCATCTATTTCTTTTAGCATGAATGTTAGAAATGTTGTTGTTCATCAAATTTGTGAATTACTCGGAGTCACGACAATAGTAGATCATGGTACTTATTTGGGATTACCTTCCTCTATTGGCAGAAGAAAGTTGGATGCTCTTCGTTATATCAAAGACAAAGTTTGGAAGCGCCTCCATGGGTGGAATCTTTGGAAGCGCCTCCAGGGGTGGAATCAAAAGTTGTTATCTAGAGAAGGCAGGAGAGTTTGCTCAAGACAGTTGCATAAACAATGCCCAACTATGCCATGAATATTTACCTGCTTCCTCTTGAGCTTTGTAGAGAGATTGAAAAGATTATGAATTCTTTTTGGTGGGGCAGCAAGGGTAACAGCAGTAGAGGTATTATTTGGATGAAATGGGACCGGTTATGCAAACCTTAGAACTATGGGGGAATTGGCTTCAAGAACCTACATCAATTTAACATCGCTATGCTCGGCAAGCAAGGATGGCATCTCTTAACCAATCCAGGTACTCTTGTGGCTAAATTGTTTAAGGCAAGGTATTATCCTCAAACTTTTTTTACTGAAGCTACCTTGGGTAGTAATCCAAGCTATGTTTGGAGATCAATTTTGGCAGCATAGAAGGCTATTCTACAAGGTAGTCGTGTTCAAATTGGAGGGGTCAGCAAACTATTATTGGTTTGGCTCATTGGCTTCCGAACAGCAAGAATAGGTTTGCTCCTTCGTCTCTGCCCGATAATATTGCTACTGCTGCAGTGGATAGTCTACTGGTTCCTAACCACCACCGATGGGATTATGATGTAGTCGTTGATATATTTAATAGCAGGGACCGCAAGCTTATCCGTCAATTCCTCTTGGTACTTGTCTCCACAGTGATACTTGGTATTGGTTACCCGGTCCTAAAGGCTTGTACACGGTTCTCAGTTGTTACAAAATGTTAGAAAATCTGCCTAATCCTCCCAATAGCGGTATTTGGAAAAAAATTATGGCAGCTTCCAGTTCCTGCAAAGGTTAAAAACTTTCTTTGGAGAGCTTTGGTTAATGTTGTTCCAACAGCTGACAATCTTTAGCAGCGCCGAGTAGAAGTACATCCTTTATGCCCTATTTGCAACGCGTCAAATGAAACTATTTATCATATTTTGGTTGAATGCCCTATTGCTAAACTTGCTGGTGTTAACATATATGTTTCCATAATGTTGATTTTGATGATAACAAACAAGATTAAGAATGATTAAGTTTTTAAAAGCTCAAATTATTTTTATACAATTTTAATAAATCATTATTTTCACATTATAAAGGTTTTATGTTTAATGGAAAAATGATTTTATGAAATTGGTTGTTTTTCAAGTTTGAAAATTTTGAAATCAACAAGTATTGTTTGGAATTCTAGAAAAGGACTTATTTGAAAAGTTTCATAGCATTTTGGGTTATATCATAATTTCGAAAAATTTTAGGAATGACAAGCATTGTTTAGAAATTCCGAAAATGGACCTTTTTACAAAGTTTTATGACTTTTTGGGCCATAATGCCGATATTAAACATTTTGGGGTAAAATTATAATTTTAAAAAATAGTTCACTGTAGCAAGCGGCTAACCAGAATAAAAACGGCTAACCAGATTGAAGAAAGCGGCAAACTGATTATGGGCAGAAACTCTCTAGAATAAAAACGGCTAATCAGATTCATGAAAGCGGCATACCAGATGTGCAAAAATTCAAATTTTTTAACATAACGGTAACATGAAGCGGCTAACCGGATTCACAAAAACGGCAAGCCGATTTTCACCAGAAAGTCAATAACGGCTAGTTTTCTTCTTCAACTATAAAATGACTCAAATCTAATTCATTTAATATGATGCAACCATTGATATTTTGAGTATTTCTCTGCAAATCTAAAAGCATAAACTTTGTGTATTCATTTCATTTATTCACACATATTGGGCTTTTATTTGTATACAAACACATTGTGTGAGAGAATTTTTGTAATCTTTTTTGTAAAATCAAATTGAGAGGTTGTAAGTGTTGGGATACACTTGGGTTAAGAGATTGTGGATAATCTCTTGTTGCAAAGGTCCATTTATATCTTAGAAGTCAATTGTAAGCGTTTGAAATCTTAGGAGGTTTGGATAATGAAATCCTCAAGCCCGGTGTACTTGGGGGTGTGGACGTAGGCGGGGATTGCCGAACCACGTAAAAATTATTGTGTTTGCTCTCTCTTCCCTTACTCTTTTATTATTGAGCTTTATTGAATTTATTATTTTTTATTTGATTAAGGCAATAGATTATTGTTGTGCAATTTGTTTAACTTAAGTTTTAACAAAAAAAAACCAATTCACCCCCCTCTTGGGTTGCATAGTTAGTGTTTCAGTTGGATGTCATCTGTGATTGGTTTTGTTGGGAGTTTTTTGAAGTTTGGAGAATGGCTAGAAGCTTTATTTGCTCACTGTAATGGAGATGATTGTAGTTTGGCTGCCGTGATTTGTTGGGGTATTTGATTAAATAGGAATAATAAAGTTTGGAAAAATATCAATGGAAGGGCGACAAATGTGCTCAATTTGGTTGGTCAGAGCTTGTTTCAATGGCAGCAAGCTTGCAAGAGTTCTTGCTTTGCACTGGCTTCTAATACTTTTGATCACGGTCTGGTTTGCTGGAAAAGGCCTCATGAAGGGTGGCACAAGTGTAATGTTGATGCAGCTATTTCACGCTCTCGAGGCACAATCAGCTTTGGGGCTGTCATATGGTCTTCTGAGGATGATTTTGTTGCGGCAATGAGTGGTTTCCTCCCTGGCATATTTAAAGCTCGCGAGGCCGAAGCGATTGGCATGCGTGAAGCTCTTAGTTGGCTCAAGAATTTTCCAGACTTTCCTATTATTCTTAAGATGGATAGCTTACATGTTTATGGATGTGTTTGGCACATTGTATTGTATTATGTTGTATTGTATTATTTTAATGTTAGTGTATTGTATTATGTTATATTGCATTAGCACTGTATTATAATGATACTATACAATGTTTGGTATTATACTGTACTATATTAATTTTTTGTGATTAATTTAAATTAAATTAAATATTAAATTAGATTATTTTTTAATATATTTAAATTGTATTAATATTTTATATTATTATTTATACTATTATTATTTTTAAATTAATATTATTAAAATTTATTCATATTTAAATATTTATTATTAGTTATAATCAATTATAAATTTATTAATAAATTATAATATAAAAATAAGAATATATTATAACAATATTGAATAATAAATTACATATTTATTAATTTATAGTAATAATTATAATGTAAAAAATAAAATATATATATATATAATATTATATTAAATAAAAAATTGTATTTTATTTATTTATTATTATTATTATTGTTAATAAGCAAAAGCAAAAGTTAAAGTAAAGGCAAAAGTCAAAGCAAAAGCACGTGAAAACGTTAAAGGAAAAAAAAAAAAAAACAAGCGGCAGTTGCTTCATTAGCTTAATTCCGACTGTGAGTTAGGTTTAGTTGTTGTTGTAACCTTTTATCTACCAAACATGGGGATGTGTAAATTTAATGAAATGAGGAGTTTTAATACCTCAACCAAACACACCCTATGTGATACTGCTGTTTATCCTAATGGCTTTGGTACTATTATTGCTGATTGTGGAGCTTTGGCTTACTCTTTAGGAGATGTTTCTTTCTTTTTTGTTCGTAGATCTGCGAAAACTGCCGCCCATACTATTGCTAGAGTGGGGGGTTCTATGTCAGGTCCGAGTGAGTGGAGTCATGTTCTACCTACCTAGTTGATTAATTTCTTGGTTGTTTAATAAACTCTTATTTCCTTAAAAAAAACTACAAAAGTACAACATACATTTTGTAACATCTAAACAACCCCAAAATAAACACAGATTTGAATAATTTCTATTTTTCTTAAAATTAGCCCAATTGACTCAACAAGTAGAGCTTTTATAAGTAGAGATGACATTTTTTCCTGTTCGAATGGAATCATGTGGGATCCCATCTCGTTTGGGAAGAAATTGGAAAATATTTTTACATCCCAAATTAAAGTGGGATGGGACAAAGACAAAAAATAAATCCCACCTTTATTTCTGGGATAGGAGGAGGACCAATTATAAAATCTCGTCTTATCTTGTATATCCCATTAATAATATAATTTGAAGACTATTTTAAATTTTTAATTATTTTATAATTTTAACTTAAGTAACGTTCAAAGTTGAAACCTAAAGCCTAAAATTAAATAATAAAAGTAATATAATTAGAAAGTGAAGTGTCAGCCAAAAGTCACAATTAAAATTTATTTTTTATATTTTTTTATAGTCAAAATATAAGTTGGTTACTGTCCAAATTAGGGATGGAAAAATAACCCGGACCCGGACGAACCTGGATAATCCGGGCCGGGTTGAACCTGTATCGGAGAGTTAAAAAATCCGGATCCGAAATGGATTTTAATAACCCGGATGAATCCGGGTCCGAGTCCGGGTTTAAGTCAACCCGTACATCCGGAACCTGGACCCGGATATTTTATTTTAATATTATTTTTTAATTAATTTTGTTGAGTAATATAAATACAACCTAAAAAAAAACCCTAATCGCAATTCACGACTTCTAGCTTGCTTCGGTTCTTAGCTTCTTGCAGCCAGCAGCCTTTGCGATTCGTAGTCTAGCAGTCAAGCTTCGGTTCTTGCAGCTAGCAGCCTTCGTGATTCACAGTCAAGCAGTCAAGCTTCGGTTCTTAGCTTCTTGCAGCCAGCAGCCTTCGTAATTCACCACCGTCAGAACTCAGAAGCTTGGGCTCGCGGCTCGCTACCGTCTTCCGTTGCAACTCATACTCTCGGGTTCGTTCCCGACCGTCACAGCCTAGGGTTCTTGCAGCTCCAAACAACAATTCGATTCGCCACCGTCGTCTGTCGCAACCTCAAGTTTGCGGTTCGCCACCGTCACATCTCACAAGCTCGTTGAAGTGATTTAATTTTTTTATTTGAAACATTGAAATTTATGGATTTAAATTAGTGGATGTGTTATTGGCTTATTGTTTAGAAATTTGCATTGTTTATGAATGATTTACAATCTGGAATCTGATTCATATGAATGTGTTATTGTTTAGCAATGTATTAATTTTTATTTTTAGAATTTTAGAAATTGATACTGATTCATTGATCCGGGTTCAAAACCCGGAATCCGGAAACCTGAATTTTTCCGGGTTGAACCCGGACCCGGACCCGGACCGGATGAAAAAATCCGAGATAAAATTCGGGTCCGGGAAAAAGAAAATGGTATTCGGGTCCGGATCCGGGACGGCTAAACCCAGACCCGGACCCGAATTTTGCCATCCCTAGTCCAAATCTATAACTTTTGAAGCGTAAATCTTACTATTAATATGTAATGAAAGCAAACAGGTAATTAAAAAATGTTAGCATAGAATTGTATTCAAACATGTATGTAGTCAAAATAAAACTATTATTTGATTATTTTATTTTGTATTTATTTAAGATTTTTGCTATATTGAGTTTTGATGGATCTTTAAAAGAAAAATAATGTCAAAATTTATTTATTTATTTATATTTAGGACTATTCAGGATAACGGATGAGACGAGATATTTAACAGGACAAGATTGGGATAAATTTTTGTCCCAAAAAAATAAAGGGACAAAAGTAAGATTTTTTTTATCTCACTTGTATATACTAAATAGAATTGGAATTGGCAAATCATGCCCCATTCCATTCCATTGCCAACCCTACTTATTAGTAAGTTTTTATCAAAAATATTTTCGTTATCTGGTTGTTGATAAGAGTTTTTATTAAAAAATTATAAAATTACTTAATAGATAGGTTTTAAAAGTTGTATCATAAAATGAATGAAATAAGATTGTGAAATAAAAACATGACAGTTTAGACAATTTTACCTTTTATAAAGGTTCTCTAACCTCTAGTCTCAAAAGTCTAAATAGCATATGTTAGTAAAGACAAAATAACTTACTTGAGAAAACTGAACAATACTAAAGGTTTTTAAAAGAGTTTTTAAGACTAAAAAAACACTCATGTCTATTAAATAAGTCATCTCAAGCATGCATATTATGTGTACAATGACAATAACTAACGAGTGTAGCACTTTCTTTTTTAACATTACCATGACAATAAACTTATATTGTAATAATAAAAAAAAAAACAATCAGACCAGTTTTTATCCGTAAAGCAATTTTTTTTTTTTTCATTAACTCACATTTATTAAATTTGAAAAATAGGGGCTGAATTCTATGAAGCTTACTCCTTACTTCTAAAATGGTAATAGACCTTAGCTAACTTTTACCTATAAAGCAACTAACATAATTCTGAGTACATCAGGAATATTTGTTGGGATGAAGAAGAAGTCTACTCCACTTAATTACGGGGAAATCAATAGAATTGCAAGAATTAAACCTCCTTCCCCGCAAATTTGGGGATAGAATAGAATAAAGTTGGTGATTATGCATCTATAATTAGGATATTATTTATAACCTACTTTAAGTTCACTAGCAAAATTTACTTAAAACTAGCAATATTGGTTGAACTTCGCTAGATAAATTAGTATTTTCACTACCTAAAAATCCGAAGTGTATGTGTTCCCTAAGGAGATTCAACAAGTCGAAGAGCAATAGATTTGCTAAAATTAAGGTAAATGGCTTGTAATATTTCCAAATAAATAGAAAATCCACCCACGTAGCCAACAAAATTGCACAACAAACATCATAAATATTCGAGGGCCAGCCTTAGATTTCTCTTACTGACAGCTCAACCTCTAAATGACAACTCATAGGCTGGCAAATGAAGGAAAAAATAAATTAATGTTAGCGTCTTAATTCCACTAATTTGGTTTAATTTCCTTTTGTTAAAAGAAAAAAAAAAAAAAAAAGAAGCCATCAACTTTCTATTCTTATCATTTTTTTCTGCTCAACTTGGCACCACCTTTGTCTCCATGATCGCCAGTTTTCTTTGCAAAGAAAATTTGATAAAACAAAAATTAATCTCTTTTCCTTGAAGAATTAAATTTGAAGAAGGTTTTGTTGTGTTCTCTTGGTACATGATTGCCAATGGGCAGGCACATTGACAGGCCTGCGCGCAATGTTGTACATGTTTTGGTTTTAATATCATTTGTTGGTGTGACTTTTGGTTTATCAGACACTGAAATTCTCTTACAATTCAAGAGTTCATTGAATGATTCATCATCTGCTCTCGTTAATTGGAATGCTTTAAGGAATCCATGCACATTCAATTATCCAAATTGGAATGGTGTTCTTTGTTTGAATGGCAGTGTATGGGGACTGAAACTTGAGCAAATGAATTTATCAGGGACTATTGCTGCCGAATCTCTCGGTTTATTATCTTCGTTGCGCACAGTAAGTTTCATGAATAACAAATTTGAAGGCCCATTGCCTGATCTAAGGAAAATGGGGCCATTGAAATCTATCTATTTGTCAGACAATGGCTTTTCAGGGAACATTTCTGATGATGCATTTGAGGGTATGACTTCGTTGAAGAAATTGTATATGGCAAATAATAGGTTAACGGGTACAATTCCTTCATCACTTGTTCAATTGCCTAAGCTTATGGAGCTGAGGCTTGAAGCTAATAAATTTCAAGGACAAGTACCTGAAATTAAACAGAATGAGATGAGGTCTTTAGGTTTGGCCAATAATGAATTGGAAGGTCCAATTCCCGAAAGTTTAAGCAAGATGGACCCGTCCACCTTTGCAGGTAAGTATGTTATCCAAATCTATGCACATTTCAGTTACATATTAAGGTTTGAGCATCATAAATAAGGGTAAATTCTCCTGTAGTCTCTAGGATTTAAGCCAATTAATCAGTTTTGTTGCTACTCCCTATAATTTTTAAAGTTACACAAATCGTTGCCCCTTGAATTTGTTTGAATTTTAAATTTTATAAAAGTAAAACAAAAGCAATTTAGCCTTAAAAGGTTCGATTCGGCAACCATAAAAATAACACTGTAAAAACATTTTATGTAATTTTTAAAATGAAGAGAACTAAGAGGATAGTTGACAGCATTGCCCTTTTCAATTCTTTCACTTGCACAAATACTTTTGGTTCATAACTTTCATTTGCTCAATCCAGGTAACAAAAATTTATGTGGGCCGCCTTTAGACCCTTGTGTATTGCCGAAACATCCTGAGATTCCGAACAATGTGAGCCAGCCGCCGAAAGGGCAGCCGCCGATCATAGTCCAGGAGAATCCAAACCAAAAGAAGGAGGTATCTCTGCTAAAAATTATCATGATAGTATTAGTTCTAGGAGTTTCACTTGGAATTATTGCGGCTATTTTGATAATCTTCTACTTGAGAAAACGCAAAACACAGATCGAACGAGCCTCGTCATATGAAGACTCAAGCAAGTTGCCAACTTCATTTGGAAGTAGTAAAGTGGAACCGGAGCCTATTGAGATCAAGAAAAAGGCTGATTATGGGAAGCTTTCATTTGTGAGGGATGATATGGAGCCGTTTGATTTACAAGACATGCTTAGAGCATCGGCTGAGGTTTTGGGAAGTGGGACATTTGGTGCTTCTTACAAGACAGTTATATCAAATGGGCAAGCATATGTCGTGAAGAGATATAAACAAATGAACAATGTCGGAAGAGAAGATTTTCAAGAGCATATGAAGAGGCTTGGGAGATTGGAACATCCGAATTTGTTGCCTCTCACAGCTTTTTACTATCGGAAAGAGGAGAAGCTCTTGCTTTATGAGTTTGTTGAGAATGGTAGCTTGGCTAGTAAACTTCATGGTAAGATTCTTAACTTACCTGATTTTAATTTTAAATGTTTTTGCGCTTACAATTATCCGTGTCAATTCATATATGTTTATTTGGGAGCATTCTTTTATTAGATCAGGATTCCTTAGGATCAAGATTTTTTTATAATATGAGTTTATTCACATAGGTGATTACTGATTAATATAGATTAAAAAAAAAGTTAAATTCCGACAAAGAGCTTTCACTAGTTGAGTTGAGACACAAAATCTTTAAAAATTTATGAAATTTCAGATCAGAATGATACTAATTATCTATCAGCATCTAAAACGATGTGTGTATTGCCCATTTTCTTAGCTTTCTGTTGACAATATTGTCTTGCACACCACTATTGCATCTCTCTTGTGAAATTCTCAACAAACCACAAGTATTTGCTCAGATACTGATCATATTGGATAATTTTCTTTTGTCCAGCAAATCATACTGAACAACGACCAGGCCTTGATTGGCAAACCCGGCTGAAAATCATAAAAGGGGTAGTCAAAGGCATGGCTTATCTCCACAATGAGCTTCCAGGCTCAATTATCCCTCATGGTCACCTTAAATCATCCAATGTGCTTCTTGACAAGTCCTTTGAACCACTATTAACAGATTATGCTCTAAGGCCATTGATCAACCCCGACAATGCACACACGCTCATGGTTGCTTATAAGTCGCCCGAGTATGCACACAATGGCAAAATATCGAAGAAGTCTGATGTATGGAGCCTTGGAATACTAATCTTAGAGTTATTAACTGGCAAATATCCTGAAAACTATCTATTACAAGGTTATGATAGTAAGGCAAGCTTGTCAAATTGGGTCAATAACATGGTTAAAGAAAAACGGACAGGTGATGTGTTTGATAAAGAGATGAAGGGAGCCAAATATAGTAAGAGTGAAATGATAAATCTTTTGAAGATAGGATTGAGTTGTTGTGAAGAAGATGTGTTGGCAAGGATGGAATTGAAAGAAGTTATTGAGAAGATTGAGCGGTTGAAAGAGGGAGGTAATGATCATGATGAACATTTTTGTGATGGGTATGTTCAAAGCATTAATGGGTCAGGGGACGGGTTCTTCTCACATGGCTGATTGGAAACCACGCAAACATTTGAGGTATGATTTGTTGCACCTGCTGATAATTGACTATGAAAACATAAAGATAAAGATGGAATTGGTTATTCTGAGGGGATAAATTTCATATTCATGAATGAAACGTGAGGTTAGTAGGGAGAAAAAAAATGAGGTTATTGTGGTTAGCCAGTCGTGTAATTAATTTGCGTAAGTTGAAGTTTAGGCGATAGAAATTCATAATTTGTTGGTTTGTAGAAAGAAAATGAATGAAACGATCACCTTTTTGTTTTCCTTTTCTTTCTTTTTGTTTTGTTTTGTTTTATTTTATTTTTGGTTAATTCATTATTTTACTTACCTGTTAATTGCATGATCATCTCTATATCATGAAACATGATAGATTCACCATAACAACGTGAGTCTTATAGATTTTATCAATTATAAAATTCACTATTAATAAATTAAATATATATAATAGTTGGAACTCAAATATTAGGATCCTTAATATTATTCATAATGATAATTTAATTTCTCTAGAAAAAATGCATGGCGAGGATCAATTAGTTGAATTGAATTTTTTAATAGAATGATTTGAGTTTCAATGGAATAAAATTCACGTGATTGTAGTTAATTACACTATATAGTTAAAAGGATCAAGAGACCTCAAAAGCTTAATCAAAATTTACACAAGATCTCGAGCAAATGTTTTTCACATTTCTATAATTCGTGAAATGTTTATAAATAAAAATATAAGAATAGTTTAAATCACAAACAAAATCTATCATCAATAGACCACAAAAGTTTAATCAAAATGTACACAAAGACCTTGAGTAAATGTTTTTCACATCCCTATAATTTGTGAAATAGCTCAACACATCCCTCTCCCCGATTTTTTTTGTATATTTTAACTGTTTTACCCTTAATGAATTTGGATATTTCAAATAGATGAAAAAACTGTTTTAAACAAAACTATTGTGAATTACTTTTTTTTTTTAATTTTCTTACTATTTAGAGGAAACCAACTCAACCCAATCAAATAACTATTGAGGATATATGTTTTGTGGGGAATGGAAAATGCAGATAATTGAAGTGATAAAAGTGGAACTGTAATAAAGTCAAGATAATTGCAGTGATAAAAGTGGAACTATAATAAAGTCATATGTCTACAACCACATAGGTGCAAAGAAAACAATAATAATATGTGAACTACAGAAAATTAATGTGTACTTTAAGACATGTTACAATTGTTGCTTTCTATAAGACATTATTTGCCCCCATCAATCGAGTGAGGCACATGTGTTAAGCAATACACCTCCAGGATATAATATAGCACTTATTTGTTAGCTTGTATTGTGCATCGATAAAAACAAACCTGAATACTCTTGGATATTTTATGCATAAAAAATAAATGTTATGTAATGCAATTTGTTTTAGGAAAAAGGGCTGAGGAAATAGTGGTGTAGGATCATTATTTTCGTGATTATTTCCAATGATATACCATCATGAAAGGATACATCCTTAAGTAAAAAATATCTCATGTACAAGGCATAACTAATTGGACATGTCTTTATAATAAGACATATTTTTATAATAAAACATCATTTATTTCGAAATTATTCATAATTTATTTTGAAATTGGTCCAACAATAACATGCCCATCCCAAACCAATGCAACCCTTAAATAGTTGGGTTGGGTTGGGTTGACGGGGTTGACAGTTCAATTATAATTGAAAATTAAATAAATTAAAACATTGAAAAAAAAATATTAGTACTTAAAATCGAATTAAAATGGAGGTAAAAATAAAACATTAGTTCTACATCATAATATGAAATGTTGTTTGTAGTCTAATATTTATCGGTAAACAAGGGAGCAAAAATAAAATGTTGTCAACCATATGGCATAATATATTTGAATATCAACTTATGTTTATTGACAATCGAATGTGATTATTAAATTTGGGAATTGGGACTGAACATTAGAATAAACGCCAGGCTTAAAAGAGAAAAGTTCAAAAGAACTATTTTTCAATAAAAGAGTAGAAAGGGTTAAAAATTAGGTTTATTTATTTTGGGTTTGGTAGTTGAAAGTTAACAGATTGGGTAAGTTGGGAGAGCTATTTTTAGAAATCTTCCCTGAGGTTTGATATAATTTCAGTTAGATAGCGAGATTGATTGTATTCTCACTTACCTCCCCTGTCATTAGTATACATACGACTTGACCGTTAGTTGACTTGAGAAGCGACTGAAATATCCAAACCAATTATTCAACCCAAAATTTTGGCACCAACAAAGTAAGGGTATGACGAAAATAGCTTGCTAAATATATACCTTCTCTTCTCTCCAAATTCAACCTAGGTCTTGAGTTTTCCGGCGACAAGGGACAGCGGTTGGACGGGCGTTTGACAGCAAGTTGATCTCCGACAGCACGTTGCTCTACTTCCGCCATTTTGGCCGCAATATATCACGTTAGTTTCCGGTAATTTTGGCAAGCCTTATATTGTAAATTCTTTTTGTTTTTCGTTTGCCTAAGATTGATTGATGACAAATGAGTACATAAATGATTATAGATGAGCATTAGGATTGATTGGTGCGTAAATATTAAAAATGGTTTAATGAAATGGTAGTTAATAAATGGCACATGAGGTGCTCGACAAAATGTCTCTTTGGGTTTGTTTGTCTTGTTTTAGGTAGATTAAGGTGTTGATGGTGCATTCATGCGAATTCTTGTTTTGTAAGCTCATTATCTAGCACGAAAAGTTTGCGATTACTAGCTTAAGAGGGTATTTTACATTTATGCAGAATCGCACGCGCGACAGGGCCTATTGCGACAAGCGCCTGTGATTTAGAGCGACGGGCACCGTCTCCCGGGCGACAGGTGTATGTCTCCCCAAATTACAGAAAGCTTGTTTAACTAGTGCGTGAAATCAAAAACCACTAAAAAATAATTTAGTTCTCTCAGCAACTTACTATACCAGTCTCCAAAATACGTTAAAGGATTTCATCACCACCAAACCACCAATATTTTACTTGTTTAAAGAAATAAGTAAATTCCAAACCATCAAGTTGTATGTCACCAAACCAGCAACACAAATAACAAATAACGAACATTTAAATTCATACTGAGAGGAAAAAAAACATTAGTATGAGTTAATTGAATTGGAAAATAATACTAAGTAGATTGGCACCATAATTTAAATTACAGTCACATGTGCATTTCCGCAGCTTACAGTTGGTGACAGTCACAAATTGACTAAATTTCATCAACCTATACATCCAACAGTAACCCATATATACAAAAAGAACAAAAAGAACAAAAATAACAACTACACTAACAGTGTGCCATGATAGCTGAGTTATACTTTATAAATGGTATTGTCACTATAATGTGAGTTTGTTAGTATCACATTTATACAAAGTATACAAAATATACAAAAATTCAATCTTGTGTCTGTGACTGAGTACAAAAAGATGGTACGACATCTTAATTTGCTGGCATCCTCTCAAGAGAATCTTTTATTGTCGTCACCTGCTCAATGTGAACCTCATCATTCAAATAAGGGAGAGCAAACTCATTCTCGTCTGCTAAGTCAAACAAGTCCATTTCTGCTGCCGGTTTCAGTGGAACACCAGACAATTCAACTAGCCTTTCGCCCCTATCATATGTGAATATGCACACGTTAATAAGTGAAAGAAAAGTAATAATCAAGAATAATAATAATAACGACATTACTAAACAACAACAACAACAATTACAATAATAAAGAAAAATAATGATAATAGTAATACATTTTAATAAAGATATTAATAATATGTATATATATGTTTTAATTACATATGTGTGTGTGTGTTTACTATTTTTATTTTGAATTAATATTAAGTACAAACTATGTTTTTCGTGTGACATGCATGTTGCACGAGCGACAGAATACTGTCGCACGAGAGACAAAACTTGTTGCCCAAAAACACAGAATGTGTGTACGTGCGACAAGAGTATGTCGCCGCCCAAAACATAAAAACAGTGTTTTTGGACAACATTGGTTGTCACCCAAAAACACAGAAATTGTGTTCGTGCGACGTGAGCCTATCGCACGAGGGACAAGCCATGTCGCTCAAAAACGCAGGAATTGTGTTTGTGTGATAGGTGTACAAAAACACTGCAAATTCATAAATAGATCGACTTTAGCAAACTTGAAAAATAAAAACTACAAATAAGACTACTATTTTACATACCCATTTGCATAAGAATAACAAATAATTGGCTTTATATGTCTTATTACACTATGTATAGTGTAAATCACAAATATAAAATAACCAATAACAATTTTTTTCAACTCATGGCCACATATGGTTGAACCCACTCTCCTTTGAATCAAATTTTCCACCACCAACCAATGAACAAGACAAATCAAACACAACCAACTACCACTTATAAAATCTCCCAAAACAAGAAAATCAAAGGTATTTAAAAATTTTAGACTTTGATAAAGTAACTAACTTCTTACAAACTCCAATACCAGTGACATATACCGGCCGCCGTTGATCATCACCAGTTGGTAGCCTTCTCCGACCACTCATGTTTGTCTTCTTCATGGGTTATATATGCTCTTTGTGTTTAGTTCCTTTTGTTCTAGCAACTAAGAATAGGAGAGTGGAGTGAAAAATGCTTTGATTGCTAATGTGAGAGAAAGAAATGTTCATTACTTTTTTGTGCTGGAGAAAGAGAAATACACTCTTTTACACAATGAATATTGTGTCTAATCGGATAATATAATTATCCAATGGATTTCAATTTTTTTTTATTGTTACTTGATTTTTTTAGATTTTCAGCATATCTTTTACATTTTTGCTCTCAAATAGTCAAATACTAATGTTATACGTGTATGTATATTAATGATAGGGGAGATAAGTGAGAATACAATCAATCTCGCCATCTAATTGAAATTATATCAAACCTCAGGGGAAGTTTCTAAAATTAACCCTAAATTGGAATGTATGGATCCATCATGAACCAAACCCAACCAATCATTAATGGGCTTTGAAAAAATTGATTCAATTAACTCATTAAAATGCACCCAACTCATCCGAATTTAATTAGGAGCGGTGATATTTTCTACCCCTCATTTTATCTAATTTTCCCCACCAAGCACTTTTATTATAGTATTTATATTGTCCTTGTGTGAGATTATTTCAGAGAGTAAATAGATTTTAAGTACATCTAAAATTTTAATAATTAAAGATTTCAGACAAGCTTGCCCACACCCACAAGCCATGGCTGCCCTTGTGGGAGAAAAAAAAGAAACACTGCTGCCCCAGTAAAGAAAGAGAAAGATTATTTTTTTTAAAGATAAAATTATAATAAGGATAAATAGAGATTAGGTGGGATATATTATGAGATAAAGATTATTTAAAAATTTTAATAAGATTAATTAAGAATTGAATTAAAGGGTCAAACATCGGGCTGCGTTGCGTTTGCCACCTCTATTTTCATGTGAATATATGAAAAATGTAAATAATTTATAAGATTAAATTTGTAGAAGCTTCTGTTGCTAGTCATGTATTGTAAATTTTCATCAAATCAAACATGAATTTTGAATGAAAAAAAAATTTATATATATATATATATATAGTTTCATAGATTATTAATTTTAATATACTTTTAGTTTTTTTTTTCATAATCCATTGAATATGGATTTTTAAAAAATATTCAATTACCAAAAAATGTATATACATTTAAAATACTAGAGGAAACTAATACCATGTTTTGTTGTTATGTAATAATAAAAAGATAATTGCAGGTATAAAAATTTTTAATTTATTAATTTACTGAAAAATTAATTAATTTCTTTGAAAATGCCACATTTTAATTGTTTTATTGTGTTCAACTGTTTTTAATTTATTACTTATATTTGTTTCTTTATTTTTCAGTTAATTTTTAATTAATTAGTAATTGTACCTATGCTATTTGTTAAATTTTGATGATTTGGTCTTGTGAGTGTTGTTGCTGTTGCACTGCTTGTGCGGTGTTATATTAGATTTGTTGCAATTTATGATCAATATGCTTTATTATCTTTATCACCACAAACTAGGGATGGTAATAAATTTTGGATCAGACCCAGATCCGCAAAGATCTCGAAAATCTAGACCCAGATCCGGATGCAAGTGCATCTGAAAAACTGGATATCCGAATCCGTATTATTTTATAATTAAATTATTTATTTAATTAAATTTTAATTGAAAAAGTATATAAATTAAATTATTTATTTAATATTTATGAGCATAATTAACTTGACAATCTTCATTGACTATGAAAAATATGTCAAAAACTAAAAAATAATAATAATAATTAGAGAATATTGTAATGAATCGGTTTACCTGAGATTTTTTAAAAATTTTTTATGTTTGATTTATGTTGTGCAATTATCGTTTGTGAATTTATAGTGTTGTTGTACGTTATTTATGTTGAATTGATGTTGAATTGTTGATTGTTAAATTATAATTGAATTTTACTTGATATTATTAGGTAAATTATTAAATTTAAAATTATATTTAATTTTATTATTATACGGATTTGGATTTCAAGAAAATTTACCCGCAATCCGTGCGGATATTACCTGCATCCGGATGCCAAAAGTTCAATGCGGATTTGGATCCAGATCTGGATTTTGCCCTCCCTACCACAAACACTTGTACAAATCTATTTTATACAAACTGATGTGGCATAATTAAATCGGTTGAATTAAACATCTCTTAGTCCACATGAAATGTTTTTATTATTTTTTATTTTCATTCAACAAATAAATTAGTGTCAAATTAGTTTGTACATCAAAAAATTTGTACATGAATTTATAGGTGTATCATCACTCTTATCTTTATTGTAATTAAAATGGACTACTCATTTTACTAGTATTAAAAAAGTTCATTTTTAATATTTTATGTAGATATTCAGTGGTTGAAATTAAAAAGAAGTTTGATGGGAAATGTAACACTAAAAGAAGGTTTAAGGAAACTAATGATTGAGACACAAAAGAACAGATGAAAAACATGAAAATAGAACTACATAAACTTAAAGAAACGGAGTTGTCGCCATAGACATTGGACATTCAAATTTAGGAGTGTCCTTATTTGCTAAGCAGTTTGATGAATTGGAGTTGGAAAGTGAAAAAACTGAGATGCTAAAGGAGGTAAAGCCACTCCATGGTTTTGGAAGGGGTAAGAACAGATATTTAATTAATAAAATTGTTAAAGAAATGAAAGCAGACATATTTGCTGTTGCTGATGGCGATCGATACATAGATAAAAAATTTGATAAAAAATAATTGTATTTTGACAATTGACATGACATTGAATTTCTATTAAAGGAAAAAATGTTAGAACAACAATAGTTTTGGGTCCCATGTTCTCGCTCTCACACTGTGGCTAAATGTAAAATAAATTATTGTAAGCTGGAGAGCGATTTGAGGCACGACACAAAATCAGAAAGCTATGAACATTTATGAATAATTGTATGCTAAAATTATCTTTGTAGATTTAAAACTTCAAATGGCGGAAGAGAAAAATTTGACCTAAAACTTTAACATTTGCTAAAAAAAGAAATAAACTGGGTCCTGGACAGAATGTTTAGCATGTTTCTGGCCAACAATCTCTTTCAAATTCCTGCACAGGAAGATGAATCCAGTATTTGCTTAATTTGAGAATTAATATGCTTTATTGATCTGCAAATTTATGCAAGGCATTTAAGTGACTAAATAAACTCTTTACATTGTGAGATATGTAAATTTCTATAAACTCTTTACCTTGTGACGTATGTCAATTCCTTGCATATGTCGATGTATAGAACTATAGATCATAAACTCCCAACTTAATTACATATATATTCACCTAGTATAAACAGAAATTATTGTTATCTTGCTCGATTCACAATTAAAGATACATGGAAAATTAATTGAGTTTTTTATTTATTTATTTCTTATTTATTCAAAAACACACTTCTAATTGGATCGTATCCAATATAGGGATTGTCCTGCTCTTTTTTTTTTTTTTTTTGTGTGTGTGTATTCACGACCAACGAACCTCAATTCCATCCGTAGCGGCAATTTTACGTACAGGTGCCTGCAACTCCATGCTCAAATTATTGATATGAAAATTTTAATTATTTAGTAACAATAATGCTAGATGTGCCCAAATTTATCCCAAAAATTCAACCAATAGACACTATGAACAAAAGTGGTGGAAGATTTTTCTAAATTTCTGTAAAATTTTGTAGTACCGTTTTTAACGCAAGTGATTAATGCCATTTAATTTGAAATGAATCTTTTGAGATATGTATTCATAGAGTGATTGTAATACTAGTATTGAAAATCTATTTGAGAAAATAAAATCTCTTGTATTAAAAATTAAGAGAAAATCATGTAAACCCTGCTCGTATGGGTGGGGAAAGAAATTGGGTTACCGTTAGGCTAAATAATTGGAAAAAAAAAAACACAATAACTGCAATATTATATATACTAGGAAATTTAGAACAACCTTATTCATGTCTAACTAGACTCATTGTTTTTATGTTGTTTGGCATAAGAGGATTTGCTGCCTTAAATGATTTCAAAGAAGTAATAAATAAAATCACTCAGTCAAAGGCCAAGTGGTCAGGTCTGCTGGTCTCATAGTTTGAACCCCCATATAACATTGTGGGGGTTAGAATTTCTTTCTCAATTATAACAAATAATTAAGTGGAGCTAATCTTCTCATTTACGAAATGTAAGTGTAGCAGATATCACTCGAATATTAGTGAGGGTAAAAATTAATTTACAGTGC
Source organism: Citrus mangshanensis (assembly GCA_030449895.1). NCBI lineage: Eukaryota > Viridiplantae > Streptophyta > Magnoliopsida > Sapindales > Rutaceae > Citrus > Citrus mangshanensis. Next base: position 9,629,786 of record JASUUJ010000161.1, read on the forward strand.
TTCATAAAAAATAATGTAAATTAATTTTCAATAATAATCTAATTGTAAATATTAATAGTAGGCTCATATAATATGAGTTATAGTCTGATTGAAATATGAATAAATAAAAAAAGTGATAAACAAACAAGAGAAATGGTGGTCGTGAACAAGTCCATAAACAAGGTTACGTCGTCAAAGAGGGAGTCTTATTAATTGAAGTTCAATTACATTGTAATCTTTTGTAACTTAGTGGAGTGTGCAATAGTTGAGAGTGGCTCTGTATATTTGGGAATTTTCAGAACTATGTGAAAATTGCTTATGTTATTTCTTTAGTTTTAATGCATTTGCTAATTTAATTAAGTTGACTTCAATTAAAATTGCCTAACTAAGAAAACGGATCTAACACTTTTAACAGTAACATTCATCACTTTGTTGATTCCTTTCATTCGCACAAATGCTTCTGGTTAATAAATCGCACAATACAGGTTAACAAAAATTTATCAAAATTAGTACGAAATGTAATAAATCAAATGGGCAAGCATATGTCGTGAAGAGGTATAAACAAATGAACTATGTAGATCGGAACGCCCGAATTTGTTGCCTCTCTGAGCTTTCTACTATAGGCAAGAGGAGAAGCTCTTGCTTTATGAGTTTGTTGACAATGGTAGCTTGGCTAGTAAATTTCATGGTAAGAATTTTAACTTCTTTGATTTGATTTTAAATGTTTTAGTTCATTAACATGTTTATAGTTATAGGTACCCCTTCATACATGTCTATTTGAGAGCATTCTGTCAGGAGATCAAGATTCCTTGGGACAAGAATTTCTTGTAAGTTCATCTTGAGTAAAATTCACATGGTTAATTAGCGGTTAATATGCATGAAAATAATAGTCAAATTTTTGCAACAAACTATCACTAGTTAGACCCGCAACACAAGGTGTTTAAAAAGTTAGGAAAATTTCGATGAGAAGGATGCCAATTATCTATCATCAGCACCTAAAATATGCGTGTATTGCTCATTTTCTTAGCTCCCTGTTGACCATATTCCCTTGCTCGCTACTTTTGTATCTTTCTTGTGAAATTCTTTCATGAACCACAACTGTTTAGTCAGATACTGGTCGTGTTGGAGAATTTTCTTTTGTCCAGCAAGTCATACTGTAAAATGACACTAGTAGAAAAATGACCTTTGTTAATATTATTTTGGTTTCAATAATATATTTTGCTGACACCAAATTTTAGTATCAACATAGCCCATGTCAATGTCATAATGACACTAGAAAATAGTATCAGTAATTTTATATAACTGTAGTATTAAAACCATTTTGATTTTAGGACATCATATATACAACGATACTATGGTATCAAACACATTGATACAAGGGTATTACAAAGATAACGATACCATAGCAACAATATTTATTCGAAGAAAATTACCAAAAAAAAAACAGAAATAGAAATTTCCAATTGGTGCTTGAATTGAAATATTCATTGAATAATCTGAAAATTTATTAGTCTGTGGAACTACATGAATATTGAAATGTAAAAGCCAAAACATTGTGTCAAACCCAAACGAGCAAAGAGTTTACAATAAAAACTACTTGAAGAATCAACCATTACCAATTACAATCTTGTACTTATTTCTGTAATCTTGCGCAATCCTGAAAACCTGTTAAAGGGAAAAAAAAAAAAAAAAAACACTGTTATGTTAACTAAAAATTAAAAGGTTTTCTCAAAATACAAATCTTAAAAGAAAGCGAAAACTAACTCATCAGCTATCAAATTATATGTGTGCATAACCAAAGAAAAAATAAAAAATAATTTAAACACAGTGGTATTATTACTTCAGCCAACAAAAATCAATACTTGTACTTCATTTTAAATCTTTCTTTTTTTATTTTTCTTTTTTTAGAAAAGAATTTAACTCAACTTAAAAATTCTTATTAATTTCGATGTACTGTGAATAATTTAATCCATGATTTAAATGATTAGTGCAACACCAAAATGCCATTAGCTAAGCATGATGCTGAAGTAAAGAGCAACTTTAAGCATAAAGCATAGTCACAGAGTTTTACATTAAACCCAATGCTTGGCAGCAAGCATTTTGTTAAGACACCACATACATGGAATAATATATAGATTTAATCTGTCCATTAGACTATTTATTCTCCATCAACATTAAGTACATTTTTTAAAGAAGATTCACCAAAGGTTAATTTTTCAAAAATATTTGTTTTTGTGTTCGATCTTATTAGGGCTTGTTCAATCAGATAAAATATGCAAAAACAAAGATTAGGACTTCACAAGATATTATTATCTCACTCTACCATGGCCTAAAAACAAAAATGCATTCAATAAACAAGCCAGCCCATTACGCACATATATTTTCCTGATTATCCAATACTCAGCATAATGGCTTTGATGCAGACTCAAATAATATGCAATAGATGGAATCTAAAAAAGGAACAAAAGAAAACTCATTCGAAATTTTAGCAGTTATGTTGGTTACCTCAACATCAGATGCCCTTCAACTGCCCTTGCCATGTTTCCGGAGTTGATGGAAAAAAACACATCACTTTCAGCAGATACAAATTAGTTGAGTGCGGCCATTTGAGATGCATGATTGACAAATGGTTCCAGCTTCTCAACAGATGCCAACTTTTCCAACAAAGAAAGCAATCACAAACACAAATCAACATGCTAACTATCAGTCAAAATATATAAAAGTTTAAAAGTTGAGCTGTGAAAATTAAAACAACATAAAAGTCATTTCATCCCTTTTGTTTGTTGTAAGCAAGAAATAGAGGGTGAAGAAAATTTGTTAATGATCAGAAGCAAATGGTGAAATTGAACACTACCACAATGAGTTCCACAATTAACCAATGGCTGAAGTTGATTACAGAGAGGTCCTTCTATTATAATTGACAGTACTTGCATGGTTATGAGACTGATGGGCTAAACTCATCAGCACAATATCATATGACTAACTGGATTATAATCTCAGATGAGTTGCACATCATGTTTATCACGCACTCATGAACATTCTATTGCATTTTCTGTTTTGAGGTTTTACAAGGTCAATGTTCATCAATAACCTCATAAATTATTGTAGGACCATATCATAATCAAGCACCAGAATTTACTTTAAGACAAGAATCACACACCATGTAAGACACAAGTAATACCTTACTCATCATTATAGGATAGTAGGACTGTAAATCGACCATACGAGCATCACCATCATATATCTCTCCAGCAGCAATATATATCGAAGTGCTTGATGGATATCCTAGAGCAGTAAGAAATATTCCAACCTCCTTTGGATTTAGGAACAATAACCATTGGATGTCGGTTCCTTGGAATCAATTTCCTTCACTTTCCAGTTGGCAGTGTTTTCTCTACAAAGTTTAAACCAAGTTAAAATAAATAACATGCATCAAGTAACATAAACAACTAATCAAGTGAAGAAGCATCAAATTGAGCATTTAAATCATTAGATAGTCAACTCAGACCTTATTGCCCTTAGTTCATCTGCCTCAATAGGAAATAAATCATGGGCGCGGTGCATCCACTATCTTGGTTTGAGTGAACTGATCCAAGAATTACTTGCTTTTGTGCATCCAATCTCGGAGTTCCTTGGTCTGCGAGTTCGTTTTCTTCTTTACTTTGATTCGATAATTCAAAAGAATTAGGCCAAAAATTAGGATACATTCTGGGAAAATAAAACTTCCATCGAAGGCAAGCATCCTTCTCATATCGCAAATGCAGTGCAATATGAGGACAGTAAGACCTCATCCGATCCACCAACAACTACAATGAAATAAATTTTTTCCTATATATAATTGCATAGGTCACAAGAAATATAGCACTAAAAAAGATCAAATGAAAATTCAGGACTAATTATTTACTTTCCTCATTGCATCAATTTGAGGGGCAAAACGGAGGGCTAAGAAATCGATTCTAAAAACTAACTAGAAGCTAAAAAAGGGTATCCTGAGCAATTGGATCACGAAATCTTGGTGATCTTCTCTATCTAATGAATGGGGAGTCCGCTTTGAAATCATCCGCCCTTCTTTTCAATTTTAATGGAAATAGTAAGAAAAATAGAACCAGAAAGAAAGAGAAGGAATAGGAAAGGGCCGTATAGACCCATTTTAAATTTAAAACGAATCAGTCGTACATGGACGGTAGTTGGAGTCGGCGGCTCTCTTAGGGTTCCCTCATCTGGGATCCCTGGGGAAGAGGATCAAGTTGGCCCTTGCGAACAGCTTGATGAGTTGGAGCCGGGCCTTCCTTTCGCACTATTACGGATATGAAATTAATGGGAAAAATTGGATTCAATTGTCAACTGCTCCTAGAAATAGGATTGACAATGCAGCTTCTGAATATCCGGAGGTATATTATTATTTGCTAAATAAGAATCAGATTTGGCAGCTCGAATAATCTACAAAGAATTATGTGAGTATCAAGATGATCACATTTGGAATACTATGCAAAGCTGCAAACAGAAATGTGGTGAAGAATTTCAATAAACACACCAGATAATCCTCCCACATGCTAGCTATCTCTCCCAGGTAGTTATCCATACCAGACTAGCTTCTGAAATGTTTAAGTGCTCTGGCAGCTGTACTGAGTTCATTAGGAAGATCTTTTATGACTTTTACATCATTAGCCAAAGAGTTATTTAAATTATCTTCATCAAAACCATCAGAAGAGTTGCTGCAGACAAAGAAAGTAGAAAACAGACCACAGAATTCGACTGTTAAGACATTGATGCAGAGACAAACAGCTAACATCCAAAATGGGAAAGGGAGGACCCTAGAATCTTGCCAAATTGACCGTTTATCAAGATATGGAACTACAATAGTGGCATTTATGATACAAGCTACAGCTACCATGTCGCATATCTGCAACTCAAACATTTAGACTATAACTCAGCTCTCAATAATAGCCACAAAATATATTTAGCAAAGCAGTTGACGCTAAGCAAGAGGAAACAGAAAAACATATATTAGAAAAAACTACATTTTTTTTAGTTAGTGGACCAAACACTAGAAGACGCACCAATCAACTAAACTAACACCTTTTGCATTTAAATTGTCTAAAATACTATCAATAGAAGGAGGAAACGTAGCAGGAAAAGCAAAGCAATTTCAAGCAGTAAGCTTATAGATGGTTAATGAGAAAAGTATTCTAAGTGAGTACAACAGATAAATATTTGTAGTTCATCCAATCCGACACTCACAGATAGGACACCAGGTTATGCTTATGCATGTGTAACTAAAAAAAATGCAAATACATTATATTCATACTTTTAGTACTAATGATAATAATCATATCTAGATGATATTAACCTAAAATGAAGAAATATAAAAAGATGCATAAATGGTTTCTGCTGTTCTCTTTTAACCAATGTTTTAATCCATTTTCAAAAATATGTAAACGAATAAACATTAAAATAGAACTCAGAAACGGACATTATAACAGGTCAAAATGGAATCATTCACTGAAGCATTCCAGGTGTATATTTTGTAACTTCTCAATTCACCATATCAGAAAATAAAGAGCTTCCTAGCAATGGGATAATTACACAGACAAAATGGAAACTTATGGATAGACGAAAACAAAAATACAAACCTGAGCACGCATCTGGTTGAATCCAGTTAGCCATCTGATGTTGTCTCCAGTGAACCTCCTATACATTTTCCTTACAGATTAAATATTTTTTCCAAGAGAAGTAAGGTTCAAAATCCAAACAACAACTTCAAAATCAGTGAAATCAAACGACAAAACCCACTGAAACGCTAAATAGAGATAATCTTTATTTGATCAAATTAAGTCACTCACTTCAACTTATCAAATAAGAGATAAGAAATAACAATATGAACAAATACCTAGGGTTTATTCAAGAAAAACTCCAGCGCTGAAAAAAGGGCTAGGAATTCTTTAATAAGGACAACGACGCGACAGCTGCAGGCTCGACTTTGTCCGTCAAAAGGAACGGCTATTGTTTAATAGCATGGCGGCAGAAAGGAACGGCTATCATCGGCTCAAAATAATGGCAACAAGGAACAACGGTGTAAATCAAACGGCTATCATCGGCGAGTCAATGACCGGCCAAAATGACGGTGAGAACGGCCGGATTCGTAGGGGAATTTCAGTGAGACCTTCAAGCTGTCCAAGTTGTTTTCCAATCAATCATTTTAGAGGCTGTAATTTGTTTTTTTTCCCCGTGGTTTCTTCTAATTTGATGTAGAGTTTTGCTTTATTTGAGTTTTAGGGTCAGTGGAGAGCGAGGGAATCGATTCTGTTAACAGAGGGAAGACTAGGAGACAAAAATTAAAGTGTTCCCGATTTTTAAGACAAGAAAACGACAACGTATAGATTTGAAAAATAAAATTAATTGATACATCTGTTAGTATCAAACTATCAATCCAGTGGAGTAATGATACAGCCACAAATTCTTGTATAAATTTATTTTGTACAAACTAACGTGTCATTAATTCATTGGTTGAATGAAAATATAAATTAATAAAAATAAATCATGTGGGCCAAGTGATATTTAATTCAATCAATCTTATTATGCCACATCAGTTTGTACAAAATAAATTTATAGAAGAGTTTGTGGCTGCATCACTACTCCAATCCAGTGTAATGATACCAAAATATCAATAGTTATTATCATTAACATGTTAAAGGTGCTAAATAGTAAATATGCTCATTTCATCAAATATTGACATGATCCCCTGCTGGGTAATTAATTTTTTTTTTAAATATACCTCAAGCTCTTTTTAGAAGAGTTAAATAAAAAAAAAATTAGGTACATTTTTTATCTAACAAAAGATTTATAATTCAATGATAAAAGTGTTATTTGTTGGTTTTAAAGTCTTGGTTTAATTCCCAATAGCCACATTATTTTGTTTTTTTAATATTTTGTAGAAATTACTTACGAAAATGATATTTTTACACATTTAAAATAAATAATTTATTATTATTATTATTTAAAATTTAAAAAAATTAAATCTATGAGACTTAAAATATATTTAAGTGAACATTAAAAAAAAATTTCAAATTAAATAAAAAAAATTTAACTAAGCCACTCCTAATTTAAGTGTCTGGGCCCGCCACTAAATATTAAAATTCTTTTTCATTTAATATTAGCAATTTAATATTAGCAATTTAGTATCTAACTAAAGTCATTTTTCTACTAGTGGCACGGCTTGATTGAAAAACGGCCGAAAAGGGGTGGTCAAAGGCATGGCTTATCTCCACAATGAGCTTCCAGGCTCAATTACCCCTCACGGTCACTTTAAATCATCCAATGTGCTTCTTGACAAGTCCTTTAAACGACCATTAACAGATTATGCCCCAAGGCCATTGATCAACCCCGACAATGCACACACTCTCATGGCTGCTTACAAGTCACCCCAGTATGCACACAATGCCAAGATATCAAAGAAATCTGATGTATGGAGCCTTGGAATACTAATAACTATCTATTGCAAGGTTATGATAGTAAGGCAAGCTTATCAAGTTGCGTCAATAACATGGTTAAAGAAACAAGGACAAGTGAAGTGTTTGATAAAGAGATGAAGGCCAGGGAGCCAAAAATAGTAAGAGTGAAATGATAAATCTTTTGAAGATAGGATTGAGTTGTTGTGAAGAAGATGTGTTGGCAAGGATGGAATTGAAAGAAGTTACTGAGAAGATTGAGCGGTTGAAAGAGGGAGGTAATGATCATGATGAACATTTTTGTGATGGGTATGTTCAAAGCATCAATGGGTCAGGGGATGGGTTCTTCTCACATGGCTGATTGGGAGTTATGCAAACATTTGAGGTATGATTTGTTGCACCTGCTGATAATTGATGATGAAAACATAAAGATGAAGATGAAACTGGTTGTTTTGAGGGGTAAGATTTCATATTTATGAATGAAATGTGAGGTTGGGAGAGAGAAAAGAATGAGGTTATTGTGGTTAGCCAGTAGTGTAATTAATTTGCGTAAGTTGAAGTCTAAGTGATAGAAATTCATAATTTGTTGGACTGTAGAAAGAAAATGAATTAAACGATCACCTTTCTGTTTTCCTTTTCTTTTTTGTTTTATTCTATTTTGGTTAATTCACTATTTTATTTAGCTGGTAATTGCATGATCATGACTAGCTAATGGAACATGATAGATTCATCATAACAACTTGAGTTTCAATTGACATGGCATTCATCTGCTAGATTCTATCAATTATGAAATTAACTATCCAATAGATGAATAATACATAATAGTTGGGATTCAACAATTGAGATCCTTAATATTATTCATAATAATAATCTAATTTTTCTAGAGCAAATGTATGGGGAGGACTAATTAGTTGAAGTGAATCTTTAAACAGCATACTCTCGTAATATGAGTTTCAATAGAATAAAATTAACGTAAGTGTAAGTTAATTATACCATGTAATTAAAAGGATCAAGAAAGCCCAAAAGTTAATCAAAATGCACTCAAAGACCTTGAGTAAATGTTTTTCACATCCCTATAATTTGTGAAATGTTAATAAATAAAAACCTAAGAGTAGCTAATTCACAGACAAATGCTATCATCAATAGACTTGTTATACCGTATTATTGAAAAGATCAAGAGACCACAAAAGTTTAATCAAAATGTAGATAAAGACCTTGAGCAAATGTTTTTCACATCCCTATAGTTTGTGAAATGTCTCAACACATCCCTCTCACCGATTTTTTGTACAACTTAACGGCTTTACCCTTAATGGACTTGGATAATTCAAATAAATGGAAAAACTATTTTAAATAAAAATATTGTGAATTACATAATGTTTTAGTTTTTGTATTTAATTTTCTTACTATCTATGAGAAACCAACTCAAGCCAATCAAATGACACTTCCATCTCAAACCAATCCAACCCTTAAATCGTTGGGCTGGATTTGATGGGGTTGACAATTTGATTATAATTGAAAATTAAATAAATTAAAACATTGAAAAATTAAAGAAAAAAATACTAGTACTTAAAATCAAATTAAAATGGAGGTAAAAATTAAATATATTAATTCTACATCATAATATAACAGAGAAACCAATTTCCCCTCCTACTGTGATCAATATATATCATTTGTCCCCCCACTATTTTTATAATGACCAATATTCCCCTGACAGCATAAGTTTACAATATTTCTTTTATTTTCAAATATCATTTTATTCATGTTTATTATAGATTAAATAAATCACATGAATGAAAATAAAAATAAAAATTAAGTATTTAAAATAAAAGATATATTTTTTATGTGAAAAAATTAATAATAAAAATATTTTTCTTGTATTTTTTACATTTAATTTTAAAATCTTATAAAATATTTATTACAAGAAAATGTTTACAAAATAAAAAAGTACAAGAAAAAATTTTTATTATTAGTTTTTTTGTTCACATCAAAAAATATATTTCATATTTTTAATACTTAAATTTTTTATTTAGTTTCTATTCATATGATTTATTTTATTTATTATAAATATAAGTAAAAGTGTATTTGAAAATAAGGATAATATTGTAAACTTATACTGTCAGGGGGGTTATTGGCTATTATAAAAATAATAGGGGTTAAATGCTATATATTGATTACAATAGGAGGAAATTGACAATCTCTCTAATATAAAATGTTGCTTGTAGTCTAATATTTTATGGATAAACAAACAACAATAGATGCTTTCAACCGTATGGCATAATATATTTGAATATCTACTTAAGTTTATTGACAATTTGTTGTTTGTGTGATTTTTAAATTTGGGATTGAACATTAGAATAAACGCCGACTTTAAAAGAGAACAGTTCAAAAGAATTCTTTTTTTTTTAATAGAAGAGTATATATGATTAAAAATTAAGTTTATTTTATTTTGGGTTTAGCAGTTGAAAGTTGACAGATTTTTTTTTATATCATTTTTATTGTTATTAGGTTATCTTGGAATGTATAGATTCATCATAAACCCCAAACCAAATAATCATTAATTGAGTTTGAAAAAATTGACTTAATTAATTCGTTTATGAGTAGTGATATTTTTGACCTCCTCATTTTATTTAATTTTCCCTACTAATCACTTTTATCATAATATTTATTTTGTCCTTATGTGAGATTACTTCAAAAAGTAATAGGATTTAGGTACACCCACATAATTGTTCATCTTTTAGATATGAATCTTGTTTTGGGTGGTGATATTAAGCAAGGAATAGTTAACATATATAACAAGACTTGCTCCTGTAGAGTATTCTAACTTAATCAGCTTGTATGTGCGTATGCAACTACTGCTTGTTTGACCATCCGAGTGGATTACATAAGTTTTTGTTCTAATTATTGCTCCAAAGAATCATTGGTCATGGCACATGCACAATCAACAGAGTCGGTTGGCGACATGGCAAACTGGAAAATTCCAGCAAAAATCTAGGAAACGAAGGTTAACTCATCGGTTAAAGCATCGCCACCTGGTCGTCGTTTAGAGCTCAGAATACCTTCTATTTGTGAGGATGTAAAGCGAAGGACTGTGAAATGTGAGTAATGTAATGAACCGAGCCATAACCGCAAGAGATGTAAGAATCTCATTGAGTCGAATACAAACCAGTTGTATCGTTCCAACTAATTATGTATTTTGAACTCTTATTTTTGGTGTGTTGTAAAATTATATATAATGACGCTGTCTCTTGGTGCGACAAGGTGCCTGTCGCGAGCTGCATACGACAGGCGTGCCCGTGCGCACACGTTGTGTACGATAGCCGAGCCTTCTATTCTTTCATCGATCACAAAATTTACTCTCCATCGCACTTGATGTAGGTAAAACAATGCACACAATTCAACAAATCCCCCCATCGCACCTTCATTATACACAAACTAAACATAAATTATCTAAGAGAAATTTCATCAAACACCTACTATGCAATAGTCATAAATCATCATTTTAGCTAAATTTTGTTTCATTATATCACTCCAACAACCTATAATCGTGTAGAATCCCAATCAAATTCACTCAAACCATTAAACAATGTTAAAGTTTGCTTACCTAGGGTTTGGACTCTTTTCAATTTCTTGGATTTGTTTCTGGTTTGTATAGATTACGGTGGATTTAGTTGGATTTTAGTTTGCCATTGCCGTCACCGTTCGCTGTTCAAGAGCACAAGTTTGGAGTGTGGTTAGAGAGAGTTTGGAGTGTGGAAATATAGAGGGTAATTTGGGGAAAAAAGTTTTTTTGGCTACTTATGAAATGGAAAATTTTGAGGGGTTAAATTCAAAAAATGTAAACATTTGAAGGTTATTTTTGTAAACTTTCCTTAAAATTCATGGGATCGATTTCACAAAATCTGACAACTTTCAGCTATCATATAGAATGAATTTGATGCGTAAGAATAGATTTAGATTCTCAATGTGTTACCAAATTTCTACTTTTATAAGCTCAAAAACATGAGCAAAACCAAGACTCAATAGCAGCATTATGAAAAGATAAAACAATCACCAACAATACAACAAACCCACATTTATTTGCCAAGATACTTTGACAATTTCACAAAACAATCCATCCAACCTATTGACAAATTCTATGATTATCAATTCTTTGTTCAAGCTAAGTTGTGGATATGATCATCAACATGGTAAAAATTCATATAATATTACAGAAAAGTTAATTTATTTATTATAAAATATCAGAGTCAATTTTCTAGATTTATAGAGTCAAAGAGTAAAATAGCTAATAGAATAAGATTATAGAGGCTATAGATTGTCTTTTCTATTTTGTTTACACTATTTGTATAAGGGTAAAGCTATTTGAACCCATCAAATTTCTCTTTATACCTACCTAAAAAAAATCTATTAACTACTAAAATTAAAAAAAAAATTAAAATCTCAAAATTGGCCTTCACCGATTTTCTCTCTCTACTTACAGATTTGTATTTTCTCTCTTTATTATCACATTATACATCTTGAAATCTCAATTCCATTTTTTTTTTGCCATTGATTCTTTTCTTTTTTTCATAAATCAAACTTTATTTCTTTCTTCCTACTATTATTTTCTTTTTTGTTCATCTTAAATTTTGTTGTTTCAAGAATAAAAATGAAACCCAAAGAAACTTTTATGGTTTTTATGGCTAGTAAAAATTGATTAATATTCTTTATTTGGTAGATTTTTTATCTTCCAATTTGTAATAGCCATTGCGAAACTGACTTTTCGAGAATTCGAGAAGCAAGTGCCAATGTTTATTTGAATTAAAAGATAAAAGTTTAAATTACCTATAGGCAAATTGAGGAATTGTGAGAGAAAGAAAAGCATGGTTAATTAAGTAATTTTATCAAAAAAATCTTAAAATAAAAACTTAATTTAAATAGAGGGTTTAGAAAGAAGATTGGTGGGTTATAATAGCCCTGTCCATTGTAAAAAAATAAAGGTGTATGTTTTAATATAAAAATAGGAAAAAGGACACCTATACCCCTAAGGTTTCGAGAAATTGTCACAAAGATTCTTAAGTTTTTAAATAGAGACACCATTTTTTTTACCATAATACGCTTTGAATTTAATAATTTAAAAATTGACTTTGAAGTTTTTTAATTAATACAAATTTAATATAAATAAGATAATATTTCCAGTAGACTAATAATATTAAATTATTTTTAACATTTAAAATAATATTAAATATTAAATTGTTATATTTATTTTAATAATATATTTTTATTTATTATAGGGATTTTAAACAAATCTTTGAGTGAAATAGATTTTACAATTAACAAAATATCTCCCTATTAATAATATTAGAATTATTTTTTTCTAATATTCAAAGTAATTTTGATTTTAATTTATTTATTTTAATATTATGTTTCTATTTATTATTAAAATTTCTTTAATATAATGAATTAGGTCTAATAGATTGTAAAATATAAAAATATTTTTACATATTAAAATTGTTATTACATTTATTTTAATGTCATATTTCTATTTATTATAAAAGTTTAGGGTCAATTTTTTTGGGTTAATAAAATCAAAAGATATTATTGTCAAAAGAGGTCTTTATGACCATTTCCTCAAAACCACAGTGAGTCTAAGTATCCTTTTTCCTATAAAAAAAAAATTGCGTTTTCTTTTTAGTTATATTAGTATTTTGTTTAATTCCGTTCTGGAGCACACCAATAACACCATGGCTAAGCATGCATGCATGTAAAATAACTGTAAGCTAGAGTGCAATTTGGGCCGGACACAAAATCAGAAAGTTACGGTTGGCATAAAATAATATTGAATTTTAATTAATTTGTAATGTTTCATGTGATTAATAATTGTGTGCTAAAATTATCTTAGTAGATTCAAACTTCAAATAGCCTAACCATTTATGATTCTCCGAACTAGTTTATTGAGACTTTCCGTAAAACAAATCAAAATGTCAGAGGAAGAGAAAAATCTGGCTTCTTCTTGTTTTCATTCTCAGCTAATTTTAGCATCGTATGCTGCATTGTAGTCAAAAGTTATTTGTGTGGCTTCTGTTTGAATGGCCAAAAATGGAGACACCAATGAAATTATTTTAAGATAAGTGGATATTAAAGTTCTTGGTCATGGTCAAACTCATATAATATTTGTCGTCTAAACAGAGAAGAGAGGTTTTTTTGAGGCCTCTCTTGTAAGTACTATTTTTCAGTACACAAATCTGGGTTCCCTTTGTACAGTTAAATTGTGAAAGTTTTCAGAATAATTTTTCCTTTTCTTGATCTAAAACCTTTAGAAGTTTTAGAAAGAAAAGAGAAATGTGGCAACCAAAAGGGAATGGGGTGAAGAAAACTGGAGGCAATGGGCTGATAGCAGTTGCTGTTGACAAGGACAAAAGTAGCCAGCATGCTCTCAAATGGGCAGTTGATAATCTTCTCAATAGAGGCCAAACTGTTGTTCTAATCCATGTTGCTCAACGAACATCAGTATCTTCTGTTTCAAGTAATTGGTCTTGTTGATTCAATTTCAGTTTGAAATTATTAAATTTAATGAATGTAGTACATTTTATTTCTTGTTTCTTGTTGTTTCCTCTTTTGGGTGCAGGCCAGAGCCAAGTTTATGATGCCAGTGCAACAACAAATCCACATCCAAAGCAACCTGACAAGCAAATCAGGGATCTGTTCCTTACTTTTCGTTGCTATTGTACTCGTAAAGATGTATGTTTCCTGGCCCTATTCTCTGTTTCTTTCATCCATGGATTACCAATTTGTATGGCCTTAACTTAGCATGTTATATAAACATGCATCATTAACCTGAAATATTTTTTTTTTTGTATATGCAATATAATTTCTTGTGTCAGATAAAATGCTTTGATGTGCTACTTGAAGATGTTGATATTGTGAAAGCGATAACAGAATATGTTTCCTTTGCTGCAATTGAGGATTTGGTCCTTGGTGCCCCATCTCGACATGGATTTATCAGGTTTGTGCCTCATCACAACTTTGACTTATATATATATATATATATATGACTGCAGCATATGTGCATGGCTTTAGACGCGAGGGAATTTTGCTTGGCCAATGAAGCATTACTTGTATGCAGTTTAAATAATAGCCACTGTATTTTGAGGAATTACTGGGTGTAGCTTCAAAGCTTATTGATAAGCTTCTTCAATAGTTATGTCAGATGTGTAGCGCTGAAATATGCACATAATTTGCTGTCATTTTCGCAGAGGAAATGATAATAAAATCTGTTCTTTTTGTGCAAAACTTAATTGAAATTCTCCAGATTTTGATAGTTTATGTCTTGCAGAAAATTCAAGGCAGATGTACCTAGCAGTGTGTCAAAAGCGGCTCCTGATTTCTGTAACATATATGTCGTATCCAAGGGAAAGATCTCTTCGAAGCGAAATGCGTCTCGTTCTGCTCCATTCACTTCCCCACTATTAGATCAACTACAGAGCCAAAATGATATTTCTGACACACAATCCAGATATAGTATGAATTTGCGAGGTTTGTTTCTCCAAATCATAAAGATATTTCGAAAAACATTAGTTCTATTTTGGGTTGCTCAAGTACTAACCAATATTTTCCACCCTTCATATGCTGCAGATAGGACATCCTTCAAGCCTCGTATGTCATTTGAAGAGTCTGCCAAGTAAATTCTTCATCCTCCATAGATTATCACATTCGTAAGATTAGATAATTACATTGCAATAGTACTTTGGTTTAAATTATTGTGTCATGGAGTAATTACCCCATGCCATTATGTGAAACAGGTCACCAGCAAGAGGAAGAGGTTTCGATAGAAAGTCTTTCATGGACTCCTCGGAATCAGATACTGACATATCATTTGTGAGTTCGGGCAGGCCAAGCTCTGACCACAGCCCATCTATGCACTACGAATTCGTTGATGTGGGTCGAAACTCACGGATATCAACCAGCTCAGAACACAGCTTAGGGTCGTTCCGTTTGGGACTTAGGTACAATGACAGAAGTTCTCCATATGATTTGTCATCAATCTCACAGGATAGCGGAGCAACATCATGTTCATGCTCATCACAGAACTTGGTAAGGAACCAATCTCCTTCGAAATAGCATTATAAGAATCATCTTGGAAAATCCAATAAGTTTAATCATGGATGATTATGGGTTTGTATTACAAAACACACAGGATGAAGTGGAAGCTGAAATGAGAAGGTTAAAGTTAGAGCTCAAGCAGACAATGGACATGTATAGTACCGCATGCAAAGAAGCACTTGTGGCAAAACAGAAGGTGGTCCGAAGTCTGTTTTACTATTTGCATTTTTATTAAATTCAATGAGACATACAGTATTCATAATGAAATGTGTATACCGCAGGCATTGGAGCTGCAACGCTGGAGACTTGACGAAGAAAGAAGATTAGAAGAGGCCCGTTTTGCTGAGGAAACAGCACTGTCACTTGCAGAGAAAGAGAGAGCCAGGTGCAAGGCGGCAGTGGAAGCAGCAGAAGCAGCAAAGAGAATTGCAGAACTAGAAGCACAAAGAAGATTGAGTGCAGAAATGAACCGCCTCAAAGAATCAGATGAAGTAAAAATAGCATCAAGTAATTTGAGCACCAAGGACCTTAGATATAGGAGATACACTATAGAAGATATTGAAGAGGCTACGCAATTTTTCACTGAATCTCGTAAGATTGGGGAAGGAGGTTACGGCCCTGTCTACAAGTGTTATCTTGATCATACTCCCGTTGCAGTCAAGGTTCTACGTCCGGATGCTGCTCAAGGAAGGTCACAGTTTCAACGAGAGGTTAGAAAAAGGAAAAAACAAAATCAAGTTCACTTGCATTGATCTTACAAGATTTAAGACCCATACTAACATCTTTAAGCATATTTATTCTGTCACGAACCTATGTTTCTAATACAGATTGAAGTACTTAGCTGCATAAGGCATCCAAACATGGTACTCCTTTTAGGAGCCTGCCCGGAATATGGGATAATAGTCTATGAATACTTGGCAAATGGGAGCTTAGATGATCGTATCTTCCGGAGAGGGAATACCCCACCTCTTTCTTGGCAACAGAGGTTCCGGATAGCTGCAGAGATTGCCACAGGCCTGCTCTTTCTTCATCAGACGAAGCCTGAGCCACTAGTGCATCGTGACCTAAAGCCTGGCAATATTTTACTAGACCACAACTACGTTAGTAAAATCAGTGATGTTGGATTAGCCAGGCTTGTACCTGCTGTTGCAGAGAATGTAACACAGTGCCACTTGACGTCAACAGCTGGGACATTTTGTTATATTGATCCCGAGTATCAACAAACAGGAATGCTTGGTGTAAAATCAGACGTTTATTCGCTGGGGATCCTTCTTCTGCAACTGATAACAGCAAAGCAACCGATGGGGTTGACACACTTTGTCGAAAGGTCTATTGAGAATGGTACATTGGGTGAGATGCTGGACCCAACTGTGACTGATTGGCCATTCGAAGAAACCTTAGGCTTTGCAAAGCTGGCACTTCAATGTTCAGAACTTAGAAGAAAAGACAGGCCAGATCTTGGCAAAGTCGTCTTGCCGGAGTTGAATAGATTGCGAGAACTAGCAGATGAAAGCATGGGCCAGACCTTCTTCGGAGGCAGTTTAGGTCCCTCCTCCAAAAGCAATGCTTCAATGACAATGCAGGTGAGTTAATAAACACAAAATCCAGTTAAAGCTGATACTAGTCGAAATGTTGAACAAACATCTGGGAATTTTCCTGCAGGATGTATTCAGTGATCCTCAGCCTTGGAATTCAGAAAGTTTGAAGAGCCAATCAGGCTCATCTTCGCATCTAGAAAAACCATCAGGTATTTTAACTGAGAAAATTATTGCATTTTAAAGCATGAAAAATTAAACTTAAAAGCCGCCACAATTTATACGTTATTATTTCTTTGATTCACAGAACAACCAGAGGAGAGTTAGAAGCACTTGAAGTTGTTCAGCGAACCGGATTGAGTCATCTCTATCTTTTGTATCCATTTAGCTACATAAAAGACAAGCAAGATTGGAGCATAGCTAGGATGGAGCGTAATGTAATTGAAGTTTTGTGTACTAGAGTTAGAATAAAAAATCTCCGGTAGCAAATGTCTATTTTTGTGTAAATATATGATTTATCATGAAATGGGGGAAGTACATATAGGTATTTTTAGCATTTACTCCGATTTTACTGGGAAAATAAATATTCCCTTAATCTTCTGTGATTCCATGTACTCAATCCAGATGCTTTTTCATGTCGTACAGATCAAATTAAATAGCCAATGCTTGCATATCATGCCGTATAAATGACAACACTACAACAATGAGTGTCATAATTCTAATGTGTTCCCTCAATTTTACAAATTTTCATGGCACATGCAAGATCAAACAGGAAACAGCCATATAATCTCAAGCTAGCAATAACGATGTAAGTCAAATTTGCATATTGCTTGGTGAACCAAGGCAGCTTCTTATGTCTCATTTTAGGTGGACTATGGTATGAAAGGCCTATTATGTGTTCGGTGCAGAATGCTGACTTGAGAGAATTTGATTGAGGCATAGGTATAGTAATAAACCCATTTTAAAATTTATAATTTTGACCGCAATTTTTTCTTCTTTTAATTGCACAACAATGTATGGAAATTCCTAAATCAATTAAAAACATACTTATGAAGAAATTCATAGAATACTGAATTAAAGAGGAAGCGATTTTATATAACATCAACGTTATCAGAGCAAGAATCCACCGTGCAAGCGATGTTACAGTAATCGAAACTCATAGAAGCACCACCACGAAAGAGTCAGTGGTTCAAACATTTCCAGGCACAAGGCAAGAGTTTCTTTGGAACATATGGAAACCTACGCTTCATATCTAAAATTCAATCCAAATAACATGCGGCATAACACTTATCGAACCTCGCCCTTGCTTGCCCTATGAACAACAGCATCAGCATCACAGCTAAGATGACTTTCTTCTCCATTGTTAGGCTAATTCCTAGTAGCTAGCTGTATCAATGGCTTAATTTGCTGGTTTGGCAGATTCAATTTCTAAATCATAAAACATATACTAGTCTTTTACATGAAATAACATTAATATTATTATCACACAAATTACTTGTTATCTTTTCAATGTATGGAATGTATGTGAATGTGAATTTAATTGACATTAACTTTTCCACAAAAGTAGTAAGACATTTATGAAGCACTAAATAGAAACAATGACTGAACTGTATTTAGCATTATTAAGTCATCATAGGTTATCTGACGTGGCTTACGCTTTTCTTTGGGTGAGAGTTTTACCTTCACCATGTCAGTAAACTTTTAATTTGGTAAGTGTGTCCTGCTAACTAGAAAAGAGACAAATAATAATTTTTTTTTTTTTAGGGAAATATAAACTTCATTAAGCAGGTAACTTAGAAATCAACCAAGGAGGTGGAACAAGCCTCCACTCTCCCGGACCTGACAAAGAACCCCCCACCCTAGCAATAGAATGGGCAGTGGAGTTCGCAGATCTCCTAACAAAAGAGAAAGTAACATCTCCTAGAGATTGAGCTAATGCTCTACAATCGTCAATAATAAGACCGAAACCATTAGGACTAAAACTAGCAGTAGTCAAAGCATTGAAAACTTGCAAGTTGTCCATTTCAACAATAACAAGAAAGACGGGTAATCCCTTGAGCTCGCACTCCAATAGCTTCAGCCTCCCAAGCACCAAAACTGCCCATAAAGCAGTCACTCCTTGCAGCTAAGAAAGCCCCATCAGAATTACGAATTACAGCCCCATGACTAATCTTGCCATTGGAAGAAAAGGTTACCGCATCAACATTGCATTTAAACCACCCCACACTAGGCCTTTTCCAACACACTGCCCCATGAGAAGATGAAACAAAAGTGTTATCAAACAGCTGAAGCTTCCTCACAGAACGCCATTGAAAAAGAACCTGGCCGGCTAGATTAAGAACACTTGACAACCTCCCATTTCTGTTCTTCCAAACCTTAGAATTTCTATTCAACCAAAGGCTCCAACAAATCATGGCAGCAAGGTCGCAATCATCACTACTACAATGGGCAAAGACTATCTCCAACCAATCCACAAAATACACACAACCCCCCTTATAACCAATTGGAGACAATAACCAACAGGATTTAGCAAATGAACAGTTCACAAGACATGGACAACAAATTCATCAGCTGCATTACAAATGGGACAAACAGAAGATAACTCAACTTGACAGTGTCGTAAATTATCCGCGGTGGGCAGGACATTAACCACCGCACGCCAAATAAAATGATTAACTTTAGCAGGGACTTTAAGCTTCCAAATTCGTTGCCAAACATTGCTAGAAGGAATCTCCAAAAGATAAATTAACATTTTGTAGCAGCTACGAACAGTAAAAAAACCTCTAGAGTCAGTCGACCAATACCAGACATCATAATCTCTTCTGCTAATTAGAGGAATTTGGGTGATAAGGGCTCGATCTCTCTCATTAAAAATATCTGTCAGTGCATCCAAGTCCCAGTTGCGTTGCCCTGGTAACATGAGGCTGCTTATTGGAGCATTGATTATAGCATCAGGCAGGGAAGTAGTAACATATCCATGATCCAGATCTGGAAGCCAAGGAGAGCCACCGATCGTGGTTTGGAGCCCATTACCGATTTGAATGCGACTACCCTGGATAATCACATTATGAGCTGCCATAATAGACTGCCAAGCATAGCTAGGATTGCTTCCCACAATAGCTTTGCCAAATGAGGATAACGGGTAGTATCTAGCTTTAAGGATGCGCACCACCAAACTATCAGGATGAGATAAAAGCCCCCACCCTTGTTTTCCAAGCATCATAATGTTAAAGTAGTGCAACTGCTTAAAACCAATTCCACCATGAGTTTTAGGCTTACATAACCTCTCCCACCGCATCCAATTTATACCTTTGTTGCCACTTCGATGATTACCTCACCAAAATGAGTTTATTATGCGCTCAAGATCTCTACAAAGATCCAAAGGAAGAAGATATAAGTTCATTGCATAATTCGGCATTGCCTGTGCAACTATTTTCAATAAGATTTCTTTCCCCACTCTAGATAACAGCTTCTGATTCCAACCTTGGAGACGTCGCCAAACCTTGTCACGGATAAAGCGAAAAGCCTCATTCTTGTTTCGACCAATAAAAGATGGCAGGCCAAGGTAGGAGCCATGGTTGCTGGTAGCTGCAACCTCTAGAATGTCGCAAACTTGCTGAGCTGAGACAGCCCGAATATTAGCACTATAAGAGATCGAAGATTTATTGTAATTCACCACTTGTCCCGAAGCTGCCCCATATATAGGCAACGACTGTTTGATGATCCGAGCCTCTTGATCATTTGCATGAAAGAAAAGAAAGCAGTCATCCTCAAAAAAGAGATGAGTCACTATCGGAGCTCCCCTAGCTACCCAAATTCCATGCATCAAGCCTGCCCTCTCTTGCTTGCAAAGTAAAGAAATCAACCCCTCAGCACAAATGATGAACCAATACGGAGACAGAGGATCTACCTGCCTCAGCCCTCTGCTAGGAACAATTGGGCCCACTTCCTTATTGCCCTAGAGAACCTTATAAGTGACAGTAGAAACACACAATAATATTAGCTCAACCCATCTCTCAGCAAATCCCAGCTTCAACATCATAGCCTTTAAAAAGCCCTATTCAATCCTATCGTACGCCTTGAACATGTCAATCTTTAAAGCTGCAATCTCTGTCTTCCCTTACCTCTTTCGCTTTAAATAATGCATAATCTCTGCCGATATTAGGATGTTATCAGTGATGGCCCTCCCAGGGACAAACGCACTTTGATTCTTTGAGATAATCGAGCTGAGAATAGCCTTAATACGATTAGCTAACATCTTGGCCACAATCTTGTAAAGAACATTACATAATGCTATTGGTCGTAAATCTACTAAATACTCAGGTTGAGACTTTTTTGGAATTAACACTATGGCAGTAGCATTTAACTCATCAGGGAATTCACATTTATCAATGAAACTTAAGCAAGTAGCCGTAACATCACCTCCAATAATATGCCAAAATTTCTAAAAGAATGCAGGGTTCATTCCATCCGGCCATGGCGATTTGTTTGGATGCATTCTAAAGAGCGCATCACGAACATCAGTAGCCGTGAAAGGCTCCAATAACTCCTGATTCTGTGCAGCAGTAATCTTAGTTGCAACACATGATAAAATATATGCACTAGTACTTCCTTACGAGTGAAATAATTTTGAGAAATACTCCACTATTAAAGAGTTCACCTCAGCCGAATTTGAGCACCACTACCCAGAGCTATTCCGTAATCTTCCAATTGTGTTATGTCGCTTCCTCGTAGAGGCAGTAGAGTGAAAATACCGAGAGTTCATGTCCCCTTGCTTCAACCACAGCGACTTCAACCTTTGTTTCCAAAACACCTCATGGTTGTGCAATAACTCATTGTAACGCTTCCTTGTTTCCACAAATTCAGCCAAACTCATTTGATCTTGACAACCCCTAAGAGACCTCATTTTTTGCTTGCAGGATGCCAGCTGATTAAAAAAATCACAGGCAAGATGACCTCCCCAACGCATAAGATCATACCCACATAACGAAAGCTTAGATTGAATAGAACGACCAACTGAAAGCTCCCAACTCTTTGTAACAACCTCCACACAATCCGGCTCACGAAGCCAAACATTCTCAAACCTGAACCTCTTAATCCTAGGATAATGATAATGTGGGAATGGGTCTAGAAAAATCGGCAGGTGATCGGAACATATAGCCTCCAGACTTACTACTCTAGCTTTCGGAAAAAGGGAGAACCAAGTGCTGGAAACCAAAGCCCTATCTAATCTCTCCTCCACCCAGTCAACCGTGCCCCGAGACCTCTCCCATGTTTATTGATAGCCTTCCATGCCTAAGTCGATCAAACCAGAATTAGAAACAGTCGCACAAAATCCCTTAAGCTTCCAATTTGGATGCTGACATCTGCCACACTTCTCACTGTTATGCAGGAGATCATTAAAATCTCCAATGCACACCCACGGTAAAGAAGAAAAGGAGGATAAAAAGCGAAGAAGCTCTCAGGAATCCCGCCTCTTGCTCGACTCAGGGAAGCCGTAAAACCCCATACACCGCCACGTTCCAGAGTCTGCGTTTTCAACTCGGACATCAATGAAATGACGCCCAAATTTAATAAGCCTAACATTGTGTGAAGATTTCCAGTAAAGGGCAAGCCTACCACTTCGGCCCACTTTATCCACATTAAACAAATTATCAAAGCCCAGCTTAACTTTCAAGCTCTCTTATTTTTCTCTACCATACATAGTTTCCATTAGAAATATAAAATTCGATTTTTTACTTCTGACCAAGTCCAACAAAACCTTAACTGTCCATGGGTGGCCCAGCCCACGACAGTTCCAACTTAAGCAACTCATTACTCTCGGTGGGCCTATGAACCAGGACCCACCACTAATTCGTTTATTGATCCACCCACATTATCCATCACTTGGGTGTATTTAGCCTCATCACTCCCCATCTCTAGCTGCACTGCACCATGAGCCCTTCTCCGTTTGGCATCTATAACAATAATACCCGAATGAAACTCTTCCTCACATTCCTGCAGTTGACCCGAAACTTTAGGAGGTGCCATCACATCCTTTCCTTTATCAAGCAGTTAACACGTTTTTTCAGAAAATGTTGAGATCCTGCTATAGTATCCACAATCCCGGTAATGTCTCCCCCCTCATAATTATTGCCCTCATTCAAGCTTGGATTTATGGTACCTTCCATATCAACTGTCATAGCCTTACCGGAATTAATGCAGCTTCTAAATTTCATCTCCTCCCCTGGTGGAGTTGACCGCAGCCAACGATCGCCGGGGTTCATCAAATTTCTTCGTGTAGGCGCCTTCATCCAGTGGCCATACGGCTTAGTAATAGTAGCCGTAGTACTCTCATACAAAGATGGACAACTTTTCTCTGTGTGACCAAGGAGACCACAAATAAAGCAAAACACATTCAACCTTTCGTATTTGAAATCCACCCACATCTAATCTCCACCTGCTTTCTTGAGACGCATCTTACGCTTGAGAGGCTGCCTAACATCAATGGCCACCCGGATCCTCATATAGTTCGTCCAAATCCCTTTAAGATTATTTTCGTCTGATTCCATAAACTTGCCAACATAATTACCAATGCTCTGTAGGATTTTCTCTGATTGAAATCCGATAGGAAGGTTGTAGATTTGGGTCCAAAAAGATGTATGAAATAAAGGTACATGTTGAGGTTGATCATCTGCCCCCAAACGCTGAACGATGAGGATATGTTGGTCAAATGTCCAAGGCTCTGAGTCTATCACTCTGTTGATGTCAATTTCATGAAAAAATTGGAAGAGAATAGTGTAAGCGACAAATCTTTAATACAAACTCCTCTGCCAGGCCTCCACAACGAAGCCATAGTGTTCTTCATGGCTGGAAAATTAATCACCTTGTCCGTCAAAAACCTACCCACAAGGCAGTAACGAAAATCACTTTTGGGCTCCTCGCGTTCATCATCCTCTGCCCCCGCTACAATTATCCCCCCTTCCTCCTCCTCAACAAGAGTAAGCCATGCATAAGAATTGTTCAAGTCAGCCTCCATGGTTGTGCTCGTACCCGCCATACTTAGAACAGCATGAATATCTTGGTAGAAAACGATACAGTGAATAAGAGAATATTAAAGAGCAAAGAAAACAAAGAAGGCATTCATTAACTTGTCAAGCAGACAAGACAAAGCACATAATAAATGCTTTCTTAAGATTTGTAGTATCCAAACTAGGGTTGGACCCAAGACTTAATATTATTCTGAGTTAAATTTTAAAACAAACATAAAATTTTGTAAGTAAAAAGAAGTATATTAAATAAGGAGGCCCCAAGAACCTTGTCCCTCTAAATATGTATTATAGACAAAAAATAATTTAAAAAAGGAGTAGAAAACAAAAGACAACTTCAAATGTAAAAATACTATCTTTCAATTATACAATCTGACATTGCAACCTACAATAACATGTAATTATAATGTTTAAAAAATCAATTAAGAATTTCAAATTAAAATAAATCAGTACATATAATTACAATCAATTAAAAAGAAATTTCTTGAAGTAGGATTGCAGCCAAATGATTGCCATGAAATGAGTTGGGGTCAATCCATGATTTTTTTTTTTTTTGGCTGGATCAATCCCTGCATGCTTTGGTGATTTGGCCTCTCTAAGGAACCTTTCATTGGCTTCCAATGAGTTAATTTATGTCATACCCTCGACTTTTTGGAACCTTAAGGATATATTATACCTCAACCTTTCATTAAATTCTTTGACTGGCCCCATCCCATTGGAGATTGAAAATTTGAAGGTTTTAGTAAAAATATATTTTTCGATGAATAATTTTGCAGGTGTTATTCCAAATGCAATTGGACGCCTAAAAATTCTACAACATCTGTTCTTAGGATATAATAGATTGCAAGGCTCGATTTCATATTCAAATTGGTGATTTGATGAGCTTGAAATCCTTGAATTTGTCCAATAATAATCTCTCTAGGACTATTACAATATCTTTAGAGAAACTTTCATATCTCAAAAATCTAAATCTTTGTTTCAACAAGCTAGAAGGAGAAATCCCTAACTTTCGGAAATTTCTCAACTGAATCATTTGAGGGGAATGAATTATTATGTGGTTCACACAATCTATAATTCCACCATGCAAAACTAGCATCCACCAAACATCAAGGAAAAATTCTCTTCTCCTAAGAATTGTCTTGCCATTGAGTACTATATTTATGATAGTAGTAATTTCGTTGATTGCAAGATATCGAAAGAGAGGGAAATGACCACCAAATGTTATTAATATGCCACCAGTAACAACGTGGAGTAGGTTTTCATGCTTAGAACTTTGTCGAGTAACAAACGGTTTCAGTGAAGACAATCTAATCAATAGAGGAGGTTTTGGCTCCATTCACAAAGCGAGAATAAAAGATAGGATGGAGTTTTCAGTGAAGGTTTTTCACCTGCAATGTAGTGGAGCATTTAAGAGTTTCGATTTTGAATGTGATGTGATGAAAAGTACTTGCCATCGAAACCTTATCAAAATCATCAGCAGTTGTTCAAATGATGATTTTAAAGTGTTGGTACTAGAATACATGCCTCGTGGAAGTTTGGAGAAGTGTTTATATTCGAGCAACTGCATTTTGTATTTCAAAGATTGGACATAATGATAGATGTTGGATTAGTTTTGGAATATCTGCATTTTGATTATTCAGTTCTTATAATTCATTATGACTTAAAGCCTAGCAATGTATTGTTTGACGATAATATAGTTGCTCATTTAAGTGATTTTGGTATCGCAAAGCTCTTAATTAGGGAAGACCATTTTATGATTCAAACACAAACACTTGCCACAATAGGCCATATGGCACCATGTTTGTTCCGTGTTAAATATTTTTTGTTCCATTTAAACTTCATAACAAGTTTTTCATTTCGCATGACCTCTAAATGAAGAAATTATTATTAATGATTTGTCTTACTATTTAACTATTGAATTCATAGAGTATGGAAGAGAAGGACGAGTTTTCACAAATGGAGATGTTTATAGTTTTAGGATTATGTTATTGGACGTATTTACTAGGAAGAAACCCACAAACAAAAATTTTTTTTTCCCAGAGAAATGACATTAAAGCGTTGGGTTAATGATTTGCTGCCTATTTCAGTTATGGAAGTCGTTGATGCAAATCTGGTAAGTCAAGAGGACAAACGTTTTGCTGCCAAACAGGAATGTGTGTAATTTGTCTTCAATCGGCTATGAAGTGTACTGTAGAATCACCAGAGCAGAGAATGAATGCAAAAGAAATTGTAACAGGACTCTCAAAAATTAGAGATTCATTGCTTAGAAATGTTGAAGCAGAACGTATGAAATTGATTTTTTTTTTTATTTGGCAGTAGTAATGAATCCTAATCTTTATAGTGAATAATTACAATAATGGAGTGTAAGACTATTTTCCTTTAAACATTCGTGGGAGATATTCTTATTTCAGCTTCAATTCTTGCTCTGCGTTCCATGGCTATGCCCTTATGATTTTGCCTTCTCTCATTTTCAAATATTATTCAAAACTTAACCATTTACTGCTTCATCCGTTAACAAAGAATTGTCGATTATTGATTTCCTTTTGTTGTTTTATTATCCTCATGTCAATAGAAAACAGCGCCTAAGTTGGATTGAATTAATAATGTTTTCCTGTGTGGTATAAATTGTATAAGATTGGAAATTTTCATACATTTTCTGATTCAAACTAACGTGACAATATTTTATCATTAATTGTCTTGTATTTCATATTATTTATTTTCTTAGATTATTTTCATTTTAATGTATGATGCGACAATAATAAGAAAAATATTTCTGGCTACATATACTACTAACATGACTCTAATTGTTAAATACATTCTAAGTTATCTTGATACTTTGGAGATTTAATCATATATCTGCAAGGCAACAAATTTTTTTAAGTTATCTCAATACTTTGGAGATTTTAACTTCAACTATCATCACCTATTCTAACAATTAAATTGCATAGCTTGGATCTTTACTCGAACAGTTTCACTAGCTCTATTTCACAATTCCTATATCATCATTTCTCGGGATAAATGTTCGTTTAGCCCTATAATTTGATTGATAAAGTGTTTATTTAGTAATTATATTTTAAAAAAGGAAATTATCCACCGACCACATGTTTTTTCAGATTTTTTTAAAAATACATAATTCTTTTTTTTTTTGCTGGAATCCACCTAAAGTTACATTTCTTTTCACTTGTCCACTTCCGTTTGGAGACCGTTATGAAAACTAACGGAATATTATATAAATGACTTTTTTACCCTCAAATGTAAAAGATAAATTACCCACCAACCACCAACCACCTTTTTTTGTATTTTTTCAAAAATACACAATTCTTAATTTTATTTTTTATTTTTGCTAAACTCCACTTGAAGTTATATTGTTTTGCACTTGTCCACAACTATGTCGTTGTGAAATGACAATTTACCCTTATGATGTCAGCAAAATTCTAACGGTGTTATAACGAGAGTAGACCAATGAAAAAAATATTAACTTCAGATGAAGCGCTGCCAAAAAAAAAAAAGTTATGTATTTTTGAAAAACGGTGAAAAAACAGGTAGTCGATGAATAATTTCCCTTTAAAAAATGTCTTAAGATGACTTTGTAGTTAAATTTATTACCTTCTTGCCCTATTTTCTTTGCTTTCACAATAAATAATCTTACAATAATTATTCTTGACATTAATTAATTTATCTATAAATAAGTTAATTAGTAAATTAATCAGCAATTATTTATTAACAAATTAACCAATAAATATCAATATATAAGAACTAGCATTTTTTGTACCCTTATAAAAATCTTGCTAATAATTATTAAAAAATAAATTAATATCAACCAACTAATTAAAGGAATGTTTAATATCCTATCAACAATCTTACAAATAATTATTTATAAAAAATAATAACCAACTTAATCTTAAAAGTAAAATTGTAACATAAAAATTTACACTAACTTTTATTTTATTTTTAAGGTTAATTTATTAAATTAACATTTATTCTTTTTATTAATGTCTACAAAAATATTATAGCTAAGATATTATTATTAAAAAAAGAAAAAAAAAAGTAAAGGTAACAATATAACATATTTAATATTAAGATATCTTGAAATATTTTTTAAAACAAAAAAATTAAAGGAACTCCTAAATCAAAATAAAGGAACCAACAAATTGAATATTTACCCATCATTTCACCGAGTATATATTATTAGAATGATTAGTTAATGTCGTTCAGTCCTCTTCTGTATGGTTGTTAGCTTTATTTAGTTATTTATCAGGGGATTCATTTCTCACTAGATGCTAGAAATTGATGGATCAATTACTTTTTATTTTTTTCTTCTTTTAGATGACAACTTGCTATCTCTGGTGAGTATTGATAGAATACGAAAAATAAAATAGTTTTCTATTTTCCAAATTGCATTTTTGATAACAACTCAAATGATCAAATCTCTGTGGTCGAGTTACAAGTTAGCCTTCCCCCAGATCTCTGCCATTTTCCCCTCCACGTCCATTTGGTCCAAACACTCCAACGCCTTCTCCTGGTAATATCTCATACATCTTAGCTCAATTTATTCGTTTATCGATCTTATCGATTTTAATTATTGCTGCCCCAACAATTAAAAAAGTATATCATATCCCAGTCAAGTTAATCGGACTTCTGAGTCACCACATCAATAAATAGATTTGATGTCATCCAAATTTGTCACTCTTCGATTGTCTTCTCTTTTATTGATTTGGCAACTCGTTAGTTCTGAGTGGGGGTTATAAGGGTTGAAAAAAATGTTAAATTTTGGGCCATAAAAGCATGCATAATTAATTAATGGGCCACTAATTTCTTTTTCTTCAAAAGAGAATTTTTGGAGGGAGTTTGGAAGAAGGCCAATTCATAAATGAGTGTCCCCACAAATACAATTCAAGCCACACAATTTCTCTTGTTATACATACTCTACTTAATGGCATTTGCGAATACTTGAATTATCAAACGAATAGCAAGATAACACTTCAACATCTGTGGTCACATGGAGTGAAATCCCTTTTCTCTTTGATGTAATATTTGGACACTCTACATTGACTTTTCACTAAAACAAGCATTGTCATGTTGTTGAGAAACTATTACACTAAAGTGTTCAATTTAATTTTGGTTAAGTGAAAGAAAGGGATGGGACCGTCCATTTAATTAAATTAAAGTTTCAAGTGGGCAGTGCCACCAATATTATTCTCATGGTTTATTGCTCGAGTCTTTTTCAACTAATCAAAATATACTTTAACGTTATTAATGCTTTGCATTTTGCACCAGTCTTTTTCTCCCCAGTGTTTTATCCTTATGCTTTTGGTGAAGACCTAGTCTGTTCGAAAAAATTTGAGATGCAGTAAATTGTCTCAAAGTCAAAAGAAAACGATGCAACAATTGTATTTCAATTTATCCAAATATTTGAGTTCAAACCTTCAAGGAACGCAACATTTACATATTTCATGATATCATAGAGAAGAAAATTTTGGAATTTTTTTTTTTTGAATGAGTAGGATTATATTGTGATAAAACTATCACAATCACATTAAAAATAAGTTTTTTTTTTAAATTTTTTTCACACCTTTTCCTAACTTCCACCACAATTTAGAATTTACCTCTGTATTCTAGTCTATTTAATCAAAGTAATAATCTCTCTTTCGGTCTGAAAATGCTAAACCTTAATATTACCTCCTTAGACCATCTTTGCTCCAGACTCTCGAGAACAAAATATTTAATAGAACTACGAAATTCATTACGAGAAATTTGTATAAAAGTCATGAGATTAGAAATTTGATAATACGAAATTAATTAATAAATCCTTAAAACAATAAAATAAGTTCCAAAAAAAATTACTTTCCATTCGCCAATTGTTAAATAAGTTCTAAAATCATTAGGATTATTATAAGGATAAGCTTTTGGTGACTAAAGGTCGTTTTCTCCTCAATTTTCTTATAAATAGTTGGTAGCACACTTTCGAATGTTCTTGCATTACCAATCCAATTAAGCACACACTTACGATCTAAAATACTCTCATCTCATGGAAAGAGTTCATTCTCTCAGTATGATGAGCAGATTTCGCTTACTCCATTGTTTGATTCTTATTTCCTTATTTATCGCAGCTGCAACAGCCAACACAAGTTCTATTACCACAGACCAAGATGCTCTGCTTGCCCTGAAGGCTCACATAACTCATGATCCAACCAATTTCTTGGCCAAAAATTGGAACACAAGTACTCCTGTCTGTAATTGGACGGGCGTCGCTTGTGATATCCATAGCCGTAGAGTCACAGTTTTGAATATTTCTAGCTTAAATATTACAGGCACCAACCCTTCTCAACTTTGGAATCTTTCTTCTCTGGAATCACTCAATCTCAGTTTTAACCGACTTTCTGGTTCCATTCCCTCCGCCATCTTCACCACATATACACTGAAATATGTCAGTTTCCGTGGAAATCAACTCTCCGGTGCTTTCCCCTCTTTCATCTTCAACAAGTCTTCTTCACAACATCTTGATTTTAGTTCCAACGCACTCAATGGCGAAATTCCTGCAAATATATGCAGTAATCTTCCTTTTCTTGAATTCCTTGCTTTTTTCGAAAACATATTTCATGGAGGAATACCGTCCACTCTATCAAATTGCACATATCTGCGAATCCTAGATTTGTCATACAATGATATCTCAGGGGCCATACCTAAGGAAATCGGTAATTTGACCAAACTGAAGGAATTATATCTTGGCCATAACGGACTCCAAGGTGCGTATGATCCCGGAGTTTATGAAAAATTTTCCATAACTTGTAATATGAATAATGTTCCATAATACAGTTTACACACGTGGATTAATTTGCAGGAGAAATTCCTCGAGAGTTTGGCAATCTTGCCGAATTGGAGCTGATGTCGTTATCACAAAACAAACTCCGAGGTATGATTATAAACTTTTTGCAATTTTATTCTAGCTGTGCTTGCTTCTGTATCCATTCGCTTGTTCTTTAATTACGCTGTGATTTAGTATTTTTCTTTTAGATAGAGATAAAGCTCTATGTCTCTCCTCACTCATTTCATTCTATAAAAAAAAAATGCTTCGTAATTTTCTTTCGTCATGTTGCCACTTCCATTTTGAAGCTCCCAATTAAGTTGATCAAAATTAATGATGTTTCATTCTTATTCCTGTCAGCCTAATTCTTATGTAGTTGAAGAGTTTATTGTTATTATGTTATTCTTCAGGTAATAAATTCTTTTTTTTTTTTTCAAATATGAATGATCCAATTGTTTGCACAAATATATATGCGCTTAATTTGCAGGAGAAATTCCACAGAAGCTGGGGAATCTTTCAGGACTGGAGATATTACAGCTGTCCCAAAATCTTTTAACCGGTATCATTTCTTCATCTCTCTATAAATTACTCTTCTCTATTGAATTTGGAATTGTCATTTAATAGCTTGACAGGTAACTTCCCTTATGACACACACACACACACACACACACACATATATATGACATCTTCCTCTTCTTAATTAAAAGATTTCTAGTTTCTTATTATAAATTCTCATATGGGGATATACCGCCACTACTATCTAACATTACCTTGTTTTCGTTGGAAGTTAATCTGTGTTTATGCAAAATTCTGTAGCATTTAACAGAAAAACAAAAACACTTTAGAAATAAATCGTCAATCTTTCTTCTTTACTGAATTTGGATTATTCTAAAAAAATTTCTTCACAGGTATGCTTCACTAGTGATATGCATGTGTGAAAATTTCATAAAATATTTTACATGGAACCACTAATTATCTTTAAATAATAGGAGATGCTATCACTAATAAATAATTTCTTAACAAGCACCATACCAAAAAAAAAAGGGGGCAATTTTGCTAATCTTAAAGTGTTATATCTTTACTACAGTAGGCTGCAAGGTACGTATCTTGACAGAAATTTTTATCTAAATAAATTTTTAGTAATCACTTGTGATATTTTATTTTATCAAATTAAACGATGATCATTCTTAGAATATCATGAAGGTAATAGAAAAATCAGAATTTTTTAGTCATCAATCGCGATATTTTACCTTAACGAATGATGTTCAATCTTAAGAATTTAATGTTGAAGTATACAACACCAGTCCAAATTGAAGAAATCCAGCCCATGAAACCTTCCATTAGTTCAAAATTATGTAGTGGAATTGAGTAGATAAGGCTAAGTCTGTGATGAGGAATTATTTTCGTTATTAAATTTGATTACTGTGTTAGGTAATAAGCTTTGTGTAGTATTAGTTTAAGTTAAATTAAATAATGTGCGTGGTGCGTGATGCATTTGTGCTGCTATATAAACCCCTCATTATAAGCTTTGTAAAGCATCCAAAACAAGTCTTCTTATAAGCAATAAAAGAAGTTGTGTTGGGTGTAGTCTTGAGTGAATTTCTTCTTCAAGTAGTAAAATTAAAGTTGTGAACTCTATATTTTTACTCAACATTCAAAAATTAGGAAATTGTTGACTTACTGAAAGGTTAATTTAATGTTTAAGCATTCAATTGAAAATTTTGAAATAAATGTTGAGAGCTGGTCCTCATTAGTATTTCCGCGGATAAATATGAAAAATAGGCTAGAAGAAATTATTTTACTTAAATAAGAGTTAAAAAGAAAGAAGTAAGCTAACTGTGTAATTAGTTTAACTTCGGCTTTGGGCTTAATTACGCGGTTCAACACTCACAATTAGGCTTTTAATTTTCACCACATATTTGATAATTTCTTTCTCTTAATGTTGACGTTAATTTTTTATCAACTAAAAAATTAAATAAAAAGGATGATATAAAAGACAATACATAGAGAATTTATGTGGTTCAACGTTCGGCCTATGTCCACAAGAGTAAAAAGAGAGAATTTATTATTAAATAAAAATTACAATGAAGCTCTTTTGGCTATTTTGACTGCCAATTCTCTTGCTAATTTTTCTTGTTTTTTTATGCCTTCATAGGCTCTCTATTTATAATACAACATTTCTGTATCCTGAGTCATTATACCTCCTTGTTTTAATCTACTTCTCAAAGTTAGTAGAGTTTTACTCAAAATTTACATTTATCTTTTTCTCAAAGTCGGTTGCTAAAGCTTATAGAATCTTTTTTTCTTTTTTAATCGTTTTACTCTGCACATGCTCCCTTTTTAAATATTATTTCACTTTTCATGCTTTCTACTTACATGCTCCATTCTTCTTAATTATTTCACTTTTCATGCTTCGTACTTGCGTGCTCCATGCTTCTTAATTATTTCACTTTTTTTTATGCACGGTGCATGTTTCACTTTTTCCTAATAACACTTAACCTTCCCAATTAAGCTGTAGCAATTTGTATATAAATAACTAAAGCATACTAAAGCTAGCATTTCTAATTTAAATTTTATGTTCATATAAATTGTACGTTACTAATTTAAACTAATATTAAAATTTGTTGTTTCTCGCACTATGTTATTTTGGTTAACAATATGTGAATCTTGGAATTAACAATATTTATAATTACTTAATAAAAATATAAACTTAGAACTTTGTTAACATTTTATCCAGGGAAAAAGCCACCCACACCCGCAAGATTTGTTTAAATGGTCACATAGACCCTTTTTTTACCCTTGATTATAATAACTCGGTAATTGACTTTAAATAAACTTTTATAATAAATAAAAATAATATAGTATATAAACTAAGATAAAATTTATAAATTATTTTGATTATTAGAAAATTATTTTAACATTATTGATTTGTCATATGCTTTTAATAATAATAAAATCTACTAGATATATTAATAATATTAAAGTAATTATACCTAATATTCACAGTAATTTATAATAGTTATATTATTTTATTTATAATATCTTTTCTAATTATGTCTATATTAGTACAAATATTAAAGTCAATTTTTGAATTAATAGATTTTAGTATTACTAAAATCCGTCGGGATAGACTAATAATAACTTAATACTAAAAAATAATTTTCATTATATACATTATTTTATTAATTATAGTTAATGTTATATTTTATTTGTATCATATGATATCTATTTATTATTTTTATCTTATTACTACACTTATATTTATTTTGGTTATTATAACCAAATGGTATAATAGTTATTTATGAAATTAAGGGGGTTTGTGTGACTATTTATGAAATTAAGGGGTGTGTGTGACCATTTAAGCAAACCTTGAGAGTGTGGGTATCCTTTTCCCTTTTATCTATGTTTAAAATTTAACTCATATTTAAAAAATTTTATTACGCATATTCATCTCATGATATAAAAGTGCATATTTACTCTAATTTACCATTATCAATAAAATGCTTTGAGACAAACAATTTAATTTATACTACTATATTTAAAATACCTACATTTATTATATTTTAAAAATATTATTTGCATTTATTATAAGTATTTGGATTCAAATTTTCTTAATTATTAAAGTCAAAGGGTATAATAGTAAGAAACAGAGTTGTATGATTATTTTTCAAACCTAGGGAGTCTGTGTATGCATTTAACCAACTAGATGTCATATTCCCTATATCAAGGCATATGTTATTTTGCAAGTGAAATTCCATAGGAGTTGGGAAATCTTACAAATTTGAGAAATTATCGCTAAAAAAATAATTTCTTCATAGATAGGCTTCACTAATGATATGTATGCATGATAATTTCATAAAATATTTTAAATGGAATCACTAACTATCTTTAATTGATTGAAGATGCCATCATTAATAATAATTTCTTAACACGCACCATAGCAAAAGAAATCGGTAATTTTACTAATCTTAATGAGTTGTATCTTCACTACAATAGACTTCAAGGTACGTATCACGACAAAATTGTTTATCTAAATATATTTTCAGTCATTACTTAGTGATATTATACCTTAACTAATGATGCATTCTTAAAATATTATGAAAATCAGTAGGAAAATTAGAAATTATTGATCTGCTCCTAAATAAATTTAGTGTTTAGCATTTCAATTGGAAAACTTGAACTAAATGTTTATAACATCGAATCTCCATATTAGTAAGGAGAAATTTGAAAAGAAATTATTATTGAATTTATTTATTTTATCTTGCTGTAAATGAAATACTGGTGGGTTTTTTTTTTTTTTTTAGGGTGCTTATTGGGGATTGATTTACTTATTTAAGTCAGCAGCAACCACCAACTTAGGCTTTCAACTTTTAACCACATAATTTGATCTTTTCATTCAAAGGACATAATCTATCTTTCATCTATTGCTTATTTAAATCGCATACATATTTTACCTGCTTATTTTTACAAATATTAGTCAAATATATTTTATTTCATTTCTCTCGTAACTTAGGTAAATGTTTATTATTAATACTTAACCCTCCTTATTAATTTACCATACAATCTATCTACCACTTAAATCACAAATACATTTTATTTATGTTTTACCAAAAAAAATAAAATGAAAAAAATTTGTGTTGCAATTTGTAAAAAACTAATAAAGTACTGACCGTGTATAGCTTTTAATCCTTCATGAGTGCTATTTCTTGTGTGTTGGTACTTGTAATAATTGTGTAGTGTACAAATGACTTTTATTATAAATGTTAGTCTGTTTTTATATATTATTTGCTATCTTAAAAAAAATTGAACATAATTCTTTCAAAATATAGGTGTGATACCACCTGAAATTAATCCGCAAAATCTGGAAGAGTTGCTGCTTGGTGAAAATAATTTAGTTGGTGTTGTCCCAGCTACAATCTTCAATGTGTCAACACTCAAAAACCTTGCGCTTCAAGATAATTACCTCTCAGGAAGTCTTCCGTCCATTGCAAACGTCCGACTTCCAAATCTTGAAAGGCTTTTCTTGTGGGGTAATGATTTCGGAGGCTCAATTCCTCATTTCATCTTTAATGCTTCTAAGCTCACTATAATAGAGTTGACATCTAACTCATTCTCCGGTTTTATTCCCAACGCATTTGGCAACTTAAGAAACCTTAATTCGTTGTCATTGTCTTATAATTATTTGACATCTTCAACTCCAGAATTGAGCTTTCTGTCCTCGTTGTCAAATTGCAAGTCTTTAGCATTTCTGTTCTTATCAAATAATCCACTAGATGGCATTCTTCCAAGGACGTCTATTGGTAATCTTTCTCATTCTTTGGAAATCTTTGGCATGCTCAAGTGTAATGTTAGTGGCGACATCCCTAAAGAGATCGGCAACCTTACCAACTTGACATCCATTTATTTAGGAGGCAATAAATTGAATGGATCAATTCCGTTCACTCTAAGAAAATTACAAAAGCTTCAATATTTGGGTCTTGAAGATAACAAATTAGAACGATCAATCCCAAATGATATTTGTCATTTAGTTGAACTGTATAAGTTGGACTTGGGCGGTAATAAGCTTTCTGGATCAATCCCTGCATGCTTCAGTAATCTAGCTTATCTGAGGATACTGTCATTGGGTTCCAATGGGTTAACTTCTATTCCTTTAACTTTCTGGAACCTTAAGGACATCTTGTACCTCAACTTTTCATCAAATTTTTTGGGTGGTCCACTCCCATTAGAGATTGGAAATTTGAAGGTTTTGGTAGGAATTGATTTTTCGATGAACAATTTTTCAGGTATTATTCCAACTACAATTGGAAGCCTAAAAGATTTACAATATCTCTTCTTAGGATATAACAGATTGCAAGGCTCGATTCCTGATTCAGTTGGTGATTTGATAAGCTTGAAATCCTTAAATTTGTCCAACAATAATCTCTCTGGATCTATTCCTATATCTTTAGAAAAACTCTCATATCTCGAGAATCTAAATCTCTCTTTCAATAAGCTAGAAGGAGAAATTCCTGATGGAGAATCTTTTGGAAACTTCTCAGCTAAATCATTTGAGGGAAATGAATTATTATGTGGTTCACCCAACCTACAAGTCCCACCATGCAAAACTAGCATTCAGCACACATTAAGGAAAAATGCTCTCCTCCTAGGGATTGTCTTGCCATTTAGTACTATATTTATAATAGTAGTCATTTTATTGATCGTAAGATATCGAAAGAGAGTAAAACAACCACCAAATGATGCTAATATGCCACCAATAGCGACATGGAGAAGGTTTTCATACCTAGAACTTTGTCGAGCAACAGATAGATTCAGTGAAAACAATCTAATCGGTAGAGGAGGTTTTGGCTCTGTTTACAAAGCAAGAATTGGGGAGGGGATGGAGGTTGCAGTGAAGGTTTCCGACCTGCAATGTGGAAGAGCGTTTAAGAGTTTCGATGTTGAATGTGAAATAATGAAAAGTATTCGTCATCGAAACCTTATCAAAGTTATCAGCAGTTTTTCAAATGAAGAGTTTAAAGCTTTGGTATTAGAATACATGCCCCATGGAAGTTTGGAGAAGTATTTGCATTCAAGTAATTGCATTTTGGATATTTTTCAAAGATTGAATATAATGGTAGATGTTGCATCGGCTTTAGAATATCTGCACTTTGGTTATTCAACTCCTGTAATTCACTGTGACTTAAAGCCTAGCAATGTATTGTTAGACAATAATATGGTTGCTCATTTGAGTGATTTCGGCATCGCAAAGCTCTTAGCCGGAGAAGATCAATCTACAACTCAAACACAAACACTTGCCACAATAGGCTACATGGCCCCAGGTTTGTTCCATGTTAAATTTTTTTCTATTTGTTGTAAACTTCCTAATAAGTTATTCATTTCTCATGATCTTCACTAGAAGAGGAAATTATTATTATTAATTTATCTTATTGTGTAATTCTTGCAATTCATAGAGTATGGGAGAGAAGGGTGAATATCTGCAAATGGAGATGTTTATAGCTTTGGGATTATGTTAATGGAAACTTTTACTGGGAAGAAACCCACTGACGGAATTTTTAACGAAGAAATGACATTAAAGCATTGGGTTAATGATTGGCTACCTATTTCAATCATGGAAGTTGTTGATGCAAATTTGCTAAGTCGAGAGGACATACATTTTGTTGCAAAAGAGCAATGTGTGTCATTTGTCTTCAATTTGGCTATGGAGTGCACTGTAGAATCCCCTAAGCAAAGAATCAATGCAAAAGAAATTGTAACAAGACTCTTAAAAATTAGAGACTCATTACTTAAAAATGTTGGAGGTAGATGTATAAGACAATCAAATTTAAATTGATTATGCCCATCCTTCATTGCTAGCTATCCTTTTCAGAGACTTGAATGATTATCCTTCATACAAGGTTTGTTGATATGTTTTGTTATTGCCCTTGCTCTTGTTTATTTCTCTCTTTCTTGAAATTTGCATGTATGTATTTTTCATTCTCTTCCATATTTGTTTTGGTCTGCATGTAGTTTGCTTTTTAAGGATAAGGCTTATTACGCCCTCCCCTAATTATATGTACTCTTTTTATTTTTATTTAATTAATCATCCTTAATACCGTCAAGGTTCACCGAAAGAAAATTTTAAATTGATTTTCTTTTCTTTGACTAATAATGAAAATTGTAATCTTTATAGTGAATAAATTCAATAATAAAGTGTAAGAATATTAGTCGTTATGGCTGTTTTCTGAACGTGGAGTTTCAGTAATTTAACAGCAACGAGTCTCTTGTATTATAGGCAAAATTGTTTTTATTAATTTTATTTTGTCTTCATTTTCTCCATAAATCTTTGCTCAAGTTCCATGCCCCCTCTGTTTTTTCTTTTTTTTCTTTGCCCTTTTGCACGAAAATTCATTTTAGATATTTTATGTAAAAATTAGTATAGAACATCAATAAAAATTTTTATTACTTTAAACAACTCGTATGTAATTAGTCTTATATAAAATTTAACTATACAAATCATGTGCACATTATTCAATTGTATTAGTTACGGTGTATTTTAGAATTCTTCTACCTCCAGGCTTGAGAATCTACCAGAAAATCATGGTAAATAATAATACTGCGGTGAAGTAATCGTATATCATTCTGTTTGTTAATGTCATGACTATATATATACGTGGCACCCCCCATAAATAAAATCGTGGCATGATTAATGCATACGTATCAAGCATATGGAAGTCTCTGGTATTGTGACGCCTCTTCTTCCTGTCCTTAATTTCCCTTTTAAAGTAACTCGTCTTCTTTAGCTTATACATGGGAAACGAAACAAGAGTCAGCAGTCATCATCATCCAAGTTAATGGGACAAGGCCAAGAACACAAGACACGACCTCAGTCTCAAGTTGAGATTCAGGTCTCTTTCTTACATGTTCTAATATATAGCTTTTTGATCAAAGTTATCCAATCTGCTGCAACATGTGTTTAAATCATGCTACATTCTATATATATGTTATTTTTCTCCATTTAATTTTCTTGTCAATGTGGGTTGTCAAGAAATTCAAACCTAATAATGACTAATCTATCATTGTATTTGGTTCTGGGAATTTTGCAGGAAAGAGGGGAAATATTTTTCTTCTACAGGCCTAAAGTCGGCAAAGAAGAAGCTCACAGCTCGGATGATGCGCAAAGATTGTACCTTGTCCTGCGGCCGGAGTCCGGTGAGAGGTCAGTTGAACAGAAACAAGATCCGGAGTCAGGTAAGGAGGGAGCCAAGAAAGAAGAAAGTGACTCTGTTAAGCATGGAAGTGGCTCAAGTGAAGGTGGCCACGGCAGCAAGGTAGTTCACATTTCTAACTTGGGACTCTTTACTATTAGTTAAATTAATTGGAAATATTTTGATCTTTGCATGTATGTTAACAATGATAAAAATTGAAAACGATTACAAGGGGGTTTCAGATTTGTCTATGCATTGTGTCACGCTTTATTTAATCTAATGGTGTGTTGAATAAGCATGTAATGTTAGAATCCAAGTGGGAAGAAAAATCTCAGTAAAAATCCAACAAGTACTGAAGTGCATGTACATGTGTATGTTTCAATTGGGTCAAGTGTCACCGCTTCTAGCTAATTGTTGTCAAGTGTCACTGCTGCTAGCTAGTGAACATTGAGAAGGAACTGTTGTTGCGGTTCATTGTGATGGGACGCAAAAGCCTTCCAGATCCGAGGAAGAAATCCGGGCCTTACTGGGGTTTTGTTGAAATGGTCACCACAAAAGTGGAGGATGTGAAGGTTGCTCTTGCTGGAGGTATTGAGTTCTAGATCTCTTTGATTCTTTGGGTGCACTTCTCATTAATATCTATGGGACTGTTGATAACCAAAAGTGTATTCTGTTGTGTAGAGGAATACAATACTTCAACTAGAGGTCATCGACGTAACTCACCTGCGAGGGCAGTAGGCGAAGGCGTTTACCGCATTTTAAGGCACAGTCCAGGCAAGAAGACGCACACTCATTTGATCTACAAGGCCGAATTTCCACCAGAAGACAAGGAAAACGAGACTCAGGAGTCCCTTAACATTGAACACGAAGGCTCATTTCTCATACAGATAAAGAACCCAGATCAACATGGCACTTCGCAATTCAGAGGACTGCAGAACAAGCGGAAGGCCGTCTTTCCAGCCCACCTGCAAGGTCAGTTTGGGCAAAAGCGTTACTGTCCAGCAGATCCTCCAGACTTCTTGAGCTATGAAGGATGTGAATTCTTGCTCATATCGGCATCTGATGATGTAGAGGAGGAGCTGGGTTTGGAGCTAAAGACAGATGAAGGGGAAGCAGATGAATCCTGTTCTGATTTGATCAAGACATTTGGTGATACTGCATCTACAAGTGTGCTTCTTAGAGGCACTTGGGTTTGAAAACTTTGAGTCGTGCCTCTCTTTCTCAAGAAAATTTCTTTTTTGCTGGTGCGTTACTCTGATTTTGTGTAGCAAGTATGTACAAGTTTTGTTTCTAGAACTTGATGTGCATTTCACTTGATGGTTGATGCATATGGTGTTACTGTATATACTTCCCTTAATCTCACGTGATTAATTGCTGATTTTGCTGGATAGAGGGGTGGCTGAGCACCATCTGAAGCCAAGATATTCTTGGTTTTTTGCTTTTGTAAGTTTCTGCTGAAATGATAATGAGATCATCACCTTTTATATTTCTTTTCCTGATAGATATAACAGTTAAGAAAATCAACAGATTGTTAACTGCTGCTATCAAGTTCATCTTTTCTAATTTCATCTAGGTATCATACTCATTAGTCTTCAAGAAACCTTTAGGGCAAATTTGGATTTTTTTGTAGAAAAAATAAAAAAAAAATGAAAATATTTCATAACAAGAATATTGTTTATTTTTAATAAGATTATAGTCAAATAAATAATTTAAACAATAGAAATACTGTTGTAATTCAATTTAATCTTGAATAACCAAAGATTATATAGTAGTAAATATGCCCTAACTATATCATATCCTAGTCCATCCGGTATACGAAACGATCGTTACTTCATAGCTACAATTATTAAACTTATTTCACAGCTGGTGGTGGGTCTCAAAGCTGAGATATTAAGAAGAGAAATGAGAAATTGGCCTTTGCATCCCATTTCAGTACATGATGACACACCATACATTTAATAAATCAACCCCTCTGGTATATTATTGCATCCCATTTCACGTAATCAAAATTGTGCCACCTAAAAGGGTCACGAATTGTGAAGTCTATCCTTTTGTCTATAAATTTAAAATTTCGTAGAGGTGGCAACTTTCAGAACTTGATACCTGAATCCAACAAATCAGATACGAGATAGTGGATTTGTGTTGATTAAAATTGATACGAGTTTTAAATTGATTGTATTTGATCAGTTGTTCAACGCAAGAATGAAAGAGGGAGGGATGGATATTCAATAATAACACAAGTATTAAACTTTCAAATCAATATTTTCAGTGATTTTAATATTTGAGTTCTAATACGAGTGTCAACACAATATGTTGTTCATTTATTCGATTATAAATTTTAGAGTTTGTAAAATTATTTAATCATGTGTTACTTAACTATTAAATTTCTTAGTTTATAAAATTACGTAATCAAATATTTAATGAATAAATGTCATATCAATTAAGTGCATGTTTAGTATTACTTATATAATAATTATAAATGTTTATTTAATTTTATAAACTCTTTTCAATTTTTTTATTATTATTTAGTTTTTTTAGTGGAGCTTTTGAAAATTAAAGTTTTATTTGGTATAACTTTTCAAATATATATTATTTAAGGGAAAATTTATTTAGTAAAGCTTTTACAAGTGGAACTTTAAAATTTTAATTGTTTGATTGTCAATAACAGCTTTTATTAAAA
This sequence comes from Citrus mangshanensis, assembly GCA_030449895.1. Taxonomy (NCBI): domain Eukaryota; kingdom Viridiplantae; phylum Streptophyta; class Magnoliopsida; order Sapindales; family Rutaceae; genus Citrus; species Citrus mangshanensis. The sequence continues at coordinate 9,672,024 of JASUUJ010000161.1, forward strand.
TTTTTGAAATTACTTTGGTAAACGAACTCTTTAAAGCTTTGTCATGAAAAAATGAAATAAGATTATTAAATAAATAATTAGACATTTTTACATTTAAAAAATACTTTTCAGTACTCTCAAAAATCTAAAATTTCAGTACTAGTAGAAAGAAAAGATTTTATTAGTCTGTAAAAACTTTATTCAAAAAACACCAATGATGGTTGTCGAAGCCAGCAAAAATAAATACCTACTCTAAATAAATTGTGTATAGTGATTGAGCAGAGTCGTGTCCACAGAGATCGGTAATTATTTAAATCTTTTTTAAAATGTAAATTGCAAAATGGGGGGATTGTTGACAATAATAAAAATCAAATTAAAATAACAAGAATGCAAATTAAAATTGTAATTCAAATTGGGAAAGCTCTGGTTGAAGGAATTAACTCAGCTTGATTCGACTACTGATAATTGATTCAAATATAAATTATTACTACTTATGAATAGAATTGTAATAGCCAATATCTCATTAACTAGTTGATAACCAAGGTACGACCGTTAGTTATTTCCCTAATCAATAGACAACCCTAGATACGATCATATGATTTAATCAATTGACAACCTGAAAAATCAGAGAGACCCAAATCCTAATCAACAAACGCATACGATGGTTCATTTAAATTAGATTGTTTATTCTCATAACACAACTCACTGCTATGTTATTTGTCACAAACATTAAAATCTTCATACGATGAATCATTTAATTGACAATAGATTAAGTTGATAATTAAATACTGGCCAATTATCTAATTAACAAACATAATCATGACAATAATTCAGAGAATAAACAAATACCCAAAAAGCAATAAAACAATTAAAGCATAAGAAAGATCTCACAGTAGTGATGAATCAAAGCTTCATTAACCTTCAACCAGAATAATAGGTTTAGTTATTCATAGAGAGAAAAGAAAAGTTTAGATCTATGATTTTTTTCTTTTCTAAAATCTCCCCCTCGTCACAATAGATTCTTCCCTTAAATACTCTCTCTCTTTCTTCTCCTCTAGAGTTCTTTTTAAAATAAAATACTAATATCTGAAATATTAAATTCGTAATTACAAAAATAATCAAAAATACAAAACACGTTAAACTAAAAAGCTGCAACAAAGTTCTTTTGACGCTCATAATTTCTCCAAGAGAACAATCATCCTTAAACATCATCTTGTTTTTTAATCAATTAACATAAAAATAAAACATAAGTAAATCACTATTATTAAGTGCAAAACATCGATATTAAGGGAAGTAAACAATGCAAAACTAGTGCATAAATTACACTCTAACAACCAAACAATAATAAAAAAAAAAATTTATAAGAGTTTATGAAATTAAATAAACATTTATGATCATTAGATAAGAAATTCCAAACATACACTAGATAAGTTATTTTACCTCTACTAATAAAGTTCAAAGAGAGCATAAATTGAAAAGTTTTTTTAAAATATTAAAATTCCTAAAATATCATCTACTTATTAGAAATCTTAATTCCTTTTTTTTATATTATAACTTAAAAAAATTACTTATTATACAGTTTTTTAATCAAAATTATAATTAATAACTAAACAGCTAATTTTTTTTTAATTAAAATTTTGTATACAGAGACTCTATTCAAATATTAAAATATATACTGCTTGAGAAACTAATACGAAACAGAGTCTAACCCTCAAATTAAGTTGCAGATGCTTGAACGTCCACCGTTACACAATAACGGGTTTTGCCGGCACATATATAAATAATCAATCCGCGGCGGGGTTCTAATAACAGTTCAGTTAGGGTTTTACAAATGAAAATGTCCACCAAATCCTTCCCAGTTCTCACACATCTCATAGTACCCTCACCATCACCAAAACCCCACTTAATCCCTTCAACTTCTTCCCATTTCCTCTCATTTCCTCAAAATCCACTCCCTTTTACAGCCAATGTCCACCACCACAAGCCCTTCAAAATCAATCCCCTTCTCTGTTCCTCATCAACCAACAGCAGCAACAACGCACCCAGTGACCAATCACAATCACAGTCACAATCCCACTCTTTGACACTTACCCAACAAGCTATTTATGATTACCTCTCTGAACTGGGCATTTCCCAGGAGGATTGTGCTTTTATTTCCTCAAATTCACCCAAGTATGCCCAGATGCTAAACGACAGCGTACAGGACTTGGAAGAGTGGAAGTCCTGGAGTAGTAGTAGTAGTGGTAGTAATAAGAATGATGTTGGAAATGGAGATGGAGAGGAGTCGGTTTTAATTGGGTTTAAAGAAAAAGTCGTTAGAATGGCCAAGGAGAAAGGTGATAATGGCAAGGTTGCTTTCTTGGAGAGTCTTGGTCTCAGTCTTTCTTCTGCTATCAGTATTGCCAGATACTTGTCCGGGGAGCCTCTGCCTCCTCTCATTCACAAGGTAAAAACAGCTCTTTAAGATTGATTTTGTTTTGTGTTACATAATTGGAGTTAAGGTTATGTTTGGGATTGCAGGTGCTAGTTAGTTCAACTGGTAAATGACTGGGATTTAAACTTGGCTTACTATAATGGTGCTTATAAAAAATTTAATAATAAAATAAATTGAGGTATGGTGGAATGGAATCACTAGCTATTAAGTATAACTTGGTCGGTGTGGTTTATTCTAAATCTATGCAACCAAAGGGACCATTGATTAGAGACTAAATCATCTTTTATTCCAAATCTATGCAGCCAAATGGAACCTTAATTACAGAATGAAAACATATGCATAAACATTTTAGTGTTATTTTGTGGTGTAGTAAGCTGTTACTATTATTATTTTTCTGTTTTTCATTTGATATGTGTAAGGATCAGACAGATTGTATTACTTATGCCATGTAAACGTGAATGATTTCATATTCTTGCTCTGTTTTTGTAGAATCAAATTAGTTATTTGTATCAGTTAGCTGGAGCTGGTGCTTATGTTGCATTTGAATTTTAGGTTAAATATATGAAGGAAATATTCTTTTCTGGCAGTAATACTGAAAGGACTCTTGGGAAAAATGGTCGCCGTATGATGAAGCACTTATCAATTCCTATTGACGAAGATGTGCAGCAAACATTAGCCTTCTTCGAAAAGGTCTAGTATGCTATTTGTTAATATAATAGGAGATCCATTTCATAGACACGTTTATTTATATATTCTGTTTTGTGTATATTGATTGTGTTTTTCATGTTGTTTTATAGATTGAAGCAAGGCGTGGAGGATTAGATATGTTGGGTTCTGCAGATGCCTCTTTCCGATATCTTGTTGAATCATTTCCACGTCTTCTGTTGTTATCAGCAGAGTCCCATGTAAAACCTGTTGTGGATTTTCTTGAAATTGTTGGAGTTCCAAAGGACTGCATGGGAAACGTGCTTCTGTTATTTCCACCCCTTATATTTTGGAATATTAAAGCTATTAAAACAAAAGCGCTGGCTTTTGAGGAGGTACCATTCATAAAATTCCATAGAACATTTATCCTTTCCGTTCACCTTAGTTTATGATCAGAAACTCTCATGTACGCATTCTGTTGTCTCTCTTACAAACAAGAATATCCCTTCTGTTGTTTGGTTTTGAGATAGAAGTTTTATGGTTGATATCATCTTTGCTTATTGTGCGAGCAAAATCATTTGTGCTGCTTCTAGATTGGTGCAGTGGATAATGATGTTGGGAAAATGCTGCTTAAATATCCGTGGATTCTTTCAACAAGCATTCAAGAAAATTACGAGGAAATTCTTTCAGTTTTTAATGAAGAAAAGGTATGGATTCATCTAGACTATGTTGGGCTTCCTGGCCCAGTAACAATAATAAATTGGTTTTAGGGTCAAAAAGTGCATGCGTAAGTGATGTTATTTGCATAAGCTTTGTTATTGATAACTTAAAATTTTGTTTATTCTCAGTGTGCTTTTGTCTTATTAAAAGTGGAGAGCAGAAAAATACTAGAAAATGTTTTTCGTTGCATTTGGTCGTTATGGAAAATAGAAGAGAACCATAGAAGGCTTTGGAGAAATTTTTTGGGCAAACTTTGCTTCTCCAACTTTTCATGTAAACATGGGTAAATGAAGTTGTGGAAAATTTTGAAGCATCGCGTCACTTTTTCCGTAATGAGATGAATCCACCCCAAGCACAAAGTTTTCATCTTGATATTCATTCTCATTTTTTTAAACTTTTCCCTCTTTTCTTTCTTTCATATTCATGAACATACTTATTTCTTCGATATTTTGTTTCGCCATGTTTCTCTTATTGAATTCTTTAATTTCCATTATATAGCCAACTGGTCGGTCTCTGACCTAAGTAGTTAATGCCTGGCTCCATGGATGAATTGGGTTATGGAAAACTTTAGCAAAAGAAAAACCTTAGCCTAGTAGCTTCAGAAATGAGCCTGTTTTTAGAATATCACTATATCAAGCGGTGGTAACTTGACTCAGCATGGTGATCACCGAATATTTTTTCCATTTAATATTCTAATGCGATGTGCTGAAATCAGCGTAGCTTGAAATTGATGCAAAGTATTAAATTGCTTTGGTAAACAGTTATATAGACTGGCGGGTGAGTTTGGCCAACAGGATTGTTGTTTTTTGTTGAGCTTAACCCAGCCTCACCCTAGCTCATTTAGTGTGATATACAATTCTCTCCTTCCTTTCTTTTATTGGTTATTTTTATTTTGCCCTATCACATAGTTAACAATATTTTATACCAGGTACCAAAGCTGAGTGTTGACCGCGCTATAAGAAGCTGGCCTCATTTACTGGGTTGTTCAACTAGCAAGCTAAAGTTGATGTTAGATCAACTTGGCGAATTGGGAGTAGAAAACAAGAAGTTGGGTCAAGTTATTGCCAAAAGCCCCCAGTTGCTGCTACAGAAACCTCAGGAATTCCGGCAGGTATTCCTTTTTAACCCTGTACTTGGCCTTTTCTCAGAGGAACGTTTATTGTTGTATGTTTTCTTGTTTGGCTCTCTATTCTTTGGGATACCCTTTTCTTCCTTATATTACACTGTCAACACACTCATAGGTGGTTAATTGTCAATATTTCTGTGCTGGTCTAATATCAGAACTACAGAAGCAACCTGCTTTTAAAATTACTGGAAAGTTAGTATAGGTCTGCAACCATTATTGAAGTAAAGTTTTCTCTCCTTCAAATTGTAGGTCATTTTATGGGCTTTTCTGTTTACCATAAAAGTTGAGAATCACATTAATTGAATTCTAATGCTTTCCAAGTGTTTCAATTCTGGCTGCCTCTGACCTTTCCAGCAGCCTTACTCTATGTTTCAAGCGCTTAAAGCTTCATATGGCAGCCAGAACGAAACTTTTGAAATTGCAATTGATAACCTTGAAGTTGTGCCTTTGATGTCATTGTTCTTAGGTATTTTTACAAATTTTATTTCTGCCTTTTGTAGGTGGTTTCATTTTTAGAAGATGTAGGATTTGATAGGGAGAACGTGGGAAGGATTCTTGGTCGCTGCCCGGAACTTTTTGCCAGCAACATTGAGAGAACATTGATGAAGAAGATCGATTTTCTCATTGGTATTGGAATTTCTAAGGATCACCTTCCTCGAACTATCAAGAAATATCCTGAGCTTCTTGTTTCAGATGTCGACAGAACCTTACTTCCAAGGTAATGCTTTCGTTCTATAATATATTGACTTGGATGGTTCAATTAATTCGAATTTAAGTTTTAATGAAAAGAAGAAAAGGGGGAGATTATGAAAATGGTCAAAATTAAAATAGAGCATTAAAAATTTCAATTCTGGAAACACGGGATTCTCTTAGTTTCACTGTGGACAAAGTTGCAGAAAGTCTTTGCTTTTCTTTTTCTGATATCTAAGGAAAAAAAAAAAAGAAAGAAAAAGCTATTTTGGCTTATCTATCTTCAAAAGTACCAGTGCTTGAAATGAAGTATTAATAAAGGGCTAGGGTTTGTTCTAGGAACAAATATTTTTAACATTAAGATGGCTGACTTGAATAATCTTCATTTAGATAAATGCAAAAAAACTGACTCTTTCTGTTAAATGTCTTGATAAGTGTTGTTAGAAAAACATAAACATCTTAACGACTTGATAAAGTTGTTCACGTATCAGATGTATACACGAGTAATTATTCAACACTCGGTACCTTTTGTGGCTAAACCTAGTTTTATTGTAAACAGGATAAAATACTTTATGGAGATGGGGCTATCAAAGAGGGATATTGCATTCATGGTTCGAAGGTTCTCTCCTTTACTGGGGTACAGCATCGATGAGGTATTTAGACCAAAGTTAGCGTTCCTCTTAAACACCATGGAAAAGTCGCTGCAGGACGTGGTGGCTTATCCAAGGTATTTTAGCTATTCATTGGAAAAAAAGATAAAGCCCAGATTTTGGGTGCTAAAAGGAAGGAATATTGAATGTAGCTTAGAAGAAATGCTGGGTAAAAATGATGATGAGTTTGCCACTGAGTTTTTGCTTGCCCCTTCAGCGCATTCTCATCAATAGTTCAAACTTGCTTGTACTATAATAGCTGGTAATATGTAAATATTTCACCGATACCGACAATCTGTAAATAGCATGTAGAATACTTGAGGAAGTGGAAATGAATACTTGAAGGAATCAGTGATGGCTTGCCCAACATTAGAGCTTAGTTGGAAATTCAGATGGTAATGTAATGGTGGCCTCAATAAACAGAATCTCTCTTCAGTGATCCAGAATTTGTTGAGGCCATGGCCGTTCCAGAAGGGATTAATCTCGGTTTTGATCTAGTTCTGTCTTTGCTGATTACTGAATCAATTCGTGTTGGAAATTTTGATTGTTGGCAAAGTTACCAGCAGATGTGAGATTGATTTGGTCATAGCTGATGTTGGAGAGCTTATTAAAGAATGTAAGAACTAGACCTTTCAATTTATTCGTGTTGGAGTCTAGTGGAATTTCTTGGGCGGGGAGTCTGGTGGAAGTATTTTATCTGAAGAGAATTTTGGGCATTCTCTCTATCTGAATTTTTCTAAGCTTTTAATAATGTTATGCAATGTGTCTTTTGGTCGAGAAAAATTTATCTGAGTCGGGTATCGAATCTCTATACGAACATATTATTTTAACAAGCTTGGTGGGACTTGTATTTTGGGGTTCGTAAATCTTTTATTTTAAAAGTAATAGGTCTTGTAGCATTAAAGCGGTTGGTCCTACCATAAAACAACCAAACCTGATAAAAATAGTAATCTTTAATTAGTTGAACATACAATTTCAGCATGCTAAGGTCGCGAATTATTTCTTCTTTAAATGACGGTATATTTCTTCTTTTAATGACGGTATATGATTAAGATTAAATTATTTTTATTTTTAAATTTATTAACTACACCAATCACCTACGTGAAATAATAATAATAAGGGAAATTATCAGTCATATACTATTAAATGACACCAGTATTAAATGTGATATAATATTTTTCGCTTATATCACTCGTATACCCTAAGTTGATAAAAGAGTTCTGGCGTTCACCTTTTCGTTTACTACCGTTAAGAACTTAACAGAATTTGAGCAAAATGATTATTTTACCCTTTAAACTCAAAATGAGGTAAAAAGATAAATTTACCTTGAAAATTAATGTAAATTTTCAATACACAATTTTTTTTTATTTTTTTATTAACAATACATTTTTTTATTAAAAAATATGAATTATTAATGGTACATATTATTAACAATTATCCATAAAAAATATCAATCTTATACCATAAAAAATTATTAACAACATATTATTTACAATTATACATATTATACCATAAAAAATTCAAGTTGGAGCTTGGAGGAGTAGATCTTCAATAATTTAGGTTAAATTTTGGAGGAGTAGATTCGGTTGTAAAGTAACTTTTTTTTTAGTAATTATTAACAATTATTCGATAAATGAGATGACATGTCATTTTTATCAAAATATATCATATGACATGTCGTTTTTACTAAGTAAATGGGATGACATGTCGTTTTTTTAAAAAGACTAGTTTACCCTTATGATGTCAGCGCTCGCAAACGGCAGTTAACGGATTGGTAGACGGCAGAAGTGTTTTGTCAACTTAGGGTATACGAGTGATACACTTGAAAAGTGTTGTAACACGTTTGATACTGATGTCATTTAAGGGTATATGGCTGATAATTTTCCTAATAATAATAACACGATACAATCCTAGGAAGACACACAAACACTAATTAAATTTGGCAACTGCTAATCCATCGGCAGAGCCATGACCACTGTAGACAATTTGAAATCAATCTGCGGCATTTAATGGACATATTAATAATTAAGTCCAAGTTAATGAAATAAATCTTAATTAGATATGTTCTCTTTCGATTAACAATGCAAATTCTTAAGCATTCCATGCATCCAATTCAATGAAAACATAAAATTAAAAGGAACAACATTAAACATTATGCAACCAGATATATATAAATTAGTCAAATAAGAAGTGAACTATCAACAATACTATTATTACTCTGTCAAAAAAAAAAACATGATATTATTATTGTAAAGATAATTATTCAACTAATGTGTGAAAAGAAGATGTGGGAATTTAATTGAATAAGAAGATAAACACTTCATTAAACATGGTATCATCCTCAACTCTAGTACAAGAAAATTAGAGAGACATAATCACCTTAACTCTAGTACCCGAAAAATAGAAAGACATAATTAAATTTAGAGTAATAGAACAAAAAAAAAAAGTCATTGAAAGCTTTCTCACTAAATTTTTTTTAATCATGTATAAGTTTAGATCCTAACCTAAATAAATTTGGAGCCCAAGTTGATGGGCTTTCATTTTCACTTTTTTTGTAGTTTCTTGCCTATAAATAATAACCGTCTCTATGCATCTGTTCGTTTCTCTGTGGAATGTGCATTTCTAACTCAAGACTTCAGAAACTCTTTTCCCTTCGCTTTTATGATCAGATTTCTGGTTAGTAAATAAATTAAATACATTTCTTACTCTTTTTCCCTATCTATTTTCATAAATTTAGTGATGGGTTCCCCTTCATTTTATTTATGGTGCTCATAATTATATGCCATTTTGCCTTTTCAATCCTTTGTTGGTTGCCCTTTTAGTATATTACATGCAATTTCAATGGCTATGATTTTCTTAAATTATTATTACTGCTGTTGTTATATATTTATTTATTTATGTTGTTGTTGTGTAGCTTCAGATGGTCTAATTGAAATTACGAATGTGGATTAGTGTCAAAATGGGAAGTGTTTGTGAAGTAGTATAATAGCAATAATATAGCAAAAGCAATGGGGACTGTGATTAGTAAAGCTGCTAGTGGTATAGGCAGTGTTCTTGGCACTGCTTTCGTGGCTCCATTTAAGAGCATCTTCAATGGATCTTGTGAGTAAGTAATTCTAATTCGTCATCTCTCATAACGCTTCTCTTTATTCGTATAAATCTTTACAACATTAATTATGTATGTAATTGCTTTAGTTGCTTAATTATACCATAATAATGAAAGGGAGTATCTTGCAAGTTACAATCTATTTGATTATTGCCAATGTAATGATCTATATGTGTTCATTTGAAAGAGGTCGTATCAATTGCTTTATGCATACATGCGCGCGCATTTATTGAATGGTGGTTTGATTCGATTTGCTTGGCTATGCAGGGATGTTTGTCCAGGACCATGGGACATAATTTGTTTCATCAAGCACTTATGTGTCGCCAATCTGGTGAAACTGCTAATGATTTTGGGGCTATGCTACATAAGTAATCTCAGCTCTCATACTTAACAATTCACTTTTCCCATTTAAGTTTAATTTCTTTTCGAATTCTTCTATTTTCATTTTGACTGTTGATTGAATGAACAAATTGATGAAATAAACAAAAATAAGACAAATTAATAATTCAGAAAATATTTGGGTTTCATAAAGAATGTAACAGAACTCTCTCCCGAATTTGTATATTTTGGAATGGCAATCGTTGAGCACAAATCATGATAATGCTGTTTGTTTCAATCTTTGCTTATAAATGATCTTAAGCTAAATATGGTAAATTTTTGTTTCTTTTTGTTATATTTACTAGTTATTTTTAAGTACAGCCAGAATTAACTGCTGGGTTTTTGTCATTTATTATATCATTTTTCATATTTTCAGTTTTGTTGTTCTGCTACCTATTGTTCAAAGTGGGAATCTGCCAATGCATTGTAAGAAGCCTTTGTAAGATGCTGGGCTGCTTGTGAAACATACTGGTATGCTTTGGAAGACATCACATGTTTCTTGTGGCACAAGCTATTGAACACCAAACGTAGAAACAGGCGCCGCCGCATTAGAGATGCTGAATGGGGGTATAGCTCAAGCAGCGATGGAAATGATTTTTCAGGTTATCATCGCCATTTAAGTTCGAGAAGAAAAGGATACATGGAGAGAAACGACTGGTATGGGCATGGCAGTCATTGCGGCAGCCGGCACCATCGCGTAAAGCTCAAGACAAGACAAGTGTCATTTCATTTAAGAGGAGGAGGGTCAAGAAGACTGAGGAATTCAAGGCGGCTTCATTCAATGAAAGTGAGAAATCCTCGAAGAATTTCGAAAAGGCGGCGGCTAAAATGAACAGAATGTAGGGATCTCTTGAATCTCTTTGCAGACAATATATAGGATGTATATGGTTTAATTGGAGTGTATGAGTGCCAAAATTTAACACTTATCGGCGCGTTGAAGTTATTCTAAAATTTGTAAAGCCCGTTTAAATATAAGTTCTTGAAGAGCCGGCCTATGTGAAAATTAAATTAAGTCTTTACAACGCACATTATCATTCATACGCAAATAATAGATATTTACCGAACCACAAAGGGGGTATATGTCAACTATCTAAAAGAATTAAATCAGTACGTATTTTTCCAAACATCAGGGTGATATATGTCATTACCTCTAAGGACTGTTTTCAGTTACTCACAAGCACTTCTTGACAAAAGCATTGCCTCCAAGGAAGCATAGATTTTGCTTCGTCTAGGCTAATATTTCATGCAACGCTAGAAATTTGAATTACGTAGTTGCTTTATGCGAAATGCATTTTGGCTCCTCTTCAAAAATTAATTACACCAGCACATGGAAAATATGCTAGTTGAAATAATTTTCTCCTATTTATTTATTTTGAAGGCCAAAATATTTCTTTCAAGACTAGAGGAAACCATTACACAATATACGAAACAATTGAATGGAAAACCATTACACATTATTACTTTGTATAACGGATATAGCTGATATTGATCTTGGATTACAGATCCATATGGACATATGTAGCTTATATTGATCCCAGATTAGAGATCAATACGGATATAGCGTACATTGGTCTTGGATTAGAGATCAGTAATAAAAAAAAAAATCTGAAAATAATCAACGATCAAACTCAGACACACGTAATTACTAACTAAATCTCATACTACAAATTTAGATACGGACAAAAACATTTATTAGATCTAAGGCATAAAATCAAACAAATAAAAAAAGATGGCTGAGATTGAGATTTAGAATAAAATTTCTTGTCAATTTTGGTGTTTCTTAGGATATAAATAGAGGCCAAAAGTATCGAGAAAAGATCTTTTGGCTATTTTTCTGAAAGTCCAGAGAAATCCATAATCCAAATCAAGAAATTCTCTAAACACAAGCATTAACAAAAACATCAGAGCATCTTTTGCAAGCACATGCTCGAATCCAATTTGTGGAGACTCTCATGGACAACAAATCAACATCGAAGCTTGTAGAGTAAACAAGTATAAGTTACTATTTACTATTTCTTTAGTCGTTTTTGTCTAGATAATTGAAGGGGTTTTGAACCTTTGCAAGTCATAAATGAACTTTTATATTCAAACTAGGGTAGTTAATTAAATAAACATATTTAAAAACCACTCTGCAATATAACTTAAATGGTAAAAGATTATCTATACAAAACAAAAGAAATATGAAATATAAAACCACTCTGATGGGCTTCTCACGGAAGACATGAACATATATGCAGTCACGGCTTCAACTCCTGCAGAGAGCAGCTACGCGATGTATTGTCCCGGGCATTATCCGAGTCCCGAGGATGATTTTGAAACTTGTTTGGGTGATCTCTTCAGTATTTCTTGGATTGAAGATAGGTTAATTAATTAATCAATTAATTAATTAAAATTTGTTATATATATATATATATATTTTAACTTCTCTGTGTAATGGCGTGCAGTGAAAAACATGATTTACAGAAGGAGACACTGGAGCAACAACACGGAGTGGTAAAATCTATTTTTTTGATTAATTAAAGTTATCACGTCTCTCTCTCTCTCTCTCTTTTTTAAAAATAAAAAATAAAATAAAATTCTCTGGTTAATTCCGTCGAGTTTTACAGGTTCGGAGGAGGACATTGGTAGATTATTTAGACTTTAGCTCTCATGTAATGCAGTACGGAAACAAAGAGCTGAGCAAAGAGCCAACTTTTACGTATATTGGCACGAATCCTGATAACGACAACTTCACGATGAAGGCTGAAGAATTTTCTTCTAACCCATCAGCTGAAATTGCTCATTCGAGTCGTTTGACGAGGGGAGCTGTTAGTCAACGCGATGCTCAACTTCATTATCTTTGGCACAGGGTAATTCAATTAATCTTATCCAATTATTGTTTAATTAGATCTTGTAATTTGAGTTATAATAATGTTGATTCTTGCAGTTCAATAGATCGGCTGATGGGTCTAGTGAGAAGATCGAAGCTCAGAAGCAATTACAGAATGAGATTTTAAGCAGGCAGCAAGTGGATCAAAATATACATCAAATCATAGCACAAGTTTTTGGGGAAGAAAATGTGTCGAAAATGATTGAGTCCATTCGACCAGCAGGCCAGCCTCTTGCAGACGACTGGGATTGCTTGAAAATGCTTGTAAGTTTTATATTATTATTATTATTTTCTTAATTAATTCCATTATTATCTCAGTAGGCACACATATAATCATTTTTAAGTGCGGCTGTCTTTATTTTTTTAATGCAGATGTGCGGTTTAATAGTGTGTTTGCACTCACTCTATTAAATCGCACGGTTTAACAATGTGTCTATTTAAGAAAAGAAAACGACATTCGTAATAGAGAAAGACTATTTGATAGATTATTTTGATTACTTAATTAATTATAGACAGGTGAGAATTTATGGGGAAATTTGTGGATCATTATCAATATATGGAAAGAAGTATACAAGAGCAATGGCCAACATGTGCAATGCTGGAATCAATGAGAAGCAGATGACTTTGGCATCCAATCAAGCTTGTTTGAAATAAAATAAGTAAAATGATTATTTGAATAAGTTCTTGAAATAAAATACGTCTTTGAATATTTGAAGAATATACCTAAAGCTTTTAATTTCTCTGTTTAAAAATATGTTTTCTTTCTTTTAATTTCTTTCTTTGAGGAAAAAATGTGATTTGATTTTCTTTTTATACGGTTCAATTGATATTGTAGCTAGTTGTTATCATGCCTAAAAACTTCAGTAGTTGGATGAAAATAACCCAAAATAAAAAATAAATGATAACAAAATGAGAATAAAGAATAAATCCTTTAATTTGAATTTTTTTTTTCCCGATAAGATCATTCTTTTAACCAGATCCAAAGAAATGCTTTATAATTTTTTTTCATGACAATTGATAAAATAAAAAAACACACTAGAATAAAAATAAGGAATTATGATATTTCAAGACAACAGCTATAAGATAAGAAAACCAAAGCAAATATGGAAACATATACAATAAAAAAAAAAAAGGCATTAAACATTCTTTATCCATCCTTCAATTATTGCCTCAATATTAACAAATCATTTAAAATCCCAAAGATCATATTAATTGTGCTATTGAGGCTTTGGGACATTGTAATCAATGGGTGAGAAAGCTATCCTTTTTTCCCTACAAAAAGTTTTATTTTCTTAATCATTATGATGCGTAATTAAAAATTATCAAAATCATCACCGAAAGCAACTTATAAATATGAAAATAGTACTAAACATCTCAAATTTTTATTTTAAAAATTATGTCAGATCATGTGACATTCACTAACTAGTTGGAGAGATAATATAATTAATTTATCTAGATTTAGTAAAAAATTATCAATTATTTAATTAATGAAATTTAAAATAAAAAATTTGAGATGTCTATCATTACTCTAAATATAATAGACACCAAAATAATGAAAAATTAAAGTTTAAGAGTTCAAAATATTTTATTTATAGTCTCATGAATAGAACAACATAATTGCAAACGGCACATTTTCTCACTTACGTTTCTTTATATCCTGATAAATATCTCTTCTACTAAACTTGACAAACACTAATATAACAAACCCCAATTATTTTCTCCTGTATTCTTTTGCGCTCTCATAGGTGTCATTTTATTTTTTTGAGTCTTTTGTTGCTAAATTTTTAGATTCGTGATCAATTCATTTTCATGATTTTTTTTTCAGTCTATGATCTTCATGTATACAAATTTAAAATACTCCCTTTTGTTTTCTTCATTTTTTCAGATTAATTATTTTTAATTTTGGGAAACTAATGTTTTTAAGTTTTGTAAAGAAAGAAAGTTTGGAGAGAAGAATAAAGATAACAATACTTCAAAAGAAATTATCACTTATAGAATTGTTTGTGTGAAAGGTAAGGTAAGAAGACTATTAAAAAAAATTTAAGACTGAGAAAATTGATAGAAATCAAAGAAAATTTGGAAATCAAAGCACACACAAATTAAGGATGATAATTTAGAAAGAAATGATCTTTTGGTATTAAATGGATCATAATTGAGAGGGGGTTTTAAAAGAATAATGGAAAGGTGTTAAAAGCCTCTCTCTTTTGAATTTTTGTGCCTTTCCATTGTTTGGTTGACTATGAAATGGGGGAATTTATTAATTTCCTTTGAAATAAAGGAAATTAAAAAATTCCATCCAATCAAGGGATCTGAATTATTCACCGAAGAGTGAAACAGGGGCGGAGCTATTTGTGGGCTGGGGCTATAGCCTGTCTAAAATTTTGATAAGAGTTCTACTATTTACTCCGGGTCAAACCCCGAAAGTAATTGAAACGACGTCGTTTCTTTTTTTTTTTTCGTTTTTGTTCTCCATAAAACGACGCCGTTTGGTTTAATTAGCATCAGCCCCAATTGTTCTCTCTTCATCTTCATTTCAGAACCGATCCCAAGCACTGCAAAACCCTTTCATCTTGAGATTCATCACCACTTTGTCTCTTCTTGAATAATTCCAAAAGGGAAAAAAAGAAAAAAAAAAGGGTCATGTCACATTAGAGAGCAACTTTGTGCTATACATTCTTCAAGTCGAGCTGAGGAAACTGAAGTTCAAAGTTATCAGGACAAATTTTGATCCATATACATTTATTCACATACATGAATTATTACCAGCAACGTGTCATTGGATTTTCACATGCACACATGCATCTTCTTCTTTGCAAAATGAAAAGCACTTCATTTCTCTCAGCAAAAGCACTTCTTAGTTCGTTCTCATATGGTTAGATTACAAGTTTAATTACTGCAATTTCAGGCTATTGTGAGACGAAGAGAAAATGAAGAGAAAGAGAGCAATTTGGAGTTGTTATTGATTTTGTTTTAACCAAGCTGAAACGAAGGGGAAGAGAAACAGAGAAATAGAAGGAGGGGCTGTGAGACAGAGAGAGAAAGCAATTTGTTGAGACGAAGAGAATGAAGTGAAGGAGTGGGGCTGTTGTTGATTTTTTTTTCCTTAAAACGACGTCGTTTATTATTTTCGGGGTTTCAAAATTTACAAAATTGTCATTGCTTTACACTTTTATTTACAACTTCACCATTCTATTAATTTACCACTTTGTCATTCTTATAAATAAATAAAATGAGCATTTACTTTATTCTTGGAGAATGCGCTCTCTTTGTTTTTTGGCTCCGTCGTGCTGACATGCTCTGCTTCTTCAGTTATTTGTCTTCTCTTGGTAGGAATATATAACATATTAATTTTTTATTTGATCATTTACAATATATTTATAAATTGTAAGATAGTAAAGACTAAAAATCATATTCTTTAGTTAGTTTATGTTCTAATTTTATTATGTAAGATTAAATTATTGTTAGGTCAAACCATTGAATTATAGCAATTAAATTTTTAAATTTATTATTGATAAATCATAGATTAGAGATAATTATTTTAGTGAAAAATAAGAAGAAATGCAAGAGCTCATCAAGACACCACTTTAAAATAAGATAGAGAAATTTATATCAGACTGTAGGATTATCTATGTTGAAAGAAAATTTCTAGACATTGTCGATTCAAATTCGATAATAGATGAATTTAATTCTTGAAAGTTTAGAAAGACACAACTGAAATATTATTTAATTGTAATTGAATTGCTTCTTAAAATTGATGTATTTTCTTATGTATTAATGAAATTTTCATTAAAAATTATATTTTTAATTGCGATAATATTTGGACTTGGAAAAAATTTAACACACCCAAAATTTTTTTCTTTACTTCGCCCGTGAAATGAGGAATCCAAATTCCAAATTCACTAGAAATCTAAACTTCCAAATTTACCCCTTTTATATTTCACTATTAATTAGTTTATTGTTATTAAAGCAATTATTATTTATAATTTTTTTGTCACGTAATTTAACGGCAAAGTTTGATTCAACAAGAAATTTTTTTAAAAAGATTTATTTGATTTAACCAAAAAAAGCCCGTTAATTACACCTAAATGTAATTTTTTTAATTTAAAAAATAAAAAATAATTGAGTAGGGGAAAAAGTATATTTTATAACTAATTGTAGGAATAAAAATGTCATTTTGTAACTATTATAGGGACAAAATATTATTTTATAATTAATTCTAAGGGCAAAAATTTCATTTTGTAATTAATTTACTATTCCCATTGAAGTTAACAACAAAGTTAACGAATGATCACCCGCTTGATTATTTTTTTAAAAAACATATCATTTTTAAAATATTTGTCAAAACATGTGTCACCCAAAGGTAATTAACTCTTATTTTTTAAATTCTTAGGTGTTTACCATTTGATTTAATCACGTAACATATACCTATGGCGAAAAAACATATCTCATCCTTCTATCAACAAACAGTAACGTCTAAATCTTCCAGCTTGTTTTTGGGGTCTGAGGCATTTTCGTCTTTCATTAGTCAAATGGACGGTAAAGCTGATGACAGGAGTGGTATGTAATAATACAGCAAACTCACCATCTAAATATAAATACGTGAAACTTCAGGGGAAGCTATCTAAACTTTACCCTACTAGAAAATGGGCCCAATCCCTGTTAGCAGCCCCCATTGAAAGAGTGCGGCAAAGCAACCTGGGTAAAAGTACATTTTAAAAATAAACATGAAAAAGAATAGGATATTCATATCTTACGTGCACGTAAGATATATTTTTTTACATAAATAGTATATGTGGATGAAAGATTTAGAAAGAAAGAACTATTGACACCGAATTTATTATAAATAAAATTAATTATTTGTTTATGACCTGATTGAAGGTTGATATAAATCTTGTATTTTATGACTTTATAGCGATTTTTTTGAATTTCAAAGTTCAAACCCATAAAAAATGATAAGTAAAGTGAGACTGAGAATTCATTTGGCTTGGCAATGGTGATGGTAAAATGAATTTTTTCCTCGGTTTATTGACTGTTCTTAATGAGTCGTGATCTAATAATCAATTCTTTTGTCCTTTCTCTTATATTTCCACATATGAATAATCATGGTTTGACTAAAGAATTTTTTTTTTTTCCTCTATGGACCATTCGCAGACAGTCATGGCTTAACGAAAAAACTTTCTCTCTCGTTTTTCCTTTATTGACTATCCTTAATCTGTCATAATCTAGCTAATAATTTTGTTATCTGTCCACTATTATTGATCAATCGTGAATTCCTCCATTTTATTGGTTCCTTAAAATCTTGAAGTTTTTATTATTACGACTTATCTCGTTATAACAAATGAAAGAACGAGGAAGAGAAAATGGAGATATGAATCAAGTAAAATTATAAAAGATTCTATTTTATCTAATTAAACTATGCTAATATAAAAATAAAGCTTACTCTATTTATATTATTAAATAAAATCATTTGTCAAACAATATTTGGCATCAAAGAGCAACTTGGTCGAAATAAAATATTTGGTTGACGTTCGTTTCTTCCACATAAAAAATATTATGTGCACCCAACTAACATTTTTTTCATAAAGATTCATTTGATGATCATCATATATCATCATCTCATTTGAAAGAAATATTTTTACATAAAATTTAGAATATGGTAATGCTATAATGACTTTAAAAAAAAAATTCAAGGGTTTATTTGCCCTCGTAAGATCAAACTACATGTACATGTATATATTTAAAAAAAAAAAAGCTACAAATACATGTTGCAACAATTTGTGAACAACTAAAGTAACCTAAACCATAAATACTAACCAAAGTATTTTCCAAGCATTGAGTTACTTTAAAACAATCTCTCGTTATTATTATTATTATTATTTTAAATCTATATACAACATTGCCATAGTAATGCATTTTAAGAAAGTTTTATGGAGTACACAATCCCAGATTTTATCAATTAAATACCCTTTGAGACAATTGTTGGCAGGTTCAAAAATAATTTTTATTAGGAAGTTTAAAATTAATTTCGATGTTTGATAATTTATTTTAAAAAAGTAAATTTTGAATTACTCCTTTCGTGAAATGATAATTTTTAAAATATGATTTAAATTGTTGTAAACTTGAATTTATTTCTTTTTTATTCAAAAGATTAGGCAAAAATGAGGGTGGGTCGATATTTTTTTTTTATCTTCTTACAAAAATATGGGATAAATTGATTTTTACGATACTTTAAAGATATTTTAAAAGTTGTCATTTCACACGAAGGTAATCTGAAATTAATCTTTTTTTTTCGAAATAGTATTGGCAAAACCAATTCCTACAGCACATTCTGATTATGTTAAGAAAGTTTCATTTAACATTTTGCCTATTTTAATTATTTACATTATCATAGTAATTTAACATTAAATTTTCTAAACACAAAATTGGTACCGACAACAGTAAAATTGTTTTCTTTATATTTTTAACAATTTAAGAATAAATGCCTGAGTCCATATTAACCATATAAACATGTTCAATAATCACGATTATCAAAGAATTTAAAGATTAATATAGAATTTATAAAACGAGAATCAGGCCTCAAACCGGACAAAACAGGAATATTCGGTCCGGTTTGAATCCGGTCCGGATGCTGTAACATAAATCTCGGTTGCTAATTTTATGTTTAAATGTCAACTTATGACCTGGCAGTCTGCCACAATCCTATTGGTCTGCTGACATGTCAATTTTACTCGAACAAATATCCAAAAAAATTAAAAATAAAAAATAAAAGGAAGGTGAGAAAAAAGGAAAAATAATAAATCACGCTCATGAAGTCGAATTTGCTTCTCACTTCAAAGTCCTGCAAATAATAATAATAATAAGAATCTTGACAGAAGATTGTGTGTGTGACAGAGAGAGCTGTTAAAGATCGAACAAGTTTCGAGCATTTTTGCGTTTTTACAGAACTCCATTGCATTGGTAATCTTCTACTTTTTCTCTGTTCATTATTCTGTGTTAATTTGTGAATCTGCTTATCGATCGAACAATTTTGTGATATTTTTATTACTCAATTGTGTGTAAATGCATTTGGATTAGGGTTTCGACGTTTAGATCTTGCGTTTCGTTATGTTCTGTTTGGTTGCCGTTAAAATGTTGCAAATGAAGGCTCGTTACAGTTGTTAATTTCTCAATGTTTCTTATCTTGTTCATTTGGTGCAATTAAATGATTTGATTTATTGGCATTTGGTGATAATATTTGCAAATCCTTGAAATTTATCAAACACAATGATGATGGATGATGATATGGAGAATGGTGGTTTGGGGCCTTACCAAGATCGGCCGAGGACGTTCCCCAACATGCGTAGTAAACCTTATGTTCCTAAGGTAAGTAGGCAGCAGTATAGCATTTACATATTTGTCAAGTCTTGTAGAAATTTCTTTCATTGGATCATCTATTGTTGCCATCAATCATGCCCAGAATAGCTATAGGAACTGTCTATGGGATACTCCACCCTTTAAGAATAGCCAAACAGGGAGAGATCGTTAATTGTGAAAATTTTATAAAATTTGAATTGAAGATCTAGTGTACTGTTTTAATTGAATAAAAAGATAAACACTTCATTAAACATGGTATCATCCTCAACTCTAGTACAAGAAAATTAGAGAGACATAATTACCTTAACTCTAGTACCCAAAAAATAGAAAGACATAATTAAATTTAGAGTAATAGAACAAAAAAAAAGCCATTGAAAGCTTTCTCACTAATTTTTTTTTAATCATGTATAAGTTTAGACCCTAACCCAAATAAATTTGGAGCCCAAGTTGATGGGCTTTCATTTTCACTGTTTTTTGTAGTTTCTTGCCCATAAATAATAACCGTCTCTATGCATCTGTTCGTTTCTCTGTGGAATGTGCATTTCTAACTCAAGACTTCAGAAACGCTTTTCCCTTCGCTTCTATGATCAGATTTCTGGTTAGTAAATAAATTAAATACATTTCTTACTCTTTTTCCCTATCTATTTTCATAAATTTAGTGATGGGTTCCCCTTCATTTTATTTATGGTGCTCATAATTATATGTCATTTTGCCTTTTCAATCCTTTGTTGGTTGCCCTTTTAGTATATTACATGCAATTTCAATGGCTATGGTTTTCTTAAATTATTATTACTGTTATTTTTATATATATATTTATTTATGTTGTTGTTGTTGTGTAGCTTCAGATGGTCTAATTGAAATTACGAATGTGGATTAGTGTCAAAATGGGAAGTGTTTGTAAAGTAGTATAATAGCAATAATTTAGCAAAAGCAATGGGGACTGTGATTAGTAAAGCTGCTAGTGGTATAGGCAGTGTTCTTGGCACTGCTTTCGTGGCTCCATTTAAGAGCATCTTCAATGGATCTTGTGAGTAAGTAATTCTAATTCGTCATCTCTCATAACGCTTCTCTTTATTCGTATAAATCTTTACAACATTAATTATGTATGTAATTGCTTTAGTTGCTTAATTATACCATAATAATGAAAGGGAGTATCTTGCAAGTTACAATCTATTTGATTATTGCCAATGTAATGATCTATATGTGTTCATTTGAAAGAGGTCGTATCAATTGCTTTATGCATACATGCGCGCGCATTTATTGAATGGTGGTTTGATTCGATTTGCTTGGCTATGCAGGGATGTTTGTCCAGGACCATGGGACATAATTTGTTTCATCGAGCACTTATGTGTCACCAATCTGGTGAAACTGCTAATGATTTTGGGGCTGTGCTACATAAGTAATCTCAGCTCTCATACTTAACAATTCACCTTCCCATTTAAGTTTAATTTCTTTTCGAATTCTTCTATTTTCATTTTGACAGTTGATTGAATGAACAAATTGATGAAATAAACAAAAATAAGACAAATTAATAATTCAGAAAATATTTGGGTTTCATAAAGAATGTAACAGAACTCTCTCCCGAATTTGTATATTTTGGAATGGCAATCGTTGAGCACAAATCATGATAATGCTGTTTGTTTCAATCTTTGCTTATAAATGATCTTAAGCTAAATATGGTAAATTTTTGTTTCTTTTTGTTATATTTACTAGTTATATTTAAGTACAGCCAGAATAGAATTAACTGCTAGGTTTTTGTCATTTATTATATCATTTTTCATATTTTCAGTTTTGTTGTTCTGCTACCTATTGTTCAAAGTGGGAATCTGCCAATGCATTGTAAGAAGCCTTTGTAAGATGTGCTGGGCTGCTTGTGAAACATACTGGTATGCTTTGGAAGACATCACATGTTTCTTGTGGCACAAGCTATTGAACACCAAACGTAGAAACAGGCGCCGACGCATTAGAGATGCTGAATGGGGGTATAGTTCAAGCAGTGATGGAAATGATTTTCAGGTTATCATCGCCATTTAAGTTCGAGAAGAAAACGATACATGGAGAGAAACGACTGGTATGGGCATGACAGTCATTGCGGCAGCCGGCACCATCACGTAAAGCTCAAGACAAGACAAGCGTCATTTCATTTAAGAGGAGGAGGGTCAAGAAGACTAAGGAATTCAAGGCGGCTTCATTCAATGAAAGTGAGAAATCCTCGAAGAATTTCGAAAAGGCGGCGGCTAAAATGAACAGAATGTAAGGGATCTCTTGAATCTCTTCGTAGACAATATATAGGATGTATATGGTTTAATTGGAGTGTATGAGTGCCAAAATTCAACACTGCACGTTTGCATGCATCTAAAATGTTAGTATTGAACATATTGGCAGAAATGTGAAGCCCCATTGAAGTTATTCTCAAATTTGTAAAGCCCGTTTAAATATAGGTTCTTGAAGAGCCGGCCTATGTGAAAATTAAATTAAGTCTTTACAACGCACATTATCATACGCAAATAATAGATATTTACCGAACCACAAAGGGGGGGTATATGTCAACTATCTAAAAGAATTAAATCAGGATGTATTTTTCCAAACATCAGAGTGATATATGTCATTACCTCTTAAGGACTATTTTCAGTTACTCACAAGCACTTCTTGACAAAAGCATTACCTCCAAGGAAGCATAGATTTTGCTTCGTCTAGGCTTATATTTCATGCAAGGCTTGAAACTTTAATTACTTAAGTGCTTTATGCGAAATGCATTTTGGCATCTCTTCAAAAATTAATTACACCAGCGCATGGAAAATGCATAATTAAGGCTTGTTGAAATAATTTTCTCCTATTTATTTATTTTGAAGACCAAAAGATTTCTTTCAAGACCAGAGGAAAACATTACACAATATACGAAACAATTGAATGGAGAATTTTTCAATTCAAACTGTAAGTGCCAAACACTGCACCACGTTTGACCTGTGCAGCAAACATTATTAATTTGTATAACGGAGATAGCTGATATTGATCTTGGATTACAGATCCATAGGGACATATGTAGCTTATATTGATCTCAGATTAGAGATCAATACGGATATAGCGATTATTGGTCTTGGATTAGAGATCAGTAATAAAAAAAAAAATCTGAAAATAATCAACGATCAAACTCAGACACACGTAATTACTAACTAAATCTCATACTACAAATTCAGATACGGACAAAAACATTTATTAGATCTAAGGCATAAAATCAAACAAATAAAAAAAGATGGCTGAGATTGAGATTTAGAATAAAATTTCTTGTCAATTTTGGTGTTTCTTAGGATATAAATAGAGGCCAAAAGTATCGAGAAAAGATCTTTTGGCTATTTTTCTGAAAGTCCAGAGAAATCCATAATCCAAATCAAGAAATTCTCTAAACACAAGCATTAACAAAAACATCAGAGCATCTTTTGCAAGCACATGCTCGAATCCAATTTGTGGAGACTCTCATGGACAACAAATCAACATCGAAGCTTGTAGAGTAAACAAGTATAAGTTACTATTTACTATTTCTTTAGTCGTTTTTGTCTAGATAATTGAAGGGGTTTTGAACCTTTGCAAGTCATAAATGAACTTTTATATTCAAACTAGGGTAGTTAATTAAATAAACATATTTAAAAACCACTCTGCAATATAACTTAAATGGTAAAAGATTATCTATACAAAACAAAAGAAATATGAAATATAAAAATTCCAGCTATTTTAAGACCAAGTTCTTTTCATGTGAAAGAGGCAATATGGAGAAGCATTTTGACCAATTTAGATAGAAATGTGAAATTAGTGCATCCTTGCTTCACGATTCTACCTTGCTAATGTAGTGCTTTCGATATACCGCATCAATAACACAGAAACAATAACTCTTAGTTATTTTAGATTTTCTGCTCACTCATTTGAGTCGGAGTTCAACTTTAAAATTTTTTATTTCCACTAAAGAGATTTTACCAATTCAACTAATTAGTACTCAATCTCCCTTTTATTTTTAGCTTGCAACCACTAATTGGCTTATTTAGCAAGTACTCTCATAATTGTACAAAATGTTCCAATTTTTTTCAAATTTTGGACGGGTTTTAAATAAATGGACAGCAACACTCGTGTTGACCGTGATTTGACAAAATGGTGATAACTTATTTTTCAAAAAAAATTGCGAGGAATAACCATTTGAGACAAAAATCAAAAACCCCATAATTTATTTCTTTCATTTTTTTTTCTAATGGAAATTTTCCCGCAAATCCTGAATTTTGACCCAAAAAAATATTATATATCCCAAAAGAGTTTGTGCAATCGTTTTACCAAATTACACTCCCGGTCGTTTTTCCCTCAGTTCGGTAAAAGATTGGATTATATAAACATATATGTAAAAGATTATTATTATGAGACTACACAATTAAATATAAAAAATTTTAATTAACAATTTCTTAATTTTCTCCATGATGAGGCCAATGGTTTGAGTATTCCAGTGGGTGTGGGAGCTTGGTAACTTTTAATTATTTTCTTTGATTTTAGTTGTAATTCAACTTTCATACATTCAAATAGATCTCAACGGACACTAAATTAAACTTCAAAATTCCAAAAGACCTATTAGAATAATATTATTTTTATTACTCACTTAATAAACGAAAAATAAGATGGCATAAAAGAGGTTATATAATTAAGAGTCTTGTTAATTTATAATTAATGTAACTTACAATCCTTATAATAAGACAGTAAATTCCACTATCATATCACAAATTTTTATATATTTTATCATAACTGTAAGTTGCATTGAATGTAACTTAATAAAATCCCACAATTAAATATCACAATTTCTACCGTACAATATTATGCCATGCTTTTGTGCGGGCGCTTTGATTTTTCTTTTTTCTTTTTTCACAAGACAAAATTGGCAAAAACAAAAGGTTTCCAAAGCCGACACACAAAACCATGGCATAATATTAGTGGCAGTAAGTGGTCTCAAAATCAGGCGTTCTAGCCAGTTTCGTTTGGTGGGCATATATGGCTACAAGACAAAGGCTTTTTGCCTGTCTGTTTCTTCATCATCGTCATCGTGTTGAAAACAGCAGCTGTGAGGAGTCAACAATTGACCTTGAAGCCAAGTTGGCATGCCACCTAAGCTTCGTAATGCATATGGAAGATGAGTCGATTTATTGAGCAGTATGGTGAAGAATATCGACATAAGCATGGAG
The DNA here is from genome assembly GCA_030449895.1 of Citrus mangshanensis. Taxonomy (NCBI): domain Eukaryota; kingdom Viridiplantae; phylum Streptophyta; class Magnoliopsida; order Sapindales; family Rutaceae; genus Citrus; species Citrus mangshanensis. The sequence continues at coordinate 9,697,184 of JASUUJ010000161.1, forward strand.
CAGCTGAACCTTCTAGAAGTCTAAAATGATTGGCTCATGATTTTAATTCTGACAAATTAGTTTTCATTTTCCTATGTAATATATTTTTTGCTAGCTGTCATTATTCTCTTTGTCTCTATATATACTGCAATAGCTCTGTATTACGATTTATTCAAGTAATAAAAAAGGAATACATTGTCTTGTTCACTCTGCTTGCAACACTAAAGGAATTCTCTAGAGTTTAAGTTGGTATCAGAGCCATCGTTTAGCTATGGCAAGCAGCGGTGACAATGAAACAAATGTTAATCCAACGCAGGTTGATTCAAGTGATCAACCAGACGAATTGAATCAAAATCAAAACCAAAACACTGAGCTACCAAGTCCAGGTCTTAATACCAGAAACACAGCACAAATAAGTGCATCACCTACCCAGCACATCACTAGCAACACCTATGTCTTTACTAATCCAATCAAACTAACTCAAAGCAACTTTATGCTCTGGAAATCACAAGTGATTTCCAGCATTAGAGCAAATGAGCTTGAGGGGTTTGTTGATGGCAGCCATGTCTACCCTCCTAAAGCTTTCATAAATCCTGGACCAAATCAAACCACCATTACCTCACCTAACCCTGAATACCAGATTTGGAGGAAACAGGACCATATTCTACTAAGTTGGCTACTCTTTTCACTAAGTGAAGGAGTCCTTGGCACAGTGGTAGATTGTTCCACCTCCTGTGAGGTATGGACAACTCTAGCCAACCAGTTTGGTGCTAGAACAAGGGCAAGAGTACTATATCTCAGAACCCAAATTCAAACTACTAAAAAGGGTTCATCAACCATTCATGAATACAACTCCAAAATGAAAACTTTACTGAACTCACTTAGAGCTGCAGGGAATAGTATGAATGATGATGATTTCATCATGTGTATGCTTGCTAGGTTGGGGCCAGAATATGACTCAGTAGTTACTAACATCAACTCAATGCAGGAGAATCCCTCAATCTCAGAAGTGTATGGTATGCTCTTGAGTCAAGAAAACAGAACTGAGCAAAACTTGAGCTCTGGGAATATTGAAGCAAACTATGCTCAAATAAGGAATGGAAGGAGCTGGAATAACAGTGAGAGAGCTGCTCATCACCAGTTGCCTGGAATAGTCTTTAGAAGCCCTGGAAACAACCCCACAAACAACCAAACCAATCAGAACTTTCAAGACAAGGGGAAAGGAAAAGCAGTGGCAGATGACAATGGTTCTGATCCAAAAGGGCCATGTCAAATTTGCTGGAAAATGGGGCACACAGCCGCTGAGTGTTGGCACAGATTCAAGAAAAACTTTGTACCACAACCAACCAGAAGAAGAGAACAGAGGGGTGCTTATGTTGCTGCTGCTGAAGGTCAAAGCAGTGGAGCTTGGTACCTTGACAGTGGTGCCACCAATCATGTGACAAACACTCTTGGAAATATCAGCATCAACTCTGAATACCAAGGTAAAAATAAACTAGCTGTTGGTAATGGTGAAAAGCTTTTGATCAGTCATATTGGTTATTCTGCCTTGCCCACTTATGATCCACACAAGCACATTACCTTGACTGATATATTATATGTGCCTGACATAACCAAAAACCTTATTAGCATTTCTATATTACTGCATGACAATGATGTTGATGTTGAGTTTCAAAAATTTGTTTGTTTTATTAAGGACAAGAGACAAGGGAAAATTCTGGTGAAAGGAGTGGCTAGAGATGGGCTATATGAGCTGATGCACTTACCTGCTATCCTGAGCAGGAACAAAATTCCTTATATTGCTTTGTTTTCTGTTTTTTCAAAGTCAGAGTCAATAAACAACATTAGTTGTCATGTGTCCATGTTGTCCTTCAATTTGAGTAATGAGTCTGTCAAAGTCAGTGTTGAGTCAAATGTAGCTGATGAGTCAAGTAGCAACAGCCTGCGAGCTGCTGAAGAAATTAATCTATGGCATTCCAGACTAGGACACCCTAGTACATCAGTCTTGAAAAATACCTTGCTATCTTGTAATCAGCTCAAAATTAATAAAGATGATGTTCCTTCATTCTGCTCAGCATGTCAATATGGAAAGCAATCAAAACAAACTTTCAAAAGCACTGAAACCAAAACTAAGACAGCCCTGGAACTAATTCACACAGACCTTTGGGGACCAGCACCAATTCTATCCACTCATGGACACATATATTACATCTCATTTGTTGATGACAGAACAAGATACACATGGCTCTTTCCTTTAGCAGCCAAGTCTCAAGCTCTTGATACCTTCATTACCTTTAAAAATCAGATTGAAAAACAGTTGAACTTAACAATCAAAGCACTACAAACAGACATGGGAGGAGAATTCAAAGCCTTTGAACCATATTTGAAAAGAGAGGGAATAGCTCTAAGACATTCATGTCCATACTTACATGAACAAAATGGCAAGGTTGAGAGAAAACACACATTGTGGACTTGCCACTTGCTCAAGCCAAAATGCCCTTAAGATTTTGGCAAGAAGCTTTCAGCTATGCTACCTTCATCATTAACAGACTCACCTCACCTGTGCTTGAGAATAAGACACCATTTGAATTATTATACTCTCTCAAATCAGATCATACACAAATTAAAATTTTTGGCTGTGAGTGTTTTCCATTTCTAAGACCATACAACAAACACAAATTTGATTTTCACACCTCCAAATGCATCCTATTGGGGATCAGCAATGTTCACAAAGGTTATGTTTGTATGAGTAACTCAGGTAGAATCTATATCTCAGCCAGTGTCAAATTCAATGAAAACTCTTTTCCTTTCGAAAAAGATTCTAGCTTTAGGAAACAAGAGTCAGTAAAAGAGGGTGATGAAGTTGCTTTATTTGAGAAATTTCAGGTTGTGTCATTTTCTGTTAATGATCCCCATAGCCTCACACAAGTGACAACAGCTCATGGAAACTCTCTAGACACTACTGGAAACAAAGAATGCAGCCCAAGTCCAGTTCAGAATGAAATGCAACAGGTAAATAATACTGACACAATATCAGGTAGCCCTTCAACTCACAGTCCACCTCAAATCACAGAAACAAACAATCAAAACCTTCCCACACAAAACACCTTGTCTTCACATCCCATGGTAACGAGATCCAAGGCTGGGATCTTCAAACCAAAGTTGTACCAGGTTTCCAGTAAAACACAACCTCTACTCCCCAAAAACACCTTAGATGCTTTGAAGGATCCCAAGTGGAAAAAGGCAATGGAGGATGAATATCATGCATTGATGAAGAGTAAAACCTGGACCTTGATACCAAACAATCAAAGTTGCAAACTGATTAGAAATAAGTGGGTCTACAAAGTGAAGGAAAACTCAGATGGCAGCATTAATAAGTATAAGGCCAGATTGGTTGCAAAGGGATTCTTGCAGACCCCAGGACTTGATTTCAATGAAACTTTCAGCCCTGTTGTTAAGGCTGCAACTATTAGAATCATCCTAACCATGGCTGTAAACAATGACTGGTTGCTTAGGCAAGTGGACATAAACAATGCCTTCTTGAATGGTGACTTGACAGAGACAGTATACATGCCACAGCCTGAAGGTTTTGAAGACAAGAACAGGCCAAGCTACATTTGCAAACTGGAAAAGGCTTTGTATGGACTGAGGCAAGCTCCGAGAGCATGGTTTGATAAACTAAAAGGTACTTTGATTTCTTGGGGTTTCAAAAATTCCAGGAGTGACACATCTTTGTTTTTCAGAAGAGTTGAATCAAAGATAGTTATCATGCTCATATATGTAGATGATATCATAATCACTGGAAGTGACAACCAAGGCATTGAGGAAGTGATCAAAGATCTGGATACATCCTTTGCTTTGAAGGATCTCGAAAATTTAAACTTCTTTCTTGGGATACAAGTTATCAGGAGTCAAAACTCTATTCTACTTTCTCAAGAAAAGTATGTTCAAGACCTGCTGGCCAAAACAGAGATGACAGAATGTAAAGGAATAGAGACACCCTTCAGCACCTCTGAGAAATTGCAGAAGGATGTTGGGAATAGATTCCATGATCCCACACTCTATAGGAGTGTCATAGGAAGTCTGCAATATGCAGTATTGACTAGGCCAGAGCTTGCCTTCTCAGTTAACAAGCTCAGTCAGTTCATGTCTGATCCCAGACAGCCACATTGGGTAGCATGCAAAAGAGTGCTGAGGTATCTCAAAAACACTATGAATTTGTGTCTAAGGTTCAAAAAATCTGAGCATCTGGATCTCATTGCATACACAGATGCAGACTGGGCAACTGATCCAGATGACAGAAGATCCATAAGTGGATAGTGTGTGTACTTGGGAGATAATCTAGTTGCTTGGAGCTCGAGAAAACAAGGCATGGTTGCAAGGTCCACGGCAGAATCAGAATATAGAGCAATGGCTCTATGCAGCACTGAAATCACATGGATAAATTCTTTACTTGGTGAATTGAAGATAGAGGTTGAAAATGTACCAATTATCCTAAGTGACAGCACCAGTGCAGCAGCCATAGCAGCAAACCCAGTGTATCATTCTAGAACAAAACATTTTGAGATAGACCTTCATTTCCTCAGAGACAAAGTTACAAAGGGTGAATTGGAAATAAACTATGTTGGCAGCAATGATCAAATTGCATATGTGTTGACCAAACCACTACCACACTACAAGTTTAGCTGTTTTCGAAGCAAACTCAAAGTCATTGACAAGACCTTGAGTTTGAGAGAGGGTGTTGAAAACAGCAGCTGTGAGGAGTCAACAATTGACCTTGAAGCCAAGCTGGCATGCCACCTAAGCTTCTGTAATCTGCAGGCTGCTGATATGGAAGATGAGTCTGATTTATTGAGCTGGCAGAACAGCTATGGTGAAGAATATCAGCACATAAGCATGGAGCAGCTGAACCTTCTAGAAGTCTAAAATGATTGGCTCATGATTTTAATTCTGACAAATTAGTTTTCATTTTCCATGTAATATATTTTTTGCTAGCTGTCATTATTCTCTTTGTCTCTATATATACTGCAATAGCTCTTTATTACGATTTATTCAAGCAATCAAAAAGGAATACATTGTCTTGTTCACTCTGCTTGCAACACTAAAGCAATTCTCTAGAGTTGAAGTATCGTCATTATTATTATTATTATTTTCTCTAAAATCCCAATTGAAATCTAACACAAATAAGTAACCAATTAATTAATTAATGCTCTCTAAAACCCCCAATTGAAATCACTCTATATATATGCATATGCATATGCTTGCAATTCTGCTCTTACACTCTCACTCACTAATTTTGCTTCCACTATTTATCAAAAACAATGAATCATTTCATTCTCATTGCTTGACTGCTTCTCGTTTTCTCGTTAACTAATTTTGTTGTTGAAGCTCGACAAATTGCAAAAAGCACAACTACTGGGACCAGATGGGTAGTTCTAGTTGCTGGATCCAATTATTATGAAAATTATCGGCACCAGGTTAAATTTTATTAATTAATTAGTTTTAATTTTTATTTAATTTACATACAAATTAATTTTGTCGATTTCACCATCAAATTTGCTGGTTATTTTTTTGCAGGCCGATGTGTGTCACGTGTATCAAATTCTGAAAAATGGAGGATTAAAAGATGAAAACATAATTGTTTTCATGTATGATGATATCGCATTTAATGTTCAAAATCCAAGGCCTGGTATCATCATCAACAAGCCGTACGGCCCTGATGTTTATAATGGAGTCCCCAAGGTATTTATTTTAATTTTAATTTTTTTTTTGCTTGATAAATCAAACTTTTTTATTTTGATTATATGATTCCTATGGCTATTTTACAGGATTACACTGGTGAAAATTGTACTGCCAACAATTTTCTGGCAGTGAGTCTCGGCAACAGAACTGCACTCACCGGGGGCAGTGGCAAGGTTGTAAATAGTGGTCCGAATGACTATATTTTTATTTATTATGCAGACCATGGAAGCGCTGGTATGGTCGGTAAGGATCAACATTATTAATTAGTAAAAATTAATTGTTTTTTAAGCTTTAATTTCTTATTATTTTTTTTTCTTCAATCTTATAAATTTTTTCACATCAATATTATAATTAGGTATTTTACCTTGAGGCTTGTGAATCCGGAAGCATGTTTGATGGGCTTCTCACGGAAGACATGAACATATATGCAGTCACGGCTTCAACTCCTGCAGAGAGCAGCTACGCGATGTATTGTCCAGGACATTATCCGAGTCCCGAGGATGATTTTGAAACTTGTTTGGGTGATCTCTTCAGTATTTCTTGGATTGAAGATAGGTCAATTAATTGATTATTTGATTTTTCATCGATAAATTTGATGTTAATTAAAATTTATAATTTTTTTTAAAACTTTTCTGTGTAATGGCGTGCAGTGAAAAACATGATTTACAGAAGGAAACACTACAGCAACAACATGGAGTGGTAAAATCTATTTTTGATTAATTAAAGTTATCACGTCTCTCTCTTTTTTAAAAATAAAAAATAAAATAAAATTCTCTGGTTAATTCCGTCGAGTTTTACAGGTTCGGAGGAGGACATTGGTAGATTATTTAGACTTTAGCTCTCATGTAATGCAGTACGGAAACAAAGAGCTGAGCAAAGAGCCAACTTTTACGTATATTGGCACGAATCCTGATAACGACAACTTCACGATGAAGGCTGAAGAATTTTCTTCTAACCCATCAGCTGAAATTGCTCATTCGAGTCGTTTGACGAGGGGAGCTGTTAGTCAACGCGATGCTCAACTTCATTATCTTTGGCACAGGGTAATTCAATTAATCTTATCCAATTATTGTTTAATTAGATCTTGTAATTTGAGTTATAATAATGTTGATTCTTGCAGTTCAATAGATCGGCTGATGGGTCTAGTGAGAAGATCGAAGCTCAGAAGCAATTACAGAATGAGATTTTAAGCAGGCAGCAAGTGGATCAAAATATACATCAAATCATAGCACAAGTTTTTGGGGAAGAAAATGTGTCGAAAATGATTGAGTCCATTCGACCAGCAGGCCAGCCTCTTGCAGACGACTGGGATTGCTTGAAAATGCTTGTAAGTTTTATATTATTATTATTATTTTCTTAATTAATTCCATTATTATCTCAGTAGGCACACATATAATCATTTTTAAGTGCGGCTGTCTTTATTTTTTGCAGATGTGCGGTTTAATAGTGTGTTTGCACTCACTCTATTAAATCGCACGGTTTAACAATGTATTTAAGAAAAGAAAACGACATTCGTAATAGAGAAAGACTATTTGATAGATTATTTTGATTACTTAATTAATTATAGACAGGTGAGAATTTATGGGGAAATTTGTGGATCATTATCAATATATGGAAAGAAGTATACAAGAGCAATGGCCAACATGTGCAATGCTGGAATCAATGAGAAGCAGATGACTTTGGCATCCAATCAAGCTTGTTTGAAATAAAATAAGTAAAATGATTATTTGAATAAGTTCTTGAAATAAAATACGTCTTTGAATATTTGAAGAATATACCTAAAGCTTTTAATTTCTCTGTTTAAAAATATGTTTTCTTTCTTTTAATTTCTTTCTTTGAGGAAAAAATGTGATTTGATTTTCTTTTTATACGGTTCAATTGATATTGTAGCTAGTTGTTATCATGCCTAAAAACTTCAGTAGTTGGATGAAAATAACCCAAAATAAAAAATAAATGATAACAAAATGAGAATAAAGAATAAATCCTTTAATTTGAATTTTTTTTTTCCCGATAAGATCATTCTTTTAACCAGATCCAAAGAAATGCTTTATACTTTTTTTGCATGACACTTGAGAAAAGAAAAAAACACACTAGAAGAAAAATAAGGAATTATGATATTTCAAGACAACAGCTATAAGATAAGAAAACCAAAGCAAATATGGAAACATATACAATAAAAAAAAAAAAGGCATTAAACATTCTTTATCCATCCTTCAATTATTGCCTCAATATTAACAAATCATTTAAAATCCCAAAGATCATATTAATTGTGCTATTGAGGCTTTGGGACATTGTAATCAAAGGGTGAGAAAGCTATCCTTTTTTTTTCCCTACAAAAAGTTTTATTTTCTTAATCATTATGATGCGTAATTAAAAAATTATCAAAATCATCACCGAAAGCAACTTATAAATATGAAAATAGTACTAAACATCTCAAATTTTTTATTTTAAAAAATTATGTCAGATCATGTGACATTCACTAACTAGTTGGAGAGATAATATAATTAATTTATCTAGATTTAGTAAAAAATTATCAATTATTTAATTAATGAAATTTAAAATAAAAAATTTGAGATGTCTATCATTACTCTAAATATAATAGACACCAAAATAATGAAAAATTAAAGTTTAAGAGTTCAAAATATTTTATTTATAGTCTCATGAATAGAACAACATAATTGCAAACGGCACATTTTCTCACTTACGTTTCTTTATATCCTGATAAATATCTCTTCTACTAAACTTGACAAACACTAATATAACAAACCCCAATTATTTTCTCCTGTATTCTTTTGCGCTCTCATAGGTGTCATTTTATTTTTTGAGTCTTTTGTTGCTAAATTTTTAGATTCGTGATCAATTCATTTTCATGATTTTTTTTCAGTCTATGATCTTCATCTATACAAATTTAAAATACTCCCTTTTGTTTTCTTCATTTTTTCAGATTAATTATTTTTAATTTTGGGAAACTAATGTTTTTAAGTTTTGTAAAGAAAGAAAGTTTGGAGAGAAGAATAAAGATAACAATACTTCAAAAGAAATTATCACTTATAGAATTGTTTGTGTGAAAGGTATGGTAAGAAGACTATTAAAAAAAATTTAAGAGTGAGAAAATTGATAGAAATCAAAGAAAATTTGGAAATCAAAGCACACTCAAATTAAGGATGATAATTTAGAAAGAAATTGTCTTTTTAGTATTAAATGAATCATAATTGAAAGGGGGTTTTAAAAGAATAATACAAAGGTGTTAAAAGCCTCTCTCTTTTGAATTTTTGTGCCTTTCCATTGTTTGGTTGACTATGAAATGGGGGAATTTGATTTCCTTTGAAATTTAAATTCCATCTAATTAAGGGATCTGAATTATTCGCGAAGAGTGAAGCAGGGGCAGAGCTACTTATGGGCTGGGCCTATAGCTCGTCCAAAATTTTGATAAATTTACAAAAATATCATTGTGCAAAATTTTAAAAATTGTCATTGCTTTACACTTTTATTTACAATTACCATTCTATTAATTTACCATTTTACCATTCAAATAAATAAATAAATAAAATTAGCATTTACTTAATTCTTTGAGAACGTGCTCTCTTTGTTTCTCGGCTTCTTTGTGCTGACATGCTCTACTTCTTCAGTTATTCGTCTTCTCTTGGTAAGTATATATAACATATTTATTTTTTATTTGATCATTTACAATATATTTATAGATTGTAAGGTAGTAAAAACTAAAAATCATATTCTTTACTTAGTTCATGTTCTAATTTTATTGTCTAAGATTAAATTATTGTTAGGTCAAACCATTGAATTCTAGCAATTAAATTTGAAAATTGATTATTGATAATAATAAATTAGAGATAATTATTTTAGTGAAAAGATGGAGAATTTTCTATATCAGATTGTATGGTTATCTATATTGAAAGAAAATTTCGAGACATTGTGAATTCAAATTCAATAATAGATGAATTTAATTCTCGAAAGTTTAGAAAGACAGAAGTAAAATATTACTTAATTGTAATTGAATTGCTTCTTAAATTTGATGTACTTAATTGTAATTGAATTGCTTCTTAAATTTGATGTATTTTCTTATGTATTAATGAAAATTTCATTAAAATTTATATTTTTAATTGCAATAATAGTTGGACTTGGAAAAAATTTAGCACACCCAAAATTTTTTTCCTTACTTCACCCCTGCAATGAAGAATCCAAATTCCAAATTCGCTAGAAATCGAAACTTCCAAATCTACCTCTTTTATACTTTACTATTAATTAGTTCATTGTTACTAAATCAATTATTATTTATAATTTTTTTGTCACGTAATTCAACGGCAAAGTTTGATCCAACAAGAAATTTTTTTAAAAAGATTTTTTTATTTAACTAAAAAAAACTCGTTAATTACACTTAAATGTAATTTTTTATTTAAAAATAAATAATAATTGAGTACGGGTAAGAATACATTTTATAACTAATTGTAGAGATAGAAATATCATTTTGTAGCTATTACAAGGACAAAAAAAGTTATTTTATAATTAATTTTAGGAGCAAAAATGTCATTTTATAATTAATTTAATGTTTCCATTAAAGTTAATAGATTATTACCCGCTCAAGTATTTTTTAAAAAATATGTCACTTTTTAAAAATTTATCAAAACATGTGTCACCCAACGGTAATTAATTCTGATTTTTTAAATTCTTAGGTGTTTGCCATTTGATTTAATCATGTAACATATACATTAATACCTATGGCGAGAAAACATATCTCATCCTTCTATCAACAAACAGTAACCTCTAAATCTTCCAGCTTGTTTTTGGGGTTTGAGGCATTTTCGTCTTTCACTAGTCAAATGGACGGTTAAGCTGATGGCAGGAGTGGTATGTAATAATACAGCAAACTCACCATCTAAATATAAATACGTGAAACTTCAGGGGAAGCTATCTAAACTTTACCCTACTAAAAAATGGGCCCAATCCCCGTTAGCAGCCCCCATTGAAAGAGTGCGGCAAAGCAACCACCTGGGTAAAAGTACATTTTAAAAATAAACATGAAAAAGAATAGGATATTCATATCTTACATGCACGTAAGATATATTTTTTTACATAAATAGTGTATGTGGACGAAAGATTTAGAAAGAAAGAACCATTGACACCGAATTTATTATAAATAAAATTAATTATTTGTTTATGACCTGATTGAAGGTTGATATAAATCTTGTATTTTATGACTTTATAGCGATTTTTTTGAATTTCAAAGTTCAAACCCATAAAAAATGATAAGTAAAGTGAGACTGAGAATTCATTTGGCTTGGCAATGGTGATGGTAAAATGAATTTTTTCCTCGGTTTATTGACTGTTCTTAATGAGTCGTGATCTAATAATCAATTCTTTTGTCCTATCTCTTATATTTCCACATATGAATAATCATGGTTTGACTAAAGAATTTTTTTTTTTTTCCTCTATGGACCATTCACAGACAGTCATGGTTTAACGAAAAAACTTTCTCTCTCGTTTTTCCTTTATTGACTATCCTTAATCGGTCATAATCTAGCTAATAATTTTGTTATCTGTCCACTATTATTGATCAATCGTGAATTCCTCCATTTTATTGGTTCCTTAAAATCTTGAATTTTTTATTATTACGACTTATCTCGTTATAACAAATGAAAGAACGAGGAAGAGGAAATGGAGATATGAATCAAGTAAAATTATAAAAAGATTCTATTTTATCTAATTAAACTATGCTGGGTTATTTTTAGTGACCTCCCCTGAGATTTGGTTTATTAACAGTCTGATAGAAAGTATTCATGTAATTACAAAGACCTCCCTTAACATTAGTATAAAAATACGTAAGCGTCAGTATAAAAGGGTAAACAAGTAAAAGTAAACTTGAAATTTAAACAAAATCAAAATTCAAGCAAAATATGCTTCAATGTCCGTGAAATGGAGACTTAAACACACCATTACCCAGTCTAAAGTCATTATCCAGTAGATGAAAGGAAATGATTTTTTCACAAAGTGTACTTCTCGTAAACACAGCTTACACTTGAACAAAACCCACCATCATTTTCATCCATGGAGAAGAAGCGTCTGCAACTCACAAATAATTTCTGAAATCATTGATTTATTTTCATCTACTGCACAAGATGACGTCGTGCGGTGGTCCAGAGCTTTCAAGAAGCGAGTATTGCCAGCATCTAGCGTCTATCGTGACTGGAATTAGATCGCAAGAAGAGGTCAGTCTTCGAAAACACAGCTTGCATGCTTGAATCAGTGGCTTACAAGATATTGTTGTTATTTTATTGATTAAAAATAACAATGGGTCTGTTTTAATTAATGAAAATGGTGCTGGATGTTGTTTCTCTCTGGGGTTGTTAGTGTTGAGTTGAAAAAAACTATTGGGTAATGACTGATAAGAGCAATTTCCTAATGATTTAAGAGCTGTGTAAGTACTAGATGTAGTTCATCAAAGATGGTTTCAGTTTGCTTATAATGTGATAATCTTTTAGAGAGCCCATAGTGGTTTATGTGATTGTTCAGTTTGGGGTCATGACACTAATTGAGTTGTGTGTTAGTTTCGGTTTGTGCATGCCTTTGGTGTTCTTTTGCCTTATTGTTGTAATACCTTCAATAATTTGGTGGTGGTGTTTTTTTTTTTTTTTTGAGAAGGTAATTTTGTATTTGCTAAATAACGTGATTGTAATCACATGTAACTTAAGTATATTGTTCTACACACAATTTTTGCTCCCATGTGAGATGTTCTCTGTGTTTTTGTCTAAGGCTTTTGTTTGTTATTCAAACTAGAAAATAGTGGATGCAAGACTATGAATTTGGCATGTGATAAACTTTGAAATTGCCCTTTTTCTAGATTAAAAAATATTGACTTGCCATTTTCCTTGTTTGATTCTAATTTTCAAACAAGTGTGCCGAAATCTTAAGTTCGATTACATGTTGTTTATTGTATTTCTTATTTCAAAGTCTGTAATCTATCTGCGTGCATCATTTCAGAAGAAGAATAAGCAGCTGCAGCAAGTCCATTAGTTTAGGTGTTCCGAGTATGACAGAGATGATGCTCTAGATCCAGGTTTGAGGCACCAACAAAACTCAAAGATATCAATTATAGAGTGGGATTTTCAGGACCTGAAATCCTGAAATCCAATTTAATAATTACTTGATCTGGGTTTAAATATGGATGGAGCAAAGATAGGTATCGTAAGGGTTTTATGGTCGGTGCCAACGCATGTACTATCCAAATTTACAATATGAAAATCATTTCTTTTAATAGCTCTGCTCTTGTGGCATGTATTAGTTATGAAGTAGTTTGTAATAAAAAAAATCACAATAATAATAAGCATGCAGGATGCAGCTATGCCACCACACATTATTTCAATTATTTTTATTATTATGCAATGTGAATTTTTTTATTATTATGCAATGTCAATTTTTTTATTAAGCAATTTCATCTTCTTAAGTAATTTGTTATTTTGGCGAATTACCCATCAGTTCATCAATGAATAAAGAAATATTTTGGCAGGAAGGGTATTTTTGGATTTTCAATAGTCAACTAACAGTCCACTTAACATAATACAAATGTCAGGGGAGGTCTTTGTAATTACGTCAATACTTTCTATCAGACTGTTAATATACCAAACCTCAGGGGAGGTCCCTAAAAATAACCCAAACTATGCTAGTATAAAATAAAGCGTACTCTATTTATATTATTAAATAAAATCATTTGTCAAACAATATTTGGCATCAAAGAGCAACTTGGTCGAAATAAAATATTTGGTTGACGTTCGTTTCTTCCACATAAAAAATATTATGTGCACCCAACTAACATTTTTTTCATAAAGATTCCTTTGACGATCATCATATATCATCATCTCATTTGAAATAAATATTTTTACATAAAATTTAGAATATTGAGTTACTTTAAAACAATCTCTCGTTATTATTATTATTATTATTATTATTTTAAATCTATATACAACATTGCCATAGTAATGCATTTTAAGAAAGTTTTATGGAGTACACAATCCCAGATTTTATCAATTAAATACCCTTTGAGACAATTGTTGGCAGGTTCAAAAATAATTTTTATTAGGAAGTTTAAAATTAATTTTGATGTTTGATAATTTTTTTAAAAGAGTAAATATTGAATTACTCCTTTTGTAAAATGACAATTTTTAAAATATGGTTTAAATTGTTGTAAACTTGAATTTATTCCTTTTTTATTCAAAAGATTAGGCAAAAATGAGGGTGGGTCGATATTTTTTTTTTCTTCTTACAAAAATATGGGATAAATTGATTTTTACGATACTTTAAAGATATTTTAAAAGTTGTCATTTCACAAGAAGGTAATCTGAAATTAATCTTTTTTTTCTTCGAAATAGTATTGGCAAAACCAATTCCTACAACACATTCTGATTATGTTAAGAAAGTTTCATTTAACATTTTGCCTATTTTAGTTATTTACATTATCATAGTAATTTAACATTAAATTTTCTAAACACAAAATTGGTACCGACAACAGTAAAATTGTTTTCTTTATATTTTTAGCAATTTAAGAATAAATGCCTGAGTCCATATTAACCATATAAACATGTTCAATAATCACGATTATCAAAGAATTTAAAGATTAATATAGAATTTATAAAACGAGAATCAGGCCTCAAACCGGACAAAACAGGAATATTCGGTCCGGTTTGAATCCGGTCCGGATGCTGTAACATAAATCTCGGTTGCTAATTTTATGTTTAAATGTCAACTTATGACCTGGCAGTCTGCCACAATCCTATTGGTCTGCTGACATGTCAATTTTACTCGAACAAATATCCAAAAAAATTAAAAATAAAAAATAAAAGGAAGGTGAGAAAAAAGGAAAAATAATAAATCACGCTCATGAAGTCGAATTTGCTTCTCACTTCAAAGTCCTGCAAATAATAATAATAATAAGAATCTTGACAGAAGATTGTGTGTGTGACAGAGAGAGCTGTTAAAGATCGAACAAGTTTCGAGCATTTTTGCGTTTTTACAGAACTCCATTGCATTGGTAATCTTCTACTTTTTCTCTGTTCATTATTCTGTGTTAATTTGTGAATCTGCTTATCGATCGAACAATTTTGTGATATTTTTATTACTCAATTGTGTGTAAATGCATTTGGATTAGGGTTTCGACGTTTAGATCTTGCGTTTCGTTATGTTCTGTTTGGTTGCCGTTAAAATGTTGCAAATGAAGGCTCGTTACAGTTGTTAATTTCTCAATGTTTCTTATCTTGTTCATTTGGTGCAATTAAATGATTTGATTTATTGGCATTTGGTGATAATATTTGCAAATCCTTGAAATTTATCAAACACAATGATGATGGATGATGATATGGAGAATGGTGGTTTGGGGCCTTACCAAGATCGGCCGAGGACGTTCCCCAACATGCGTAGTAAACCTTATGTTCCTAAGGTAAGTAGGCAGCAGTATAGCATTTACATATTTGTCAAGTCTTGTAGAAATTTCTTTCATTGGATCATCTATTGTTGCCATCAATCATGCCCAGAATAGCTATAGGAACTGTCTATGGGATACTCCACCCTTTAAGAATAGCCAAACAGGGAGAGATGGTTAATTGTGAAAATTTTATAAAATTTGAATTGAAGATCTAGTGTACTGTTTTAATTGAATAAAAAGATAAACACTTCATTAAACATGGTATCATCCTCAACTCTAGTACAAGAAAATTAGAGAGACATAATTACCTTAACTCTAGTACCCAAAAATAGAAAGACATAATTAAATTTAGAGAAATAGAACAAAAAAATATCCATTGAAAGCTTTCTCACTAATTTTTTTTTAATCATGTATAAGTTTAGACCCTAACCCAAATAAATTTGGAGCACAAGTTGATGGGCTTTCATTTTCACTGTTTTTTGTAGTTTCTTGCCCATAAATAATAACATCTGCTCTGTGGAATGTGCATTTCTAACTCAAGACTTCAAACGCTTTTCCCTTCGCTTCTATGATCAGATTTCTGGTTAGTAAATAAATTAAATACATTTCTTACTCTTTTTCCCTATCTATTTTCATAAATTTAGTGATGGGTTCCCTTCATTTTATTTATGGTGCTCATAATTATATGTCATTTTGCCTTTTCAATCCTTTGTTGGTTGCCCTTTTAGTATATTACATGCAATTTCAATGGCTATGGTTTTCTTAAATTATTATTACTGTTATTTTTATATATATATTTATTTATGTTGTTGTTGTTGTGTAGCTTCAGATGGTCTAATTGAAATTACGAATGTGGATTAGTGTCAAAATGGGAAGTGTTTGTAAAGTAGTATAATAGCAATAATTTAGCAAAAGCAATGGGGACTGTGATTAGTAAAGCTGCTAGTGGTATAGGCAGTGTTCTTGGCACTGCTTTCGTGGCTCCATTTAAGAGCATCTTCAATGGATCTTGTGAGTAAGTAATTCTAATTCGTCATCTCTCATAACGCTTCTCTTTATTCGTATAAATCTTTACAACATTAATTATGTATGTAATTGCTTTAGTTGCTTAATTATACCATAATAATGAAAGGGAGTATCTTGCAAGTTACAATCTATTTGATTATTGCCAATGTAATGATCTATATGTGTTCATTTGAAAGAGGTCGTATCAATTGCTTTATGCATACATGCGCGCGCATTTATTGAATGGTGGTTTGATTCGATTTGCTTGGCTATGCAGGGATGTTTGTCCAGGACCATGGGACATAATTTGTTTCATCGAGCACTTATGTGTCACCAATCTGGTGAAACTGCTAATGATTTTGGGGCTGTGCTACATAAGTAATCTCAGCTCTCATACTTAACAATTCACCTTCCCATTTAAGTTTAATTTCTTTTCGAATTCTTCTATTTTCATTTTGACAGTTGATTGAATGAACAAATTGATGAAATAAACAAAAATAAGACAAATTAATAATTCAGAAAATATTTGGGTTTCATAAAGAATGTAACAGAACTCTCTCCCGAATTTGTATATTTTGGAATGGCAATCGTTGAGCACAAATCATGATAATGCTGTTTGTTTCAATCTTTGCTTATAAATGATCTTAAGCTAAATATGGTAAATTTTTGTTTCTTTTTGTTATATTTACTAGTTATATTTAAGTACAGCCAGAATAGAATTAACTGCTAGGTTTTTGTCATTTATTATATCATTTTTCATATTTTCAGTTTTGTTGTTCTGCTACCTATTGTTCAAAGTGGGAATCTGCCAATGCATTGTAAGAAGCCTTTGTAAGATGTGCTGGGCTGCTTGTGAAACATACTGGTATGCTTTGGAAGACATCACATGTTTCTTGTGGCACAAGCTATTGAACACCAAACGTAGAAACAGGCGCCGACGCATTAGAGATGCTGAATGGGGGTATAGTTCAAGCAGTGATGGAAATGATTTTTCAGGTTATCATCGCCATTTAAGTTCGAGAAGAAAACGATACATGGAGAGAAACGACTGGTATGGGCATGACAGTCATTGCGGCAGCCGGCACCATCACGTAAAGCTCAAGACAAGACAAGCGTCATTTCATTTAAGAGGAGGAGGGTCAAGAAGACTAAGGAATTCAAGGCGGCTTCATTCAATGAAAGTGAGAAATCCTCGAAGAATTTCGAAAAGGCGGCGGCTAAAATGAACAGAATGTAAGGGATCTCTTGAATCTCTTCGTAGACAATATATAGGATGTATATGGTTTAATTGGAGTGTATGAGTGCCAAAATTCAACACTGCACGTTTGCATGCATCTAAAATGTTAGTATTGAACATATTGGCAGAAATGTGAAGCCCCATTGAAGTTATTCTCAAATTTGTAAAGCCCGTTTAAATATAGGTTCTTGAAGAGCCGGCCTATGTGAAAATTAAATTAAGTCTTTACAACGCACATTATCATACGCAAATAATAGATATTTACCGAACCACAAAGGGGGGGTATATGTCAACTATCTAAAAGAATTAAATCAGGATGTATTTTTCCAAACATCAGAGTGATATATGTCATTACCTCTTAAGGACTATTTTCAGTTACTCACAAGCACTTCTTGACAAAAGCATTACCTCCAAGGAAGCATAGATTTTGCTTCGTCTAGGCTTATATTTCATGCAAGGCTTGAAACTTTAATTACTTAAGTGCTTTATGCGAAATGCATTTTGGCATCTCTTCAAAAATTAATTACACCAGCGCATGGAAAATGCATAATTAAGGCTTGTTGAAATAATTTTCTCCTATTTATTTATTTTGAAGACCAAAAGATTTCTTTCAAGACCAGAGGAAAACATTACACAATATACGAAACAATTGAATGGAGAATTTTTCAATTCAAACTGTAAGTGCCAAACACTGCACCACGTTTGACCTGTGCAGCAAACATTATTAATTTGTATAACGGAGATAGCTGATATTGATCTTGGATTACAGATCCATAGGGACATATGTAGCTTATATTGATCTCAGATTAGAGATCAATACGGATATAGCGATTATTGGTCTTGGATTAGAGATCAGTAATAAAAAAATCTGAAAATAATCAACGATCAAACTCAGACACACGTAATTACTAACTAAATCTCATACTACAAATTCAGATACGGACAAAAACATTTATTAGATCTAAGGCATAAAATCAAACAAATAAAAAAGATGGCTGAGATTGAGATTTAGAATAAAATTTCTTGTCAATTTTGGTGTTTCTTAGGATATAAATAGAGGCCAAAAGTATCGAGAAAAGATCTTTTGGCTATTTTTCTGAAAGTCCAGAGAAATCCATAATCCAAATCAAGAAATTCTCTAAACACAAGCATTAACAAAAACATCAGAGCATCTTTTGCAAGCACATGCTCGAATCCAATTTGTGGAGACTCTCATGGACAACAAATCAACATCGAAGCTTGTAGAGTAAACAAGTATAAGTTACTATTTACTATTTCTTTAGTCGTTTTTGTCTAGATAATTGAAGGGGTTTTGAACCTTTGCAAGTCATAAATGAACTTTTATATTCAAACTAGGGTAGTTAATTAAATAAACATATTTAAAAACCACTCTGCAATATAACTTAAATGGTAAAAGATTATCTATACAAAACAAAAGAAATATGAAATATAAAAATTCCAGCTATTTTAAGACCAAGTTCTTTTCATGTGAAAGAGGCAATATGGAGAAGCATTTTGACCAATTTAGATAGAAATGTGAAATTAGTGCATCCTTGCTTCACGATTCTACCTTGCTAATGTAGTGCTTTCGATATACCGCATCAATAACACAGAAACAATAACTCTTAGTTATTTTAGATTTTCTGCTCACTCATTTGAGTCGGAGTTCAACTTTAAAATTTTTTATTTCCACTAAAGAGATTTTACCAATTCAACTAATTAGTACTCAATCTCCTTTTATTTTTAGCTTGCAACCACTAATTGGCTTATTTAGCAAGTACTCTCATAATTGTACAAAATGTTCCAATTTTTTTCAAATTTTGGACGGGTTTTAAATAAATGGACAGCAACACTCGTGTTGACCGTGATTTGACAAAATGGTGATAACTTATTTTTCAAAAAAAATTGCGAGGAATAACCATTTGAGACAAAAATCAAAAACCCCATAATTTATTTCTTTCATTTTTTTTTCTATTGGAAATTTTCCCGCAAATCCTGAATTTTGACCCAAAAATATTATATATCCCAAAAGAGTTTGTGCAATCGTTTTACCAAATTACACTCCCGGTCGTTTTTCCCTCAGTTCGGTAAAAGATTGGATTAAATAAACATATAAGAAAAAGAATATAATTATGAGACTACACAATTAAATATAAAAATTTTAATTAACAATTTCTTAATTTTCTCCATGATGAGGCCAATGGTTTGAGTATTCCAGTGGGTGTGGGAGCTTGGTAACTTTTAATTATTTTCTTTGATTTTAGTTGTAATTCAACTTTCATACATTCAAATAGATCTCAACGGACACTAAATTAAACTTCAAAATTCCAAAAGACCTATTAGAATAATATTATTTTTATTACTCACTTAATAAACGAAAAATAAGATGGCATAAAAGAGGTTATATAATGAAGAGTCTTGTTAATTTATAATTAATGTAACTTACAATCCTTATAATAAGACAGTAAATTCCACTATCATATCACAAATTTTTATATATTTTATCATAACTGTAAGTTGCATTGAATGTAACTTAATAAAATCCCACAATTAAATATCACAATTTCTACCGTACAATATTATGCCATGCTTTTGTGCGGGCGCTTTGATTTTTCTTTTTTCTTTTTTCACAAGACAAAATTGGCAAAAACAAAAGGTTTCCAAAGCCGACACACAAAACCATGGCATAATATTAGTGGCGTAAGTGGTCTCAAAATCAGTGCGTTCTAGCCGCTTTGGTGGGCATATATGGCTACAAGACAAAGGCTTTTTGCCTGTCTGCTTTCTTCATCATCGTCATCGTGTTGAAAACAGAGGAGTCAACAATGACCTTGAAGCCAAGTTGGCATGCCACCTAAGCTTCGTAATCTGCGATATGGAAGATGAGTTCGATTTATTGAGTAATGTATGGTGAAGAATATCACATAAGCATGGAGCAAACCTTCTAAGTCTAAAATGATTGGCTCATGATTTTAATTCGACAAATTAGTTTTCATTTTCCTATGTAATATATTTTTGCTAGTCATTATTCTCTTTGTCTCTATATATACCGTAATAGCTCAGACATGATTTATTCAAGTAATAAAAAGGAATACATTGTCTTGTTCACTCGCTTGCAACACTAAAGGAATTCTCTAGAGTTTAAGTTGGTATCAGAGCCTTCTTTTAGCTATGGCAAGCAGCAGTGACAATGAAACAAATGTTAACCCAACGCAGGTTGATTCAAGTGATCAACCAGACAATTTGAATCAAAATCAAAATTAAAACACTGAGCTACAAAATCCATGTCTTAATAGTAGAAACACATCACAAATGAGTGCATCACCCACCCAGCACATCACTAGCAACACTTACATCTTTACTACTCCAATCAAACTAACTCAAAGCAACTTTATGCTTTGAAAATCACAAGTGATTTCCAGCATTAGAGCAAATGAGCTTGAGGGGTTTGTTGATGGCAGCCATGTCTACCCTCCTAAAGCTTTCATAAATCCTGGACCAAATCAAACCACCATTACCTCACCTAACCCTGAATACCAGATTTGGAGGAAACAGGACCATATTCTACTAAGTTGGCTACTCTTTTCACTAAGTGAAGGAGTCCTTGGCACAGTGGTAGATTGTTCCACCTCCTGTGAGGTATGGACAACTCTAGCCAACCAGTTTGGTGCTAGAACAAGGGCAAGAGTACTATATCTCAGAACCCAAATTCAAACTACTAAAAAGGGTTCATCAACCATTCATGAATACAACTCCAAAATGAAAACTTTACTGAACTCACTTAGAGCTGCAGGGAATAGTATGAATGATGATGATTTCATCATGTGTATGCTTGCTAGGTTGGGGCCAGAATATGACTCAGTAGTTACTAACATCAACTCAATGCAGGAGAATCCCTCAATCTCAGAAGTGTATGGTATGCTCTTGAGTCAAGAAAACAGAACTGAGCAAAACTTGAGCTCTGGGAATATTGAAGCAAACTATGCTCAAATAAGGAATGGAAGGAGCTGGAATAACAGTGAGAGAGCTGCTCATCACCAGTTGCCTGGAATAGTCTTTAGAAGCCCTGGAAACAACCCCACAAACAACCAAACCAATCAGAACTTTCAAGACAAGGGAAAAGGAAAAGCAGTGGCTGATGACAATGGTTCTGATCCAAAAGGACCATGTCAAATCTGCTGGAAAATAGGGCACATAGCAACTGAGTGTTGGCACAGATTCAAGAAAAACTTTGTGCCACAGCCCAACAGAAGAAGAGAGCAGAGGGGTGTATATGTTGCTGCAGCTGAAGGTCAAAGTAGTGGAGCTTGGTATCTTAACAGTGGTGCCACCAATCATGTGACTAACACTCTTGGAAACATCAACATTAACTTTGAATACCAAGGTAAAAATAAACTAGCTGTTGGTAATGGTGAAAAACTTTTGATCAATCATATTGGTTACTCTGCTTTGCCCACATATGATCCACACAAGCACATTGCCTTAACTGATATATTATATGTGCTTGACATAACCAAAAACCTCATTAGCATCTCTAAATTACTGCATGACAATGATATTGATGTTGAGTTTCAAAAATCTATTTGTTTTATTAAGGACAAGAGACAAGGGAAAATTCTGGTGAAATGAGTGGCTAGAGATGGGTTATATGAGCTGATGCACTTACTCATCCCGAGCAACAAAATTCCTTATATTGCTTTGTTTTCTGCTTTTTCAAAGTCGAGTCAATAAACAACATTAGTTGTCATGTGTCCATGTTGTCCTTCAATTTGAGTAATGAGTCCAAAGTCAAGAGTCAAATGTAGATGAGTCAAGTAGCAACATGAGAAGAAATTAATCTATGGCATTCCGACTAGGACACCCTAGTACATCGGTCCTTGAAAAATACCTTGCTATCTTGTAATCACTCAAAATTAATAAAGATGATGTTCCTTCATTCTCGATGTCAATATGGAAAGCAATCAAAACAAACTTTCAAAAGCACAAACCAAAACTAAGACAAACTAATTCACACTTTGGGACCAATTCTCTCCACTCATGGACACCGATATTACATTTCCTTTGTTGATGACAAAACAAGATACACATGGCTTTTTCCTTTAGCAATAAAGTCTCAAGCTCTTGACACTTTCATTACCTTTAAAAATCAGATTGAAAAACAATTGAACATAACAATCAAAGCACTACAAACAGACATGGGAGGAGAATTCAAAGCCTTTGAATCATATTTGAAAAGAGAGGGAATAACTCTAAGACATTCATGTCCATACTTACATGAACAAAATGACAAGGTTGAGAGAAAACATAGACACAATGTGGAGACTAGACTTGCCCTACTTGCTCAATCCAAAATGCCCTTAAAATTTTGGCAAGAAGCTTTCAGTTATGTTATCTTTATCATTAATAGACTTGCTTCACCTGTGCTCAAGAATAAGACACCATTTGAATTATTATACTCTCTCAAACCTGATTATACAAAAATTAAAATCTTTGGTTGTGAGTGTTTCCCATTTCTAAGACCATACAACAAACACAAATTTGATTTCCACACCTCCAAATGCATCCTATTGGGAATCAGCAGTGCTCACAAAGGTTATATTTGTATGAGTGATTCAGGTAGAATTTATATCTCAGCTAGTATTAAATTCAATGAAAACTCTTTTCCTTTCGAAAATGATTCTAGCTTTAGGAAACAAAAGTCAGTAAAGGAGGGTGATGAAGTTGCATTACTTGAGAAATTTCAGGTTGTGTCCTTTTCTGTTAATAGTCCCCATAGCCTCACACAAGTGACAACAGCTCATAGCAACTCTCCAGACACTACAGGAAACACAGAATGTAGCCCAAGTCCAGTTCAGAATGAAATGCAATAGGTAAATGATACTGACACAATATCAGGTAGCCCTTCAACTCACAGTCCACCTCAAATCACAGAAACAAACAATCAAAACCTTCCCACACAAAACACCTTGTCTTCACATCCCATGGTAACGAGATCCAAGGCTGGGATCTTCAAACCAAAGTTGTACCAGGTTTCCAGTAAAACACAACCTCTACTCCCCAAAAACACCTTAGATGCTTTGAAGGATCCCAAGTGGAAAAAGGCAATGGAGGATGAATATCATGCATTGATGAAGAGTAAAACCTGGACCTTGATACCAAACAATCAAAGTTGCAAACTGATTAGAAATAAGTGGGTCTACAAAGTGAAGGAAAACTCAGATGGCAGCATTAATAAGTATAAGGCCAGATTGGTTGCAAAGGGATTCTTGCAGACCCCAGGACTTGATTTCAATGAAACTTTCAGCCCTGTTGTTAAGGCTGCAACTATTAGAATCATCCTAACCATGGCTGTAAACAATGACTGGTTGCTTAGGCAAGTGGACATAAACAATGCCTTCTTGAATGGTGACTTGACAGAGACAGTATACATGCCACAGCCTGAAGGTTTTGAAGACAAGAACAGGCCAAGCTACATTTGCAAACTGGAAAAGGCTTTGTATGGACTGAGGCAAGCTCCGAGAGCATGGTTTGATAAACTAAAAGGTACTTTGATTTCTTGGGGTTTCAAAAATTCCAGGAGTGACACATCTTTGTTTTTCAGAAGAGTTGAATCAAAGATAGTTATCATGCTCATATATGTAGATGATATCATAATCACTGGAAGTGACAACCAAGGCATTGAGGAAGTGATCAAAGATCTGGATACATCCTTTGCTTTGAAGGATCTCGAAAATTTAAACTTCTTTCTTGGGATACAAGTTATCAGGAGTCAAAACTCTATTCTACTTTCTCAAGAAAAGTATGTTCAAGACCTGCTGGCCAAAACAGAGATGACAGAATGTAAAGGAATAGAGACACCCTTCAGCACCTCTGAGAAATTGCAGAAGGATGTTGGGAATAGATTCCATGATCCCACACTCTATAGGAGTGTCATAGGAAGTCTGCAATATGCAGTATTGACTAGGCCAGAGCTTGCCTTCTCGCCAACAAGCTCACATGTCCGATCCTGCATACCACATTGGGTAGCATGCAAAAGAGTGCTGAGGTATCTCAAAAACACTATGAATTTGTGTCTAAGGTTCAAAAAATCTGAGCATCTGGATCTCATTGCATACACAGATGCAGACTGGGCAACTGATCCAGGTGATAGAAGATCAATTAGTGCATATTGTGTGTATTTGGGAGATAATCTGGTAGCGTGGAGCTAAAGAAAATAAGGTATGGTTGCAAGGTCCTCTGCAGAATACAGAGCTATGGCTCTGTGTAGTATTGAAATCACCTGGATTAATTCTTTACTTAGTGAATTGAAGATAGAAGTTGAAAATGTACCAATTATCCTAAGTGACAAAGACTAGCAAAGAAACCCAAAGTGTATCATTCTAGAACAAAACATTTTGAGATAGACCTTCATTTCCTCAGAGACAAAGTTACAAAGGGTGAATTGGAAATAAACTATGTTGGCAGCAATGATCAAATTGCATATGTGTTGACCAAACCACTACCACACTACAAGTTTAGTTTAAGCAAACTCAAAGTCATTGACAAGACCTTGAGTTTGAGAGAGGGTGTTGAAAACAGCAGCTGTGAGGAGTCAACAATTGACCTTGAAGCCAAGCTGGCATGCCACCTAAGCTTCTGTAATCTGCAGGCTGCTGATATGGAAGATGAGTCTGATTTATTGAGTAATATGGTGAAGAATATCAGCACATAAGCATGGAGCAGCTGAACCTTCTAGAAGTCTAAAATGATTGGCTCATGATTTTAATTCTGACAAATTAGTTTTCATTTTCCATGTAATATATTTTTTGCTAGCTGTCATTATTCTCTTTGTCTCTATATATACTGCAATAGCTCTTTATTACGATTTATTCAAGTAATCAAAAAGGAATACATTGTCTTGTTCACTCTGCTTGCAACACTAAAGCAATTCTCTAGAGTTGAAGTATCGTCATTATTATTATTATTATTTTCTCTAAAATCCCAATTGAAATCTAACACAAATAAGTAACCAATTAATTAATTAATGCTCTCTAAAACCCCCAATTGAAATCACTCTATATATATGCATATGCATATGCTTGCAATTCTGCTCTTACACTCTCACTCACTAATTTTGCTTCCACTATTTATCAAAAACAATGAATCATTTCATTCTCATTGCTTGACTGCTTCTCGTTTTCTCGTTAACTAATTTTGTTGTTGAAGCTCGACAAATTGCAAAAAGCACAACTACTGGGACCAGATGGGTAGTTCTAGTTGCTGGATCCAATTATTATGAAAATTATCGGCACCAGGTTAAATTTTATTAATTAATTAGTTTTAATTTTTATTTAATTTACATACAAATTAATTTTGTCGATTTCACCATCAAATTTGCTGGTTATTTTTTTGCAGGCCGATGTGTGTCACGCGTATCAAATTCTGAAAAATGGAGGATTAAAAGATGAAAACATAATTGTTTTCATGTATGATGATATCGCATTTAATGTTCAAAATCCAAGGCCTGGTATCATCATCAACAAGCCGTACGGCCCTGATGTTTATAATGGAGTCCCCAAGGTATTTATTTTAATTTTAATTTTTTTTTTGCTTGATAAATCAAACTTTTTTATTTTGATTATATGATTCCTATGGCTATTTTACAGGATTACACTGGTGAAAATTGTACTGCCAACAATTTTCTGGCAGTGAGTCTCGGCAACAGAACTGCACTCACCGGGGGCAGTGGCAAGGTTGTAAATAGTGGTCCGAATGACTATATTTTTATTTATTATGCAGACCATGGAAGCGCTGGTATGGTCGGTAAGGATCAACATTATTAATTAGTAAAAATTAATTGTTTTTTAAGCTTTAATTTCTTATTATTTTTTTTTCTTCAATCTTATAAATTTTTTCACATCAATATTATAATTAGGTATTTTACCTTGAGGCTTGTGAATCCGGAAGCATGTTTGATGGGCTTCTCACGGAAGACATGAACATATATGCAGTCACGGCTTCAACTCCTGCAGAGAGCAGCTACGCGATGTATTGTCCAGGACATTATCCGAGTCCCGAGGATGATTTTGAAACTTGTTTGGGTGATCTCTTCAGTATTTCTTGGATTGAAGATAGGTCAATTAATTGATTATTTGATTTTTCATCGATAAATTTGATGTTAATTAAAATTTATAATTTTTTTTAAAACTTTTCTGTGTAATGGCGTGCAGTGAAAAACATGATTTACAGAAGGAAACACTACAGCAACAACATGGAGTGGTAAAATCTATTTTTTGATTAATTAAAGTTATCACGTCTCTCTCTCTTTTTTTAAAAATAAAAAATAAAATAAAATTCTCTGGTTAATTCCGTCGAGTTTTACAGGTTCGGAGGAGGACATTGGTAGATTATTTAGACTTTAGCTCTCATGTAATGCAGTACGGAAACAAAGAGCTGAGCAAAGAGCCAACTTTTACGTATATTGGCACGAATCCTGATAACGACAACTTCACGATGAAGGCTGAAGAATTTTCTTCTAACCCATCAGCTGAAATTGCTCATTCGAGTCGTTTGACGAGGGGAGCTGTTAGTCAACGCGATGCTCAACTTCATTATCTTTGGCACAGGGTAATTCAATTAATCTTATCCAATTATTGTTTAATTAGATCTTGTAATTTGAGTTATAATAATGTTGATTCTTGCAGTTCAATAGATCGGCTGATGGGTCTAGTGAGAAGATCGAAGCTCAGAAGCAATTACAGAATGAGATTTTAAGCAGGCAGCAAGTGGATCAAAATATACATCAAATCATAGCACAAGTTTTTGGGGAAGAAAATGTGTCGAAAATGATTGAGTCCATTCGACCAGCAGGCCAGCCTCTTGCAGACGACTGGGATTGCTTGAAAATGCTTGTAAGTTTTATATTATTATTATTATTTTCTTAATTAATTCCATTATTATCTCAGTAGGCACACATATAATCATTTTTAAGTTGTCTTTATTTTTTTATCAGATGTGCGGTTTAATAGTGTGTTTGCACTCACTCTATTAAATCGCACTTTAACAACGTGTCTATTTAAGAAAAGAAAACGACATTCGTAATAGAGAAAGACTATTTGATAGATTATTTTGATTACTTAATTAATTATAGACAGGTGAGAATTTATGGGGAAATTTGTGGATCATTATCAATATATGGAAAGAAGTATACAAGAGCAATGGCCAACATGTGCAATGCTGGAATCAATGAGAAGCAGATGACTTTGGCATCCAATCAAGCTTGTTTGAAATAAAATAAGTAAAATGATTATTTGAATAAGTTCTTGAAATAAAATACGTCTTTGAATATTTGAAGAATATACCTAAAGCTTTTAATTTCTCTGTTTAAAAATATGTTTTCTTTCTTTTAATTTCTTTCTTTGAGGAAAAAATGTGATTTGATTTTCTTTTTATACGGTTCAATTGATATTGTAGCTAGTTGTTATCATGCCTAAAAACTTCAGTAGTTGGATGAAAATAACCCAAAATAAAAAATAAATGATAACAAAATGAGAATAAAGAATAAATCCTTTAATTTGAATTTTTTTTTTCCCGATAAGATCATTCTTTTAACCAGATCCAAAGAAATGCTTTATACTTTTTTTGCATGACACTTGAGAAAAGAAAAAAACACACTAGAAGAAAAATAAGGAATTATGATATTTCAAGACAACAGCTATAAGATAAGAAAACCAAAGCAAATATGGAAACATATACAATAAAAAAAAAAAGGCATTAAACATTCTTTATCCATCCTTCAATTATTGCCTCAATATTAACAAATCATTTAAAATCCCAAAGATCATATTAATTGTGCTATTGAGGCTTTGGGACATTGTAATCAAAGGGTGAGAAAGCTATCCTTTTTTTTTCCCTACAAAAAGTTTTATTTTCTTAATCATTATGATGCGTAATTAAAAAATTATCAAAATCATCACCGAAAGCAACTTATAAATATGAAAATAGTACTAAACATCTCAAATTTTTTATTTTAAAAAATTATGTCAGATCATGTGACATTCACTAACTAGTTGGAGAGATAATATAATTAATTTATCTAGATTTAGTAAAAAATTATCAATTATTTAATTAATGAAATTTAAAATAAAAAATTTGAGATGTCTATCATTACTCTAAATATAATAGACACCAAAATAATGAAAAATTAAAGTTTAAGAGTTCAAAATATTTTATTTATAGTCTCATGAATAGAACAACATAATTGCAAACGGCACATTTTCTCACTTACGTTTCTTTATATCCTGATAAATATCTCTTCTACTAAACTTGACAAACACTAATATAACAAACCCCAATTATTTTCTCCTGTATTCTTTTGCGCTCTCATAGGTGTCATTTTATTTTTTTGAGTCTTTTGTTGCTAAATTTTTAGATTCGTGATCAATTCATTTTCATGATTTTTTTTCAGTCTATGATCTTCATCTATACAAATTTAAAATACTCCCTTTTGTTTTCTTCATTTTTTCAGATTAATTATTTTTAATTTTGGGAAACTAATGTTTTTAAGTTTTGTAAAGAAAGAAAGTTTGGAGAGAAGAATAAAGATAACAATACTTCAAAAGAAATTATCACTTATAGAATTGTTTGTGTGAAAGGTATGGTAAGAAGACTATTAAAAAAAATTTAAGAGTGAGAAAATTGATAGAAATCAAAGAAAATTTGGAAATCAAAGCACACTCAAATTAAGGATGATAATTTAGAAAGAAATTGTCTTTTTAGTATTAAATGAATCATAATTGAAAGGGGGTTTTAAAAGAATAATACAAAGGTGTTAAAAGCCTCTCTCTTTTGAATTTTTGTGCCTTTCCATTGTTTGGTTGACTATGAAATGGGGGAATTTGATTTCCTTTGAAATTTAAATTCCATCTAATTAAGGGATCTGAATTATTCGCGAAGAGTGAAGCAGGGGCAGAGCTACTTATGGGCTGGGCCTATAGCTCGTCCAAAATTTTGATAAATTTACAAAAATATCATTGTGCAAAATTTTAAAATTGTCATTGCTTTACACTTTTATTTACAATTACCATTCTATTAATTTACCATTTTACCATTCAAATAAATAAATAAATAAAATTAGCATTTACTTAATTCTTTGAGAACGTGCTCTCTTTGTTTCTCGGCTTCTTTGTGCTGACATGCTCTACTTCTTCAGTTATTCGTCTTCTCTTGGTAAGTATATATAACATATTTATTTTTTATTTGATCATTTACAATATATTTATAGATTGTAAGGTAGTAAAAACTAAAAATCATATTCTTTACTTAGTTCATGTTCTAATTTTATTGTCTAAGATTAAATTATTGTTAGGTCAAACCATTGAATTCTAGCAATTAAATTTGAAAATTGATTATTGATAATAATAAATTAGAGATAATTATTTTAGTGAAAAGATGGAGAATTTTCTATATCAGATTGTATGGTTATCTATATTGAAAGAAAATTTCGAGACATTGTGAATTCAAATTCAATAATAGATGAATTTAATTCTCGAAAGTTTAGAAAGACAGAAGTAAAATATTACTTAATTGTAATTGAATTGCTTCTTAAATTTGATGTACTTAATTGTAATTGAATTGCTTCTTAAATTTGATGTATTTTCTTATGTATTAATGAAAATTTCATTAAAATTTATATTTTTAATTGCAATAATAGTTGGACTTGGAAAAAATTTAGCACACCCAAAATTTTTTTCCTTACTTCACCCCTGCAATGAAGAATCCAAATTCCAAATTCGCTAGAAATCGAAACTTCCAAATCTACCTCTTTTATACTTTACTATTAATTAGTTCATTGTTACTAAATCAATTATTATTTATAATTTTTTTGTCACGTAATTCAACGGCAAAGTTTGATCCAACAAGAAATTTTTTTA
Organism: Citrus mangshanensis; assembly: GCA_030449895.1. Lineage (NCBI taxonomy): Eukaryota > Viridiplantae > Streptophyta > Magnoliopsida > Sapindales > Rutaceae > Citrus > Citrus mangshanensis. The sequence continues at coordinate 9,727,485 of JASUUJ010000161.1, forward strand.
AAAAGATTTTTTTATTTAACTAAAAAAAACTCGTTAATTACACTTAAATGTAATTTTTTATTTAAAAATAAATAATAATTGAGTACGGGTAAGAATACATTTTATAACTAATTGTAGAGATAGAAATATCATTTTGTAGCTATTACAAGGACAAAAAAAGTTATTTTATAATTAATTTTAGGAGCAAAAATGTCATTTTATAATTAATTTAATGTTTCCATTAAAGTTAATAGATTATTACCCGCTCAAGTATTTTTTAAAAAATATGTCACTTTTTAAAAATTTATCAAAACATGTGTCACCCAACGGTAATTAATTCTGATTTTTTAAATTCTTAGGTGTTTGCCATTTGATTTAATCATGTAACATATACATTAATACCTATGGCGAGAAAACATATCTCATCCTTCTATCAACAAACAGTAACCTCTAAATCTTCCAGCTTGTTTTTGGGGTTTGAGGCATTTTCGTCTTTCACTAGTCAAATGGACGGTTAAGCTGATGGCAGGAGTGGTATGTAATAATACAGCAAACTCACCATCTAAATATAAATACGTGAAACTTCAGGGGAAGCTATCTAAACTTTACCCTACTAAAAAATGGGCCCAATCCCCGTTAGCAGCCCCCATTGAAAGAGTGCGGCAAAGCAACCACCTGGGTAAAAGTACATTTTAAAAATAAACATGAAAAAGAATAGGATATTCATATCTTACATGCACGTAAGATATATTTTTTTACATAAATAGTGTATGTGGACGAAAGATTTAGAAAGAAAGAACCATTGACACCGAATTTATTATAAATAAAATTAATTATTTGTTTATGACCTGATTGAAGGTTGATATAAATCTTGTATTTTATGACTTTATAGCGATTTTTTTGAATTTCAAAGTTCAAACCCATAAAAAATGATAAGTAAAGTGAGACTGAGAATTCATTTGGCTTGGCAATGGTGATGGTAAAATGAATTTTTTCCTCGGTTTATTGACTGTTCTTAATGAGTCGTGATCTAATAATCAATTCTTTTGTCCTATCTCTTATATTTCCACATATGAATAATCATGGTTTGACTAAAGAATTTTTTTTTTTTTCCTCTATGGACCATTCACAGACAGTCATGGTTTAACGAAAAAACTTTCTCTCTCGTTTTTCCTTTATTGACTATCCTTAATCGGTCATAATCTAGCTAATAATTTTGTTATCTGTCCACTATTATTGATCAATCGTGAATTCCTCCATTTTATTGGTTCCTTAAAATCTTGAATTTTTTATTATTACGACTTATCTCGTTATAACAAATGAAAGAACGAGGAAGAGGAAATGGAGATATGAATCAAGTAAAATTATAAAAAGATTCTATTTTATCTAATTAAACTATGCTGGGTTATTTTTAGTGACCTCCCCTGAGATTTGGTTTATTAACAGTCTGATAGAAAGTATTCATGTAATTACAAAGACCTCCCTTAACATTAGTATAAAAATACGTAAGCGTCAGTATAAAAGGGTAAACAAGTAAAAGTAAACTTGAAATTTAAACAAAATCAAAATTCAAGCAAAATATGCTTCAATGTCCGTGAAATGGAGACTTAAACACACCATTACCCAGTCCAAAGTCATTATCCAGTAGATGAAAGAAAATGATTTTTTTACAAAGTGTACTTCTCCTCGTAAACACAGCTTACACTTGAACAAAACCCACCATCATTTTCATCCATGGAGAAGAAGCGACTGCAACTCACAAATAATTTCTGAAATCATTGATTTATTTTCATCTACTGCACAAGATGACGTCGTGCGGTGGTCCAGAGCTTTCAAGAAGCGAGTATTGCCAGCATCTAGCGTCTATCGTGACTGGAATTAGATCGCAAGAAGAGGTCAGTCTTCGAAAACACAGCTTGCATGCTTGAATCAGTGGCTTACAAGATATTGTTGTTATTTTATTGATTAAAAATAACAATGGGTCTGTTTTAATTAATGAAAATGGTGCTGGATGTTGTTTCTCTCTGGGGTTGTTAGTGTTGAGTTGAAAAAAACTATTGGGTAATGACTGATAAGAGCAATTTCCTAATGATTTAAGAGCTGTGTAAGTACTAGATGTAGTTCATCAAAGATGGTTTCAGTTTGCTTATAATGTGATAATCTTTTAGAGAGCCCATAGTGGTTTATGTGATTGTTCAGTTTGGGGTCATGACACTCTACACACAATTTTTGCTCCCATGTGAGATGTTCTCTGTGTTTTTGTCTAAGGCTTTTGTTTGTTATTCAAACTAGAAAATAGTGGATGCAAGACTATGAATTTGGCATGTGATAAACTTTGAAATTGCCCTTTTTCTAGATTAAAAAATATTGACTTGCCATTTTCCTTGTTTGATTCTAATTTTCAAACAAGTGTGCCGAAATCTTAAGTTCGATTACATGTTGTTTATTGTATTTCTTATTTCAAAGTCTGTAATCTATCTGCGTGCATCATTTCAGAAGAAGAATAAGCAGCTGCAGCAAGTCCATTAGTTTAGGTGTTCCGAGTATGACAGAGATGATGCTCTAGATCCAGGTTTGAGGCACCAACAAAACTCAAAGATATCAATTATAGAGTGGGATTTTCAGGACCTGAAATCCTGAAATCCAATTTAATAATTACTTGATCTGGGTTTAAATATGGATGGAGCAAAGATTGGTATCAGAAGGGTTTTATGGTCGGTGCCAACGCATGTACTATCCAGTTTACAATATGAAAATCATTTCTTTTAATAGCTCTGCTCTTGTGGCATGTATTAGTTATGAAGTAGTTTGTAATAAAAAAAATCACAATAATAATAAGCATGCAGGATGCAGCTATGCCACCACACATTATTTCAATTATTTTTATTATTATGCAATGTGAATTTTTTTATTATTATGCAATGTCAATTTTTTTATTAAGCAATTTCATCTTCTTAAGTAATTTGTTATTTTGGCGAATTACCCATCAGTTCATCAATGAATAAAGAAATATTTTGGCAGAAGGGTATTTTTGGATTTTCAATAGTCAACTAACAATTAACATAATACAAATGTCAGGAGGTCTTTGTAATTACGTCAATACTTTCTATCGATCAATATACCAAACCTCGGGAGGTCCCTAAAAATAACCCAAACTATGCTAGTATAAAAATAAAGCGTACTCTATTTATATTATTAAATAAAATCATTTGTCAAACAATATTTGGCATCAAAGAGCAACTTGGTTTAAATAAAATATTTGGTTGACGTTCGTTTCTTCCACATAAAAATATTATGTGCACCCAACTAACATTTTTTTCATAAAGATTCCTTTGACGATCATCATATATCATCATCTCATTTGAAATAAATATTTTTACATAAAATTTAGAATATTGAGTTACTTTAAAACAATCTCTCGTTATTATTATTATTATTATTATTTTAAATCTATATACAACATTGCCATAGTAATGCATTTTAAGAAAGTTTTATGGAGTACACAATCCCGCATTTTATCAATTAAATACCCTTTGAGACAATTGTTGGCAGGTTCAAAAATAATTTTTATTAGGAAGTTTAAAATTAATTTTGATGTTTGATAATTTTTTTAAAAGAGTAAATTTTGAATTACTCCTTTTGTAAAATGACAATTTTTAAAATATGGTTTAAATTGTTGTAAACTTGAATTTATTCCTTTTTTATTCAAAAGAATAGGCAAAAATGAGGGTGGGTCGATATTTTTTTTTTCTTCTTACAAAAATATGGGATAAATTGATTTTTACGATACTTTAAAGATATTTTAAAAGTTGTCATTTCACAAGAAGGTAATCTGAAATTAATCTTTTTTTTCTTCGAAATAGTATTGGCAAAACCAATTCCTACAACACATTCTGATTATGTTAAGAAAGTTTCATTTAACATTTTGCCTATTTTAGTTATTTACATTATCATAGTAATTTAACATTAAATTTTCTAAACACAAAATTGGTACCGACAACAGTAAAATTGTTTTCTTTATATTTTTAGCAATTTAAGAATAAATGCCTGAGTCCATATTAACCATATAAACATGTTCAATAATCACGATTATCAAAGAATTTAAAGATTAATATAGAATTTATAAAACGAGAATCAGGCCTCAAACCGGACAAAACAGGAATATTCGGTCCGGTTTGAATCCGGTCCGGATGCTGTAACATAAATCTCGGTTGCTAATTTTATGTTTAAATGTCAACTTATGACCTGGCAGTCTGCCACAATCCTATTGGTCTGCTGACATGTCAATTTTACTCGAACAAATATCCAAAAAAATTAAAAATAAAAAATAAAAGGAAGGTGAGAAAAAAGGAAAAATAATAAATCACGCTCATGAAGTCGAATTTGCTTCTCACTTCAAAGTCCTGCAAATAATAATAATAATAAGAATCTTGACAGAAGATTGTGTGTGTGACAGAGAGAGCTGTTAAAGATCGAACAAGTTTCGAGCATTTTTGCGTTTTTACAGAACTCCATTGCATTGGTAATCTTCTACTTTTTCTCTGTTCATTATTCTGTGTTAATTTGTGAATCTGCTTATCGATCGAACAATTTTGTGATATTTTTATTACTCAATTGTGTGTAAATGCATTTGGATTAGGGTTTCGACGTTTAGATCTTGCGTTTCGTTATGTTCTGTTTGGTTGCCGTTAAAATGTTGCAAATGAAGGCTCGTTACAGTTGTTAATTTCTCAATGTTTCTTATCTTGTTCATTTGGTGCAATTAAATGATTTGATTTATTGGCATTTGGTGATAATATTTGCAAATCCTTGAAATTTATCAAACACAATGATGATGGATGATGATATGGAGAATGGTGGTTTGGGGCCTTACCAAGATCGGCCGAGGACGTTCCCCAACATGCGTAGTAAACCTTATGTTCCTAAGGTAAGTAGGCAGCAGTATAGCATTTACATATTTGTCAAGTCTTGTAGAAATTTCTTTCATTGGATCATCTATTGTTGCCATCAATCATGCCCAGAATAGCTATAGGAACTGTCTATGGGATACTCCACCCTTTAAGAATAGCCAAACAGGGAGAGATGGTTAATTGTGAAAATTTTATAAAATTTGAATTGAAGATCTAGTGTACTGTTTTAATTGAATAAAAGATAAACACTTCATTAAACATGGTATCATCCTCAACTCTAGTACAAGAAAATTAGAGAGACATAATTACCTTAACTCTAGTACCCAAAAAATAGAAAGACATAATTAAATTTAGAGTAATAGAACAAAAAAATCCATTGAAAGCTTTCTCACTAATTTTTTTTTAATCATGTATAAGTTTAGACCCTAACCCAAATAAATTTGGAGCCCAAGTTGATGGGCTTTCATTTTCACTGTTTTTTGTAGTTTCTTGCCCATAAATAATAACCGTCTCTATGCATCTGGTCGCTTCTAATGCATTTCTAACTCAAGACTTCAAACGCTTTTCCTTCGCTTCTATGATCAGATTTCTGGTTAGTAAATAAATTAAATACATTTCTTACTCTTTTTCCCTATCTATTTTCATAAATTTAGTGATGGGTTCCCCTTCATTTTATTTATGGTGCTCATAATTATATGTCATTTTGCCTTTTCAATCCTTTGTTGGTTGCCCTTTTAGTATATTACATGCAATTTCAATGGCTATGGTTTTCTTAAATTATTATTACTGTTATTTTTATATATATATTTATTTATGTTGTTGTTGTTGTGTAGCTTCAGATGGTCTAATTGAAATTACGAATGTGGATTAGTGTCAAAATGGGAAGTGTTTGTAAAGTAGTATAATAGCAATAATTTAGCAAAAGCAATGGGGACTGTGATTAGTAAAGCTGCTAGTGGTATAGGCAGTGTTCTTGGCACTGCTTTCGTGGCTCCATTTAAGAGCATCTTCAATGGATCTTGTGAGTAAGTAATTCTAATTCGTCATCTCTCATAACGCTTCTCTTTATTCGTATAAATCTTTACAACATTAATTATGTATGTAATTGCTTTAGTTGCTTAATTATACCATAATAATGAAAGGGAGTATCTTGCAAGTTACAATCTATTTGATTATTGCCAATGTAATGATCTATATGTGTTCATTTGAAAGAGGTCGTATCAATTGCTTTATGCATACATGCGCGCGCATTTATTGAATGGTGGTTTGATTCGATTTGCTTGGCTATGCAGGGATGTTTGTCCAGGACCATGGGACATAATTTGTTTCATCGAGCACTTATGTGTCACCAATCTGGTGAAACTGCTAATGATTTTGGGGCTGTGCTACATAAGTAATCTCAGCTCTCATACTTAACAATTCACCTTCCCATTTAAGTTTAATTTCTTTTCGAATTCTTCTATTTTCATTTTGACAGTTGATTGAATGAACAAATTGATGAAATAAACAAAAATAAGACAAATTAATAATTCAGAAAATATTTGGGTTTCATAAAGAATGTAACAGAACTCTCTCCCGAATTTGTATATTTTGGAATGGCAATCGTTGAGCACAAATCATGATAATGCTGTTTGTTTCAATCTTTGCTTATAAATGATCTTAAGCTAAATATGGTAAATTTTTGTTTCTTTTGTTATATTTACTAGTTATATTTAAGTACAGCCAGAATAGAATTAACTGCTAGGTTTTTGTCATTTATTATATCATTTTTCATATTTTCAGTTTTGTTGTTCTGCTACCTATTGTTCAAAGTGGGAATCTGCCAATGCATTGTAAGAAGCCTTTGTAAGATGTGCTGGGCTGCTTGTGAAACATACTGGTATGCTTTGGAAGACATCACATGTTTCTTGTGGCACAAGCTATTGAACACCAAACGTAGAAACAGGCGCTGACGCATTAGAGTTGCTGAATGGGGGTATAGTTCAAGCAGTGATGGAAATGATTTTTCAGGTTATCATCGCCATTTAAGTTCGAGAAGAAAACGATACATGGAGAGAAACGACTGGTATGGGCATGACAGTCATTGCGGCAGCCGGCACCATCACGTAAAGCTCAAGACAAGACAAGCGTCATTTCATTTAAGAGGAGGGTCAAGAAGACTAAGGAATTCAAGGCGGCTTCATTCAATGAAAGTGAGAAATCCTCGAAGAATTTCGAAAAGGCGGCGGCTAAAATGAACAGAATGTAAGGGATCTCTTGAATCTCTTCGTAGACAATATATAGGATGTATATGGTTTAATTGAGTGTATGAGTGCCAAAATTCAACACTGCACGTTTGCATGCATCTAAAATGTTAGTATTGAACATATTGGCAGAAATGTGAAGCCCCATTGAAGTTATTCTCAAATTTGTAAAGCCCGTTTAAATATAGGTTCTTGAAGAGCCGGCCTATGTGAAAATTAAATTAAGTCTTTACAACGCACATTATCATACGCAAATAATAGATATTTACCGAACCACAAAGGGGGGGTATATGTCAACTATCTAAAAGAATTAAATCAGGATGTATTTTTCCAAACATCAGAGTGATATATGTCATTACCTCTTAAGGACTATTTTCAGTTACTCACAAGCACTTCTTGACAAAAGCATTACCTCCAAGGAAGCATAGATTTTGCTTCGTCTAGGCTTATATTTCATGCAAGGCTTGAAACTTTAATTACTTAAGTGCTTTATGCGAAATGCATTTTGGCATCTCTTCAAAAATTAATTACACCAGCGCATGGAAAATGCATAATTAAGGTTTGTTGAAATAATTTTCTCCTATTTATTTATTTTGAAGACCAAAAGATTTCTTTCAAGACCAGAGGAAAACATTACACAATATACGAAACAATTGAATGGAGAATTTTTCAATTCAAACTGTAAGTGCCAAACACTGCACCACGTTTGACCTGTGCAGCAAACATTATTAATTTGTATAACGGAGATAGCTGATATTGATCTTGGATTACAGATCCATAGGGACATATGTAGCTTATATTGATCTCAGATTAGAGATCAATACGGATATAGCGATTATTGGTCTTGGATTAGAGATCAGTAATAAAAAAAAAAATCTGAAAATAATCAACGATCAAACTCAGACACACGTAATTACTAACTAAATCTCATACTACAAATTCAGATACGGACAAAAACATTTATTAGATCTAAGGCATAAAATCAAACAAATAAAAAAAGATGGCTGAGATTGAGATTTAGAATAAAATTTCTTGTCAATTTTGGTGTTTCTTAGGATATAAATAGAGGCCAAAAGTATCGAGAAAAGATCTTTTGGCTATTTTTCTGAAAGTCCAGAGAAATCCATAATCCAAATCAAGAAATTCTCTAAACACAAGCATTAACAAAAACATCAGAGCATCTTTTGCAAGCACATGCTCGAATCCAATTTGTGGAGACTCTCATGGACAACAAATCAACATCGAAGCTTGTAGAGTAAACAAGTATAAGTTACTATTTACTATTTCTTTAGTCGTTTTTGTCTAGATAATTGAAGGGGTTTTGAACCTTTGCAAGTCATAAATGAACTTTTATATTCAAACTAGGGTAGTTAATTAAATAAACATATTTAAAAACCACTCTGCAATATAACTTAAATGGTAAAAGATTATCTATACAAAACAAAAGAAATATGAAATATAAAAATTCCAGCTATTTTAAGACCAAGTTCTTTTCATGTGAAAGAGGCAATATGGAGAAGCATTTTGACCAATTTAGATAGAAATGTGAAATTAGTGCGTCCTTGCTTCACGATTCTACCTTGCTAATGTAGTGCTTTCGATATACCGCATCAATAACACAGAAACAATAACTCTTAGTTATTTTAGAATTTTTTTTTATAATTGTAATTAAACTTTTATTTATTTATTTATCTTGTTTTAAGTTATAGTGCTTTATCCTGAAGCAATAACCAATTAATTGAATTGCTTTCTGTCAATGAATACTAAAAGTTTAAAAAAAAATTGAAACAAAAAAGAAAGAAAGAGATGCAAATTGCTGTTGATAATTGAGTTTAATTTGGGAAACATAAAATAATTTAGCATAACTTATTGTAAATGAATGAATTTATTAAGTTGATCAAAAAGAGAAAAATATTATCCTATGGAAGAAGATAAAACCAGTTATGTAATATCTGGAATGGTGGTGCACGAGGGTACATTCTCTTACTATTTAATCACTTTACTATTATTAATCAATCTGATTGAGAAATGTTTTATGAGCTAGGAATGAATTATTTATGAGTTACGACTATCTCTTTTAAGTGTTTTTTTTATTGAGTATTCCGATTTTCTGCTCACTCATTTGAGTCGGAGTTCAACTTTAAAATTTTTTATTTCCACCAAAGAGATTTTACCAATTCAACTAATTAGTACTCAATCTCCCTTTTATTTTTAGCTTGCAACCACTAATTGGCTTATTTAGCAAGTACTCTCATAATTGTACAAAATGTTCCAATTTTTTTCAAATTTTGGACGGGTTTTAAATAAATGGACAGCAACACTCGTGTTGACCGTGATTTGACAAAATGGTGATAACTTATTTTTCAAAAAAAATTGCGAGGAATAACCATTTTGAGACAAAATCAAAACCCCATAATTTATTTCTTTCATTTTTTTTCTAATGGAAATTTTCCCAAATCCTGAATTTTGACCCAAAAAAATTATATATCCCAAAAAGAGTTTGTGCAATCGTTTTACCAAATTACACTCCCGGTCGTTTTTCCTCAGTTCAGGTAAAAGATTGGATTATATAAACATATATGTAAAGATTATTATTATGAGACTACACAATTAAATATAAAAATTTTAATTAACAATTTCTTAATTTTCTCCATGATGAGGCCAATGGTTTGAGTATTCCAGTGGGTGTGGGAGCTTGGTAACTTTTAATTATTTTCTGATTTTAGTTGTAATTCAACTTTCATACATTCAAATAGATCTCAACGGACACTAAATTAAACTTCAAAATTCCAAAAGACCTATTAGAATAATATTATTTTTATTACTCACTTAATAAACGAAAAATAAGATGGCATAAAAGGAGTTATATAATGAAGAGTCTTGTTAATTTATAATTAATGTAACTTACAATCCTTATAATAAGACAAAATTCCACTATCATATCACAAATTTTTATATATTTTATCATAACATAAAGTTGCATTGAATGTAACTTAATAAAATCCCACAATTAAATATCACAATTTCTACCGTACAATATTATGCCATGCTTTTGTGCAGGCGCTTTGATTTTTCTTTTTCTTTTCACAAGACAAAATTGGCAAAAACAAAAGGTTTCCAAAGCCGACACACAAAACCATGGCATAATATTGTGGCAAGTAAGTGGTCTCAAATCAAGCGTTCTAGCCGCTTGTTTTGGTGGGCATATATGGCTAAGACAAAGGCTTTTTGCTGTCTGTTTCTTCATCATTATCGTGTTGAAAAGCAGTTTGTGAGAGTCAACAATTGACCTTGAAGCCAAGTTGGCATGCCACCTAATTCAATCCAGCTCTTTGATATGGAAGATGAGTCATTTATTGAGCAATATGGTGAAGAATATCGACATAAGCATGGAGATGTAACCTTCTGAAGTCTAAAATGATTGGCTCATGATTTTAAAACCAAATTAGTTTTCATTTTCCTATAATATATTTTTTGCATTTGTCATTATTCTCTTTGTCTCTATATATACTGCATAATAGCTCTGTATTACATTTATTCAAGTAATAAAAGAATACATTATCTTGTTCCACTCTGCTTTACAACTTACAACACTAAAAGAATTCTCTAGAGTTTATAAAGTTATAGGTATCAGAGCCATCGGTTGCTAAAAACTATGGCAAGCAGCGGTGACAATGAAACAAATATTAATCCAACATGAGTTGGGATTCAAGTGATCTTGACCAGAGACTGAATCAAATCAAACCTAGCTCTTGAAAACTGCCAAGTCAGGTCTTACTCTTGAAACTGCAGTATAAGGTGCATCTTCCCTACACATGCACATTTTATCACTACTTTGACTGCATCATGTCTTTACTAATCCAAATCAAACTAACTTTCCAATGTGACTTTAACAAATCTGGGAAATCACAAGTGATTTCAGTGATTAGCAAATGAGCTTGAGGGTTGTTGATTAATATCCACCATGTCTACCACCAAAGCTTTCATAAATCATGGTTGAGTGAGACCAAATCAAACATTTCACCTTACTCACACAACCTGAATACAGATTTGGAGGAAACAAGACCATATTCTACTAAGTTGCTTCTCTCTTTATAAGTGTGAAGGAGTCGCCTTATGTACAGTGGTAGATTGTTATTCCACTCACTGTGAGCGTATACAGACCAGCTACATCTGTGAGCCGATTTGGTGCTAGAGCGAGGGCAAGTCACTATATCTAGAACCAAGTTCAAACTCACCAAAAGAGTTCATCTATTCATGAATACTAACTCCAAAGGGTTCTCGAATTCATGGGGCCAACTTGGGGAGCATAAACTTCTGAACTCACTTAGAGCTGGGGAATGAGTATAGAATGATGATGATTTCATCAGTCATGTATGCTTATTAGCCCCTTTCACGGAGTTGGGGCGAATATGACCTCGATGATTACAGCAACATCAACTCAGTACGGGAGATCCCTCAATCTCGGAAGTGTATGGTATGCTCTTGGAGTCAAAAGCCCAGGCAAAACTTGAGCTCTGGGAATATTAGAGCGAAACTATCTTGAATGAGGAATGGAAGGAGGGTGCTGAATAACGAGTGAGAAGGCTGCTCAATCACAGTTACTGGAATAGTCTTCAGAAATACGGAAACAACCCGCGACAACAGCCAAACCAATAGAACTTTCAAGACAGAGAGGAAAGCATTGTGGCAGAGATGGCAATAGGTTACGTCCGAAAAACCATGTCAAATTTGCTTTGAAAATGAAGCGGCGGCCAGCTTTGAGTCAGTGTTGGCAGATTCGAAAAACTTTTAATACACGCAACTGACGAAGAAGAGCAGAGGGGTTGCTTATATTTAACATGTGCTTTGAAGGTCAAATTAAGCGGTGGAGCTTGGTATTGCTCTTGAGCGTGGTGCCACCAGTCATGTGACAAACACTCTTGGAAATAGGCATGCTCACTCTGAATACCAGGGTAAAAATAAACTAGCTGTTTGTAACCATGGTGAAAAGCTTTGATGGGTCATGTAGTTTATTAAATATACCCATGCCAGTCACTAAGCACATTACCTTAGCGATATGCTCTGTATTAAACCTGATTAGCATTTTCTAAAATTGCTCTATAATAATGTGATAAAACCCTTTGAGTTTCAAAATTTGTTTGTTTAACTAAGTTGTGAACTAAGTAATACATGGTGGTTGAAGGGGTAATGAGTTGTTCAGATTGCTGGGAGTGATCTTTTTGCTTTATATTCTCAAACAAAAATTACCATATACTATTATTACCTATTTTTCAAGAAGATCAGTCAATAAACAACATTTGGGTATCAAGCGGATCGCATTGTCCACCAATTTTAGCGTGATTCACCCAATAGTATTAAATTAAATGTGTTGAAGTAGTCGTCGCAACGTCTATAGCATTGAAGAATTAATCTGTATTCAAATTTAAGATACTAAATCTTATAATTGAAAACCACCACACTATCACATAGCCATTCAAATAAATAAGTATTGTTATTCACTATAGCGCAATCACAAGAAACATTAAATAAAACAAAAGCACAAATATTAATAATGGTTGAAAGAACGGTTGCTGATAAATCAAGATATAATGTGATAACGATCATCTTTGTAATGCTGGCACGTGACTGGCGATCAAACTCTTGTCCTTAATTCTACCTCAAAAATCAGTTGAAAACGTTGAACTTAACAATTAAAGCACATACCATGAGACATGGGAGAAATTCAACCTTTAGACCATGTTTGAAGAGGAATAGCTGCAGACCAGTCATATCATCCTTTATCGTTTCAGTGTAAGTTGAGAAAAGCAGACCTTGGAAGCTGGACTTTTTACTCAAACAAAAATGCCCTTAGATTTTGGCAAGCTCCCAGCATTATGCTACCTTCATCATTAGACTCTCCTGTGCTTGAGAATAAGACCTGTTTGAATTGTACCTCTACTCAAATCAGGGTATTCTAATTAAAATTTTGCATTTGTGAAGTGTTTTCATTTGAACCCTTACATAAACACAAATTTGAGTTTCCACGCCTCGAATACCATCCTATTGAGGATCTGACAATGTTCTGAAGGTTATATTTCATATGATAATGTATTTCAGTAGAATCTATATCTGTGAGTGTCAAATTCAGCCAAGCCTCTTTTTCTTTAGAGAAGAAAAGTTAAGCTTTGAGCAAAAATGGGTGAGAAGACAGTAGAGTTGCTTTATTTGAAATTTGAGGTTATTATAATTTTGACAATGATCATGGCTCAGCACAAGTGACAACTGACTCATGGAAACTCTCTGGGCCTCAGAACAAAATCACATTAGTCGATTCAGGATAAATGTGAGTAAATATCTTGACACAATATCGGGTATGCCAAACTCAGTCCACTCAAATCCACAAATGACAATGAAAACCTTCATAAAACCATATATTTAATCCCATGTGCGAGATCCAAGTGGATCTTGAGCAAGTTACTTTGGAGTTTCAGATAAAAACTGACCTCTGCCTCCCCAAAACCATATAGATGCTTTTGAAGGATCCCAAGTGGAAAGGCAATGGAGGATGAATATCGGCATTGATGAAGTAAAACACGGACTTGATACCGACAGCTGAGGATTTAAGCGGATTAGAAATAAGTGGGGTCTACAGTGAAGGCTGGGATGGCGGCATTAATGAAGTATAAGGCCAGTTGGTTGCAAAGGATTCTTACTGGAACCCAGGGACTTGATTTGATGAAACTTAGCTACATTTGTTAAAGTTGCCAACTATTGATGTCACAACCATGGGCGTAAACAATGATGATTGCTTAGGCAGAGTGGACATAAACAATGCATTCTTGAATGACTTGGCCAGAGACAGTATCACATTACCACATTTGAAGGTTTTAGAAGACAAGAGCAATGAGGCCAAGCTACATTTTACCATGGAAAACTTGTATGGGCTGAGGCAAGCTCGAGAGCATGGTTTTGATAAAGCCAAGGTCTTTGATTTGACAGGGGTTTTCAAAAATTCAGAGTAGCACATGCACATTTTGAAGGTTAGATCAAAGATAGATTATCTTTTTCGTATATGTAAGATGATACTCTTGTAAATACGGAAGTGACAACCAGACATTGAGAAGTGATCTGAATGCGGATACATCCGGCACTGCTTGAAGGATCACAAGAATTCAAACTTCTTTAACTTGGGATACAAGAGTTTATCGAGAGTCAAAACTACATTCTCACACCACCAGAAAAGTATGCTGAACTGCTTTGGCCCAGCAGAGATGACCGGGAATGTCAAGGAATAGAGACACCCTTGAGCGCCTCGAAATTATGGAGGAAGGATCTTGAGATAGATTCCATGATCCCACCTCTATAGGAGTGTCACTTACAGGCTCCTGCAATGTCAGTGTGTTTGACACGAGGAGCTTGCCTTCCTGATTAACAAGCTCAGTCGGTTCATCACAGTCCCAGGGCAGGCCCACATTGATATGCAAAAGTCTTGGGTGGCATCTCAAAAACTGCAATTACCATCCCCAAGGTTAAAAAATGGTATCTGGGATCTCATTTACACTAGAATCTGAAGTAGGCAGCCCGATCAGATGAGATCCATAAGTGGATAAGTGTGTGCAAGAGATAATGGATTTTATTGGAGCTCTAGCAGAGAAAGCAGAAAACAGTTTGCAAAGGTCCACGGCGGGAATAGAATATATAGAGCAAGCATCTGTGTAAATAGCCCAAATCCCAGATGATTCTTTACTTGGTAGATTAGAATGGGAGTTTGAAAATGTACCAGTGCTATCCTCTAAGTGCTTGACCCTGAATCTGTGTCATATGACAAACCCAGTTATCATTCTGAACAAACATTTTGAGATAGACTATTAATTTCACCTCAGAGACAAAAGTTACAAAGGGTGAATTAGAAATAAACTATATTATGTGATGATCAAATTCCATATGTGTGACAATTCACTACCCACATTTACAGTTATTTATTTTGAGAAACAAACCTTCAAGTCATTGACAAGACCTTGGAGGTTTAGGAGAGAGGTGTTGAATGGTGTGAGGAGTCAACAATTGACGAGCTGGTATGCCCTGAAAGCCACCATGTCTGCTTGAAGTTTCTCTTGATATGGAAGATGAGTCGGTTATTGGTGTGAGCGACTATGGTGAAGAATATCGACCTGTAAGCGTAGGAGCAGAAGCCAGACCTTACAGAAGTCTAAATCAGTTGGCTCATGATTTTAGTGCGACAAATTAGTTTTCATTTTTCATGTAATATATTTTTGCTAAAATTTATCATTATTCTCTTTGTCTCTATATATACATAATAGCTCTTTATTACGATTTATTCAAGTAATCAAAAGGAATACATTGTCTTATTCCTCTGCTTGCAACAACAAAAGCAATTCTCTAGAGGTTGAAGTATAAGTCATTATTATTATTATTATTTCCTCTAAAATCCCAATTCAAATCTAACACAAATAAGTAACCAATTAATTAGTGTACTCTAAAACCCCAAGTTGAAATCACTCTATATATATGCATATCCTTCACCTTTATGCTTTGGTCTGCTCTTACTCTCACTCACCTAATTTTGCTTCACTAGCCCCATCAAAAACAATGAATCATTTCATTCTCATTGCTTGACTGCTTCTCGTTTTCTCGTTGCTAATTTTGTTGTGAAGCTCGACAAATTTACAAAAGCACAACTACTGGGACCAGATAGGTATTCTAGTTGCTGGGATCCAATTATTTATGAAAAAATTATCTTTCAGGTTAAATTTTGTTAATTAATTAGTTTTAATTTTATTTAATTTACATACAAATTAATTTATCGTTTCTACCATCAAATTTGCTGGTTATTTTTTGCGAAAAAGACCTGATATTATTGTCACGTGTCTGAAAATTCTGAAAAGAAATGGAAGTTAAAAGATGAAAACATAATTGTTTTTCATGTATGATGATATCTTTAATGTTCAAAATCCAAAGGCCTGGTATCATCGTCAACCATTCATCACAACCTGGTCTTTATAATGGAATTTTGCAGTATTTATTTTTAATTTTGTTTTTTGTGATAAATCAAACTTTTATTTTGATTATATGATTCCTATGGCTATTTTAGGATTACTGGTGAAAGGGTGTACTGCCAACAATTTTCTGGCAGTGAAGTCTCGGCAACAAGACTACACTCACCGAAAGGGCAGTGGCAGGTTGTAATAGTGGCCCGAATGACTACTCTTTTCCTTTATTATGCAGACCATGAAGCACTGGTATGGTCAGTAAGGATCAACATTATTAATTAGTAAAAATTCAATTGTTTTTTAAACACTAATTTCTTATTATTTTTTTCTTCAATCTTATGATTTTTCCACATCAATATTATAATTAGGTATTTACCTTGAGGCTTGTGAATCCAGGAAGCATGTTTGATGGGAAGCCTCTGGAAGACATGAACATATATGCAGTCACGGCTTCAACTCCTGCAAAGAAGCAGCTACGCGATGTATGTCAGGGACGTTATCCGAGGTCCGGGGATAGAGGAAGTTTCCATGGAAACCTGTTCCGTTGATCTCTTCATTAGTTCTTGGATTGAGATAGGTCAATTAATTGATTATTGATTTTCTCCGATAATTGATCTGTATTAAATTTATAATTTTTTTTAAACTTTTCTGTAATGGCGTGCAGTGAAAAACATATGCAATTTACAGAAACACTACAGCAACAACATGGGTGGTAAAATCTATTTTGGTTAATTATAAAGAAAATTATCCCGTCTCTCTCTCTTTTTAGGAAATAAAAAATAAAATAAAATTCTCTGGTGTTCCGTCAGTTTACGAGTTCGGAAGTTGTTGGTAGATTATTTAGACTTTAGCTCTCATGTAATGCAGTACGGAAACAAAGAGCTGAGCAAAGAGCCAGCTTTTACGTATATTAGCACGAATCCTGAAATAACGACAACTTCACGATGAAGGCTGAAGAATTTTCTTCTAACCCATCAGCTCAGAGTACTCCATTCGAGTCCGTTTGACGAGGGGAGCTGTTAGTCAACGCGATGCTCCAACTTCATTATCTTTGGCTTTAGGAGTAATTCAATTAATCTTATCAATTATTGTTTAATTAGATCTTATAATTTGTGATTATAATAATGTTGATTCTTTAGTTCAATAGATCTAAACTTGATGGTCTGAGTCAGAATCGAAGCTCTAAAACTTAATTACAGAATGAAGATTTTAAGCAGGCAGCAAAATCAGATCAAAATATACATCAAATCACTACAGCACAAGTTTTTAGGGAAGAAAATGTCTCGAAAATGATTACCGTCCATTCGACAGCAGGCCAACCTCTTGCAGACGACTAGGATTGCTTGAAAATGCTTGTAAGTTTTATATTATTAATCTTCTTCTTTGCTTATTAATTATTAATATCCTCGGTGGCTTTTGTATAATCGTTTTTAAGTGGCTGTCTTTATTTTTAAATACGGATATGCGGTTTAATAATTAATATTTGCACTGTTCTATTAAATCGCGCGGTTTAGCGATAATACATTTGCAGAAAAGCGACGATTACGTGGCAGAAAATTTATTTGATAGATTATTTTGATTCACCAATTAATTATATACAGGTGAATTTATACAGAAATTTATGGATCATTATCTGGAAAGAAGTATACAAGAGCAATGGCCATATGTGCAATGCTGGAATCAATGAGAAGCAGATGACTTTGGCATCCAATCAGCTTGTTTGAAATAAAATAAGTAAAATGATTATTTGAATAAGTTCTTGAAATAATCACGTCTTTGAATGAAGAAATATATAAAACTTTTAATTTCTCTATTTTTAAAAATATATGTTTTCTTTCTTTTTAATTTCTTTCTTTAGGAAAAATGTGATTTGATTTTTTTCTTTTATACGGTTCAATTGATATTGTAGCTGGTTTATTATCATGCCTAAAAACTTCAGTAGTTGGATGAAAATAACTTAAAATAAAAATAAATGATAACAAAATGAGAATAAAGAATAAATCCTTTACATAATTTGAATTTTTTTGATCAGATCATTCTTTTAACCAGATCCAAGAAATGCACTTTATACTTTTTTGCCTTAATACTGTGAGAAAAGAAAAAAAACACACTAGAAGAGAAAAATAAGGAATTATGATATTTCAAGACAACAGCTATAAGATAAGAAAACCCGAAAACCATGTAAAACATATGCAATAAAAAAAAGGCATTAAACATTCTTTATCCATCCTTCAAATTGTTGCCTCAATATTAACAAATCATTCCAAATCCCAAGATCACTTATTAATTATGCTATTGAGGCTTTGGGACATATAATCAAAGGGTAGAAAGCATCCTTTTTTTCCCTACAAAGTTTATTTTCTTAAATAATTATGATCATAATTAAAAAATTATCAATCGTAACTGTGAAAGCAACTTATAAATATAGAAAACAATCTTAAGCATCTCGGAATTTATTTTAAAATTATATGGATCATGTGACATTCACCTAACTAGTTCAGAGAGATAATATAATTAATTTATCTAGATTTAGTAAAAAAATTATCAATTATTTAATTAATGGAAATTTAAAATAAAGAGACTGAATGTCTATCATTACTCTAAATATAATAGACACCAAAATAATGAAAAATTAAAGTTTAAGAGTTCAAAAATATTTATTTATAGTCCTCATAGATAAAGACAACATAAGTACAAACAGCACATTTTCTCACTTACGTTTCTTTATATCCTGATATAAATATCTTCTACTAAACTTGACAAACACTAATATAGCAAACCCCAATTATTTTCTCCTGTATTCTTTTGCGCTCTCTCATAGGTGTCATTTTATTTTTGAGTCTTTTGTTGCTAAATTTTACCGATTCGTGATCAATTCATTTTCCCATGATTTTCGATCTAAGTCTTCATCTATACAAATTCCAAATACTCCCTTTTGTTTTCTTCATTTTCAGATTAATTATTTTTTTAATTTTGCAGAAACTAATGTTTTAAGTTTTGTAAAGAAAGAAAGTTTGGAGAAAGAATAAAAGATAACAATACTTCAAAGAGAAATTATCATATAGAATTGTTTGTGTGAAGGTATGGTAAGAAGACTATTAAAAAAATTCAGAGTGAGAAAATTGATGAAATCAAAGAAAATTTGAAATCAAAGCACTCAAATTAAAAGGATGATAATTTAGAAAGAAATTGTCTTTTAGTATTAAATGAATCATAATTGAAGGGTTTAAAAAGAATAATACAAAGGTGTTAAAAGCCTCTCTCTTTGAATTTTGTGCCTTTCCATTGTTTGGTTGACTATGAAATGGGGAATTTGATTTCCTTGTTTTAAATTCCATCTAATTAAGGGATCTGAATTATTCATGAAAAGAGAGTGAAGCAGGGGCAGAAGAACTACTTATGGGCTGGGCCTATAGCTCGTCAAAATTTTGATAATTTAAAAATATATTGTGCAAAATTTTAAAAATTGTCATTGCTTTTACCTTTTGTTACAATTACCATTCTATTAATTTACCATTTTACCATTCAAATAAACAAATAAATAAAATTAGCATTTTACTTAATTCTTTGAGAACGTACTCTCTTTGTTTCTCGGCTTCTTTATTGCTGACATGCTCTACTTCTTCGGTGTTCCGTCTTCTCTTGGTAAGTATATATAACATATTTTATTTTTTTATTTGATCATTTTACCATCTCACCTAGATTGTAAGGTAGTAAAAACTAAAATCATATTCTTTACTTAGTTCATCATTCAATTTTATTGTCTAAAATTCAAATTGTTGTTAGGGTCAAACCATTGAATTCTAGCAATTAAATTTGAAAATTGGTGTAACGATAATAATAAATTAGGAGATAATTATTTTAGTGAAAAGATGGAGGAATTTACATATCGGATATATGATTTATCTATATTAGAAAATTTAGGAACATTGTGAATTCAAGTTATTAATGGTAGATTTAATTCTGAAAGTTTAGAAAAGGCAGTAAAATATTACTTGGTATGAAATTTGAATTGCTTCTTAAATTGATGTGTAATTGTAATTGAATTTAGCTATGGTTTGATGTGTTTTCTTGTGTGTCAATGAAATTTTCATTAAAATTTTATATTTTTAATTGCAATAATAGTTGGACTTGGAGAAAAGAATTTACTTTTACCCAAAGAAAAATTTCCTTAACTACACCCCTGAAATGAAGAATTCAAATTCCAAATTCATAGAAATCCAAACATGCCCGATCTGCCTCTTTTGCTTCACTTTACTATTAATTAGTTCATTTATTTACTAAATCAATTATTATTATAATTTTTGTATCACAACAATTCAATACATAAGTTTTGATTTCAAAGCAAAAATATTTTTTAAAAGATTTTTATTTAACTAAAAAACTCGTTAATTACACTTAAATGTAATTTTTATTTAAAAATAAATAATAATTGAGTAAGTATAAGAATACATTTATATTCAATTGTAGAGATAGAAATATCATTTGTATGGCTTCTTACAAGGGCAAAAAAGTTATTTTATAATTAATTTTAGGAGCAAAAATGTCATTTATATAATTGAATTTAAATATTACCATTAAGAAGTTAACAGATTATTACCGCTCAAGTATTTTAAAAAAATATGTCACTTTTTAAAAATTTATCAAACATGTATCACCCAAAAATTAATTAATTCTGATTTTTTAAATTCTTAGGTGTTTGCCATTTAGTTTAATCATAGCAACACATACATTCATACCTATGGCGAGAAAGGCATATCTCATCCTTCTATGTAAACAGTAACCTCTAAATCTTCCCAGCTGTTTTTTTGGGGGTTTTGAGCATTTCGTCTTTCACTAGTCAAAATGGACGGTTAAGCTGATGGCAGAAGTGGTATGTAATAATACAACTCCCAAACTCACCATCTAAATATAAATACGTGAAACTTCAGGGGAAGCTATCTAAACTTTACCCTACTAAAATGGCCCAATCCCCGTTACTTAGCCCTCTGTTGAAAGAGTGCGGCAAAGCAACCACCTGGGTAAGTACATTTTAAAAATAAACATGAAAAGAATAGGATATTCCCATATCTTACATACGTAAGATATGTTTTACATAAATAGTGTATGTGAATGAAAGATTTAGAAGAAGAACCATTGACACCGAATTTATTATAAATAAAATTAATTATTTGTTTATGACCTGATTGAAGGTTGATATAAATCTTGTAATTTTTATGACTTTATAAGCGATTTTTAGAATTTCAAATTTTCAAGGCATAAAAATGATAAGTAGAGTGAGACTGAGAATTCTGATTTGGCTTGTAAGCAGTGGTGATGGTAAAATGAATTTTCCTCAGTTTAGTAAACCTGTTCTTAATGAGTCGTGATCTAATAATCAATTCTTTTGTCCTATCTCTTATATTTCCACATATGAATAATCATGGTTTGACTAAAAAATTTTTTCCTCTATGGACCATTCCACAGACAGTCATGAGCCCAGCTTGAAAAACTTTCTCTCGTTTTCCTTTATTGACTGTCCATAATCAACTCAGGTGTAATCTAGCTATTAATTTTTGTTATCTGTCCACTATTATTGATCAATCGTGAATTCCTCCATTTTTATTGGTTCCTTAAATCACAGCGATTTTTGTACCGACTTATCCTCGTTATAACAAATGAAAAAGAACAGGAAGAGGAAATGGAATATGAATCAAAGTAAGTATAAAGATTCTTTATCTAATTAAACTATCTTTAGAGTTATTTTATTGACTCCCTGAGATTTGGTTTTACGTATGATGCGATGAGAAAGTATTAAAACTATAATTACAAAGACCTCCCTTAACATTAGTATAAAAAATACGTAGCGTCAGTATAAAAGGGTAAACAAGTAAGTAAACTTGAAATTTAAACAAAATCAAAATTCAAGCAAAATATGCTTGAAGTATCTAGTGAAATGGAGACTTAAACACACATTACCGAGTCTAAAGTCGTACTCGGTAGATGAAATGATTTTCACAAGTGTACTTCACGTAAACACGACTTACACTTGAACAAAAACCCACCATCAGCATTTCATCCATGGAGAGAAAGCGTCATAACTCACAAATAATTTCTGAAATGTTGTTTATTTCATCTACGCACGAAGATGACGTCGTGCGGTGGTCGAGGCTTTCCAAGAGCTGAGCCACCCACTGACATCTAGCGTCTATCGTGATGAATTAAGTCGCAAAGGTGATCTTGAAAACCACAGCTTATACTTGAATCAGTGAAAAACTGAATGTTATTTATTTATTTTATTGATTAAAAATAACTTATTAGGTGCATTTAATTAATGAAATGGTCTTGGATGTTGTTTCTCTGCGAGGTTGTTAGTGTTGGGTTGAAAAAAACTATTAGGTATTAGTAGTAAAACAATTTCTAATGATTTAGAAATTTATCTTAAGTACTAGATGTAGTTCATCAAAGATGGTTTCAGTTTACTTATAATGTGATAATCTTTTAGAGAAGCCCATAGTGGTTTTATGTGATTAGGTTTGGGGTCATGACCTCTACCTATGTTTGCTCCCATGTGAGATGTTCTACATGTTTCATCTCTGAGCTTTGTTTTGTTATTCCGAGCTAAAGC